>CM022297.1:235329563-236529563 GCA_011799875.1 Thinopyrum elongatum
GCCACACCTTCCCTCCACACCTCAGATCCTATCCCCACTCCTAGATCCAACTTCCCACAGCCACCTCCGGCGCCCAATCCCGGTGACCTCAGGCGGGATTCGACGGTGCCCAGCACACCTACACCCGTCACCGGCCATGGAGGCGGTGGCCCTCTTCGCCGGCAACGTGCCGACCATGTACGCGGTCCTCCCCAACTCGCTCAACGCCGACGAGGCGACGTGGCACCCCGCGGAGTAGGCCCTCTCCTCTGTTACCGTCTCGTCCTTCTCCTTTCCTCTGTATCTCTCTCCCTCACGCATCTTCCCTTTCTCTCAGGTACATCTACAACAGCCCCGCTATGGATGGCCTCTTCAGGAGCTCCTGCCGCCGCTGTAGTTCGTCCGTGTCGCCGCCCCGCATCATCTCCGCCAAGGTCCAGTGGGTCGCGCCTGCTCACCTGGCAGCAGTGGCGGCGGCTACAAGTTTTCTCCACTACTGCAGATCATCTC
Organism: Thinopyrum elongatum; assembly: GCA_011799875.1. Lineage (NCBI taxonomy): Eukaryota > Viridiplantae > Streptophyta > Magnoliopsida > Poales > Poaceae > Thinopyrum > Thinopyrum elongatum. The sequence continues at coordinate 235,330,053 of CM022297.1, forward strand.
CAAGTCCAACTGCCTGGATCATCTCCGTCACTAACGCCTACAGCCTGGGTCTGAAGTCTGAACCTCTCTTCTGTATTCCATGTTTACTGAATTTCAATGAATTTACTGAATGTGCATGTGAATGTGAGATGTGAATCTCAAAAGTCTCCATAGTGTGGGCGTGCATTCGAGTGTAGGAGTGCAAATGGGCACATTGTAGGGTATTCTGTGACCCTCTTTAGTTCAACTAAATGAACTAAATTTTCAGAAGTCACATAACTTTTGAAAATTTAGTTTATTTGGTTAAACTAAGGAGGTTCACAAAGTTGCATCCCTACTCAAGTGACTATTCTGGTTCTAGATACAAATAGTATGTTGCAAACCGATAACTGTATTGTAGATAACTATAAAACAAAACCTACTGTGTGTACTTATCTTGGGGAGTGTCTGTAGAGCTTATGATTCATGCCTATTTATGGTCAAATTAGAAATATATTCCAATGTGTCTTTATGTTTGGCATCCACCATTCACTGGCTCAGTGGCACATGACTCTAAACTGACGGCCTGATGCTATTATCTCTGTGATTAGTTTTGCTGGGATAAAGCCTAGTTAGTAGTTAATGTGCTTCATCTTCATGTGTTCTCCATAATATTATAGCCTTCGCCTCTAGAATGTATCGAATGTTGTAGCCATCTAATTTGTCCCCATCAATTTTTGAATGACACATCTTCTATCTACATAATGTGATCTATTTTGGAATTTGTGGTAGCTGCTAGTACATATTCATGCACTTCTTACATATATTATTTGTTCTTAATTTTTTATCGCACCACAGCTTGTACTTTTCTCAAACAAAGTGATAAAAAAATTTACTGTCTACACTTTTTTAGGGAGTCCCTATACAGGTTATTATTCATGTCAATTTTATGATCAAATTTGAGACTTACTTATAATGAGTATTTGTGTTTGGCATCTGCCATTCCCTGGCTCAGTGGTGCAAGACTCTAAACTGATGGCTTGATGCTAATATCTCTGTGATTAGTTAGTAGTTAATGTACTTATGTTCATGTGTTATCCTTAGTATTGAGACATGTGAACACATACACCCACACTGTCTCTGAACCACTTCTTCTCTGTTTTACCGAATTTTAGTGAATGTGAGATGTACTCTTGTAGTTGTCTTGCACACTTTTATCGACTCGTTGGTTGCCGGTTACTTTGGAGCGAGTAGCACATGTCTCAAGAAAAGATTGATCATGGAGTAGATCGATTTGTCAGTACACAGCAGGCTGGCTAGCTAGCCGATTTATTACAAGTGGTGCACATACACACACAAAGAGTTTTGCCCTGGCTGGGTTGCACTCGTACAGTAGGTGACGTGCACATAGAACCACACATCGAAATACTGTGGTTTTCAATCACCATGGTTTTCTAAAAACTTCGTTGCCAAACTAGCCCTAAATCTGTTCATTTTCTTGTTGGAATATTTGCACTAGTTCTGCTAGTTTAGAGTTTGGAGTATTTGATGTGTTTTGCGTATCATATTTTGTATCATAGCCTGCATCGTGTTCTGTATCATGTTCTACATCATGCTGCTGCCTTGGAAGGTCGGCTCCTGGACCATAACTTTCTCTCAACTTGTGCCCTGCTTGTGTCAGTACATGATAACTTGATACCAGTTCCTTGTATTGTTGCTGCAGTTGTGCAAATTGCAATATGCAGGGCTTCCTAGTCTGAATTTCTAACGACAACTAATTGAGAGTTTCAGACTGAATCTCCATTTGCCTCTAATCTGAAGACAACATATCTCTGATGATTGTATTGCCGTGGCAGACCTTGTGAACAACCTGGGCACCTTTGCGCGCTCGGGCACCAAGGAGTTCGTGCAGGCGCTACAGGGCCGGGGCCGTGGCTGCGCCAGCAGGTAACCAAATCAGCTTCCCTATGATTATTATTGTTGTACGGCCGGTTTTAGTGCAAATAGGCTGTTGGACTGATGAACAGAAGTCATGAGACCCTACAGCCTGATGACTGTATAGAAGCAGAGCGGTTGGATTCTTATGTACTAGTAGTATCTAAACCCTGCAGACTAAATCATTAGGCACACTGTACTGCACACACTAGTTAATGTTCTGTCTTTTTGAGAACATTTTGTATCTGTTGTCTAGTTCTATCCAGTGATGCTCGATTAGGGCCCCATGTGTTTGAACAACTAGTCAAGTAAAATGGGTCCCCAGAACTGTATATTCTCTTCGTTTAACTTTATCTTGCTTGTAACACTCGAAATGCTTGAAGCATAACTAATCATAAGTTCCTACATCAACAGGAGTGAAGCAAGCGCTGATATCTTTGTCGGATAAAACAGACTTGGCTAATCTCAGAAACGGCCTTCAGAGCTTGGGGTAACTCTTTCGTGCTTCACCATGGGGAATCATCACCATTCTCCAGCTCAGATTTACCATTGTTTTTCTTTCTCTGTTCTAGTTACTTATGTAGGGTCTTATGAAGATTTTTGCACATGTAGGTTCTCTATCATCTCCACTGGTGGTACAGCGTCAAGCCTGGAAGCTGCTGGAGTGAATGTGACAAAACTTGAACAGATTACACATTTTCCTGAAATGGTATAGCTTAATTTGTTTTTTAGCTGTTGCAGAATTTCTTGAAATGATTTTTACTCCAAGCATTTTTGTCATAGTTAGTAAGCTAGTTCCTGAATCAAATTTGTTGTAGGCGTTGTAAAAGTTCATCATTATGCTTCGTTCGCAGGGAGTTGTGGTTGACGCCCGCCCGTGATGTGTTTGATGATATGCCCCGCCGCCTCGATGAGCTGTCAGGTCATGGCTGGGTGTTAGTATTTCCTTGTTCGTTGATGTCTTCTGCCTGCCCGCCCGCGCTAATAGCTCTGTGATCCATGGTACCAAATGTGTGGCTATTTTGTTGGTATATGTATGATTTTGTTGTTACAGGCTTGTCAAGCTTGTCATTGGTCGTGTACAGGTGTCGTTTGTAGTATAAAAAGGGCCATTTATGAGCAGTAGGATTTGCATTACTACTATGTAGATCATGAATATCTATCTCATTATGCTGCTCTATGCCTCATTTGTCCAAATCTAGGATGACTGGATCTAGATAGGGAATATGTTTGGTTGTCGTTTTGCAACTATCTGGTTTGTACTTGCTATGCATCTATCTTATTGGTATGCCCAAGTGACATGGTTGTTATGAATAGGTAGTGGTATCCTTTTGGCTATCTGGATATGCTAGAGGGTCTTGGGTAAATTTGTTAGCATATGCTTCAGTCAGGCCAGTTCATGCGGTCGATTAGTCAAAGGTAACTAGAGTACTTGTAAATCATGCTTCTGATAACATCATGCTCTGACACATTGCTCTTTTCGAGTTCTGTTTCTATGATGCATTGAGTTGTAGACCTGGTTATTAGAGTGTTTTTCTGCTAGTACTTTTGGTAAGGCAATATAATAGGTTGTAGTGGTTCTACTACTGGTTTATGTATAATTTGCAATTTTCATTTCTAAGATCAATTTGGTATCCCAGGTTCTCAAGTACTTTGATTACACTGATGTCAAAGGCGACGCAAACCAGATCTTCGTCAACTATAGCGCCATTCACAGCATAGACTTGAAGTCAGGTATCTACACATCTTCTCAAACATATATGGGCCTGATGCTTGATGACCTGATGCTTGATGCATGTACATGTGCTCCCTGTGGTTATATATGCATTTGTTAAGATTTTTGTGGACACGCTATGGCCTCAAAGTTTTGTTTATTTTATTTTTGTTCATACATGAGCACAGTTTCTTATTGCCTTATGTCAAGGGATCAATTGATCTGAACTCAGTCCTTAATATCTGGATGGATGTGTTGTTTTGCAGGTTGAAGGCGTTAAGGTGTTGGAGATGTCCTTATACTTGCTGAGCGTTTTATCTGTACTGTTATATTGTGATTGTGTGGAATATTGTATGGTTATATTGTGACTGGAATATTGTAATAAAAAATGTGTTTCTCCTTTCTGACTGGAATATTGTGGCTGTTATTTCAAGATTTTTATGTGTTCCTCCTTTCTGATTGGTATATCGGTTACGCCTAGAAGAATCTGACAATTTGGACATGCTCGACTACAATAATCTGAAAACTGAACTTGACAAAATAAAATAAAAGCCAAATTAGAAATTATATGGAAAACTGAATTTGATAAAAAAATAAAAGCCAAAAATAGAAATTATATAGAATGCAAAAAGGCCATGGCCCAGAAAATAAAAAGGCCAAATTGTAGGGCTTGGCCCGTGTAGCTGACCAAAATTGGCAGGAAAAAAGATATAAAAATGGGCTGAATTAATGGGCTCGGCCCATATAGACACCGAACTGGACCGGGCTGATTCTTATCAATGACCAATTCAGTTAGTCGCAATTTTGCCACGTCAGCTTGCCACGTTGGATCCGACGTGGCCTGGGCAGACAACCAGTGATAAAAACAAAAAGTCGTGGTCGTTGCCTTCTACGACCTTATCACAAAGAAGGTCGTTAAGTTTCATTAAAGACGGTCAGCTTTTGACCAATTGTTTTTGGTCATAAAAAGGTCACAAATGAAAAACAATGACCATTCAGCGACCAATGACTAGAGGGGGGGTGAATAGGCGATTTTTATGAAAGTCTTCAAAACACGAGGTCTTTGAAGACAAACAATCAAATTAAACCTATATGATATGTAGCAGAAGATAGACTACACTATACAGGCTATAGTTAAGGAAGCAATATAGTGAAAGCACGAAGACTAATAGCAGCTAGATAGTACAGATCGGAATGGAAGACAGAATGAAGCCAAACAGGTAATAGTCTTCGCACAGTGAAGTCAACTAGATCAGGCAAGCAAGCAATGACTTCACGAAGACAAACTGAAATGTAAAGAAGGCAGGGGATAAAACCAGTAGCTTGGTGAAGACAAGGATTTGGTAGACCAGTTCCAGTTGCTGTGACAATTGTACGTATGGTTAGGGAGGCTGAGATTGAACTCAAAAGACTGTGTCTTCACCTTATTCCCCTTGAGCTAAGGACACCCAGTCCTCGCCCAATCACTCTGGTAAGTCTTCAAGGTAGACTTCCAAACCTTCATAGACTCCGTTCATCGGCGATCCACAATGACTCTTGGATCCTCAGAACGTGACGCCTAACTGGCTGGAGGATACACAGTCCTCAAGAGTAACAAGTCTTCAGGTCACGCAGACAGAAAGACTTCAGTGATGCCTAACACTCTTTGGCTCTGGGTGTTTTGGGCTTTGTCCTCGCAAGGATCTTTCTCTCAAAGGCTTCGAGGTGGGTTGCTCTCAAATGACAAAAGCCGTGCACTAACTCTGAGCAGCCACCAATTTATGGTGTAGGGGGTAGGCTATTTATAGCCAGGAGGCAACCCGACATGATATGTCCGAAATGACCCTGGGTCACTAAGGAACCAATACGTGTCCAACAGTCGGATTTCAAACACACGCGTCAGCTTGGCTTGGGCTACAAGCAAAGCTGACTCATCCAACTCTAGATAAGATTTGCTCTCATTGTCTTCGCTCGAAGACATAGGATTTGAGTTGAGCATCACGTCAGTCTTCTGACTTTGTTCACTTGGACCCCACTTAACAGTTCGGTGGTTCCTATGACACAATAAAGAATAAAAGGAAACTACGAAAGAAACTATGTCTTCGCATTCCATAGTCTTCAAGTGAATGTCTTCACACGTCATTATCTTCAACGTGAATGTATTCACGAACCACCATTGTCTTCAATGTCTTCATACATTTTTAGGGGTCATCTCTGGTAGGTAAACCAAATCAATGAGGGACTACTACCTATGTTATCCTGCAATTCTCACAAACACATTAGTCCCTCAACCATGTTTGTCGTCAATACTCCAAAACCAACTAGGGGTGGCACTAGATGCACTTACAATCTCCCCCTTTTTGGTGATTGATGACAAACTGGTTGAAGTTTTCAACGGGGATAAAATTATGTGAAAGTTAAAGTACGTGGACATTGGCTTCACAGGTTGAAAGAGACTCCCCCTGAAGATGCGCATATAAGTATTTTGCCTTTGAATGCAAATGCACATGGCAGGTTTTGCTTTGTGGAGATCTTCTTCAACTCATGAAGACAATTCATCATGCATACACAAATGTAATGAAGATAATGAAATGCACAATGAGAAATGGGCGTCTGCAGAATGACTTCATGCGGGATTTATCATCGCATCAAACGGTAGCAGCAAAAGTGGCATACGACCATCAAGTTTTAAGTGTTACAACTCAAAAGCCAACAGTTCAAGAACGCGAGTTGTAAAAACTTAGCAAAAATAAGCACCCGACCCATATGAACCCGCTTGAAGACTATCAACTCATATGCTTCTCCCCCTTTTGTCAAGAATGACCAAAAAGGTTTGAAGACATAGAGTGTCTATTCGTTCCCAGGCGGTGTTGGTGAAGATGTTGGGGTAGCCTGGTTGATGTTGGAGTTGGGCGGTGCAGCGGGGCCTGATGCAGAATCTTGGTGCAGAGAAGCCATCGCAGGTGAAGTGGCTTCATCTTCTTCATCAATGACTCTTGCAACAACAGTTGGAGCCGAAGATGAATACTCTGAATTTTCAATGGAAGGAGTTGGACGCCAACTTGCAGACTGTGGAGGCCTGGAGTCAAACTTGAAGCGTTCAGTGAAGCCATCTGCTTGAAGATCATCTTAAGAACAGAGCATTGTGAGGCTCTTCCAGGCACGCCGACAGGCTTCATGAGCAACAAATGAGTTCTTGGTAGCAAGGTTACGAATCTGATTGACATCAACCAGAAGACTTTGCATTTGCCGCTTCATCCAATCATGATGCCTATATTGTTTCTGATGAAGTGACACGAGAAGCTCTCTGTCATTCAGGACGCGAGTATGCTTCTTAGGCCTTTGAGCTACTGTGCTGGTTGTTGCATCAGTGTTGGAACGATGCGGCAGCCGAAGCTGACCGACAAGAGGACCAGCAACAGTAGTGATTGGATTTGGCACATGAATCCCTTCAAGTGGTTGAGTGAATCTTTCGAATGCAACATTGTCTTCACGAACAGGCTCCTTTGCAGGTTCAGGATATATAGCTTCATGAGACATATACACTTCAGGCAGAAATACAACATGGTTGCGCGCTGAAGCTTGATAGTTGATTGTGGAGTGAAGCTTAATGAGCCGCATAACCCATGGAGCATAGAACTTGAGGCCAAACAGATCAATTCCTGAGGCAGCTAACTGACGGATGAAGAAGTCTTGAGTATTGAATCTGATGCCATTGATGATATAGAAGACCAATGTCTTCATGGTGCCCTCAATCTTGGCGTGAGGAGAATGCCCTTTAATTGGACAGAGAGTATGCCTCAGTATATGATAGATAGTGCGGGGCAGATACTCGAGGTCATTGACATAGAATTCCTTGGGGTATTCAGCATCAACTGGCAATGGCTTCATCATGCTGAGCATTTGACTCATGTTGGGCTCAGGCTTCTGGAAGATACTCTACAATTCTTGCTCATAGTGCTGACACCTGGCTCATACAGATCACCAGGAGTGGGCAGGGAAGTGAGCTCGATGATATTTTGAGCTTTGGCTTCATGATGAACATCACCTGTCATCCACTCAAGGACCCATGTCTTCGGATCCCTGTTGTAGCCTGATATATGAAGGGTGGCAAAGAATTGCAGCAGTAGCTCTTCATTCCAGTGCTCCTTGTCGATGACAAATGGGAGCAGACCAACTTCACGAAAGCAGTCAAGAGCCTCTTCAAGGCATGGCAGCCCAGCAATGGCATCACAATCCAGACGCTTGTGGGGAAAGATCCGGTCCTGGTGTATCCAAAACTTGTCAGAGGAGATCTTTGGCTTCTTGAATGGATTCTTGGCCGAGTTGAAGAATGTGTTGTGCTCTCTGAAGCTGAGCACACTGAATGAGCCTTGTGTAGTGACAGCACTTGGAAGCCTTGGCAGCCTGGGCTTCGGCTTCTGCGTTTGAGGCCTTTGCTCCACATGATAGTCATACTGGGGACCAGGAGCAACTGGAGGCATCATAATGGGCCACTTGATGCTGATGAGCTCACCTTCACGATTGAAGGCCCTTGCCATTGTATGTGGAACAGGTGAAGCAGCAGCAACATCCGAGGAGGATGGCTGAAGATCTTCTGTGGCTTCAGGGGCTTCAGACTGAGGAGTGGCGTCATGAGAAGCATTGACTTCAGCCATGACAATGTCATTGGCATCAGTGGCAGTGGCAGCAGCATCATCAGGTGCAGGGGCTTCAGTGGTTTCAACAACTGGCGGGTCAGGCACAATCACATCTTCATCTTCTCTTGATTCGATGGTAGGGGGAATAACTTCACGTTCTTCTTCTTCTCTTTCATCGGCTGATGCAGCCGAAATATCTTCAGCCTCTTTGGCTTCAGACTCTTGAGCAGTGACTGAAGGGATGGCTTCAGGAAACACTTGACGTGCTACTGAGCTTGTGGTGTGCACATCCTCTTCAGGAATGCTCGACATGGAGACCGAGGGCCTAGGGCCTCTGCGAAGCCTTCGAAAGGATGGCGACGCCTGGGAATGGTATTCTCCATGTCTTCTGGTGTATCATGCGAGGTCTCAATCACTGGGGTGGTGACTTGAGCTGGCGGAGTGCGAGGTATGACTTCATGGAGCGGAGAGTTGGGGTGGTGTTCTTCCCAGAAACCATCTTGTGCGATTGGCGTCGTGGGACCACCAATGCCACTCTGTTCACTGCTCGTGGGAGCAGGCGATGATACCGGCTTGGGCATAATCTGGGGAAACTGAGGAAGGACTTCATCATCAACAACATTGTCTTCGCGACCAATGTCTTTAGCTGCGGTGGTATCAGCAGCTGGAATCTCTTCAGACACATGAGCCTTTGTTGTAGCAGGCTCATGAACAACAAGGCGTCGCTCGTGGTTGGAGGAGGCAGGCAAGGCGACAGATAGGGGTTCAACAAGCAATGGCTCAGGAGCAGTTGAGGTAGTTTGTGCTTGGGCCCTTCTTGAAGCCTTAGAGGACTTCTTCAACCTCTTTTTGAGAAGGAGCAGCATCAGAAGCTTCTTGATGCTTTCGCTTCTTAGCTTCAGCTTCAGCCTGCTTTGTTTTCTTCTATTCAGAAGCAGCTGAAGGGACCTTTGACTTCGAGCCAAACATGCTGGCAGGGAAGACAATGCTTGGTCTTTCCTGCCTTGGAGCTTCAGTTTCAACAGCAGCAGACTTCTTCTTGGCAGCCAGCTTGGGGTCAATGCCTGGATGCCCAAGAGCTTTTCTCTTTATGGCTTCATTGTGAGCCTGCACGCACTTCTCAGCATAGTACTTCATGTGCTCCCTGGAGCCTTTGGCTTCATTGCGATGCTGATGGAATTCCTCTTTGAGATCAGCCATCATCTTCTTGAAGTTTTGAACGTCAGTGACATTGAGCTTGGCCATGTGCTTCTTGAATAGGGCCTTTTCATGGTCTATCTTGTTCTTCAGCTCAACAATCTTTTGAGCGATAGCAAGCTCTTTGGCTATGCAGCCCTGGAATGTGACGCTGATGTCAATGGGCAGCTGCAGATCGTCAATGGTGAGAGTAGTATCTTCGAACCATTCATCGATGAAGTTGTTGAGAATGTCAGCATCAAAGAGAGGGAAATCTTTGAAGATTTCAGCCTCCTGCTTGCTCTTGATTAGCATCTCCAGAGCATCATCAACCAGATCTTCATCACTGGACAGATCTATGACATCCCCTTCATGGCGCGGGATGCTAGCTGGAGTGAGGCCATGCCCTGAAATTTTCTTGGGCTTCTTGGACTTCTTGGAGATGCGAGACAAGTCCTCAGACTGCACACTGGATTCAGGTGGTGCAGATTGCAATGGCTTCACACTTGAAGACTTTGGAGCAGCAGAAGATTTTGAAGCCTTAGACTTTTTCTTTGGCTTCGGGGGCTCTGGAACATCCTCATGTTCCTCTTCACCAGCAGCTTCTTCAATAGTGGCCCTTTGTGCAGCAACGTGGGAGAGAAGCCCATCGAAGCTGTTGAAGGGACCAACGAGATTCTGTTCAGCTTATCGACTGCCATCTGGCCTTGGAGCAGCTGGACCAGGGTTGAAGTCAATCCCCAGGTCCTTCTTGTTTTGAGCTGCATAAGCCCTTGCAAACTGGAGATTTGATTCAAACAGTTAGTCTTCACGACACCATCGAAGACTTGATGGGTCGGCATTCTCAGGCTGATGTCCTTTGACCATGCAAGGATAGAAGCCTTTAGCAATGGCTTCAGCCTTTGTCTTGGGGTGAAGCTTCTTGTACACAATATCCGCCCATGGAGGCCTCACAGCATTCTTGTCAGCATACTCTGGTGTCACAAAGTGATAGAGAAACCATTGTTCTGCCCAATATCTTCGAATCCATTTGACTCTGGATTTTCGCTGAGTATAGGTTTCATCTGGATCAGACTTGTATTGCTCACAGAGATCTGGGGGCACGTCCAAAGCAGTGTTGTCACGGCGCTGCCTGCCGCCCTTCTTTGCAGATTTTCCACCAGCCATTGGCTTCAAACTAAAGGGTTTCACAACAGTGTTTGGCTTCAGACGGCTGGTCAGACAGGAGCTGGCTTCGGGTGATTCAATGTGAAGCTGTAAGAACTCTGCAAATGAATGCAGACTATGAGAACCAAGGGATTCTCCCACGGACATGTACCTGTGATAGCATTAGAGATGCGAGGGAAGGGGAAGAGGTCATATGCATTCTCAGAAGATTTTGAAGAAAAATCAGTTTGAAGACAATGACCTCACAGTGCGAAGACATTCACTTATAGATGTAAGTTGGTTCCAGATTTGTACGAATCCAAAAATAAGCACAAGTGAGGAATCAAACTAGATGTGAAGCATTCATAAGTGAAAGTACTTTACAGAATATGAGATTCAGAATAAACAAGATCCAGATTTGGAAGTGTAAAAACAACTTTTGGAGGATGTGGGTAGTTCAATAGATCTAATAAACGGTAAAAAGTGAGTTCTTATTTAATGCACGAAGAACTGCTAGACGGGAAAGTTGGAGGCCGAGCAGTCCGATCTCCCGTGCCCTAACTTGGCGGCGGAAGACACCTACGGCGGCGGCGGCAGGAAGATGTCCGCGGCCGGCGTGAAGATGACGTCAGAGAGGTCGCGGCAGCGAAGCGCTTCGTCTCCGGCGACGACGGATGCTAGCGGTGGCGCTAGGGTTTGAGCGAGACGGCGAGGGGAGAAGAGATAATGACCGCAGGGGTGAAGTATTTATAAGGAGGAGGGACGGCGCAGTGTAATTACTCAGGTGCCCCTGGCGGTTCACATCTGGAGGGCACGTGGCAGGCATGCAACTTATTGAAGGTTGAGCCACGACCCCACGCGCGCCTGGTTTGTCGGGGGTCGTTCCGACTTCTCCGGTATTCAGGCAAAAAGGATAGAGATAATAAAAGCAGTTTTAAATGTGTGTCTCTGTATCTTCAGCTGACAAGGACACAGTGAAGACGTTCGACACGTGTCAACAGAATGCATATGACGAGACAGAGAGAGTTTGAGGGATAAGCACAACAAGGGTTAGGGTCCGATCACATTCACTTAGCGCAGAAAAATGGCAACTTGAAGACATAGCTATAAGTGAATGATGTAGAGGACAGAACACACACACACACACACACACACACACACACACACACACACACACACATATATATATATATATATATATATATATATATATATATATATATATATATATATATATATATACAGCCGGTCTATTCTGCTAATATTAGCATAATAGTTATTCTGATAACACTTCCGCACTGCACGCTCAACGCGAGGGCACTGTACTATCAGTAGCAAGGGTACCGCAATACAGAGACTAGTGAACTTCCCGTCGCAAAAAACTGCACGCGGTATTTTCTTAGTACTATTTTCGCTCCAGTTTTTAAACCGTTTGTCGGAACGAGGCGTGTAATATATCGTTGAAAAGCAATTGATTATGCGCAACTTCGTCATGTTGAAGCTTTTTCAAGATTCATCACGGTTTAAGAGCAGTTTCGAAAACAGTGCGGGCACGACGAGTAGCAGCGATCGTTTTTTTGCCTTTTTTTCTAATCCGCTCGTCGGAATGAAGCAAATGATGCACCGTTGGAAAGATATTGCCGGGGTGCATCTTTTTCATATCTATTATTTTCTCTAATTCGTTACGATTTAAGATCATTTCAAATTTACTAAATCGCGGAATTCTGTTTTTCAAAAAAATTTCAATTTTTCGGTACTGTTTTCGCTCCAGTTTTTTAACCGTTTGTCGAAACGAGGCATGTAATATACCGTTAAAAAGCTATGGACGAGGCGCAACTTTCATATGTTGAAATGTTTTTGAGATTCCTGACGGTTTTAATTTAATTTTGAAAATCGTGCGGCTGACGACGAGTGGCAGCGGCCTTTTTCGTGAATTTTTTACAAACCGCTGGTCGAAATGATTCAAATTATACGCCGTTGGAAAGATATCGATGAGGCGCAACTTTTTCATGTAGAACACTCTCTTTGATTCCTTACGGTTTAAGAGCAATTTTGATTTAAACGAAATGCGGATACTCTTTTTTTTGCGACCCAAAATCGTCGTATGTACTGCATCAGACAGAAAACTGCACTGCTTCAGACTAAAAACCGCACTTCATCAGACGGACAAGTGCAATGCATGATTTCTTTTCTGTGGGACGTAAATTTTCCCAAACGAGATGGAGTGCACTTCATGTCGAGCGTTGGTGAACCCCAATACTATGAAAAGTGAACCTCGAGAGTACCATAAACGGGCCGCGACACTACCGAAAGTGAACTGTGCGAGTTGTTTCCAAACTTAATATTTTTTACAGCAAACCGCACTGCTTTAGACTAAAAACCGTACTTCATCAAATGGACAAGTGCAGTGCATGATTTCTTTTTTGTGGGACGTAAATTTTCCCAAACGAGATGGAGTGCACTTCATGTCGAGCGTTGGTGAACCCCAATACTATGAAAAGTGAACCTACCCAAACGAGATGGAGTGCACTTCATGTCGAGCGTTGGTGAACCCCAATACTATGAAAAGTGAACCTCGAGACTACCGTAAATGGGCCGCGACACTACCGAAAGTGAACCATGTGAGTTCTTTCCGAACTCAATATTTTTTACGTGCGTAGACGGGGGAGTGGACCGCAGGGACTGAGCAAGTGAACCACATGTAATGAGAAGTGAGCTGCTTTCCGAGGTGTTTTTGTTTTCGGATTACCAAGTGAACCACAGAGGAGTTTTATAGTGAATTGCGTGGGAGAACAAAGTGAGCTTAAAAACATACATATCCATTCATTATTTTTACACAGCCACACAGCCATCTAGTACACAGCAGAATCAGCGATGCAGTACCCAACAGAACCGCACTAGGCAAAGACTTGCTTATACACAAATGACCATCCATTCTTACTACCCTTTTCTCTCCGCGTTTCCCATAAACAACAAAACAAACTTCAAATGAACATCGATGTTCTCTTCTCTTTCTTACTGAGTGCACTGCAAATGATTTCCAGAAGAAGAAAAAGAGTGAGCTGCAAAACAAAGAAAGAGTGAGCTGCAAAACAAAAAGAGTGAGCTGCACCACACTGTAAAACTAAACACACCAGAAAAAACTGAATCGCATCGGGTGAGCACCCAATCCACCATGTCGCTGGAACTGAAAAAATAGTGTACCGCGCCAGAAGCGGACGGACTGCACTGTTATCGCACGAGGTGAACTGCACATCGAAAACCTGTAAAAAAAAAGCAACAAAGAAACTTTTTTCTTAACTGCACGGTCGTCTTCGCGGCCGTTGAGGATGGGGCGACCTGCAGGACACACCCCCGCCGTGCGGGGGCGGAGGTGGCGCTGCTGTGGCATGTGAGCACTGCACACGCTTCCCCGCCGGACTGCACCATCGCTGCTGCCGTACTGCACGCACACACCCCTGCAAAATGGGAGGCGGCTTCACCTCGCGAATGGCACATGGGTCAGGAAGGAGGCATTGGAGGCGGGGCCAAGTTGGGAGGTACATGGCCACTGTAGAATTAGGAGGATCCAGGCAACGGGGCTCACGGGAGGTCGCAGGGGGCGAGTCTGGGCAGTTCCAGGCGGCGGTGGCTAGTAGGAGGTCGACGAGGACCTGGATGTGCAGAGCCAGGCGACGGTGGATCTCAGAAGGTCGCTGGGACGGGGCGGCGTGGATCCCGCGTTGCGGGGTGAGGCGGGTGGGAGCGGTGATGGGAGCTGGTTGCCGCACCGATGGCCGTCACCGCCGGTTCCAGTGGTTGAAAGCCACGCCGTGGGCTGGTGGAGGCCGGATCCGGCGGTTGAAGACGCACTAGGGGCCGGATCGGGTGGTTGAAGCTGCGTTGGGGGCTGATGGTGGCCGGATGCGGTGGGCGGTGGAGGCGCAGGGCCCAGATCCACCACCGGGAGGCGCGCTGGGGCGGTTGCCAGCCCGGATCCGCCGCCAGGAGGTGGTTGCGGTGGGCAGGGGTGGTTGTGGCCGGCGCTTGGAGGTGGTGGCCCGGCGGCGCGGTGGGAGGTGGTGGCCGGCTGCGCGGTGGGAGGTGGCCGGCGGCGCGGTGGGAGGTGGCTGGTCCGGCGGCGCGGTGGGAGGTGGTGGCCACGGGCTGTGGACGGGGCACGGGGAGAAAGGGGTGGGGTGGGGTGGGGTGGAAGAGAGGCCGGGGGTGAAGTTGGGTGCGTGCGTGCTTGTGGAGTGGGTAGGGCTGGTTTTTTTCTAATCCGTTAGTCAGCGCGGGTCGGGTGGCTATGTGGTTTAGGGTGTGTGCAGAGTAAGGCGAGGTGTTAGCAGAATAAGGGTTTCAACGGTGTTATTAAAATAGATCCATCATATATATATATATATATATATATATATATATATATATATATATATATATATATATATATATATATATATGAAGATCAAATCAACATTGCAAAGATAAATCTTGAAGATAAACAAATGTTGAAGACAAACCAACTATGAAGATAATGAAATCATAACGCCAGTGAAATCTTCAAGAAAGGTTGGTGGTGGCGTTACCCACCGTATAGGAAATATTAGACCCAGACACGGCGCACAATTATCGTGGTGCTCCGAAGTCAAATTACACATTAATGTATTCACACTCAGAGGGTAAGTATTCATGAATTGAAGATATACGTTACTTCGTGTGTTACGCACCTAAGTTATCAATATGCATAAGCGTTAGGATGTGTGTCCATTGACATGACATTCGAGGATTCTAAGATATTTAGCTCACACCGCAGCTTGCAAAACCTTATCTCATCCAAGGGCTTCGTAAAGATATCTGCCAATTGCTCTTCAGTGTTGACGTGAATAATATCAATGTCTTCCTTCAACACATGGTCTCTGAGAAAGTGATGACGGATCTGAATGTGCTTTGTCTTCGAGTGCCGAACCGGATTGTGAGCAATCTTGATGGCGCTCTCATTGTCACAATAGAGGGGCACATGCTTCATGTTGATGCCATAGTCCTTGAGGGTTTGCTTCATCCAGAGAAGCTGAGCGCAGCAAGATCGAGCAGCAATGTATTCAGATTCAGCAGTGGAGAGTGACACACAGTTCTGCTTCTTTGAAGACCAACAGACAAGAGATCGTCCAAGAAAGTGACATGTGCCTGATATGGACTTGCGATCGACCTTGTCACCAGCATAATCAGCATCTGAGAATCCAACTAGATCAAACTCTGAGCCCTTTGGATAGCATAATCCTAGCGTTGGGGTGTGAGCCAAATATCAAAGTATTCGCTTCACCGCGAGGTGATGCATTCTTTTGGTGCCGCTTGGAATCGGGCACACATGCAAACGCTAAGCATTATATCTGGCCTAGATGCACATAAGCACAGTAAAGAACCAAACATGAAGCGGTATACCTTTTGATCGAACTCTTTACCATTGTCGTCGGAGCTCAATTGACCTTTGGTTGGTATTGGCATTGTGAACCCTTTGCAGTCTTGCATTCCAAACTTCTTCAGGCAATCTTTGAGGTATTTTTCTTGTGATATGAAGATGTCATTTCTCTGTTGACGGATTTGAAGACCAAGGAAGAACTTCAGCTCTCCCATCATGGACATCTGATATTGCTCTTGCATCATATGCCCAAACTCATCACTGTATCTCTTGTCAGTGCAGCTGAAGATAATGTCATCCACATAGATTTGGCATACAAATAATTCTCCATCATATGTCTTCATGAAGAGAGTGGGATCGAGAGAACCAGGTTTGAAGCCTTTGCTCTTCAGGAAGTCTTTGAGTGTGTCATACCAAGCACGAGGTGCTTGTTTGAGGCCATACAGTGCCTTGTTGAGTTTGTAGACCATATCAGGACGCTTTGGATTTTCAAAACCAGGTGGTTGAGCCACATACACTTCTTCTTCAATTTTGCCGTTGAGGAAGGCACTCTTCACATCCATTTGATACAAAAGGATGTTGTTGTGGTTGGCATAGGCTAATAGTATACGAATGGCTTCAAGCCTAGCCACAGGAGCAAAGGTTAAATCGAAGTCAATTCCTTCCACTTGTGTGTAACCTTGGGCAATGAGACGAGCTTTGTTTCTGACTACTTGACCATGCTCATCTTGCTTGTTGCGATAGATCCATTTGGTGCCAATAATATTGTGCTTGCGAGGATCAGGACATTTGACTAGCTCCCAGACATTGTTCAGCTCAAATTGTTGAAGCTCTTCTTGCATAGCTTGAATCCATTCAGGTTCCATGAAGGCTTCATCAACTTTCTTGGGTTCAGATATTGAGACAAAAGCAAAGTGTCCACAGGAATTTGCTAGTTGCGTAACTCTTGATCGAGTAAGAGGACCAGGTGCGTTAATGCTATCGAGAATCTTCTCAATTTGAACTTCATTGGCCACGCGAGGATGAGCTGGGCGAAGACTTTGCTCTTACTGATTGTTATCTTCATCTTCAGCATTGTCTTCGGGCTAAGCATTGTCTTCATGTTGATTAGGTGCGGAAATGATGATTTCCTCTTCAGCCTGTTCCTCGGTGGGTATGATTTCTCCAGTACCCATTAGCTTGATAGATTCACTAGAAGAAGCTTCATCTAGCACATTTGGCAGGTGCTCTCTGTAACACCCCATGTATTAAGCTACAGTGATCACCCTTTTGATTATGCCATGTCATCATGATTATCAGTGCCTAATCATCATTTGCATCCATTTTGCATTCAGCTCCTAACTCAAAATTCAAATTAAAATTAAAGTGGAGAATAAAAGTTGTTCAAATCAAAAACTATATTGTTCATTAGATAGCAAGTAAATCAGAGACAATTCAAAAATTGAAACCAACATTATTGAAATTGGATAAGTGGCTTGAACATCCTCAAACAGTGGCTGAAAAACAATATTTAATAACCTATAAATAAATATGAAATGATAAATACCCCAAACTAATTTTTGGTGATAGAATATGTTGCCCTGTGATTTATGGACCAGTTTATATATTTCATAAAATTCATTAGGGTGCCTAACTATTTGCAAAATAGAGAAAAGAGAAAAAGAAAAGAAAAGAAGAAAACAAAAAGGAAAAAACAGAACCCCCCCCCCCCCCCCACTGGGCCGTGGCCCAGCTGGACCACTAGGCCGCCCACCCGTTCTCCCTTATCCTCTCCTCTCCCCAAACCCTAGCCCAACCCCACTCACCCCCGTTCTCTCCTCCCTCCCCCCCCCCAAGATCAGGAGGGATCGGGCGTGGCCCCGCCTCCCCGACGCCGCAACGTCGCCGCCCGTCTTCGCCGTCGCCGGACCCCGCCACCGCCGTCGCCGAACGCCTCCTCGTCCTCCTCCCCATCGGCCGACCCCGAGCCTCGCCGCCCCCTCTCCCCTACAGCCGCTGGTGAGGCCGACGGCCTCCGCCTCCCCTCTGCCCCCTTCCTCTTCCCTGCGGTCGCCGCGCCCACCGCCAGCCTCTGTCGCGCACGCACGCACTCGCCCGCGTCGCCCTCTGCCGCGTATCGCACGCCCGTCCATGCCCCGCGCCGCCGCTGACCTCACCCGTCCGCGTCCCGTACTGCTCGCCGCGGCCACCGCCTCGCAGCGCCGTGCCCACGCACGCGCGCGTGCTCGCCCGCTCTCGCGCGCCCCTCCTCCGCCTGGCCCGCGCGACACCGCGCCCGCCTGCGCGCGCGTCCCTGCTCGCCGCCGCTCGCGCTGCTGCCTGCGCCCCCTGCAGCCGCAGCCCGCAGCCGAGCCGCCGCCCCCCCAGCCTGGTCGCGCCGCCTTCGGCCACCGCGGCCTGCGCCCACCTGGCCGGCGCCGTGGCCTCGCCGTTCCCGGCGTCGGGCGACGCTGCGCCCGTCGGGTGCCCACGCCCGGTACGCGCGCGCCCGCGCCCGTTTGGCCTCCCGGGCCACTGACCGCTGGGCCCCACCCTCCCTGTGTCTATGACAGGTGGGCCCAGCCAGACTGTTTTAAAAAAATAAAAAATAAAAAATAAAAATGAAATTAATAATTAATTAGTGAATTAATTAAGTTAATTAAGTCTGATTAAGTTAACCTAATTAAGTAGTTAGTCTAATTAAACAGTAATTAAATTAACTAAACCCTAATTAAACTAAACTGACACTGACAGATGGGCCCCACACATCAGTTTGACTAGGTCAACTGCACTGTTGACTGCTGACGTCATGCTGACGTCAGCATACACTGTTTCGGATAATATTGAATTTAAATAAATAATTAAATTCCAGAAATTAATAAAACTTTAGAAAATCATATATTTTAATCCGTAACTCCGATGAAAATAATTTATATATGAAAAATGACCAGAAAAATAAGACGAATCCGAATACGCTACCCACATACCTGTTAGATGCCTCTAACTATCTGAACATGCAACTTTTTGCCTGTTTCAGATAAATGAATAGTGCATGACTCTAATGAAATAAATCCAAACAAATTCCTAAAATAACTAAATGACTTAGACATGTCTTCAGGCAACCCTGCACTGCACGTTAGCATAGTCTGCTCCGTGTTGCTTATGTTTGTTGTGTATTTATTTGTTTCCTCCCCCTCTTCTCTCTCGTTAGACCCCGACACCGACGTCGTCCCCGAGACCGACGCAGCTCAGGAGCCGGACGCCACCGTTGACGACCTTGCCCTTGCCGCCGAGCAACCAGGCAAACCCCCCCCCTTCTTTCTCTCTCATGCTTGCATTAGAATTGCTGCTACTACTGCTTTACCTATTCTGATGCATAGCCTGTTTATTGTAACCTGCTGTTGACACCTTACCTGCTTATCCTAAACAGCTTAGTATAGGCTGGGTAGAGACCTATCAGTGACCCCACTTGTCCCGACTGCCCCGCTGGATTATCAGAAGACCTGATCAACGGGATTGAAGACCAGACCCCGACACCGCACATCACCCCCCTTAGTTGTAACGACACTGCAGCGTTACTATCGAGTGCCGAGGGTGATACCTCGTGTAGCACTTCTGATGTTAACTCTGTAGAGTAGCTATTCGGTCGTGGTCATCGAGGGTGATTCCTCCTTCTCCACTTCCGATACGACCCTGTCGTGCAACACACCAAGTGTGAATCCATCGAGGGTGATTCCTCCGAGTTCACCTTGATGGATACATCGAGTAGGAATCCAACAAGGGTGATACCTCGGATTCCCCTGATGTTATGGACACACGGATACTTGGATTTTACAACTGTTACTTGGAAAGGCGGGTCGACCCTGAGGGGTACCCGCGAGTTATGTGGAGACGGGTTGACCTGGATGGTGCCCGAGTGATGAATACGAGGCGTGGCCGGGCATTCTTGGCCCTTACCGCAAGTCCTCGAGACGGGGCGACGGGGTCACATCGATCATGAGTCTCTGCTCGTTACCGCAAGCCCCTAATCCACTAACGATTTGGATATTTGATCCGAGAGGGCCTCTGGCCTGATAGCACTAACCATCACGTGGGCATAGTATGGGCGTTCTGCATCGTAGCATCAGCCGAAAGCTCTGTCAGACGTCTAGTTCAGCTTGGCGGCCGGGCTGGGCCGGCACCATCCTGAGGGGTGGAGCCTGGTTCGCCTGGCACGCAACGACCCGGAGGGCGAGGGGCGATGGCCAAGACCCCCTTGCGCTTAGGATGTAGACCGACGGGGACCTCTCTGCTGAGCTGTAGGTAGGGTTGTGGTGTATCGTTTGGCCGAGGCCGGGCATGACCCTGAAAAGTGTGTCCGGCCGGAGTTAAGCGAGCGTGGTGGGTAAGTTGGTGCACTCCTGCAGGGAAGAAAACTTCTATCGATAGCCGGTCCTACGGTAAAGGACACTCAGAGTTGTATCCTGATTGATACAATTAGATTTGGATACTATGGCTCTGGGATTGCTTCTCGCAGGGAGTCGAGAAGGGATCTCTGGACGAGGTTGATGACCGTATGGCTCTGGGATTGCTTTCTCGCAGGGAGTCGAGAAAGGATCTCTGGGTGAGGATGAGACTTAATGATACTACTACTTTATACGGTACTAATCTACACTCTTCTAATGCTGCAAGACCTCTGAAGATGCTAGTCTTCGATAGGATTAGGCTTTCTCTCTATTCTGGCATTTCTGCAGCCCAGTCCACATATACAGCCTTCGTTTGATAATGTTGCATATGTAGTGTAGATCCTTGCTTGCTGAGTACTTCGGATGAGTACTCACGGTTGCTTTGCTTTCTTTTTCCCCATACTCCTTTTGTTGCAACCAGATGGCGGAGCCCCTGAGATAGCTGCCCCCGTCGACGATCACTACTACTACTACCCCGAGGGTGGATACTACTACGAGTTTGCCATCGACCAGGAGTAGGATCGGAGGGTCCCAGGCAGGAGGCCTACGCCTTTCGATCGTAGTTTTTTTCTTATGCCCTACCTTCTAAGGGTCTTTCTGTGTTTTCTTTTATATCTGTACTCAGATATCTGATGCTTCCGCTGACACTTGTACGCAAGATTATGTATTCAAGCCCTCGAGGCCCCTGGCTTGTAATATAAAGCTTGTATGACTTTATTTATGTTTTAGAGTTGTGTTGTGATATCTTCCCGTGAGTCCTTAGGCTTGATCATGTGCATTTGCGTGTATGATTAGTGCACGATTAAGCCGGGGGCGTCACACTCTCTTTGCGAGCCGTTAGTCTCATCGAACCGCACATCTACAGTTTCAACCACTTTATAGTGAAAGAGGTTGAAGACTTTGTAGGTGTGCGAATCCTTTCCGTAACCAAGCATAAATCCTTCATGTGCTTTCGGTGCAAATTTTGAAGTGTGATGTGGATCCTTGATCCCGCACCTGGCACCGAAGACTTTGAAATAGCTAACATTTGGCTTCTTACCAGTCAGGAGTTCATAGGATGTCTTCTTGAAGAACTTATGAAGATAAACTCTGTTGATGATATGGCATGCAGTATCAATGACTTCAGGCCAGAACTTCCTTGGAGTCATGTACTCGTCAAGCATCGTACGAGCCATCTCAATGAGGGTCCTGTTCTTGCGCTCCACTATGCCATTCTGCTGAGGTGTGTATGGAGCAGAGAGCTCATGAGTGATGCCCAGTGTATCAAGATAAGTGTCGAGGCGAGTGTTCTTGAATTCCGTGGCATTGTCACTCCTGATGTGCTTGATCTTGATGCCATAATTGGTCATGGCACAGTTGGCGAAGCGTTTGAAGATATCCTGCACTTCAGTCTTATAGAGAATTATGTGCACCCAGGTGTATCTCGAATAATCATCAACAATAACGAAGCCATAAAGATGTGAAGTGGTAGTAAGGGTAGAGTAGTGAGTGGGGCCAAATAAGTCCATGTGTAGTAGCTTGAAAGGGCGTGATGTAGTCATGATTGTCTTTGAGGGATGCTTGGCCCTAGTCTGTTGGGGATCGTAGCAGAATTTTAAAATTTTCTACGCATCACCAAGATCAATCTATGGAGTCATCTAGCAACGAGAGAGAGGGGAGTGCATCTACATACCTTTGTAGATCGCGAGCGGAAGCGTTCAAGAGAACGGGGTTGATGGAGTCGTACTCGTCGTGATCCAAATCACCGATGACCGAGCGCCGAACGGACGGCACCTCCGTGTTCAACACACGTACGGTTGGGAGAGACGTCTCCTCCTTCTTGATCCAGCAAGGGGGAAGGAGAGGTTGATGAGGATCCAGCAGCACGACGGCGTGGTGGTGGAAGCAGCGGGATCTCGGCAGGGCTTCACCAAGCACCAACGAGAGGGAGAGGTGTCACGGGAGGAGAGGGAGGCGCCAGGGGCTGGGGTATCTCCTCCCTCCCACCCCTCCACTATTTATAGGGGGAAGGGGAGAGGGGGCCGGCCCCCTCAGATCCAATCTGAGGGGAGGGGCGGCGGCCAAGGGGTGGCTTGCCCCCCAAGCCAGGTGGAGGCGCCCCCCACCCCTAGGGTTCCCAACCCTAGGCGCAGGGGAGGCCCATAGGGGGGCGCACCAGCCCACCAGGGGCTGGTTCCCTTCCCACTTCAGCCCATGGGGCCCTCCGGGATAGGTGGCCCCACCCGGTGGACCCCCGGGACCCTTCCGGTGGTCCCGGTACAATACCGATTACCCCCGAAACCTTCCCGGTGGCCGAAACTGGACTTCCTATATACAATTCTTTACCTCCGGACCATTCCGGAACTCCTCGTGACGTCCGGGATCTCATCCGGGACTCCGAACAACTTTCGGGTTACCGCATACTAATATCTCTACAACCCTAGCGTCACCGAACCTTAAGTGTGTAGACCCTACGGGTTCGGGAGACACGCAGACATGACCGAGACGACTCTCCGATCAATAACCAACAGCGGGATCTGGATACCCATGTTGGCTCCCACATGCTCCTCGATGATCTCATCGGATGAACCACGATGTCGAGGATTCAATCAATCCCGTACGCAATTCCCTTTGTCTATCGGTACGATACTTGCCCGAGATTCGATCGTCGGTATACCGATACCTTGTTCAATCTCGTTACCGGCAAGTCTCTTTACTCGTTTCCGTAACACATCATCCTGTGAACAACTCCTTGATCACATTGAGCTCATTATGATGATGTCCTACCGAGTGGGCCCAGAGGTACCTCTCCGTCACACGGAGTGACAAATCCCATTCTCGATTCGTGCCAACACAACAGACACTTTCGGAGATACCCGTAGTGCACCTTTATAGCCACCCAGTTACGTTGTGACGTTTGGTACACCCAAAGCACTCCTACGGTATCCGGGAGTTGCACAATCTCATGGTCTAAGGAAAAGTTACTTGACATTGGAAAAGCTTTAGCAAACGAACTACACGATCTAGTGCTAGGCTTAGGATTGGGTCTTGTCCATCACATCATTCTCCTAATGATGTGATCCCGTTATCAATGACATCCAATGTCCATGGTCAGGAAACCGTAACCATCTATTGATCAACGAGCTAGTCAACTAGAGGCTTACTAGGGACATGTTGTGGTCTATGTATTCACACATGTATTACGATTTCCGGATAACACAATTATAGCATGAATAACAGACAATTATCATGAACAAGGAAATATAATAATAACCATTTTATTATTGCCTCTAGGGCATATTTCCAACATAGTCATCTTCCCGGCTTCACAAGCACCACATAGATGATCCTTCTTGAACTTGACGCCCTCGATGCCAATGATATGCTTCTTCTTCATGAGAGTGTGCAAGTTCCTCATGCCCGCATGTCCTAGCCTTCGATGCCAAAGCCAACACTCTAAAGCTTTTGCTAGAAGACATACGGCAAGCTGTGGTCCAGCTGAGAAATCTACCATATACAGATCACCTCTTCGATAACCATCGATGACTAGAGATTTGTCAGTTTCCATAAGCACAAGGCAACGATATTTTCCAAATATCACAATCATGTTCAAATCACAAAGCATTGAGACAGACATTAAGTTGTATCCAAGGGATTCAACAAGCATCACTTTATCCATGTGTTGATTCTTTGATATAGCAACTCTACCTAGACCCAATACCTTGCTTTTACCAGTGTCAGCAAACGTGATGTGGCTTTTAGTAGATGGACGTAGAGTTGAATCCATGAGAAGACTTCGATCACCGGTCATGTGATTAGTGCATCCACTGTCCATTATCCATTCAGTAGCTTTCGGAGTCGTACCCTACAGTACAGTTAGCGGGATAGGCTTCACCAAGAGTATTGTGAAGCACAAACATATAGCGAACAAGCATACTATCAAAGTTAATATTCTTGGATGGTAAGATAGGATGCTCGTCAAGAAACTCAGGGATGAAATAAATGGTAAGTCCATTTTGGCATTTTATCTTGCGTCCCACAAGATGCTTTAGGTCCCCAGCATTATCTTCAGAAGACAGTAATTTTCGGCTAGAGACCTTTCCCTGCAAGAGAAGTTAATTCTTCTTAACCACCCACATCTTAAGGGGTGGCTTAGAAGCAATAAGTCTAAGTGCAGCATCTGAGAACTTTGGCTTTGGAGCCCTAGCAAATAGTTTTGCAGGCGGTGAATAGTACTTAAAAGAATATGCAGAAAAGTTCTTTGATCTGTGAACATAGCGGTTAGATGAAACACGCTCATATTCATGAGTCTGATGATGGTTTCCCTGCAAAACATTGGCATTAGGGTGACCTTGAGAGGTCCTCTGTCTGTATGAAGCCTTTGGGCCATATGAAGCCTTTGGTCTGGGGTTTGTCTTCTTCCTAGGTGGTGTCATGATGACATTCACAGGAAGTGAGGGTGTCCTGGATTAGGGGGTCCTCGGGTGTCCGGACTATTCGATATGGGCCGGACTGATGGGCCGTGAAGATAAAGCAGAAGACTATCCCCCGTGTCCGGGTAGGACTCCCATATGCGTGGGTGGCAAGTTTGGTGTCCAGATGTGTTATTTCCTTCCTCTGCAAACCGACTCTGTACAACCCTAGGCCCCTCCGGTGTGTATATAAATCGGGGGGTTTAGTCTGTAGAGGCTATCCGAATAATCATAGGCTAGATAGCTAGGGTTTAGCCATTACGATCTCGAGGTAGATCAACTCTTGTAACCCTTATACTAATCGAATACAATCAAGCAGGACGTCGGGTTTTACCTCCATTAAGAGGGCCTGAACCTGGGTAAACATCGTGTCCCCATTGTCCATTGTTACCATCGATCCTTAGACACACAGCTTCGGACCCCCTACCCGAGATCCGCCGGTTTTGACACCGACATTGGTGCTTTCATTGAGAGTTCTGTTGTGTTGTCGACAGAAGGATCGATGGCTCGCCTTGTCATCAACGACAACGCTGTTTTCCGGGGAGACTTTTCTTCCTGGTCAACTCTTTGTGTTTGGCGGCTTCATACTACATGCCAACTCGACCAGTCACCTTGAGCAGGTCGACAGCTACGCCCCTGGTCACCAGATCAGGTTTGGAAGTTTGAACTACATCGCCGATATCCGAGGAGATCTAATCTTCGAGGGGTTCACGGCCTCGGCCGCCGCTCCCCACCCACACAAAGAAGGCCCTTCGGATCCGCTATCAGATCCCGTCCAGGGATCGACTATCATGCCCGCCCTGGCCTTAGATCTGGAGCGGAACACTTCATCCGAAGACAGGAGGGTGAACCCCGCCGGACTCTCTCCCATTACGGAGCTTCTAGCCGGAGACCCAGATGCAACCATGTCGTCGGCGGACCCGGAGTCAAACGGGACTCTCCCCGTCATCGGGAAGCTGTATTCGCCTCTGGACGTCAACTCTGAACTCTCAAGGTTTGCGTCTATCGGGCTCGGTCAAGTGGTTATTACCGAACCTAGCTCCGCAAATCCTCAGACGCCTGTCCAGTTTTCACTCTTAAATGAAACACTGGATCTAATGCAATCTCTCGCCATCACGGAAGTATCACCTCCGAACTACGCCCAGCTTGAACTGGGGGCTGAGAGTAGGGAATTTTGCATCCCACCCACCACCCACTTAATAGCCACTGTCGAGGATTTAACCGACATGCTAGATTACGCCTCCGAAGACATTGATGGCATGGACAACGATGTCGGAGTTGAACCAGGCCAAAACCCGCCCACCATTGGGCGTTGGACGGCCACTTCTACTTATGATGTATACATGGTGGACACGCCTGAGAAGAAGGACGACGATGGCACTCAAAATCCAGATGAGGATAAGCCCGTCGATGAACCACCAAGACGCCGGCATCAGCGGCGCCGCTCACGATCATGTCGGGCAAAGGAAAGCAATATCGGCACCGGCGATAATGGCACTCCGGATAACGCCGAAGACTCCGAACACCCCGTTGAGCCTGCATTCAAGCAGGATGAAAGGGAAGAGGGTCAATACAGCCCCGACGAACTTGCCGATCACGAGGATTCAGAAGATAGCAACTACTTACCTGTCTTCAAAGAGGATGTTAGCCTCGGTGATGATGATTTCATCGTCCCAGAGGAACCCCTCGAACAAGAACGCTTCAAGCGACGACTCATTGCCACTGCACGGAGCCTGAAAAAGAAACAACAGCAGCTTCAAGCTGAACAGGATACGCTCAATGACAGATGGACTAAGGTCCTAGCGGCCGAAGAAGGATATGGCTTTGAGCGCCAAACAAAGAGTTATCCCAAACGCAGGCTACTGCCACAATTCGATGACGAGGCCTTTGAGCCAATACTGTCAAAACATAATCAGGCTGATCAACCGGACCGACCACCACGTGGACGGGACAAAACGGCTAATTACGCCGAACACCAGCCTGCGCCCCCTCGCCATAGAGGCAAGGAGACAGCGGCTCCGGGTTACACGTATGACCTCCGTCAGGACCTGACCAATGGAGCCGGCCGGACTAGATCAATCTATGGGTCAAGAGGACGTGCCCCCACACGAGATGACGGCCATCAAGCCTGGCACGACAAACCTAACCAAGTCCGGGGTCAGCACCGAACACAGATGTCATCCGAACTCCGTCGCGATGTCGCCCGGTATAGAGGTGCCGCACACCCCATGTGCTTTACCAATGAGGTAATGCAGCACCAATTTCTGGAAGGGTTTAAACCCGTGAACATCGAGCAATACGATGGAACGACGGATCCCGCCGTATGGATTGAAGATTTTCTTCTCCACATTCACAAGGCTTGCGGAGATGATCTCCATGCCATTAAATACCTCCCTCTAAAGCTGAAAGGACCAGCACGACACTGGTTGAACAGCCTCCCAGAGAACTCCATTGGAAGTTGGGAAGACTTAGAGGATTCTTTTTGGGACAACTTTTAGGGCACATATGTCCGGCCACCGGACGCAGATGACTTGAGTCACATAATCTAGCAGCCCGGAGAGTCAGCTCGCAAACTTTGGAATCAGTTCTTAATTAAAAAGAACCAGATCATGGACTGTCCAGATGCCGAGGCCTTAGTGGCATTTAAGCACAGCGTCCGTGACGAATGGCTCGCCCGACACCTTGGTCAGGAAAAGCTGAAGACCATGGTAGCCCTTACTGCACTTATGACCCGCTTCTGTGCGGGCGAAGATAGCTGGCTGGCTCGTAGATGCAACAGTACCAGCGACCCCGGCACCTCTGAGGCCAGGGATGGCAATGAAAGGCCATGACGCAGTAAAAACAAGCGTCGGAACAACAACGATGAAACATAGGATACGGCGGTAAACACCGGATTCAGTGGCTCTAAACCGGGTCAGCGGAAGAAGCCATTCAAAGGTACTAGGGACGGTCCATCCAACTTGGACAAGATACTGGATCGACCCTGCCAGATCCATGGCACCCCTGACAAGCCTGCCAACCACACCAACAGAAACTGCTGGGTTTTCAAACAGGCCGGTAAATTAAACACCGAACATAAGGGGAAAGGACCTCCAAGCGAGGACGATGATGAGCCCCGCCAACCATGCACCGGGGGACAGAAATAGTTTCCCCCCGAGGTAAAAACGGTGAACATGATCTACGTCACCCACATCCCCAAGAGGGAGCGCAAACGCGCGTTAAGGGATGTCTACGCCGTAGAGCCTGTCGCCCCAAAATTCAACCCATGGTCGGCTTGTCCGATCACCTTTGATCGCAGGGACCACCTAACCAGTATCCGTCACGGAGGTTTGGCGGCCCTGGTACTCGATCCTATCGTTGACGGATACCATCTTACTAGAGTCCTTATGGATGGCGGCAGCAGCCTCAACTTGGTCTACCAGGATACTGTTCGTAAGATGGGTATCGACCCGTCAAGAATCAAACCTAGCAACACTACCTTTAAAGGAGTGATACCTGGCGTGGAGGCCTGCTGCACGGGCTCCTTAACACTGGAAGTCGTATTCGGCTCTCTAGATAACTCCCGAAGTGACGACTTGATCTTCAACATCGTCCCTTTTCGCAGTGGTTATCATGCACTGCTCGGACGAACGGCCTTCGCCCGCTTTAGTGCGGTCCCGCACTATGCTTATCTGAAGCTCAAAATGCCTGGACCTCGTGACGTCATCACAGTAAATGGTAATATGGAGCTCTCCCTCCGTACTGAGGAGCATACTGCTGCCCTAGCAGCCGAAGTACATGGCGGATTCATCAAGCAGAACAACTCATCAGTCATCAAGACCCACGACTCTGCTAAATGAGTCCGATCCGCACTACAATGCGATAGCCCGGTAGAGCTGGAGCTTAAATAGCAGTTTAGCCTCTGCCGATCGCCCCATAAGGTTGCGGCATATGTACCGCACGTGCATAACTACGCACTTACAATACCTTGGGCAGCGTCGGAGGCACACTGTGGAAAAGGTCCATAGTACGGTTTGACCCTATTCGGACCTCAACTATTTTTTCCACTATAGGTTTGTTAAAAAACCTACCTGATCTACGGAGGCTCTTTTCTAGGTCCCTCTTTCTTATAGACGACCATCACCTCCTCCTCTTAAAGGATTTCCCACCAAGGAGAAACGGCGCAGACGTGCGGCAGGGCACCATTGGGATCTTCAAACCACTACTTTTAGGCCCTGTGTAAACCTTTTCCTTGTGTAAACTTTTGGCATGTAAAATAGCCTCGATATTTATGGCATTATCTGTAATAACACGGCTCGACGTACTCATCAGGGTATAAAGGAAGCAGTTGATCACCACTTTTGTTTGGCACTCATTTATTTTGTCATCTGTATGCCCTCCCTACTTCAGACTGCCACACGTGCTTTAGTCCGGCCTTAACACCGGGGGCTGTATTCGGTCCTGCACATTTCAAAGTCCGAACACCTATAGGGTATTCTTCGGTGTCCCGGATATTGCATTATATGCATCGGCTCCGAATCATGTCTTTGGTCTATAGTTGGGTTGCCCGGCTCCTGTGCTTACCACCTTATGTTCTGCTCGTTCGGCTAAGGTAGTAAAGGGAGAACTACTGCGATTGTACTTCTGGTTCGTCCGGTCAAGAACCTCAGTAGAGAAAGCCGAAAACTGACTGTCATGATAAGCGCGAGCTGGTCGGTGATTCGGCGACTTAGTATTATACTACAAATTGTTAGCGATTCACTCCGTGTTATACGAGGGGCTGGTCTTCGTCCAGCCGCGTGGAAAAGGCATCGTAGTTCGGACAGCCGCACACGCACCAGGGGCTAGTACTTAGCTCCACAGTCAAACTCCTATGGCTAAGTGAAAGTAATAAAGCCGCATAGTCTGATTGCCTGGTTCACCACGCGGACACCTCCTTTACGGACTAAGACGTTGGATAAAGTGTGGTCACGCGTTACGCCGAACACCCCTGTAGCATCTACATGGGGGCTGAAGCCGACGACTGGCAACTTTCAGAAATAAAACAATAAACGGCCGCACAGGAGGAAAAATCACTTGAAACAAAAGGCGCAAGCATAGATATATAAACAGCATGGGTTTATCACATTGTTTGTACAACCCGAACACACTCAATCAAATATTACATCCTTAGAGCATTGACCCTCTATCACTCGGGCTCCTTCTAGGACGTCATCGAAGTACCTCTCCGGCTTCCGGTGATGTTTGCCTTCGGGCGGGCCTGCGGTTGCCACTTCGGTGGCCTTCATCTTTGCCCATTGCATCTGGACGCGGGCGAAGGCCATCCGGGCACCCTCTATGCAGGCCGAGCGCTTTAATGCATCAATCTGAGGCCGCGCGTCGACAAGCCACTTCACCAAACCGAAGTAGCTACTAGGGATTGGCTCGGCCGGCCAGAGCTGGACTATCAGGTCCTTCATGGCCAAACCTGCCACCCTATGCAGCTCCGTCAGCTGCTTCAGCTGGTCGTTCTGAGGCGTCGGGTGTTCCGGCGCGAGAAATTGCGACCAGAACAGCTTCTCGGTCGAGTTCCCCTCCTGGGCTCAGAAGAACTATGCAGCATTGGCGGCACTCCTCGAAAGATCCGCAAACGCGCCTGGAGAACTCCATACTCCGGTGAGCAAAGCAAACCACTGACCTCCAAAGATACTCTGCAAAAGAAAGGTCTTACCAGCCGCTATCTGCCTCGCCTGATAGATCTCTTCACGAGCACTCCGGGACTCGATCCGCGCCTCTTTGGCATCATGGAGAGCCTTGGCGAGCTCGGTCGACTGGTCCGAAGTCTTCTGCTCCAAAGTTTCACATTTGCTGATGTCATCCTTCAGCTCCTGCTCTACTTCGGCTACCCGAGCTTCGTGTTGTCAGCGGCTGCCTTATTCGCCTCCGCCTCTTTTTTGGCCTGGGCAAGGGCGCCTTTGAGGGTCTCAACCTCGGCTGCGCCAGCTGTGATTATAATCAAGGCATTCCATGAGTTAATCTCTAAATATACATATCACTTCTGATATCAAAATAAACTTTTTAACATTATACGCATACCTTGCGTCTCATGGAACCGCTTGTTAATGCGGTCGATTTCCTCATCGGCCACCTGAAGCTTCCGATTGAGTTCGGCAACTTCTGCGGCCTGGGTGGTTGCCGCCAACAGGGAAGCCTGTTACAATAACATCACAGAAGGTTAACTCCCCCGAATACTATATGGATCCTCTGTCCGGTTTTCTTTTAACCGAACAGAGCCTCAGGGGCTACTGTCTGTACACAGGTATATTCTTCAATATGAAAAGTTTTTAAGAACATTACGTCTCATACCTCAAAGCCTGTCAGTAGGCTGGTGAAAGCTTCATTCAGTCCGCCTTTAGCAGACTAAACCTTCTCCACCACCGCACCCATCAGGGTGCGGTGCTCCGCCACGATGGAAGCACGCTGCAGTGCTTCCTCCAGAGCGTTGGGCGCCTCCGGATTAGTGAAGGTCACCGATGGAGCTGATGCTCCTCCCCCCTCTTTCAAAGGGGGCAGCTTATCCAATCCCGGAGCCGTGTTGGTATCTGGAATGGTGTCCGGCTGGGGCCCGGATTGTTGGGGGTCCCCACCATCGGTTGTCATAGGGGTCGCCTCCCCTAGGTCTTCGGCGACCGAGGTATTAACCTCGGGCGCTTTCTCGACGGCCTCGTTCGCCCTCCCTCTGCCAGGAGAGGGCCTTAGGGACGACACCTCGTGTCCTCCATGGTGATAGGCGAGGGGGCTCGCGGCGGCATGTCACTCTCTGCCATTTCGGGTGGCAGAGAGTTCCCCTCCGATAATCGGGTTTGCGGAAGCTCACGGGAAGGGCTGAAAGGCGAATAACAAAAATAACTTATATAATGAAAGCAAAGTAGACCGAAGATAAATGAGTAAGTTTCTGAATACTTACGATTCGGCCAGGGGCTTCACCCTGGGAGGTCTCTTGGGGACTAGTTCGGACTCTGAGTCCGAACTGTCCGGGAGGGTCACCTTCCCTCTCTTGGGCGCCTCGCCCTCCGGGTCTTCGGAGGCCGCCCTCTTATTCTTCTTCTTCCCCTTATGAGGGGAGTCGCTTTCCACCTCCCCCTCCTCTTCTTCCTCGTCTTCTTCGGGGGAAGAGAAGGCTTTGGTCTCTCCAGACACTGCGTCCGAAGGACCTTTGTGGCGGGGGCCGCCCTTGGCCTCCTTGCCCTTTTTCTTCTTGGCCTTCTTCTCTGGCGCGTGATAGGGCGCCGGGACCAGCATCTCCGTTAGCTGGGGTGTGGCCAGGTTCTCAGGCAGCGGTGCCAGACAATTGATCCGCTCCGCCTTTGCCGTCCAGCCCTGTACGGATGGCAGGCAAGGTAATCTACATTATATCTGAAGTATTGACCGGATAAGTCTTCGAAAAAATTATGATTATCGCTGAGGCCGGGTTCTCGATGTCGAGTCCGATGTCCTCGGTCTTCTTCGGCCACGTTTTCTGGGCCTTGAAGAGCTGCTTCCATATGTCTTCGTGCGTGGTGCCGAAGAAGCGCTTCAGGGTCCGTGGCTCCTCCTGATTGAACTCCCACATGGGGGAGGCCCGGAATTGGCAGGGAAGAGTGCGGTGGAAGAGCATCACCTGAATCACGTTTGTGAGACCGGTGTTTGCACCTAACATGTTGGAGATGCATTTTTGTAGCATCTCACCTCCGGTTTGGACCCCCAATCAAGGCCCTTGGCGGTCCATGAGGTGAGTCTCGTGGGGGGTCCGGATCTGAAGTCAGGCGTGGCCGCCCAGTTGGCGTCACGGGGTTCGGTGATATAGAACCACTCCTGTTGTCACACCTTGACTGTCTCCACAAATGCCCCTTTAGGCCAGACGGCGTTGGGGAGCTTGCTTACCATAGCCCCGCCACAGTCCGCATGCTGTCCGTCAACCACCTTCGGCTTCAAATTGAAGACCTTGAGCCACAGGCCGAAGTATGGGGGGATGCGGAGAAGAGCCTCGCACACAATGATGAACGCCGATATGTGGAGGAAGGAATTTGGGGATAGATCGTGGAAATCTAACCCGTAGTAGAACATGAGGCCTCGGACGAATGGATGAAGGGGAAACCCTAGCCCTCGGAGGAAATGGGGGATGAACACGACCCTCTCACCAGGCTCCGGAGCAGGGATAACCTGATCTTTGTCCAGGCGCCTATGCGCGATATTCGCGGACAGATAGCCCGTGTTCCGGAGATCCTTGATGTCCTTCTCGGTGACGGAGGAGGCCTCCCACTTGCCCTTGGAACCAGACCCGGCCATTGCTGGAGAAGTTGGCAGCGGTGGGAAAGATCAAAGTTGTGGGCGCTAGAGCTTGGAGGTTGGAAGATAGGAGCTAGAAGAAGGCGTGGGAAAAAAAGGAGGGATCTTTATCCTCTTATAGATGGTGAAAATACCAAACGTCCCCTTCTCGAGCCATAAACCTCGCCTGTTCCCAACGAGATCGTGCGTAAGGCGCGGTTGGGTTACCCAAACCACATTGATGAGAATCCCGTAATGGACGGGCATGATCTCTGTTTTGACGGGACGTGCCAATAAGGGCTAGGCCTCGAAACATGAAACGGGAGGCGTGAAAATGGTTCGAAATGTTAAAAAGTCAAGTGTGACGCTTAGTCGAAAAAGTTGTCAGTAAAAGACACTGTTCCTATTTTGATATCTTGCCTTCGTGGCTAAGGGTTGTATTAATTGAGCAGAGCCGGATATAGTTCCTTTATGGAGGAAGCTGACTTAAAGTATTCAGGAGAAGGAACCCGCCTTGCAATGCCGAAGATAATCCGCGTACCGAACACATCATCATCGAAGACTGGTTCAGGGGCTACAGAGGGAGTCCTGGATTAGGGGGTCCTCGGGTGTCCGGACTATTCGATATGGGCCAGACTGATGGGCCGTGAAGATAAAGCAGAAGACTATCCCCCGTGTCCGGGTAGGACTCCCATATGCGTGGGTGGCAAGTTTGGTGTCCAGATGTGTTATTTCCTTCCTCTGCAAACCGACTCTGTACAACCCTAGGCCCCTCCGGTGTGTATATAAACCGGGGGGTTTAGTCTATAGAGGCTATCAGAATAATCATAGGCTAGACAACTAGGGTTTAGCCATTGCGATCTTGAGGTAGATCAACTCTTGTAACCCTTATAGTCATCGAATACAATCAAGCAGGACGTAGGGTTTTACCTCCATTAAGAGGGCCTGAACCTGGGTAAACATCGTGTCCCCATTGTCCATTGTTACCATCGATCCTTAGACACACAGCTTGGGACCCCCTACCCGAGATCCGCCGGTTTTGACACCGACAGGAAGCTTCTCAAGACAGCTTTTAGGCACCCAGATCTTCTTCAAAGGTGGCCCATTCCTGCAGTTAGTACCAATAAACCTGGCAAACACTTCACCATTCTGATTCTTAAACAGTTTATAATTGAAGTCAAAGGACTCATCAATGATAATGGGGTTAGCACAAGTGAATCCAGATAAAGTAGATGGATCTACTGAAGGACCCTTTACAGCAACCCATGTGGTTTTGGGGTACTGCTCAGGCTTCCACTAAGAACCATCTGCATTCATTTTCCTCTCGAAACCAACATCCTCTTTCCTAGGGTTTCGGTTCAGAATCTGTTTCTTGAGGACATCACATAGTGTCTGATGCCCTTTGAGGCTTTTGTACATGCATGTTTCAAGCAATGTCTTCAACCTGGCATTCTCATCAGCAATAGTAGAGGTATACTCAGAAGAGGGGTTAGTTACCATATCAGCAGTTGAAGATATTGCAACATTAGAGGCAGTAGAACATTCAGCAACAGAGACAGCATTGGCATGCTCAAGGCATTTTAAACATGGTGGCACAAAATCTTCCTAAGCGGAACTGATCTATTGAGCGAGTAGTGAATCATTCTCCTTTTGAAGATCTGCATGAGACGCTCTCAGTTTCTCTAGATCTTGCTTCCTTTGAAGATAATCATAGGAAAGCTTCTCATGAGTGGCTGAGAGGGTTTCATGATGACTTTCAAGTTCCTCGTACTTAACACGAAGATTTTTTATGTCTTCGATTAAGGACTGAGTTCGATTCATTTCCTCGTCCAACAGGTCATCACTTTTGTCTAGCAATTTTTGAATATGTTCCATAGTAGTTTGTTGTTCAGTTGCAATTTTAGCAAGAGTCTTATAGCTGGGTTTGGATTCACATTCAGAGTCATCTTCACTGGTGGTTTGAAAGTAAGCATCGCATGAATTTACCTTGGCACCTCGTGCCATGAAGCAGTAGGTTGGAGCAGAATCGTCCTCATCATCGGCTTCAGTGTCGGTGGCGTGAACATTGTCTTCAGTGTTGAAGATAGACTTGGCGACGAATGCCGAAGCTAGAACCAGGCTTGCCACGCCTGAATCAGACTCCTCCTCAGACTCCACCTCCGCCTCCTCAGAAGCAGACTTCTCCTCTGAATCCATCTCCTTGCCAATGAATGCACGAGCCTTGCCAGATGAGCTCTTCTTGTGAGACGAAGACTTTGAGGATTTCTTCTTCTTCTTGTCGTCAGAATCGTATTCCTTGCTCTTCTTATTTTTCTTAGATTCCTTGTCCCATTGAGGACATTTAGATATGTAGTGACCTGGCTTCTTGCATTTGTGGCATGTTCTCTTCTTGTAGTCACGAGAGGAAGCCTCATCATTTCTTAAGCTGGATCTTGAAGACTTTCCGAAGCGATTCTTCTTGAAGAACTTTTGGAATTTTCTCACAAGCATTGCTAGCTCTTTGCCAATGTCTTCAGGATCACCAGAGCTGCAGTCAGATTCTTCTTCAGACGAGGAAACAGCTTTTGCCTTCAAAGCACGGGATCGGCCATAGTTGGGGCCATAGATATCTCTCTTCTCAGATAGCTGGAACTCATGTGTGTTGAGCCTCTCAAGTATATCAGACGTATCGAGATCTTTGAAGTCAGGGCGTTCTTGAATCATCAGGGCCAAAGTGTCAAATGAGCTATCAAGTGATCTCAGTAGCTTCTTCACAATTTCATGCTTGGTGATCTCAGTGGTGCCGAGTGCGCGAAGCTCATTGGTGATATCGGTGAGGCGATCGAACATGAGCTAGACATTCTCATTGTCGTTTCTCTTGAAGCGGTTGAAGAGATTGCGAAGTACATTAATCCTTGAGTCTCTCTGAGTTGAGATGTCTTTGTTGACTTTGGACAATCAGTCCAGACTAGCTTCGCAGTTTCCAGAGCACTCACACGGCCATACTGTCCTTTGGTCAGATGACCACAGATGATGTTCTTGGCGGTCGAGTCTAGTTGTGTGAACCGCTTGACATCAGCAGCAGTGACACCTTCACCGACCTTGGGAACGCCTGTCCTGATGACATACCAGAGGTCGATGTCAATGCCTTCAAGATGCATACGCATCTTATTCTTCCAGTAGGGGTAATCAGTGCCATCGAAGACCGGGCATGCAGCGGAGATGTTGATTATCCCTGCAGTCGACATAGCTAAAACTCCAGGTGGTTAAACCGAATCACACAGAACAAGGGAGCACCTTGCTCTGATACCAATTGAAAGTGCTAGTTATGGACTAGAGGGGGGTGAATAGGCGATTTTTATGAAAGTCTTCAAAACACGAGGTCTTTGAAGACAAACAATCAAATTAAACCTATATGATATGCAATGGAAGATAGACTACACTAGATAGGCCATAGTCAAGGAAGCAATATAGTGAAAGCACGAAGACTAATAGCAGCTAGGTAGTACATATCAGAATGGAAGACAGAATGAAGCCAAACAGGTAATAATCTTCGCACAGTGAAGTCAACCAGATCAGGCAAGCAAGCAATGACTTCACGAAGACAAACTGAAATGTAAAGAAGGCAGGGGATAAAACCAGTAGCTTGGTGAAGACAAGGATTTGGTAGACCAGTTCTAGTTGCTGTGACAACTGTACGTTTGGTTAGGGAGGCTGAGATTGAACTCAGAAGACTGTGTCTTCACCTTATTCCCCTTGAGCTAAGGACACCCAGTCCTCGCCCAATCACTCTAGTAAGTCTTCAAGGTAGACTTCCAAACCTTCATAGACTCCGTTCACCGGCGATCCACAATGACTCAAGGATCCTCAGAACGTGATGCCTAACCGGCTGGAGGATACATAGTCCTCAAGAGTAACAAGTCTTCTGGTCACGCAGACAGAAAGACTTCAGTGATGCCTAACACTCTTTGGCTCTGTTTGTTTTGGGCTTTGTCCTCGCAAGGATCTTTCTCTCAAAGGCTTCGAGGTGGGTTGCTCTCAAACGACAAAATTCATGCACTAACTCTGAGCAGCCGTGTAGGGGGTAGGCTATTTATAGCCAGGAGGCAACCCGACATGATATGTCCGAAATGACCCTGGGTCACTAAGAATCAACATGTGTCCAACAGTCGGATTTCAAACACACGTGGCAGCTTGGCTTGGGCTACAAGCAAAGCTGACTCATCCAACTCTAGATAAGATTTGCTCTCATTGTCTTCGCTCGAAGACATAGGATTTGGGTTGAGCATCATGTTAGTCTTCTGACTTTGTTCACTTGGACCCCACTTCCATAGTCTTCCTATGACACAATAAAGAAGAAGAGGAAACTACGAAAGAAACTATGTCTTCGCATTCCATAGTCTTCAAGTGAATGTCTTCACATGTCATTATGTTCAACGTGAATGTCTTCACGAACCACCATTGTCTTCAATGTCTTCATACATTTTTAGGGGTCATCTTTGGTAGGTAAACTGAACCAATGAGGGACTACTACCTGTGTTATCCTGCAATTTTCAGAAACACATTAGTTCCTAAACCATGTTTGTCGTCAATACTCCAAAACCAACTAGGGGTGGTACTAGATGCACTTACAGCCTTCCACCATTGAAACGCCCCACAAGGACCTCAAGACGATCAATAAAGTGTATGAACTGGTGGATGTCGTCCTAGTCAACTTCAGTGCCATCAGTAACAGTCGAGTTCTTATCAAATAACAAACGAGTAGTGTCCTGAACTTTGTAATAACCTACATGTGCCACCAATTATAAGAAATATTAGTTAGAAGTAGCATGTCTGTGAGAGAAGGGAATCACAAATTGTTGCTACTTCTAAAGTCAAATTGTGATTAGTTAGACAGAATAGGTGGATTAAGAAGTAATCGAGGCAACATGCACGAACAAGATACAAAACTAACATGGATGAACTACTGGAACGATGTCGGGGTGGAAGATGACAGGGAAGATGAGACCAGGTTTTGCTATTTACATCAACATTCGTGTGCCAACTTTCAGTCTGTAACACTTGAGAAAGCTTATCCAAGTTCGTCCATAAAAAAAGGAGCGATCTTCTTGGTTCATGAACCCAACTGTGAACTTATATCCATGGCGTGTCTTCAATGTGACCATTAAATTGGTGTATTCAGTCATGGCAAGCCCGACATTCTCGAGTACATGTGTTCTGGCAGAGCAAGGGATGCACTTCAGGAAAAATGATATGAGAACACAATTTATTCGCTATCCAAATCTAGAAATAATTTCCTCTTTCACGTCAATGTTGACCATGGTACTAGTACCTTTTATCCAAAAATAGCAATCCAAATTTCCAAATTAGTCGATAGCATGTTCAAAAACCCCAACCCTCCCAGATAGAAAAGAGGACTATAGGAACATACTATGCGTGTTTTAAAATCCTGTTGATGTAGGGTGGAAACCCTAGGGCCGATCTTTCACAAAATGGAGAGGATCCTACGAAGAACATGAGGGGAAAACACGAGAGAAAGACACTCAAATCAACGAGAACAATCACACATGTGCTAGATCGATGAACATAAAGGGTGATACAAGATCCAAACGCAACAAAGGACGATACAAGAGGCGGTAGTTCTTCTTCGTGAGGAGGTCTTGGGGGTCTACCCGTGAGGGGTCTTGAATCCAGTCAATGGATCTTCTCCGTAGAGGCCACGGTCTCTCGGTGGAGTAGAACCGAATGGATGAGCAAAGCTCTATCTCTAAAATGAGCTAATCCTTTGCAAACCCTAGAAAAGTGGAGGTGGAGTCGTATATATAGGCTAGGGGGACGAAAGGGTACATGGACTTCAGCCCAACACGCGCGCGCAGGCGGGGTCTGGATGATCCGGAGGGTGAGCCGGATGATCCGGGCTTCATGGACCCGGATGATCCGGGAGGGAGTCCGGATGATCCGGATGTGGCGAGGAGGCAGGCGGCGGCCCAGATGTCCGGGTGGTGGTCCGGACGTTCGGCTGCGTGCAGATGATCCGGGACTCAGTCCGGATGATCCGGCTTCGCGGGGCGTCTTGCTGCATTCGGGTGGCCTTCGGGCACATTACCCGGATCATCCGGGCCGGGGTCCGGATAGTCCGGACGGCGGTCCGGATCATCCGGGCATCTCCAGTCTTGCCCTTTCTCTTCTCCGTCTCCGCGTTCGCCTTCCTCCCTCGGTCGGACTTGCTCCTTAGCTTCTCCATGGCTGACTCCTTGGTACCTGAGTATGCATAGTGTCTCTATTTGAGGTAGTAGCCATGTCTCATGTGTTTCAAAGGGGAATTGCGAGAGGAGAGATGTCACCTCAGTTTCGAGAGTTCTTGCACGTGCATGAGTCATAGGTCCACTTGGCACTTGGTGAGACGATGATAGGTCCATGGGGATGACCTTGGGATGCTCCGCATAATCTTCCCCCCTTGGGAAAGATCCGACCTCGGATCGAAATTGTCGGGCCCCTTTCTGGAATAAATCACAGAAAAGCCCTAAGTCACACCAGCCCCAAGATCAACACAACTGGTGGACTTCCTTGATACAGATAACCAGTACAATATAATATTACACAAGGTTGAGTCTGAGAGCTCAACAACATTATTACAAACTTGCCAATATATGGCAGTGGCGGAATATGACAATGGTGTGGTGGTGGTGGTACAATAAGATAGTGCCAAGCATCAGAGTGAGGCTTGACTATTTTATTCGTGTAGCGGAAGCTCGGCGGATGATACATGTGGTAGACTCCTATCTCACAGGTTGACTGACTGGGACTCCTCTAAGCGTCGGGCTCGCTAGCACAATCCTCCTCCATAGGCTCGTCCTCCTCCAAGTCTGGTCAAGTAAATAGCCAGGGACAAGCCAGTGAGTACGTTGGAATGTACTCGCAAACATTAAGAACAAAAGATATAACGAATGCATATGCTCATGTTAGATCATGCTAGGATGCTCATGCTGACTAGAAATTTAAGAAATGTCATGACAATAAAATGATATGGACGTGAACATAGCATGTTAGTCATAATCAAACTTATTTGAAATAAAACAAATGAATGCTACGGGTAGTCTAGCCAGCCCAAGTGACATCCAGAAAAAATAAAAGAAATGCCAATCGGGTGTCCACAAGAGTAGTGGCGTGATAAACCACCTGTGAACTCGAGGGACGCCACGAAGAGGTCTTGAAAAGAAATGCCAGTCGGGTGTCAAGTGACACCTCGGTCGGACTTGAAAAGAAATGCCAGTCGGGTGTCCACAAGAGTAGTGGCGAGATAGAACCGCCTGAAAACTCGAGGGACGCCACGAAAGGTCTTGAAAATAAAACTGAATGTCCGGGGTAGTCTAGCCAGCCCCTGAGACACTCAGGAAAATAAAATAAGAGAATAGGTTAGTCCACAATAATTTGCATAACCACAATAATATTGATAAGCATGGCAAAATGATAGCATCAGGGTGACAATAAATATCCTGTAAAAATAATTCAGGCACATTTTAAATATTTTCCTCCAAAGACCGACACCCGGACCGACACTTGACCCACCCAGCTACGCCCTTGACCGAGGACTCGGCTATTCGATTAGGTTTTAACTCTGCAGAGAGTGTACTCTTTACCCACAAGTATAGGATTTCTTTAGTCAGTACCGTGACACTGACTAATTCCCATTACGGTCTTTGGGTTGAAAACACACCTGACCAGCACACACCAGATTAACTTTACGGATGCCAGGAATCACCCAAAGCATCGTTCAAGAAAAACTCTAAGACGGAGAGACCAATGTCCTGCATGGGATCACTATTCATACACGCGGATTACAAGGGGTGCCCCCCTCTCGGCCCAGCCGGAAACACCCATGCCCCCTGACCCGATGACAGAATTTAGTCCAAGGCCTCTGGAAACCCTCATCGCGGCCCTCTGTACGGTGTGTACCTAGACAGGGGATAACAACTTACTCAGCCGTACCTTCCTTGCGGAAGGACCCGTGGTAGCACGGTATTCAACTAGGTGTAATGGAACAAGACTCGATCTAGGCCGACTCAGGAGGTGTTAATTAATACCACCGGTATGTTCCACATACGTCACGTGACACCACCGTGTCAAAAAAATGGCCCGTGCCCACCAGCACGTCCAAGGCAGGAGACACTCTCCTGGATATCTCACAGCTTTACCAAGTCAGTAAGTTTTCTTGTTTGAGTGAAGTGCAAGTTAAGCATAAGAAGTGATATGACCAAACATGCATGCACTTGAGATATAGGTGGTGCAACTCCAACCGATGCAAGTATGCAAATGCAAAATGCAATCACCATATCCCAAGTTCAATAATGCTTGCCTTGTCCAAAGTAGTCAGGTGAAAACCCTTCAAAATTCTCGGCAAGGTTTCCCTCTTCTTTTTCTGAAAATATTCAAATTCAACTCAAATTAAAATTTTGACAACAGTGCAAAAAGTTGTCTCAAAACATTTTTAAATAAATACTAAAAAAATAGAGAGAAAAATAAGAATTAAAAAAAAATTCAACTCAAACAGAGTTGTGGTTTAGAAATTATTAAACTTTCAAAACCAGGGGTGTTTCTGTAAAAATCCAGTCCCTGTGCGTTTATAAAGAAAACGCTTCGGGCAAGAGTACACTTTTCAGCGTGGAAGGCGCAAAACAGGGAATACACCTTCGATTAAAACAGAGAAAAAAAGAAAAAGAGCGCGCGGGGTGGGGTCCACCCGTCAGGTTCAAAAGTTTGAACACGCGCGTGAAGACAGAGGGGAGACGGTGATCGCCGGCGGTGATCGCTGGGGTTTTGGGAGGTGGCGATGATCGGAGTGTGCTCGGGGTAGACTACCGCGTCGGTGGGAGGCGGTGGAGGTCGCCGGAGAGCAACGGAACGCCGGCGAGGTCTGCGGCGGCGGACGGTGGTTCGGTGGAGTTGGGATCTCGCCGGAGTGGGCTCGGGTGGTGAAATTGGGGTGCGGAATCGATGATTTGGTGTGAGATAGAGCTACTGGCAAGATTTTGGTGGAGGTGGTGGCCTAACGGCATCAAGCCGATCAGGGACAGAGGCGGCGGAGCGGTGACCGGAGAGGAGGGAGAAGACCTCCTCGAGGTCAGGGAGGTGGCGAGGGGGCGATTAGGAGGTGGTGGAGGCGATGGGTGGAACAAGTGGAGCTCGGGGGCCTTTATATAGGCGATCCCGAGGTGGTCAGAAGCTTGCGGGCGACGCCGGAGTTACTCCGGCCGCCGGAGGTGGTTAGGGGCGGTGGTCAGGGGCGGCGAGGGAGTAATGAGGGCGGTGGAGAACTCCGGAAGGCTCGGCGTGGATGGGCTCGAGCTCCCTGTCCTCATCTACGGTGTGGCCACCGTATGGGTGCGGCGGCGAGGTTCGTCTCCGGCGACTGCCATGCGGGCCCTGGGCGGCACGGTTGGCGTGGTCAGCGCACGGAGAGACAGGGAGGAGCGACGCGTGTAGGGTAATTAGGTGGGGAAGGCTGCGGCGCAGTGATGGAGGTCGGTGGCCGAGGCGGCTCCGCTCGGTCCGCCGTGGATCAGCACGGTGGCCGCTGCACCGGCTAGCCGCCAGCTCACCGGCGAGGAGAGGCTGTGGAGTGGGCCAAGGAGGGACGATGCATTGATGATCTTCGGTGTCGCCGTGAAGGTGAAGGAAGGGGAGGGGTACACGGCACCGATCATCTCTGCCACTGAAAAACAAATTCAATTAACTGAATCTCATTCAGTTATGAACAGTGCACAGACACTCATATGATCCTATGGCAGAGAGAGGTAGGGATTTTTAGAATTTGTTGCAATTTTTGTGGAGAGGTGTTGATGCTCAAAAATGAGGTTGACAAACTTTTGGAATTTTTGGAGCATTTAAAAATTGGTTTGTATCAGAAATATTGAATTTGGTCCAAATTTGAATTGAGTGAAATTTGAAATTTTTTAACTGTGGCACTCCATGTTTTTTGTGAAATGGGTTGTGGGTACCATGTATTTGCTGAGATAATTTTGGTGGAGGTAGAATCCTTGTAGAAATTGTGGTTCCTTTGTAAACCAAAGGGAGGATGAAAAATATGAATTCCAACTTTGGAATTTATTTGAATTATGAAAAAATATTTTTGTGGGGTGGGAGAGAGTTGGATACTGCCCTAGAGTATGAGAATGACTTGAGGGATAAATTGGAGTGACAGAAAGATGATTTTGGAGGGGTTAGAAAGTGAAAAGACCATCTCCTTTGAAAATTTTTTAGTAATCCCAAAAACTCTCTTATATGAAAATTGTTTGAGATCCTCCAACATAATTTTTCAAACAATCTAAACCTTTAAAAAATTAGAACCATTAAAGAAAATATAAAACCCAATTAAAATTTGAAAGGGTTTCCAAAACAGAAAGGAAACAAAAATAAAAAAGATAGGTTTTCAAGAGTTTAGTTTTTTTTTAAGAAAAGATTTTGAAAATCCAGGAAAATATTTTGGGGTGTTACAGAAATCCTCATCACCATGGTAGGGAGAGAGATCTTTGATGTTGAAGATATCGCTCATGTTCTACTTGTCGCATGGGATGTCGATCTTGTAGGCGTTGTTTTTGTAGCGTTTGAGCACCTTCAAGGGTCCATCGGCTCGAGGTAGAAGTTTTGACTTGTGTTCATTGGGGAAGCGGTCCTAGTGAAGGTGTAGCCGCACAAGATCTCCAATATGGAATACCATGGGTTGCTTGTTGATGTTGAGCTTGGTTGCGAAGCGTTGTACTTGGCGCTCGATGGTGTGCCTTGTATCTTCATGCACCTTCTTGAGATAGCTCGCTCTAGCGCTCGCGTCCATGTTGATGCGCTCTTGTAGTGGTAGAGGTAGAATGTCCAATGGGGACAACGGATTGAAGCCATAGATGACCTCGAAGGGAGACTTGCCGGTAGTAGAGTGTCGTGCTTGATTGTAGGCGTACTCGGTGATGGGTAAACACTCTTCCCACTCCTTGATGTTCTTCTTGATCAAGACGCATAGGAGAGTAGATAGCGTCTGGTTCATGACCTCCGTTTGCCCATCGGTTTGAGGATGGTATGCCGAAGAGAAAAAAAAGCTTGATTCCGAGCTTGGCGCATAGCGTCTTCCAAAAGTAGCTAAGGAACTTGACGTCGTGGTCCAATACGATAGGCTTGGGCACTCCATGTAGACGCAAGATTTCCCTACAAAAAAGATTTGCAACATGTGAAGCATCGTCTATCTTGTTGCATGGGAT
Source organism: Thinopyrum elongatum (assembly GCA_011799875.1). Lineage (NCBI taxonomy): Eukaryota > Viridiplantae > Streptophyta > Magnoliopsida > Poales > Poaceae > Thinopyrum > Thinopyrum elongatum. Next base: position 235,374,361 of record CM022297.1, read on the forward strand.
GAAATGAACCATCTTAGAGAATCGGTCCACAACAACAAACATGGAATCTTTGCCATTTCGAGTTCTAGGCAAACCAAGCACAAAGTCCATACTAATATCTTCCCATGGGTGATACGGAATAGGAAGTGGCATATATAGACCATGGGATTGAGCTTTAGACTTAGCTTTGCAACATGTAGAGCATCGATTGGTGAAGCGTGAGACATCGTGGAACATCTTGGGCCAAAAGTAGTTCTTGGAGAGTGTGGCAAATGTCTTATCGCGTCCGAAGTGTCCCATAAGTCCTCCTCCTTGAGATGCTTGCAAAAGTAACAAACAAAGAGACGACTCGAGGATACATAGTTTGTTAGCTCTCATAAGATAATCATCTTTGATGTAATAGTGTTCCCAAGACGTATGCGTCAAACATTTGGCATAAGGGATAGTAAAAGTAGGATCATGCGCATATAAGTCTTTTATGTGCTCAAAGCCAATGACAGTCAATTCAAGTTTAGTGACAAGCATGCATTTTGGGGAAAGAGCATCCGCCGCAACATTTTCCTTACCTTTGATGTACTTGATGACATAAGGAAATGATTCTATGAACTCACTCCACTTGGCATGTCGCTTATTCAATTTAGTTTGACCCTTAAGGTATTTAAGCGTTTCATGATCCGTATGGATGAAAAATTCATGAGGGCGAAGATAGTGTTCCCACTCACACGAAAACTCGCACTAAAGCATATAGCTCTTTGTCATAGATGGGATAATTGAGTTGCGCTCCGGAAAGTTTTTTGCTAAAATAAGCAATTGGTCACTTCTCTTGCATTAACACACCTCCTATACCATTGCCACTAGCATCGCAATGAACTTCAAAAGTGTTATCAAAATTGGACAAAGCAAGCAAAGGAGCATGTGTAAGAAAGTTCTTAAGCTCATTAAATGTGATATCTTGGGACGGTCCCCAAACAAATGGTGCATTCTTTTTACTCAAGGCATGCAAAGGGGATGCAATAGTGCTAAAGTCCTTAACGAATCTATGATAGAAACCGGCTAAGCCAAGGAGACTTCACACTTGTTGCAAGTTGGTTGGTTGCGGCCAATTTTTAATAGCATCAATTTTAGCTTCATCTACATGAACACCCTTAGATGACACAACAAAACCCAAGAAAAGAAGCTAATCAACACCAAAAAGGCATTTGTCCATATTAGCATAAAGTCGCTCTTTTCTTAGAGTTTGCAAAACGGTTCTAAGATGGGTGGCATGATCTTCTAGAGACATGCTAAACACAAGGATATCGTCAAAGTAGACCACAACAAATACGCCAATGTATGGGCAAAGAACATAATGCATCACACGCATAAATGTTTCGGGTGCTTCGGATAAGCCCATAAGCATAACTAACCATTCATATAAGCCAAACTTGGTTTTGAAAGCGGTTTTCCACTCATCGCCTTCTTGGATGCGTATTTGGTAATATCCACTTTTAAGATCAATTTTAGAGAATATGGTGGCTCCTCTAAGCTCATCGAGCATATCGTCAAGGCGAGGAATAGGATATTGATAACGGATGGTGATAGCATTGATGGGACGACAATCGGAACACATGCAAAAAGTACCATCTTTCTTGGGCACAAGAATAACCCATATGGCACAAGGACTTAAGCTTTCACGCACATGCCCATTGTCAATGACTTGTTGTACTTGCCTTTGTATTTCCTTAGTTTCTTCGGGGTTGACGCGGTAGGGTGCCTTGTTTGGTAACGGTGCACCGGGAATGAGGTCGATTCGGTGTTCGATGCCTCGTAGTGGAGGTAGACCCGGAGGTAGCTCATCGGGGAATACGTCCTTGAATTCCTGCAATAGAGAAGACAACACTAAAGGTAGATGGTGAGAGGTGTTAGTCCTTGCCGGGTTCTCACACACTTCTCTCATCTCACTTTTGGTGGCAAATAGCACTAAGTTTTTCTTGTCGCTCATCGTGGAGGCACTTAATTTTGGCTTGTGGCGCTCACTCTCTTTTTGTGGTTCACTCTCTCACTATTCTCTCCATGATGGGTGGTTGCTTGCTTGTCGGCGATCACTTGGCTTGGAGATATAGGTCGTAGCACGTACTCCTTCCCTTTCATCTTGAAGCTATAGTGATTGGTTCTTCCATTGTGGATGACACAACGGTCGAATTGCAACGGACGTCCAAGTAGGAGGTGGCAAATAGACATAGGAACCACATCACACTCCAAAGTGTCTTCATATGCTCCAATCTTGAATGAGACTTGAACGGTGTGCTCCACTTGAATGGTGCCGGAGTCGCTAAGCCATTGGACCTTGTAGAGGCGAGGGTGCTTCATCTTGACTAATTGTAGCTTGGAACATAGCTCTTCACTTGCCAAGTGTGGCAACTTCCTCCGTCGATAACCTTCACGGACCTTCCATTGATTCCCGCCTTGGTGTGGAAGATATGGCATCTTTGGTCTTCGTCTTATTGATGTTGAAGGGTCAAGACCTTGGAGACAACAAGAGCGGGGCTCACATCATTGTCACAAAAGACTTGGTCATCTTCATCGTCATTCACTTGCCGGTGCATGGCCACATGCTCAAGGGCTTCCAGTTCCCCTTCACTCATGGAATCGTATGTGCCATCGTCGTTGAGGATCATGGTGCGCTTATTGGTACACTCGAAGGATTTGTGGCCTCGGCCGCTGCATGTGAAGCATTTGACGGAACTTGTCTTGATGGTCTCATCCAGTGGAGTTGGAGATGATGAAGCTCTCGGCTTGAAGTTGCTTGTAGTAGGAGGACGACTTGAAGTTTTCAAAGTTTTCTTGTAACTTGACTTGTTGCCGGTGCTTGGAGAAGGTTTGGTTGAGGTAGAAGTCGGTGGAGTCGTTGAAGCTTAGTTGTTGGAGCCGTAGCTATTTGAAGAGTACTTGTCATACTTGAAGTCATCTTGCACTTGTCGCTCCGCTTTGGTAGCTTGATGCACTAGCTCGATGAGGTTGGAGTAAGGTTGGAAGTCGGCGATCTCCTTGATAGGGATTGAGTCCGTTCAAGAAACGTGCCATAGTTTGCTCATCATCTTCCATGACATTAGCTTGTATCATGGCGATCTCCATTTCCTTGTTGTATTCTTCAACGCTCTTTGTTCCTTGCTTGAGGAGTTGTAGTAGCTTGAAGAGGTCGCGGTTATAGTATGTTGGCACAAAGTGCGCTCTCATGACATCCTTCATTTGATCCCAAGTTGTGATTGGTGGTTCACCTCTTGCTTCACGGTGCTCAATAACTTGCTCCCACCAAATGAGGACATAGTCTTGGAACTCAAGGGATGCCATGGCGATTTTCTTCTCTTCCTCATAGTTGTGCAAATGAAAGATCTTGTCAACCTTCAATGCCCATGAAAGGTACTCTTCGGGGTCGTTGCTTCCGGAGAACTTGGGCATGGTGAACTTGAGCTTGCCGTAGCGTTGCTCTTCATTGTGTTGGGGACGAGGGTGATGATGCCCTTGACGTGGAGGATTGTCACCCTCAAATTGCTCTTGGCGTGGAGGATTCCCATTGTCTTGTTGCTCTTGGCAAACTTGTGGTTCTTGTCGAGCTTGTTGTTCTTGTCTAGCTTGTGGAGGAGCTTGTGGAACGTGTCGTTGCAATCGTGCTTGATGTCGTCGTTCTTGTATTTCCTCACGAATCGCTTCTTCTTCTTCTTCACGAACACGTCGGTTGCGAGCGACGATGGCACGATTGGTTTCACGTAGGGCACGTTGCGCCTCAAGTGCTTGTGCTTCACGTCGTTGTTGTTGTTGACGGAGAGCGTCGGTGTCTTGCTCATCTTGATGTAGGTGTTGTCGCTCTTGCATTTGCTCTCGTTGGCGTTGGCGTTCTTGCTCTTCCACTTGTTGGCATTGACGTTGCCTTTCTTGTGCTTGCTCAAGAGTAGCTTGATTTTGACGACGCCGATGTTCGTGCTCGTCGAGTTGCTCTTGTGGACCATTGCCGTGTAGAGGATTGCGGTTTGCTTGATGGTCTTGGCGGGCGGCTCGGTGAAGAGTGTTCGATGTCGGTGTACATGAGTCGGAGATGGTGTCGGAGGAATGTCGACTCGAGTGGCTCCGTCTTGAATATGACAAAGAGGTAGAAGAGCGGTTGACCAGCAAGGCACGAATCTCGTTCATTCTTGCATTGCTCTCTTGTTTTTGTTTGTTGAGCTTGTTGTCAAAGTAGAGTCTTGTATGTTGCTCGGAATGTCGCAAGTCGGTGGTGATGTTATCGATGCAGTCGCTCAAGGCTTGTTGTTCTTGATGCAAAGCTCTTTGTGTGCCGAAGAGGTGGTTCTTGGTGACGTAGGTGTTTGGGTCCTCGTCTTGCTTGATGAAGAGTGGATTGGTAGAAGTAGTTGGCCTATCCATCATTTCAAGTAAATGTGTGAGTGGGAGAAAGAGAAGAACTATACCAAATGTACCTTGACCGATGTTGAGAATGGATCAAAGATCACTCAACGATGTAACAAGGAAATAGCAAAATTGGTACCGTATCTCGTCAATCTCTCACACCTACACAAATAAAGCCTTTGGTGGATCTTGGTGAGGATGGTGGCATAAAATTTGATGCGAATGTTAGCAAGACTCAATAATGTTGAAAAAGATTCGCAAATTCACAAATGCAACAAGTATACCAATAGCAATATGTGGCACACAGAAACACGCCCACGGATAGATAGATGGGGTTGTGCAACCAAGGAATGAGCCAAAATGTGGAATCCATGGAAAATGCTCTTGTTGCACAACACTAGAGAGACGCTAGCGCGATTGCACAATAGGCGGATACAAGACTTGTGCACAACCTACTAAGCAAAATGCAACCACTTCTATCCCAAGTATGCTATATGTATGATGTTCCGGTGATATGATCCAAGATGATCAAGTATGACAATCTTAATGTAGTATGATGCTATGGTTCTTGCTTAAAAGCTCTTTGCTTATCTTTTCCTTTTGCTTAAGAGCTTGGTTGCTCTTTCTCTTTTAAGCTCTTTTGGTGGTCACTAATGCAAAACTTCACGAACCAAGATAGCAATTGTGTATATGCGGTGACAACCTTGTGACACAAGAGATGATATCAAGATGCTTGTACCAATATGATATGGTATGTATGCAATGGGAAATTATGATCACTAATGTGCACAAGTAACGTTGCCGGCAATACTCAATGGCTAGTCTCGATAGGAAGGTGACGCAAAATGGGCTATGGGGTTATCAATGCAATGGCAAGGAGTAGACAAAGATGTCATCAAAATTATGGTCCTTGCTTATGGTCGAGGGTGGCAAAATGGTTGAATGGTTGTTGTCAATGACGAGTCCGTGTCGAAGACGAGCGGCGGTGATGTCGATGTCGAACCATTCCTATTTAGTAGAAACACCCTAGGAAACGATGAACTACAACTCAAATTCTCAAAACCAAAGTCAAATGGTGGTAGCGGAAAGCGGTGGCACGGTTGGATATGTCGTGGGGTTGGCAGAAGTGGGATGGTGGTGGTTGAAGTGGGTATGCGGAGGCGTAGGTGGCGGTGGACAAAAACTGCAGAAAGTGCAGTTTCGGCAGAGGAAGCCGGATGATCCGGGCAAGTCCGGATGATCCGGGTCAGGGTCCGGATCTTCCGGGCAGGTCAACTGCTCACTGGTGAGGTGCGGGATGAACTCAAAAACGGGGAAAAATTCGACGATTTCGGGGATTTTTGATGGGTTTTGTGGGGGAGATGGTGGGGAAAGGCTAAATCCACTTGCAACACAAAGGATCCATGGATCAAAATCAACAAAACTTCATCATACCAACAAATCACAAAAAAAATTGGGGCTATTTTTGTGGGGATTTTTCAAAATTGGGACAAAATCAACAAAGTTAGGCTAGAAAACAAGGGGTAGGGGCTCCAAATTCGTGATCTACCAAGGCTCATGATACCAAGATGATGTAGGATGGAAACCCTAGGGCCGTTCTGTCACGAAATGGAGAGGATCCTACGAAGAACACGAGAGGAAAATATGAGAGAAAGACACTCAAATCAACGAGAACAATCACACATGTGCTAGATCCATGAACATAAAGGGTGATACAAGATCCAAATGCAACAAAGGACGATACAAGAGGCGGTAGTTCTTCTCGGTGAGGAGGTCTTGGGGGTCTTCCCATGAGGGGTCTTGAATCCAATCGATGGATTTTCTCCGTAGAGGTCGCAGTCTCTCGGTGGAGTAGAACTGAATGGATGAGCAAAGCTTCTATCTCTAAAATGAGCTAATCCTTTGTTAACCCTAGAAAAGTGGAGGCGGAGTCGTATATATAGGCTAGGGGGATGAAAGGGTACATGGGCTTCGGCCCAACATGCGCGCACAGGCGGGGGTCCGGATGATCCGGAGGGGGAGCCGGATGATCCGGGCTTCATGGACCCGGATGATCTGGGAGGGAGTCCGGATGATCCAGACATGGCGAGGAGGCAGGCGGCGGCCCGGATGTCCGGGTGGTGATCCGGATGTCCGGCTGGGTCTGGATGATCCGGGACTCACGCCGGATGATCCGACTTCGTGAGGCATCATGCTGCATTCAGGTGGCCTTCGGACAAATTACCCGGATCATCCGGGCCGAGGTCCGGATCGTCCGGGCTAAGGCCGGATCTTCCGGATGGCGGTCCGAATCATCCGGGCATCTCCAGTCTTGCCCTTTCTCTTCTCCATCTTCGCGTTTGCCTTCCTCCCTCGGTCAGAATTGCTCCTTAGCTTCTCCATGGCTGACTCCTTGGTACCTGAGTATGCATAGTGTCTCCGTTTGAGATAGTAGCCATGTCTCATGTGTTTCAAAGGGGAATTGCTAGAGGAGAGATGTTACCTCGGTTTCAAGAGCTCGTGCACGTGCACGAGTCATAGGTCCACTTGGCACTTGGTGAGATGATGGTAGGTCCATGGGGATGACCTTGGGATGCTCCGCATCACCTATGTTAGGATGAGAAGGAACAAGTCTGGCGTCTCGCCAAGGTTGCAGAAACCTATAGGATCCTCGCACTTTGGGCACTGCAAATGAAACACACTAGATTCAGTAGGAAGAAAAATGCATCAACGACGGCGGTTGCCATCCTAGGATTACTGGAGACCAAGGGACTTGGATTTATCGGGGATGAATGAAGAATCTTGTACCTGGTTCTCCATGAGAAAACCCTAAGCAATCACTGAGAGGAGGTTTTCTCCGAAACAAGCAGACGGGGGAGAAGAGGATTCAGGCCTAGTGAAATATTGCTGCTTCGTCTGTCCTACTTACTACTACTGCTAGAAAGGTGGGGGTTTTGTGACGTGATGGCTCCTTGGGCATTACTGCGGCGCTACGACCAGGGTGAGTCTACCGTGCACTTGTGCACTCTAATTTGGTGCATGGCACATGGACCCCGTTGCCGGATGCCCCGCATATCAGCGGAAGGAAGTAGAAAGGCAGGAGTAACTAGTTACACATAAATATATTTTTGATAGATAGATACTCCCTTTGTAAAGAAATATAAAAATCTTTTATATCACAACTTTATACATAAGAAAAATCAAGGGGAATATATATAACATAATATGGGGTTTAGATGAGAATAAAATACTTAGATAGGCTGACGGGTCTGGATTTTGGGCCATAGGCTGGTGGGCCTACATGTTTGGGGGCTCATGTGTTTTAACTCAGCGCATTTCATCCAGTAAATATTGCATGCGATCGGTACGTCGCTGGTTTTAGATGATGTCGCAAGGCGAATACAGAAAATTAAATAAAGCACGACAACTGTTAGAATGAAATCGAACGATAGTTCCTAACCAGCAATCAGAGTTGCAATTCTTTCACGATATCCTACGTGATAAATAATACTGTAGTACTACTTATAATAGTACGCAGGTACATGCACAGCACGTGAAATGTTCAATTAATGGATACAAATTTTCCAAAAGAAAAAAAAGCAAACACATGGCTCTTTGAAATTCTAACAAATCAACCGTTGTGTTTTGTTTGTACATAAAGCTATTATGGTAGTTATCACTTATCACTCCTATAGTGGGTGGTTCTGATGCAAACATAATAAAAATTTGTTAATGACACGTACAGTAAATAGGAATTATCTTATAATTACATTTGTTCTTGGAAGAATAATATTTTATGGTTGCAAAACTTAGAAGAAAATGCACACGCCAAAAAATTATCAGTCTCAGATATTTGTACCATGTTATACTCTAATCACAAGGTGACTTAGCTAATGTATAACAACTCTATTATATTATTCTCTAAGAAATGCAATATTCCGGGGTACAAAGTTTGGACACATATAATCCAATCCTTTGATGCATTGTGCACACGTGAAAAGCAATAACTGGCCACACTTGCACCATCCCCTACTAATCGTGTGTAGCCACAGAAAATCCTATGATGCCAAAAAAGAGAAAGTCAGAGATGGGAGCACAGGACATTGGAGTGGCTGCGAACTTCTGCTGCACGTACAGAAAATGTCGAAGCATCCAACAATAAACAATTCCACAGTGTCGAGATTTCTCTAGAGTGAAGTGTGTTTGTGCAGTGAGCACTGTAGATGCGAATCCTTTCACTTTGGACCATAGGATTGACGTCATCAACGGCCAAAATTGCTTCTTAGGCTTAGGATTCAAAATTCAAACACTCGTACACTATATAGTATACTACTTATACACACAGGACACTTGTTTCACCATGCCATAATATTACATCATAAGCTCTCGGAGGATAGATCAATTCGGCAGTTGCGTGCTGATAAGTCCATTTTGCATCATGTTTCCTACTGTTATTTATAGTGCTTTTTATTCATTATAACACTTTGTGGAGTAATCTAATGCCTTTTCTGTCATAATATGCAAGGTTTACACAAAAAGGGAGAATGCCGACGGCTGGAATTCTGGACCTGAAAAAGCTATGTCAGAGATACCTATTCTGCACATCTCCAAATGAGCTGAAATTTTATGGAGAATTATTTTGGAATATATAATAAATGTAGGAGAAAATAAATACCAGAGGGGGCCACCCAGGTTCCCACTAGGCACCAGGGCGCGCCACCCCCTCCAGGCGCGCCCTGGTGGGTAGTGGGGGCCCTGGCCCATCTCTGGTGCCCATCTTCTGGTACATAAGGTCTTTTGACCTAGAAAAAAAATAAGGAGAGGACTTTCGGGACGGAGCACCGCCGTCTCGAGGCGGAACTTGGGCACGAGCACTTTTGCCCTCCGGCGGAGCGATTCTGCTGGGGGGACTTCCCTCCGAGAGGGGGAAATCAAAGCCATCGTCATCACCAACAACCCTCTCATCTTGGGGAGCCCAATCTTCATCAACTTCTTCAATAGCACCATCTTATCTCAAACCCTAGTTCATCTCTTGTGTTCAATCTTTGTATCAAAACCTCAGATTGGTACGTGTGGGTGACTAGTAGTGTTGATTACATCTTGTAGTTGATGCTAGATGGTTTATTTGGTGGAAGATTATATGTTCAGATCCATTATGCTATTTAATATCCCTCTGATCTTGAGCATGAATATTATTTGTGAGTAGTTGCCCTTGTTCTTGAGTCCACGGGAGAAGTCATGTTGCAACTAATCATGTGAATTTGATATTCGTTCGATATTTCGATGATATGTATGTTGTGATTCCCTTAGTGGTGTTATGTGAACATCGACTACATAACACTTCACCATCTTTGGGACTAAGGGAATGCATTGTGGAGTAGTTATTAGATGATGGGTTGCTAGAGTGACAGAAACTTAAGCCCTAGTTTATGCACTATTCTGTAAGGGGCTGATTTGGATCCATATGTTTAATGCTATGGTTAGATGTTATCTTAATTCTTCTTTCATAGTTTCGGATGCTTGCGAGGGTGTTAATCATAAGTGGGAGGCTTGTTCATGTAATAACAGCACCCAAGCACCGGCCCACCCACATATCAAATTATCAAAGTAGCGAACGTGAATCAAACCAACATGATGAAAGTGACTAGATGAAATTCCCGTGTGTCCTCAAGAACACTTTGCTTATTATAAGAGAGTGTTCCAGCCTGTCCTTTGCTACAAAAAGGATTGGGCTACCTTGCTGCACTTTTGTTACCATTACCGTTACTTGCTCGTTACAAATTATTTTGCTATCAAACTACCTATTACCGACAATTTCAGTGCTTGCAGAAATTACCTTGCTGAAAACCGCTTGTCATTTCCTTCTGCTCCTCGTTGGGTTCGACACTCTTACTTATCGAAAGGACTACGATTGATCCCCTATACTTGTGGGTCACCACATGCTGCTACTGAAGAATTTCAAAGTTGATTAGGACCAGCTCTCCTTGCCGAGAAAGTTCGATTTTGACATCATCCCCAACCGCAAGATTTGATAGAGTTTTGAACCTTGACCATCCTTTAGCATCAATCATGATGCGACCATCCTTTGTTCTTATGGTATATTGAGCAGTTTCATTGACACCAAGGTTGCGCATGGTAAGAGAAACTTGGCGGCGGTCGCCCGGATTATTGAACGACTTCCTAGTTGCTCTAGGAATTCTCTGTTTGTTAACAAGAAGACATACACAAATAGTTAGATCAACACAGTGAATCATGTGAAACAACATGGAAAGAAAAAAGAACGAAGCACTTGGGCTGCCAATGCTTACCAAGAAGGTGGAGATGTCAGTTTTTTTAAGGACTTTGATATACGTAGTGCGAACTGCAGCCCAGTTTGTTGCCAGTGCAAGTGTTGGTTCCGTTGCCGCTGCACGGGCTGGAGCAGATGCACGTGCAAGTTCAAGTGTTGGTGCAGGTGCCAGAGCCGTTGCTGGTGCCCGTGGCGGTGCGACTGGTAGTGCCGCTGTTGCTGCCGAAGATGGTGCTCCTTGTGGAGCTGGTGCCGGTGTCGGAGCAGGTGCCCGTGCCGGTGCCAGATCCTCTGGTAGATCAGCTTGATCCGATGACGCGGTAGGTGCCCAATCCTCTGGTGGATCAGACAGAGCTGCTGCCGCTGTTAGTGCTAGATCCAGTGCCGGTGCTCGATCCAATGGTGAAGGTGGTACTGATGTGCGAGACATCAGCGATCGTCTCTGGTCTGCTATGATTTCATACTTCAGCTTTCTAACCTCGCTAGCCCCCGTGACCTGGATCCAGTATTTTTCTTTCCTTCTTTTAAACACGAGAAGGACTAATTGTGGCGTGTTTGTTAAAACAAACTACAGTTGATCAGAGGGCTTCAGATTGTACTCAGACAATAGATTGATCCAATTGTGTCCAATAATATAAGTGATGGACAGTGCCTTCGTTACTGACACGTCATAAGAAGTTCAACCTGCTAAAATAACCATCGTAGAGCAAACCAAACGGTTTATACTGTAATGAATGTGACATGGCAAAACCTGCATCGTAAAATTGCAGCAGAAGTAAGAAAACATGACAGTAAATCAATAAGATTTACTTGATGTGACATGAGTGAATCCTTACCAGGATATCTCTATGTTCACGTTCTAAATTGAAGCTTGATCGTACAATTACGGGTGGCATGTAGGGTCCGCACTTACTCCCACAAGCAGGATAGTCCAAAGGTCGTGACAACTCGTATGGAGCGAACATCCATGGGACTGGAAATCCTGGTGGGTGCGATAAGCCCTACAATGCATACATATATTGGAGTGTAACCATAATTGATAAAGCGTCCTCACAAAAAAGATGATTTGGATACTTCAAAATATACGAACTGAATTGAGTGGACAAACATTAACATAGACTGTTCTCAGGATTCACCACACAACAAAAGCAGCAGTACTAAACCATATAGAGTTCCCACACACAAATCAAGTACTGAACAATATTACTTACTACAGACAAACAAAGTTGCACTAATTAAACTCTGCAAACTATTTCTTGCCACTGATCTATGGGATGTGCCCCACATAACTGACTAGGCCATGGACTTCGTGAGAGATGTCTACCGGCACCTTCGCCATCTCGTCAACCTGGGAGAACCTAACAGAGTAGTCTTTCCACTCATAAACATGATGATGAAGACAGTTCGCATCAGATTTGCCGGGAAGCTTTACAAGAACCACACCCTTCATAATCGAAGGTACAACTAGGAAATTGTTGTGGTGAAGTACAGCCTCGAGAACACGCCTGACAACAATACTACATGAAAACACGTGTTCACGACATGTGGCTACAAGGACACATCAGCTGGATAGTTTAGTAGTAGAACACATCCTCAGGTCTTCCAGTTCACATGGCATGACTTTGAGAACTTCATATCCACAGTGGACCTGGTTCTAATTAAAACAAAAACCAAATATTTTATTACTACCTCCGTTCAGAAATATAAGATGATTTTTGATATTTTACTCCATATAAGACTACATATATGCACAGAAATGAGTGAACAAAGACACTAGAACATGTCTACATGAGATACAAAAAAAGTTAGAACATCTTATATTTGTGAACAGAGGGATTACTTGCAGTATCCATAACACAAGTTACTGAGGCTATTATGCTCTCTTCCAAGGCATGAGAGCTAAAATCTTGCATTTCCTATAGCTAGCATTGATGTTCTTAAAGTAGTTGAAAGTTGTCGGCGTTCTGGGAACGGGGGTACCTAGACTTGCCTACCTACGGCCCACGACGTGGCTCCATCGGCGGCCTAGTACGGCCCGCTTTCGGCATCAACAACTCAAGACCCTCGCAAGGGACCAAGCCTCGCGAGGCGGATGACACCAAGACCTCCAGGAGGAGCGGCCTCCTCAGGCTGGCTCCTGTGGAGTGGAGATTTCTATGCAAGCCTCACCTCGTGAGGTTCGGGTGACGTCAGCCATGACGATCAAGGCCAGGCGGGCGCCAGCGGGTGCATGACATCAGTTTCCTCTTTGGTGCTAAGGAGGCAAGTGCAAGCGCGGAGTCCCGAGGAATCAGCCAAAGGTTTCCATTCCCGTGAAACAAGACCAAGACCGCAGGGACGGCAGGACGGAGGTCATCGTCGAGCCCACCGTGGAGTCACGACCAGAGGCTTTCGCAGGCGAAGACTACTTTTTTCAGGATAAGATGTACTAGTTGTCTCCCTTTGAATTTGGCCGTTGTGGGATCCCTTCCCGCCTTCATTTGGGGAGAGGACCAGGGCCACTATAAAGAGGGCCTAGCCACCACCATAGGAGAGGGATCCATTCCACCCTCACCCTCACCAGTTCACGCGAGCACAAGAACACACCTCCTGAGGTTGTTCTCCCACTGTACTAGTTCATCCTCAGCCCCTCGAGGCCAATCCACCACAAAGCAGGAGTAGGGTTTTACACCGCAAGGTGGCCCAAACCTGGGTAAACTGCCGTGTCCTCTTTCCTTTTAGTTCTTTGAGCTAAGCTATGGGATAGGCGAGTAGGCAGACTGGGGAGGTTGAGTTCTTCGCATGCACCCCAGAGTTCGAATCTATCCAGGGTCTGCGGAGCCCGAAATCCGACATTTGTCGCGCCAGGTAGGGGTGCGTCGGAGCCTCTCTTCTTCCAATCGATCTGCCACCGCCCCGCCATTCTCATGGCTGACGCTCCGAGAGCTCACGTTGAGCACTGGGCTGCCTGGCCTGCCCGAGCAGTGCCGTCTGCCCAAGAGGATCTCCACTCCACACTCCTCGCGGCCCACACGCCGCCCAGCGTCGTTGGCCGCGGGCTGCGCGGGCCGCCACGCCCGCCCTCGCACCGCGTCGTAGCCGTGCCACCACACGATCTTCGAGCTATGCTGCGGCGATGGCACGACACACTCGCCAGGAGCGGGCGAACATGCGAGCCGCGCTCGTCGTGGCACGAGAGCTGCTGCGATGCAGGTTGGCGGAAGGCGGCCATGATGCCCTACTAGAGCGGGTCGCCGAGCTGCTTGATGCTGCCTGCAGGGGCGCGGCACCTTTCTGCACCCTGCCTACATCGCAAATGATGCCGGGGACGCATGCCGGCCCCATCCACGCCCGCGCGCCCCTCCTTGGAGCACCTGGGGGACCCAACGGTGCCAACCCGGCCCGCAGCGCCACTCATCCTACCCAAGCCATGCTACCTCTGCCCGAGGTAAGTTCGGGCGGTCCCTCCTGGGGCCATGCCGAGACGCCACCCTACGGCCGCCGGAACCTGGCGCCAAGCCTGGTGGCCAGCAACGCGGGGCGGCCAGGTGGCGACCCCGGCGCGGCAATATCAGATGCCTACGTACCTCCCATGGTGGACCTGCTATATGCGTCAAGAGACGGCCCCTGCCCGCTCCCCTCACCAAGCTGGGCATCGGGGGCACGCGAAGCCGAGGCTCTCCGCAAGCCGCCCCGGAGCTTCACCGACACCTTCAACGACAACAGCCGCTGGGTACAGCCGACATCTCAGGAGCACGATTACACTAACCATGGACCGCAGGTGAACCAAGGCACAGCAGCAGCCGAGGACCCCAGGATGATGGCCCCGCTGTGGGCGGATGGAGTGCACTGAGGGCTGCGTGGGGGGAGCCCGACGCCAGGGCCTCCTCCGCGCCGCATGGAGCAAGGCGCTGCACGGAGATAGGTCCTCTGCCGGGGAAGGCGCAGGCGAGCCCTTCCCCCCGGCGGAGGGCCTGTGGTCGCCGGGGGCGCCGCCAGCGTCCCCCTTGCCCCTTGGTCTCGTCCTGGTTTCTGGACGCCCCAACGGTGGTCGGGGGAGGCACAGGGCGGGGCCCTCGTCAGGCGCCATGTAAATACGTGAAGGTCTCCGCTCGTGACACTCTCACGTAATAATGAGTTGGGGCTGTACACTCCCCGGAGCCTCCTGAGTGCCGCCCTCGGGCCTCATGAGGGCTCCCACCCACGTCCAAGTGGAACCACCATGCTCCACGCTGGCCATCGACACTGTCCCCCAATGACTATGCCCACGCCCAGTGGAAGCACTTAGCTCCACGCTGGTGAGAAGACTAGCTTTGTGCCGGACGCGACTGTTTGCTTTTGCCCTCTTCTGTAGCCCAATTTGCCGTCTTTTTGGAATGAAGTTTGGAGTTTCGTGTGCTTATCAAAAGAAAAATGGGGGGAGTTTTCTCTTGGCTCGTGGCGATTTCTTGCTTTCTGGCTTCGTGTTTAAGAGTGACGCTCACGCCTGCTACCCCCCTGCGAGCGCCCCGCGAGCGGGGGCTGGGCGCGGCATGTGCGCGTCGAGCGCGCCCGAGCTGGCCCGGGCGACCCCAAGGCCCCCTCGGGGTCAGGAATGCAACCGCCGCAGGATCACCGCGCGCATACCTTGTCGTAAGCCGGCAATCGGCTCCTCGCGAGGCTCTCTTGGACGGGCCAGCAGGCTCCTAGGGACGGTTAAAACCTCGCGAGCCCTTGGAGGGCTCACCTCAGGAGAAGGGCACTTCTACAATGACAGGGCCCACTCGGGACCCACGAAACCGAACATAAGTCGCAACAACTACTCCCCCCACGCAGATCCACGGTGACGCGTTCCAAATCCTATTTCAAAGGCATATCGTCATTTCTTACATTATAAGGGCCCCCCCCTTCAAAAATGCTTTCACACCCCGCAGGGCCGTGCCCGAAGGTTTTTTTTGCATACAGGACAAAGCAAAAGGGATATGCAGGCCTAGCCGGAAGCACCGCCTTAGGCGCCGTCCTCGTCGCCTTCATCCGCGCCACCTGCGCTATCACTGGCGTCGCCCTCATCATTGTCATCCGCACCGCCTTCTTCGGCCGCGATCACAACCGCGTCATCCTCGGGAGCGAACTCTGCAACCAGGGCGTCCACATGGTCGTCCACCCAGTTCGCCAGGTTGTCATGGATGACCCTGGGCACGGGGGCTATGGCGGCGTCAAAGTCAAAATGAGGGTCAAGGTCGAGGAGGTGGCTGAAGACGCGTGAGAACGCACGACCTAGAAGGCCTCGGCTTCTCTCCTCGACGAGCTGACGGGCCCTCGCGGCCTGGTCCTCCAGGCGGGTCACGATCTGGGTGAAGAAGCGAAGGTGGCTGGCTTCGTTGTCCTCATGCGGATGAGGGATGCTCTCTTCACAGATGGTTTCCAAGGCCCGGTTGGCCCTGACCCTGAGGTCCTGGAGCATCGAGGAACGCATGCGCTACATCGTCCGATGGCGGCATGCTTCATTCACGCTCTTCTCCACGAGAGATGCGGCGTCCTCAACCTGCTGCTGAAGTGAAGACAGGTCGGCACGAGCGGAGGCCAAGTCGGCTTGGGAGGAGGCCTGAGCTTCCTTGGCGGCTGTCTCGCGCTGCTCCACCGCGTCCAGCTTCGTCTTGAGGGCGGTGGTCCTGCCTTTAAGCTCGGCCTCCAGGAGCTCCGACTTCAGGCGGTACTCATCGGCAATAGCCGCGCGAACCTTCGCCACCCTCTGGTTGACCTCCTGCTGGATACTGGCCTCCCATGCGGCGATGGCGTCCTCAGCCGTGGCTGCCTAGCGCTCCCTCACCTCCAGCCGCTCAAGCTCCAGGTTGTGCTCCAAGGCCTCCAGCGCCAGCGCTTCCTCGCGTTCCTAGACCTCCTTCTCATCGGAGGGGGCCCTGCTCAGTGATGCTGCCAGGGCAGCCCTGCGCGCTTGGATCAGCCGCTCGAGGGAGGCGTTCGAGGCTAGAAGCTCCTCCCCTGCTCCTCGGCCGCCTCGCGACGGTAGTCGGCGGCCCTGGCTTCCTCCTGAGCACGGGCGCAAGCCTCGCTAGAGTCTGCGAGGGACACCGCGGTGCTCGCGCGGGCGTGTTCATGCTGGAGGTGCCTGAGGTTGACGGCGACTTTTAGCTGGCGCCACTCGTGCGCCAAGCGGAGGCCCTCCATCTCGAGGCGAGCGTCAACGTCGGCGAGCTCTCCCCCAAGCCGACTCAGCGCGCCCATCGCCTCTCGAAAAAGCTCATGGCGGACGGTGCTGCACCCGCGCGTGAGCTCTAGCGCGCGGCCAAGCTCATCCTCCGCGCCGGGGGCTGTCGGAGAGGCGCGGGATGGCTCGTCTGCCTCTGGCAGGGGGCTGGAGCCGGCTCCTTCCCGGCTGCTCTCCGATCCTCGGCGAAGGTGCTGGACGGCACGGTCTCGTTGCTCGAAGATGAAGCCGATGCTGGGGCTGCCCAGCCACCGGCGATGATCAATGGAGGAGCCCTCGGAACGCCTCCTGTGCCCCAGGACTGGCCGCGAAGGAAGGATGCTGGGAGCATAGGCTCATGGCCTCCCAGCGGCGCATCCACTTCGCGGACTAGCCCCGTACCTCGCGCGGGTATCTGGTGCAGGGGGTTCGAAACCATGAGTGGACCATGGACCTCCGGAGATTGCTCCACAGGAGGCTTCGCCATCGCAGCCGGATGGATCCTGAAGAGCCAGGGTCAGGAAGGGACGTGACACGCAGAAAACCACAAAGATAAGGCACATACTCGTCTACAGCTATGTACTTCCTCTGCTTCAGTGGCCGGTAGGCATCACCACTGCAGCTTGGAGGCCCCTTCCTCTTGCGGAGCGCTTCAAGGTTCAGGCGAAGCGAGCCAGGGGTTGCGGCATGACCCTTGGTGGCTGGGCAGCATGCTCCCACCTCCGGAGCACTGGCCCGGGCTTTGGGGGTGGCGGCCTCAGGAGCACCAGGCCACACCAGTTCTCCAGTGGCCGCCTCGGGGGCCTTCGACGGAGCCTCAGGAGCGGCCATCTCGGGAGCACCAGATGACACCCGCTCCCCAGGGGTCGCCCCAGGAGCACCAGGCAGCGCTCGCCCCCCGCATACTCGTCCGGGGCATGCGCCGCGAGGTCAACAAGCATGGGGGCCACGAGGATGGGATTCTCGCGAGGCCTAACGAGGCCCCCTGGGTGTAGCCCCCACTCGTCAAAGAGAGGCATCTACTTCATGAAGTCCTCCTTGTTCGAGCAGAGCCACATGAGGCATTCGTCCTCCGGAAGCACAGCAGGTGCCAGGTCGCCCGTCAGGAGCTCAAGCACCTCGCGTAGCATCTTGGAAGGAAGCGAAGGAACCTGGAGCCTTATGGGGTCCTTGGGGCCAGTGAAGGTCCACAATGGGCGAGAATGGCGCTGGAGCGGGGCGATGCACCGCTGGACGAACTCCTTCACCACCATCGGCACCGTCACCCTGACCTTCTTCAACTTGGCCAGCCTGGGCCAGACATGGGCAAGCCGACGGTCGACGAGCTTCGCGTGCCCCCAGCCCGAGCGGGGCACCGCCGGTACTCGAGGGAGCAGGAGCAGGGGGATGAGCGTGCCGGCATCTACGAACACCCACTGCTTCCGAAACCCCCTCACATCTGGACGGAGCGTGAAGTCGATGCCTGAGCCAGCCGTCGTAGCCACGGCCTGGAAGGCCACGCATCCCGAGCGCTGGCGGGCGTCGACCAGGTGGAGCGAGAAGAAATGGCGAAACAAGGAAACGGAAGGAGCAATGCCCACCATGCCCTCGCACAGGAAGGCGAAGACAGCGAGGAGGATGATGGATTGGGGGTCCAGATGCAGCGCCTAGATCTGGTAATGCGAGATTATGGCATTGAAGAAATCAGAGAAAGGGGGGATCAGGCCGGCCAAGAGAGCATGAAGATGGATAGGGATCTCGGTGGCCTCCCTATCGATTGAAGCCCGGGAGGCGGGCCAGGCCGTCGTCGCCTTCCACTCGTTGGAATCGGCGGCGAGCGCCGGCCGGACCTTGGCCAACCCCTCCTGATTGATCACCGTCGACCGCTCAAGAGCAGGCTCCAAGATTGGCCGGGTTCGGCCGGAGCGCAGGCCTTCCCCTTCTTCTTCGACCGCGGGGCCATGGCGGCAAGAGAGGTTCGGCGCCGGCGTTGGAACCGGGGGAAGAGCTGCGGGTTTGCAGGAAAGAGGAGGAGCCAAGGGCAAGCACAGCGAGCAATGATGGCAAAGCTGCGTTAACAGCAGGGGGCCGCCAAGTCTGGCAGTTATTGAGGCAGCGTGGGGAAGTAGGGACGCCCACGTCCCATCAAGCGCCACGCATCAACCGAGGCCGCATGCGGTTAGGGCCCGCGGTGCTTTGCCCTTGCCCTTTGGATTCGCCTTGAAGCCATGTTCGAGCGCGCCTTGGGCTCGAGGGCTACTGTCGGCGTTCTAGGAACGGGGGTATCCAGACTTGCCTGCCTGCGGCCCACGACGTGGCTCCATCAGCGGCCTAGTACGGCCCGCTTTCGGCATCAACAACTCAAGACCATCGCAAGGGACCAAGCCTCGTGAGGTGGATGACACGAAGACCTCCAAGAGGAGCGGCCTCCTCAGGCTAGCTCCTGAGGAGTGGAGATTTCTATGCAAGCCTCACCTCGCGAGGTTCGGGTGACATGAGCCATGACGATCAAGGCCAGGCGGGTGCCAGCGGGCGCAGGACAGCAGTTTCCTCTTTGGTGCTAAGGAGGCAAGCGCAGGCGCACAGTCCCGAGGAATCAACCAAAGGTTGCCATTCCCGTGCAACAAGACCAAGACCGCAGGGACGGCAGGACGGAGGTCATCGCCGAGCCCACCACGGCGTCACGACCAGAGGCTTTCGCAGGCGAAGACTACTTTTGTCAGGATAAGATGTACTAGTTGTCTCCCTTTGAATTTGGCCGTTGTGGGATCCCTTCCCGCCTTCATTTGGGGAGAGGACCAGGGCCACTATAAATAGGGCCTAGCCACCACTATAGGAGAGGGATCCATTCCACCCTCACCCTCACCAGTTCACGCGTGCACAAGAACACACCTCCTGAGGTTGTTCTCCCACTGTACTAGTTCATCCTCAGCCCCTCGAGGCCAATCCACCACAAAGTAGGAGTAGGGTTTTACACCGCATGGTGGTCCGAACCTGGGTAAACTGCCATGTCCTCTTTCCTTTGAGTTCTTTGAGCTAAGCTATGGGATAGGCGAGTAGGCAGACTAGGGAGGTTGAGTTCTTTGCACGCACCCCAGAGTTCAAATCTATCCAGGGTCTGCGGAGCCCGAAATCCGACAAAAGTAATCTATAAGAAATCAGTGTTATGTTCAAAAATCATATGTATGTCAACCTCTCGCATGTTTTGGTCAAAAGAGCCATTTAGAACCGTCATTTGGCACACAAGAATCA
This sequence comes from Thinopyrum elongatum, assembly GCA_011799875.1. Classification (NCBI taxonomy): domain Eukaryota; kingdom Viridiplantae; phylum Streptophyta; class Magnoliopsida; order Poales; family Poaceae; genus Thinopyrum; species Thinopyrum elongatum. The sequence goes on from CM022297.1 coordinate 235,394,388, forward strand.
CATGCAAGATAGCCCAGAAAGTTGTACTACTAGTACTGCGTGTACATTACACAAACCTCGCATATTAGCAAGCACTTTGCAAGTTAGATGAAAAAACATGATCAAGATCGCCAAAAAGATCGTCAAGAAGAGATATTACCCGGACTGGCTTAACGAGGGATCCCGGAGAGGGGGCATGGACAGGGTGATGGCCTTGAGCTTGTCTGCGGTAGTCTCGGTGGGGTGCTTGCACTTCTTCGTACCCTGAGCCTCGACGGTTTTGGCCAGATCCATAGACATCACTTCGGCCGGTGCTCCAGGGTCCATCAAGAAACTGTCAAATAGAAATAAAAGGAAAGAAACCATAATCACAAACCCAAAAGAAGAACAAAGAGGGAGTTAGGATCGGTCGCGGGGTTGCAAGACCGGGCCTTGGCCAGAAGCAACACCATTGATGCACTCACCTTTCCTTCTTTGGGAGAGAAGAACAATGGTAGAATCGCGTTGGGGTTTTCTTGAAGAAATGAGTAGCAAGATGAGGGAGAAGCGAGTTGGTGTTTTCTTCAAGAGAGGAAGATGAGGGAGAAAAGTGAAATGATGGTTGCTTTGTTCGTCCAACTTACTGCTGCAAAGGTCGGGTTTTGTGATTTGATGGCTCATTGGGCATTACTGCGGCGCTTCAACCGGGGTAGACTACCGTGTAGTTGTGCACTCTAGTACGGAGTAATTTAGTGCGTGGCAAGTGGACCCCGATGCTGGCTGTCCCACAAGTCGGTGAAAGTGAGTAGCAAGGTTCTCGGCGACTGATATCTACTATGCAACCTTCTTCTTGTAGACTCGTGTTGGGCCTCCAAGCGCAGAGTTTTTTAGGATAGTAGCAATTTTCCCTCAAGTGGATGACCTAAGGTTTATCAATCCATGGAAGGCATAGGATGAAGATGGTATCTCTCAAACAACCCTACAATCAAATAGAAGAAATCTCTAGTGTCCCCAACACACCCAATACAATGGCAAATTGTATAGGCACACTAGTTCAACGAAGATATGGTGATGCAAGTGTAGTATGGATAGTAGATATAGGTTTTTGTAATCTGAAAATATAAAAACAGCAAGGTAGCAAGTGATAAAACAGAGCACAAACGGTATTGCAGTGCTTGAAAACAAGGCCCAGGGTTCATACTTTCACTAGTGTAATCTCTCAACATTGCTAGCATAGTCGAATCATATAACAATCCCTCAACGTGTGACAAAGAATCACTCCAAAGTTCTTATCTAGCGGAGAACATAAGATGAAATTTTTGTAGGGTACAAAACCACCTCAAAGTTATCTTTTCCGATCAATCTATTGAGCCATCCCTATGAGTGTCACGAATAGCCCTAGAGTTCATACTAAAATAACACCATATGAAAACACATCAATCAACCCTAATGTAACCTAGATACTCTAATGTCACCACAAGTATCCGTGGGTCAATTATACGATATGCATCAAACAACTTCAGATTCATAATATTCTATCCAAGACAAAGAACGTCAAAGAGTTCCCCAAGATTTCTACCGGAGAAACAAGGACGAAAACGTGCATCAACCCCTATGCATAGATTACCCCAATGACACCTCGGAATCCGCGAGTTGAGTGCCAAAACATACATCAAGGGAATTAATAGAACATCCCATTGTCACCACGGATATCCCATCGCAAGACATACATCAAGTGTTCTCAAATCCATAAAAGTATTCAATCCGATAATGGTGAAACCTCAAAGGTAACAACTTAATTCATCACAACGAGATAGAGAGGGGAAAAACACCATATGATCCAACTATATTAACAAAGCTCATGGTACATCAAGATCATGCCAAATCAAGAACATGAGAGAGAGAGAGAGATCAAACACATAGCTACTGGTACATACCCTCAGCCCCGAGGGTGAACTACACCCTCCTCATCATGGAGACCGCCGGGATGATCAAGATGGCCTCCGGTGATGATTTCCCCCTCCGGCAGGGTGCCAGAATGGGGCCCCGATTAGTTTTTCATGGTTACAGAGGCTTGCGGCAGCGGAACTTCTCATCTAGGGTTCTTTTCATTTTTTTTTCGTATTTATAAGAATTTTTGGCGTCGGTCTCATGTCAAGGGGGTGCCAAGGGGCCCACAAGCTCGGAGGGCGCGCCCTAGGGGGTGGGCGCACCCCCCAGGCTTGTGGCTCCCTTGGCCACTTCTTGGCCCAGCTCCGGTGCTTTGAGGGTATCTTTTGGCCCATAAAAAAATCACCGTAAATTTTTAGCCCATCCCGAGAAGTTTTATTTCTGCACAAAAAATGACAACATGATAGTTCTGGTGAAAACCGCGTCAGTCTGGGTTAGTTCTAATCAAATCATACCAAAACCATATAAAATTATTGTAAACATGGCATTAAATACTTTATAAATTATAGATACGTTGGAGACGTATCAACATCCCCAAGCTTAATTCCTGCTCGTCCTCGAGTAGGTAAATGAGAAAAGAAATAAGTTATGAAGTGTGAATGCTAGCATAGTGCATAAATTTGATCAATGATAGTTCCAAACACTTTTTCTAGCATCATTATATATCATAAATAGTAGCTCATCTCATAAAACTTGTCATGATCAAGTAACAAGCTATTCACATGTTAAAGCATAGACCATAAACTTTCTTGAAAACTAACAAACTATGTTCTGAGTCATCAAACAATTGCAATCCATCTTATTTTCAGGAAGGGTCCATGTAAGAGCTTTGATTTAGAAAATTCCACATACTCAACTATCATATAGTCTTCCATGATTGCTGACACTCAAAGCATATTTTTAGAACAAATAGCATCCATCGAACAGAGAGAAAGATAGGGGCTTAATGTTTTGCCTCTCAACTTATTTATCATATAGATAATTGTCAACAACAATAATTCATGGTCAAATATATTTGAATGGCCATATATACTTGGATCTTTCCCCACCACATGATACTTACCAACTAGAGAATAATTTAGGTTGAAATGAGAAGGAATACTACTAACTCTTGCATAAAAGTAAAACATAGGCCCTTCGCATAGGGAAGCAGGGATTTGTAGAGGTGCCAGAGCTTGAAGTTTGTAAAACAGAGATGAATATAATTTTGGGAGGTATGCTTTCATTGTCAACATAGCGACCAAGAGTTTTCAACATCTTCCATGCTAGACACATTATAGGCGGTTCCCAAACAGAAAGGTAGAGTTTTACTCCCCCTCCACCAACAAACACAAGCCATGGCTAGCCGAATCCTCGGGTGCCCTCCATACCAACAACAATCCGGGGGAGTTTTGTTTTATTATTATATTTTGATTTTGATCATAGGACTGGGCATTGTCGGGGTCACGATCCTGACAATGAGTACTAGGGGTACGAATGTGGGGCAGAACCTACCTATGGCACAGGTGTAACACTCGGTGTTTAACGAGTTCAGGCCCCTCTCGGTGGAGGTAAAAGCCCTACGTCTCGTGCGCGGAGGCTTGTTTTGATTTTTATGGATATGGTTACAAAGGTTGCTCGTGCCCGGCTATGGAGGGGGATGCGGCTTTTATAGAGTGCGCCGCAGCCCCATGCCTCCTACGTCGCCGGGACATTAAATGACATTGAATGCGTTAGTTATAGGTGTAAAGGGCCTCTACTACGGTAGTTACAGGTAACGGTAGCTACGACTCTATTTACTAGATGACTTAGGATTCCTCGACCGTTGCAGCTCCCACGCCGCCCGCTTGTCTCCTTGGTCCGAGTGGTGGTTCGTTAGCCAAGTGGCGGGTGGTCATCCGAGTGCTGGTGGGCCGTCCGAGTGGACTCCTTGATGTATGCATACGAATGCTGGCATGGTCCAGGGACCTACCTATGGTGGTGATGGGCCCCATGTGGGTGCCAAATGATGGGTCCTTGACCCTACCTGTAATAGGTGACCTCATCATTAGCCTCCGATTCAGTTCGGATTTTCGTAGGACAAACAAGCCGATCCTTCGGTTCAATCCGAGTGCTGCAGGAGCATTCGGAATATATTTCCGAGTCGTGGCTTGCTGTTCCTTGGACGAAAACACAACAGATTCTGGACTACAGGTTTACGTAGATGACCGAGTGCGGTTGATCGCCGAGAAAAACCTGGTGGCATTCACTTTGTGTCTCGGAGGAGATAGACTTGGGGCCCGACTGAGGGCATGCCATTAAAACTCGAGTGGCGACGCCGGCACGTGGTCTGATTCTCCGGAGAGATGCCACTCCTTATCCCAGAGGAACGGCAGCGCGGGCCTTCTACGAGTCCAGGTTTATGAGTCATGCACCTTGGAGCGTACAGATAGGGCCAGGTCAACACATGGAGGGGCGTCAAGCTCGTCACATAGCAGTCCTGAAGAAGACTTCAGTCGGGTGTTTAATGTGGCCGAGTGCAAAGGTCCCCGCAGAGGGTGGTCAGTCGGACTGACGTGCGTCCTTTAGGAAAGGAATCGAGGGTAATCAATCAGATTGATCTGCTCTAGAAATCACGGGATTCGAAATTGAGCGTGTGCGCGCAGAAGCAGTAACGTCGTGCGTTAGTGGGGAAAGTGGGGGCATGGCTCCTCGATTTTTGCGTGCCAAATCTCCACGTGCCGCGATATCCCTGCATCCCACTCCGTTGCGCGCGCCATTGATCAGGAGATCGATGGACCAGGATTTGGTGCAGGATTCTGTCAGAGGTATAAAAGGATTTGGGGGGTAGCCGTCAGGCTGCCAGATCCCCTTTATCCCCTCTATCTCCTCCACTTCTCTTTTCTACTTGAGCAGACAAAACTTCTGCAGCGATGGCGAGAGATTCGATAGCCAACGCAGAGAAGGCGAAGAAGGCCGGGAGGGCCACCTCCTCCGGCCCCGGTGCGGCGGCTGGCGGCGTGGCGGGGGACTGGATCCCGTCGCATGTCTCGGCTCGGCGGCAGGAGGAGCTCTCAGACGAGGGGCTGATTCCGCATGATGGGTGGCATTGCCCGGGAGCGGGGGAGGTCGAGCCGGTGCCTCAAGAGGATGAGCGTGTCCTGCAAGTCACCCACATCGAGCGGGGCTTCTCAATACCTCCCCACCCCTTTTTCCGAGTGTTCCTCGACTACTTCGGTGCGCAACTCCATCATCTACCTCTCGGCCTTCATCTCCCTCTGTGAGAACTTCTTGGGTTGCCAGCCCCATTGGGGTCTCTTCAAGTACATCTTCACTTGCCGGTCGATGACCGTCAAGAAAGATTCACCGACTGCGGAGAAAACCAATGTCACCCAACTGTGCGGGGCTTGGGCATCCAGGTTCGTGGGGGGAGATCCTTTCCGAAGATGATATTCCCCGACTCCGTCAAGGGATGGCAGGGGACCTGGTTCTACTGCAGGGATGTCCCCAGTGCCAGCAGCCAGTTGGGTCTCCCGCCATACTCGTCCGAGAGATTACGGGCCCCTGTTTCCCTTTCTGTGGTGAAGGAGGAGAAGGTAGAAGTTGACATCTTGTCCAGTGCGCTGGTCGGTGTTGTGAATGCCGGGGTGAATGGCATGGACTTGCTGGAAACCTTCTTCACTCGGCGTATCCAGCCGTTGCAAGCCAGGGCTCACCCATGTGGCTATACGAGGGGCCGAGTGACCCCACCTAAGTGCACCCTGAGGAGCTCACCGAGAAGGATGTGGGGGCCAAGATCAAGGCCATCACCTGTGCCCGGGACAATCTGCGAGGAGCCTGGTTGGTGCCAGCCTTCCACAAGGATTTACCGCCCATTGAGGTAATCGTCTGCTGCTCAGTCGGCTTGCTCATATGTTGTCTCTTGTGTAGCTGATGATTGTCCTGTTATGTTTTTTGCCCTTCAGGACTTTCAGAAGTTGATTTCGAAGATCCTGGTGGGGTATCGGTCGCCTGAAGACATGACGAGTGACACCGAGCAGCGGTACTTGGAGGAATCTGACGACGATGAGAGTGATGACGAGGAGGAGAGCGACGAGGAGGAGAGTTCTGATGAGGGGGGAGGCGGAGTCCTCCCAGTCCTATGAGGCCCCGAAGGAAACCCGCTCCAAGGTGCTGCATGACTCGAAAGGAAAGGCGGGTGGGGCTCAACAACCAACTGTCTCTGGGTGGACGACTCGCAGCTCAAAGCGTTCTCGCGCGGAGACGGAGAGCTCTGCCGAGAAGCAGCCCAAATAGCCCAAGCAGATTGCATCCAAGCCGCGGAAGGCCGCGGTGCCTCGGATAAAGGTGGCAGTGCCTGTGGCTTTGACGTAAGTGTTGTCAACCATCCTTCATTTGTTTTCACGTCGACTCGGTTTCTGACCAAATAATGTTTGATCTTTGTAGCAATGACACTTCGATGTCGTCGGCGGATCCGCATGCTCACAAGCAGGGTCCGAGTGACGCTGACGCGGCAGACGCCGCCACCTCCAAAGGTATTCCTCGCTGACTAATTAGGACAGTGAGGTTATTTCTGACCGATCTTTGTTGATTTTCCTGGTTCGTGTATTCGTGCCGCTCCGCCAGAAATCATTCAACTGGACGATGATGAGAGGAATGATCTGCCCAACCCAGAGGCCATCAAGGAGAGGGTGTCGAGTGTCGACATGCCAATGCAGGATGTTTCCCCTTGCCTAGTGACTCACGTTTCACCATTGAAGACCGTCACGAGAGCTACGGGGCCGAGTCCTCTTGCCCAAAGCGGCTCGGCGTCAGCAACTCCGGCTGTCCCGGCCGTGGGGGTCACATCACCTCTTACGAGTGGGTCAGTAGTGGTTCCAGCTCCGAGGCCTGCCTCTGCGTCTCCATCAGCCCCGGCCACCTCCTTCTCCCTGTACCGTGTCCCTAAAGATCAAGTGGGGGCGAGCAAGGAGGCTCTGATCCAGGCGGGGTTGATGTGCAGCCGACTGAAGGAGGCTTATGACGCCAGCGCGGCGCTAGAGACCAACGTCCGAGTAAGTACCATTGTGAGTATGGTTTCTAGTCGAAGTTTCTTCTTTTCTTGAAGTAGAATTTTTGTCGGTGGGTTTGCATGGGGCACACCCACTGGGTGTTCACAATCCAGTGGGGTGTAGTCCCCGAGGCTCCTGTCGACTGGGCTCAGTCGGTAGGAGTCTTTGAACTTAGTCTTTTTTGGTCGCTTTCACTCCTAATGTAGCCAGGGCGTTTTCGAGTGATCATGATCCGGTGGGGGCACGTTGAGTGCACCCACTGGGTGTGGTCCCCGAGGCTACCATCGACTGGTTGTTGTCGGTGGTAGTCTTTAGAAATGTAGCTGTTTTTCCCTGGGGCTGTCTGCCAATTTTTTACATGAATCACTTTCCAGTGGGGGCACGCTGAGTGTACCCACTAGGTGTAGTCCCCGAGACTGCTGTCGACTGCGTGCAATCGACGACGGTCTTTAGAGAAATGTACCTAAGCACTCGGGGTGCTCGGCAACACTCGTGTTCTTGTGAGTTAATAGGTGGGATCTTCTTCGTTGCCGACTCGGGAGTTGGCCGAACAAAAGTAGATCAGAGTGTGTTGTTGTCCTCTGTCTTCTTCATCACTGACTCGGAAGCCAGCCGAGTGAAGGCAGACCAAAGGGTACTTTAGGATCTGGTACTGATCGAGCTTGTTCCTCCCGGTAGTGTACGTACGAGTGGGTAGCGAGAGAGTACTTGAGGATCTGGTACTGATCAAGCTTGTTCCTCCCGGTAGTGTACGTCCGAGCAGGTAGCGAGAGGGTACTTGAGGATCTGGTACTGATCGAGCTTGTTCCTCCCGGTAGTGTACGTCTGAATGGGTAGCGAGAGGGTACTTGAGGATCTGGTACTGATCAAGCTTGTTCCTCCCGGTAGTGTACGTCCGAGTGAGTAGCGAGAGGGTACTTGAGGATCTGGTACTGAGCAAGCTGTTCCTCCCGATAGTGCAGTAGATCACATTTTCTGACCGACTATCCTTTTCTTGATGCAAAAAGCCTGTGAGTTGGTGTCCCACTACACTGTGCTAGAGAAGGAGGTGAAGACCCTGGGAGGTAAGACATTTGATTCGGTTGGCAGTTGCACGTTGCCCTTTCCCTTTTGATCCGAGTCATTTCGTTAAGACAGATGTTCGTAGTGAGAACACCCAACTCGTAACGAGGCTCAGAACTTCTATTTCTTTAGAAACCATGAAGTAGGCCTTGGAAAACAAGGACAAGGACCTGGCGCTGGCTCAGAAGGAGGCCAAGACCAAGCTCGCCGACGAGAAGCTGTCTTCAATCGGCAATTTGGAGGTGGAGATCAAGGACATCAAGGCCGCTGTTGTCACTGCTAAAGGCGAAGCTTCGGACTGGGAGAAGAAATACAAAGACCAGGCCAATGCCTTCTCGAAGGAGAAGCAGATGCTAGAGGAGAAGTTCGCACAGCTCACCGAGAAGAAGAATGCATTGGAGTCCTACATTGAGGAGTTCTGCACGGAATTCAGTGATAAACTTGCTAGTAAGTCTCCCTCTATCCGAATGGAACTCTTGTGCTGTTGAGTTTCTCCAACCATTCACCCATGAGCTTCCTTTCCTTACTCAGAGCACTATTATAACAAGGAGTTGGAATTGGAGAGGCTAGAGAGGGATCTGGAGCCTTCTAGGTCACTTGTCGCCGACAAAGTAGCTCTTGCCATCCTGCGCCTAGAGGACCGCCTGGAGAACGCTTTGAGCTACATCATTCGAACGTGGGGTGCTCTTCGCTGGATTGAGAAGGAACTACAGCCGGGTGAGGAGCCTCGGATGGACCTGGAGTCAGTCATGACATAGCTGAACGAGGTTCCAGCCCGAGTGAAAGCCTGGAAGAAATCAGCTGCATGGAGCGGTGCGAACGTGGCGCTGTTACTCATACGTGTTCACTGCAAGAACAGGGACGAGGAAAAGCTGAAAGGCCTTCGAGTGATGAACAAGAAGAACCTCAAGTTCAAGGATTTCATGGAGACCTTCGCCAAAGCTGCCACACGCATTGCCGATGGGATCGACCTGGAGACCTTCGTCGAGCTAGCCAGCCCTTAGACTGACGCTTAAAACACTTGGTTAAATTTGCCCCGGAATGCCGGGTGGTTGTTGTAACCGTATACTTCGCCGAGCCCTGGGCTCATTTCACTTTTGCACTTTTGCTTGGAACACTTGAACAGATCGAATCTTTGATTTGCGCTCCTTCGAGGATTTATTTGCTTTCCATGCTTCGTTTGACTTAGGCGAAAACTATCTTGCAACTAAGCCCCCGGGTGCGGACTAGGTCCTCACTCAGATTGCTTTTTAACTTAGGCAAAAGCTGGTTCGCAGCTAAGCCCCCGAGTGTGGATTGGGTCCTCACTCGGATTGTTTTTTAACTTAGGCGAAAGCTGGTTCATAGCTAAGCCCCCGAGTGTGGATCAGATCCTCACTCGGATTGTTTTTTTACTTAGGCGAAATCTGGTTCGCAGCTAAGCCCCCGAGGGTGGATCAGATCCTCACTCGGATTGTTTTTTAACTTAGGCAAAAGATGGTTCATGGCTAAGCCCCCGAGTGTGGATCAGATCCTCACTCGGATTGTTTTTTAACTTAAGCACAAGCTGGTTCCCGGCTAAGCCCCCGGGTGTGGATCAGGTCCTCACTCTGATTTTTTTAACTTAGGCGAAAGCTGGTTCGTAGCTAAGCCCCCGAGTGTGGGTCAGGTCCTCACTCGGACTATTTTTTAATTTAGGCTAAAGCTAGTTCGTAGCTAAACCCCCGAGTGTGGATCAGGTCCTCACTCAGATTGTTCTTTAACTTAGGCGAAAGCTGGTTCGTAGCTAAGCCCCCGAGTGTGGATCATGTCCTCACTCGGATTATTTTTTAACTTAGGCGAAAGCTGGTTCGCAGCTAAGCTCTCTCCTCTTACACCCACTGGAGATGTGTTAGTTTCCGAATGCAGTTATTCCCCTGAGTGAGGACGCGGCCGTAGGCCGAACTAGACGATATATGGGAAAAGTAAGACTTTTATTCATCTAAGTTCATTCGGACCAACTATTACAAAGGAGAAATTTTATTTTAAGTGTAAAACTTGCAGAGCAGGTCCGCGTTCCAGGCTCTGGGCTCTTCTGTTTCCCTGGCAAAGTTGTAGAGTCTATATGCTCCATTGTGCAGGACATTTGAAATGGTGAATGGCCCTTCCCAAGGGGGTGCCATTTTGTGGGGCTTCTACTGAGCCACTCAGAGGACCAAATCTTCTTCCTGGAAAGCGCACCCTCTAACGTGTCTGTCGTGATGGTACAACATCGATCTTATAAGCGCTAGCTCACGCTCTTCCTCCAAGAGGTCGAGGTCGTCCTGCCTTGCTTCTTCGGCCTCAGCTTCTGAGTAAAGATCTACTCGGGGAGAATTGTGAAGCAAATCACTCGGTAAAACTGCTTCTGACCCGTACACCATGAAGAACAGGGTGCGATTGGTGGACTGATTCGGGGTCGTCCGCAGGCCCCAGAGGACCGACGGTAGCTCGGTTACCCAGGCTCCTGCCGCGTGGGTTAGGTCGCGCATGAGGCGAGGTTTCAACCCTTGGAGTATGATTCCATTCACCCACTCGGCTTGCCCATTCGACTGCGGGTGTGCCACGGAGGCGTAATCAACCCGAGTGACTTGGGAGTAGCAGAATTCACGGAACTCGTCCGAGTCAAAGTTAGATCCGTTATCGGTGATGATGTTGTGAGGGATTCCAAATCTGAAGATTATCACTCTAATGAACTAAATGGCGGTGGTCGAGTCCAACTTCTTTATTGGCTTTGCTTCGATCCACTTGGTGAACTTATCGACCGCCACCAACAAATGCGTGAAACCACTCGCCCCGGTCTGAAGCAGATTGACCATGTCAAGCCCCCAGACAGCGAATGGCCAGGTGAGTGGAATAGTCTTCAGAGCGAATGCTGGCTTGTGTGACTGATTTGCGTAGAATTGGCACCCGACGCACTGATCCACTATATCTCGGGCTACTTCGTTGGCACGGGGCCAATAGAATCCTTTTTTGAAAGCTTTGGCAACCAATGTCCAAGAGAACGCATGGTGCCCACATGTTCCTGAGTGAATCTCCTGCAGAATTTGCCGCCCTTCTTCCGGTGATATGCATCGCTGAGTGACTCCTGTGGTGCTTTTCTTGTACAACTGGTCTCCCATGACGGTGAAGGCTTTCGATCACCGGACGATCTAACAAGCCTCAACCTCATCCTCTAGAAGTTCCTGCCTGAGCAGATATGCCATATATGGTTTAGTCCATTCAGGAGTAATCACAAGGATTTCCTGGATGAGGTCGATCACCGCAGGGATGTCTACTTCAGTCGGATTGGATGGATCGACTGGTTGCGGGGGCTCTTCCACAAAAGGTTATTCCTTGATCGTGGGCAAGTGCAGGTGCTCTAGGAACACATTCTTGGGTACTGCCTTTCGGGTGGAACCCATCTTGGCCAAATCGTTAGCTGCTTGGTTTTTGAGTTGCAGCACATGATGGAGCTCTAATCCTTCGAAGTGTTTCTCCAGCTTTCTGACAGCGTTGCAGTAGCCAATCATCGCCGAACTACGGATATCCCATTCCTTCATGACCTGGTTTACCACTAAGTCCGAGTCGCCATAGACCATCTGTCGGCGAATTCCCCGAGAAATTTCCATTCGCAGCCCGTATAGGAGAGCTTCGTATTCAGCTTCATTGTTGGAGGAGTCGAAGTGAATCTAAAGCACATAACTGAGTTGGTCGCCTTTAGGAGACACCAAGACCACTCTGGCCCTGGAGCCATGGAGCATATTGGAGCCGTCAAAGAACATCGTCCAGTGTTCGGGGACACTCGGGACGGGTTGCTCTTGTTTGATCCACTCGGCAAGGAAATCTACCAGAGCCTATGATTTGATGGCCTTGTTGGCTTCAAACTTGATGTCCAGTGGGAGGAGCTCGATGGCCCACTTCGCCACTCAGCCTGTGGCATCTCTATTGTTCATGATCTCAGACAGAGGGGCGTCACTTATCACCGTGATCAAGTGTTCTTGAAGGTAATGCCCACCTTCTTTGCAGTTAGATAGATCCCATATACTAGCTTCTGATAATGCGGATACCTCTACTTGGAAGGGGTCAGGACTTCAGAGATGTAGTAGACTGGTTGTTGGAGCTTGAAGGTTTTGCCTTGCTCTTCCCGCTCCACAGTGAGAACCGTGCTAACAACTTGGCTCGTGGCCGCGATGTATAAGAGCAGAGGATCTTTGCTGTCTAGAGTAGCTAGCACCGGCAGGGGGGAAAGCAGGGCTTTGAGTTCCTGGAACGCAGCCTGCGCTTCGGGAGTCCACTCGAACCTGTCAGACTTCTTCATCAGTCGATAAAGCGGTAGGGCTTTTTCGCCGAGTCTTGGGATGAATCTACTCTTGGCTGCCAGACAGCCTGTGAGGCGCTGCACGTCATGGAGACGCTCTGGTTGTTTCATTCGGACGATAGCCCCTATCTTCGCAGGATTGGCATCGATCCCACATTCGGAAATGAGGAAACTGAGCAACTTGCCTGCGGGTACGCCGAATGTACACTTAGTCGGGTTGAGCTTGATGCCAAAAGTGCGTAAGTTGGCGAAGGTCTCAGCGAGGTCCGTCAGAAGGTCAGAACCTTTCCTGGACTTGACCATGATGTCTTCCATATAGGCCTCCAGTTTCTGAATGATTTGTTTCTGCAAGCACTTCTGAATCATGCGCTGGAATGTGGCCCCAGCATTTTTCAACCTGAAAGGCATGGTGATATAACAAAAACACCCGAAAGGGGTGATGAATGCTAATTTTATTTTATCAGGACCATACATTCGGATCTGGTGGTACCCGGCGTACGCATCCAGAAATGATAATCGCTAACACCCGACAGTAGAATATACTATTTGATCTATGCGAGGGAGAGGGAAATGATCCTTCGGGCAGGCCCGATTGATGTGCTTAAAGTCAATACACATTCTGAGGGAATTATTCTTCTTCGGCACCATGACGACATTGGCGAGCCACTCGGAGTGGTACACCTCTCGGATGAAATCGGCGGACAAGAGCCGTGCTATCTCCTCGCCAATCGCCTTGCACTTCTCGGTGGAAGATCATCAAAGGTGCTCCTTGACAGGCTTCATCTTCGCGTCGACATGGAGTCTGTGCTCGGCCAGTTCTTTGGGAACAGCTGGCATGTCAGCAGGCTTCCATGCGAAGATGTCCCAGTTCTCATGGAGGAACTGGACGAGCTCGCTTTTCTATTTGCTGTCAAGGGTGGTGGAGATGTTGGTTGGAGCGGCGCTCGAGTCCTCAGGGTGAATATGCACTAGCTTCGTCTCTCCTGCCGACTTGAAAGCGGATTCCACAGTCGGCTTTTTGGACTTCAGCAATTCACTCGAGTCCACCGCCTTCTTGTACTCATCTAACTCGGCCATCGCCATCTGTTCTTCAGTGATTTGACAGCCCTTCCGGAGACACTCTTTCGGCCCTGGCATCTTAAGCTTAAGATAAACGTAACATGGACGGGCCATAAAACATGCATAGGCGGGCCTACCCAGGATAGCGTCGTAAGCACTCCGGAAGTCTACCACCTCGAAAGTCAGCCGTTCCTTCCGAAAGTTCTTCTCCTCGCCGAATATGACGTCGAGGGTGATCTGTCTAAGTGACTTGGCTTTCTTTTCGAGGATTACCCCATGGAACTACATATTGCTTTTCCTGAGTCGGGACATCGGAATGCCCATTGCTTCCAATGTGTCGGCAATGATGTTGAGGCCACTGCCGCCATCCATTAGGACTTTGCGCAATCGGACCCCTCCAACGGCCGGGTCCACCACCAGAGCCTGCCGCCCAGGGATCGGTATATGGGCTGGGAGGTCCGACTGATCGAAGGTTACCGGCATCTTGGCCCAATCGAGATATTTGGTGACAGTCGGAACTGCCATGTTGACCTCTCAATTAATAACCTTGAGGCGACTCTTGCTCTCGATGTCGTCGAAGATCATCAGGACTTTTTCGATGTTGGGGTACCCAGAAGTACCTTTGTCTCCGTCATCGGCATTGTCTTCATCCTTTTCCCCGGAGGAATCTTGACGCATCTCTTGCTTCAGGAGCCGACACTCCCGAGTGGTATGCTTGGGAAAAATTAAATTGCCCTCCTCGTATTTCTTCATATGGATCTGGCAGGGTTGATCGAGGATGTCACTCTTTTGGGTGACTTGCTTTTTCCCCTTCCAGTCCTTCTTCTACTTTTGGGAGCCTTTGCTTTTAACCTGGCCGGCTAGAGCCATAGCCTTAGCACTCCCTCCAGCTTCAGCCTTCCGCTTGTGCTTCTTGCCCTTGTTGTCCGACTAATGAGCATCGCCTGCTCGGCTTTTGCCACTTCTCAGTCAGTCTTGTTCTTCACCACTGGCATACCGATTGGCTATCTCCATAGCCCGACTGAGAGTCAGGGTCTCAGTTCAGCCAAACTTCATGTTCAGTTCATAGTATCTTACTCCGGCCTTGAAGGCGCAGATCACCTAGTGCTCGGTGACGTTCTCCACCGTATTGTGCAAGGTGGTCCACCATTGAATGAACTATCAGAGAGTCTCGTTCTGCCTCTGCACGTAGTGTTGCAGTTCAGCCAGACCACCCAGCCTCTTGTAAGTGCCTTCAAAAGTTTTGACGAACACTCTCGCCAAATCGTCCCAACAGAATATGCTACCTGGCGGAAGCTGTGTTAGCCAGGCCCGAGCGGAGCCCTCGAGCATCAGCGGCAAATGCTTCATGGCCACATTGTCGTTGCCGCCGCCGATCTGGACCGCCACTCGGTATTCTTCTAGCCAAATCTAAGGCTTGGATTCACCAGTGAATTTGCTGATCCCCGTGGCCAACCTGAAGTTGCTGGGAATCTCCACCCCCCGTATATATCGGTTGAAACACTCGGGACCCGAGGGTACGGAACCACTCGGAACGTCGGCATCCTGGCCTTCCCGCAGGGCTTGGCCCCTATCGACCAGGTTCTGAGCAAGAACGGATCTCGCGTTGAACTGCGGGTCTCGAGTATCCCTCGTATGACGAGTGGGACTCGGCCTACGATCGCCGCTGTGTGTCCGTCTATCATCGTAGGGCTGGCGCCCGTATGCACCATCTCATGGTGGAGGCATCACATCGCGATCATAGTCATCGTGACGCCAGGGTGACGCAACTCGATTGAGCCTCCGATCTTCGTAGTGATCTCTTGAAGAAGATGTGGCTCGGCGCCTATCGGAGCCGAGTGGGCTATGAGCCAACTGAACGGTCTCCGTGCGCACTGATGCGCTATGGATCCGATCTATGGACTGGGACACTGCTGCGTTTTGCAACAACGCTGTCTTCGCGAGTGCCTGGATCTGTCGAAACCCCTCTCCGGCCATAGAACCGGAGGTCTGGATGGAATTCACTATCCGAGTGGCAGCTGCCAGATTTTGTAACGGAGTACTGAGGGCTTTATACTTACGAGGCTGGTCACTCGAGAAGAGTCGGCGCTTGTGCTGACTGTAACTGGGTTGACGGCGCTCACGTTCGTCCAGCTCCCTCTAAAGCTGTTCGAGGCGATCGCACTCAGCCGAGATGGCCAGGCGAGTCGACTCCATGGCCAACACCTTGAGGGTCGTCCCGGTGATGGGAGTGTTCAGGAGTTGTTCGTTTCTGCGACGGAGCACGTCTCGCTGCTTTCGGGTGAGAGCTTGGGGCACATACGGCTCGTGGCCCGGGGCGCCGCCGTCAGTGTTGCCGTGTGATGCACCCGCGAGGCCGTTCCGGGCGTCCGTGTGCCTCGGGGGTATGCGGTGTTCGGCGTTGTCCGCCATGAGAATTTCAGCGGTTGACTCGATACTTTCGCACTCGGACTCCACAGAGGAGTCGCCGAGCGACCCATCAGAGAGGTCAAGGGCGGGCTCATCAAACTCGAGAGCCACCACCTACTCTGCCGCGGCCTGGGTGGCCACGACGTGCTTGATCCAGCTCTGTAGCCGCGAGCGCCCGGAATGCTTGTGGCGGCGTGCGATTGTTGGACGCGCGGCCACTCAGTACGGACCCGAGGGCTGCCGAAGAAGGACTTCATAGGATGATGAGCGAAAATGCGTCGCACCGCGGACGGGCTGGACCTCCACGTCGAGCAGGGCCTCGTGAAGCCACGCTAAGTCGTCGGTGATGAAGGAGAGTGCCCCGAAATGGATTTCACCGCCGATTGACATGATAATGAAGAATTCCACCTACGCCGTGAGACTTTGCTAGACACCTAGCCCCACGGTGGGTGCCAACTGTCGGGTTCAGGATCCTGAGAATGAGTACTAGGGGTACGAATGAGGGGCAGAACCTAGCTATGGCGCAAGTGTAACACTCGGTGTTTAACGAGTTCAGGCCCCTCTCGGTGTAGGTAAAAGCCCTACGTCTCGTGCCCGGAGGCCTATTTTGATTTTGATGGATATGGTTACAAATGTTGCTCATGCCCGGCTATGGATGGGGATGCAGCTTATATAGAGTGCGCCGCAGCCCCATGCCTCCCATGTCGCCGGGGCATTAAATGACACTGAATGCATCAGTTATAGGTGTAAAGAGCCTCTACTACGAGAGTTATAGGTTACGGTAGCCACGACTCTGTTTACTAGATGACTTAGGATTCCTCGACCGTTGCAGCTACCACACCGCCTGCTTGTCTCCTTGGCCCGAGTGGTGGTTCATCAGCCAAGTGGCGAGTGGTCATCCGAATGCCGGTGGGCCGTCCGAGTGGAGTGCTTGATGTATGCATCCGAATGCTGGCATGGTCCAGGGACCTACCTATGGTGGTGATGGGCCCCATGTGGGTCCCAAATGATGGGTCCTTGACCCTACCTACAATAGGTGACCTCATCAGGCATCCCAATTACCAGCCACTTTTCTCGTGAATGACAAGCGAATAACCACTCATCGTGAGAATAACCCACCTAGCATGGAAGGTGCTAACAGCCCCCTGTCGCTTCATGAGCGATTTGGGCATACAAAACAGATTATTATTTGAATATTTAGAGTTTGGCACATGCAAATTTACTTTGAATGGCAGGTAAATATCGCATATTGGTAGGTAAGGTGGAGTCATATGGAATAAATTGGGGTTTAAGGATTTGGATGCACAAGCAGTGTTTCCGCTTAGTATTGGTGAAGGCTAGCAAAAGATCCTAAGCAAGCACCACATGTTGGAGGATCCATAACAATATAACTTCTATGCAAATATACCCAAACATAACTCATTACGTTGTCTTCCTTGTCCAACTTCAACTAATTTGCTCAAGTTTGAAAATAATTAATGGGGCTCACAATCATAGAAGATGTGCAAGATAGTATATTTATATGTGAAATCTCTCTTCCTTCAATATTCTTTCATGAATTGTTCAAGTGACCAATGCTGTGTTTGCTAACTTTCAATAAATTTTACCACCTATACTTCTTATATGTGAAGTCATTACTCCCCATGGGATAATCATATGAAACATATATAATTTCAGATTTATGATATTCAATTCATTCAACCAGTTGCTCATAGGTTATAAGTGAAACACGAGAGTAAATGACAAACTACTCCAAAAAGATATAAGTGAAGATCAATGAGTAGTCAAATAATTAAGTAGCTATGTGAAGACTCTATCTTATTTAAGAATTTCAGACCTTAAGTATTTTATTCAAACAACAATCAAAACAAAATAAAATGACACTCCAAGGATAGCACATACCATGTTAAGAAGCAAAAACTTAGGCTCAACCAAAACTAACCAATCATTGTTGAAGAAGAAAGGTGGGATGCCAACCGGGGCATCCCCGAACTTAGATGCTTGAGACTTCTTGAAATATTAACTAGGGATTCCTTGGGCATCCCCAAGCTTGAGCTCTTGTGTCTCCTTAATTCCTCTCATATCACGGTTTCCCTAATTCTTAAAAACCACATCCACACAAAACTCAACAAGAACTCGTGAGATAAGTTAGTATAAATCAATGCAAAACCTTATCATTCTCTACTATAGAAAATCACTAAAATTATAATCTGACATTGCATACTAAATGCCTCTGCATATTTAATACTCCTATCCTTAAATAGAATCATTAAACAAGCAAACATATGCAAACAATGCAATCATAACCCCAATCTGTCTAAACAGAACTGCCTGTAAAGGATTAAGGAAGATCCATACTTATTTAACTAAAAAAATCTAAAAATTTACCACACTTTAGAAAATTTATCATATCTCATTGTGTCAAAATTTCAACATTTTTTCACATTCTGACTTTTCTGGGGAATTTACACAATAGGGTGCAACTTTCTGTTTTGAAACAACAACTCATATACTTGCAAACTAAGCATGGTGAAGGCTATCCTTGAAATTTTTATTGAAAGAAAAGATACAAAACCTTATTCTAAATAATATCAAGCAAATCTCAATAAAAGAAAATGACGCTCCAAGCAAAACACATATCATGTGACAAATAAAAATATAGCTCCAAGTAAGGTTACCGATAATGTTGGAGACGAAAGAGGGGATGCCTTCGGGGAATCCCCAAGCTTAGTTGCTTGGGTAATCCTTGAATATTACCTTGGGGTGCCTTGGGCATCCCCAAGCTTAGGGTCTTGCCACTCCTTATTCTCCTCATGTCGATATCTCACAAAAAAACTTGAAAACTTCAATCACATAAAACTTAACGGAACTTTGTGAGAGGCATTAGTAGAGTAAAACAAATTATTCTCTTAGGTACTGCAAATACATGATTCATAATTATTTCCAAATAATGCCTACTGTAATATATCATTTCCACAATTTATATCACTTAATATAAGCTACGGAAACACTAAAACAAGCAAACTATGCATTGAAAACAGAATCTGTCAAAAACAGAATAGTCTGTAATCATTTGGACAATGGCCATACTTCTGCAACTCTATAAACTCTGAAAAATTAGGACAACGTAGGAAATTTGTATTTCAATCATGTGTAAAAAATTCAGAGCAAAATCCTGTTTCTGTGAATTTAAAAAAAATCCAGAACTGGGCGCAAAAGTTTCTGTTTATTCACAGAATCAAGTCAAGCATCATCCACACTATCCCAAAGGCTTTACTTGGCACTTTATTGAAACAAAAGCTATAAAACATGATTACTACAGTAGTTTAATCATGTGGACACACAAAAAACAATAGGGGTAAATATTGGGTTGTCTCCCAACAAGCGCTTTTCTTTAATGCCTTTTAGCTAGGCATGATGATTTCAATGATGCTCACATAGAAGTAAAGAATTGAAACACAAATAGAGCATCATGAATCACAAGACAAGCATGTTTAAGCCTAACACACTTCCTATGCATAGGGATTTTTTGAGAAAACAATTAATGGGAACAAGAATCAACTAGCATAGGAAAGCAAAACAAGCATAACTTCAAAACTTTCAACACATAGAGAGGAAACTTGGTATTATTGAGAAGCTTACAAGCATATGATCCTCCCTCATAATAATTTTCAGTAGTATCATGAATAAATTCAACAATATAAATAACACATAAAGCATTCTTTCCATGATCCACAAGCATAGAAAATTTATTACTCTCCACATAAGCAAATTTCTTGTCATTCATAATAGTGGGAGCAAATTCAATGAAATAACTATCATGCGATACTTGATTGGCATAATCATATTGAGAATTAAAATTATGATGATAAGTTCCATGGTTATCATTATTATTTATGTCATAAGTTCCATCGCAATATCATCATAGATAGCAACTTTGTTCTCATAATAATTAGTTGAAACCTCTTCCAAAATAGTGGATTCATCACTAAATAAAGTCATGACCTCTCCAAATCCACTTTTATCAATATTGTGAAAAGATTCAACACCCTCCAAAATAGTGGGATCATTAACTAAAGTTTACGCTCTTCCAAACCCACTTTCATCAACATAATCATCATAAATAGGAGGCATGCTATCATCATAAGAAATTCGCTCATCAAAACTTGGGGGACAAAAAATATCGTCTTCATAAAAAATAGCATCCCCAAGCTTATGGATTTGCATATCATTAGCACCATGGATATTCAAAGAATTCATACAAAAAATATTGCAATCATGTTTATCATTCAAATATTTAGTGCCAAACATTTTATGGACTTCTTCTTCTAACAACTTGGCACAATTTTTTGATCCATCGTTTTCAAGAAAGACATTATAAAGATGAATTATATGTGGCGACCTCAATTCCATTTTTTGTAGTTTTATTTTATGAGACAAACTAGTGATAAAATAAGAAACTAAAAGATTCAATTGTAAGATCTAAAGATATATCTTCAAGCACTCACCTCCCAGGGAACGGCGCCAGAAAAGAGCTTGATGTCTACTACGCAACCTTCTTCTTGTAGACTCGTGTTGGGCCTCCAAGCGTAGAGTTTTGTAGGATAGTAGCAATTTTCCCTCAAGTGGATGACCTAAGGTTTATCAATCCGTGGAAGGCATAGGATGAAGATGGTCTCTCTCAAACAACCCTGCAATCAAATACAAGAAATCTCTTGTGTCCCCAACACACCCAATACAGTGGCAAATTGTATAGGCGCACTAGTTCGGCGAAGAGACAGTGATACAAGTGTAGTATGGATAGTAGATATAGGTTTTTGTAATCAGAAAATATAAAAACAGCAAGGTAGCAAGTGATAAAACGGAGCACAAATGGTATTGCAATGCTTGAAAACAAGGCCTAGGGTTCATACTTTCACTAGTGTAATCTCTCAACAGTGCTAGCATAGCTGAATCATATAACAATCCCTCAACGTGCGACAAAGAATCACTCCAAAGTTCTTATCTAGCGGAGAACATAAGATGAAATTGTTGTAGGGTACAAAACCACCTCAAACTTATCCTTTCCGATCAATCTACTAAGCCATCCCTATGAGTGTCATGAACAGCCCTAGAGTTCGTACTAAAATAACACCATATTAAAACACATCAATCAACCCTAAAGTCACCTAGATATTCCAATGTCACCACAAGTATCCGTGGGTCAATTATACGATATGCATCAAACAACTTCAGATTCATAATATTCAGTCCAACACAAAGAACTTCAAATAGTGCCCCAAGATTTCTACCGGAGAAACAAGGACAAAACATGCATCAACCCTTATGCATAGATTACCCCAATGTCACCTCGGGAATCCGCGAGTTGACTGCCAAAACATACATCAAGGGAATCAATAGAACATACTATTGTCACCACAGATATCCCATTGCAAGACATACATCAAGTGTTCTCAAATCCATAAAAGTATTCAATCCAATAATGGTGAAACCTCAAAGGTAAAAACTCAATTCATCACAACGAGATAGAGAAGGGGAAAATACCATATGATCGAACTATATTAACAAAGCTCATGGTACATCAAGATCGTGCCAAATCAAGAACACGAGAGAGAGAGAGCGAGAGAGAGATCAAACACATAGCTACTGGTACATACCCTCAGCCCCGAGGGTGAACTACTCCCTCCTTGTCATGGAGACCACCGGGATGATGAAGATGGCCTCCGGTGATGATTTCCCCCTCCGACAGGGTGCCGGAACAGGGCCCCGATTGATTTTTCGTGGCTACAGATGCTTGCGACGGTGGAACTTCTCATCTAGGGTTCTTTTTGGGGTTTTTGGTATTTATAAGAATTTTTGCCGTCGGTCTCACATCAAGGGGGTGCCCGAGGAGCCCACAAGCTCGGAGGGCGCGCCCTAGGGGGGTGGGCACGCCCCCCAGGCTTGTGGATCCCTTGGCCACTTCCTGGCCCAGCTCCGACGATTTGGGGGTCGCTTTTGGTCCATAAAAAATCATCGTAAATTTTCAGCCCATTTCGAGAACTTTTATTTCTGCACAAAAAACTACACCACGTTAGTTCTGGTGAAATAGCGTCAGTCTGGGTTAGTTTTATGAAATCATACCAAAACCATATAAAATTGTTGTAAACATGGCATGAATACTTCATAAATTTTAGATACGTTGGAGACGTATCAACGGCCATCGAGGAGGTTCCACGCGGTAGAGCGTGTCCATTGTTTCTTAAAAAATGATTACAACAAGCATTTCCACTCTTACGGCGGAGGAGTGCGAAACATGGTAGCCACTTGAACTTACACTACTAGTACTCCTACTACTAGGCTTGTGCAGTGGTTCATACGTCAGTACTATAATCTTGTTGCTAGTGTAGTAATATATGACGATAAAAAATGATGTTGTGCGCATGTCAACTATGAACAGTAATGTAACATGCCCCTTTTTTGACTGTCCGCTCGAGAATGAACAGTGAGATCAATGTTAATAGAACTAGGTCTACAGTGCACGGAGAGTACGGTGCTACAGTACTCCATGGAACATGAACCATATGAAGCACGAATATGTGTTAGGTAGGGTGTATGGGAGCAAAAGTTCCCTTCTCGACCCACTTTTGGGTGTTTGGCAGAGTGCATGAAGGGTGCATGAGTCCACACTAGTTTTTTTTGTGAAATGAGTCCACACTAGGTTAACACAAATACACTAGGAGCATGCATGAAGAGGGGTGCTAAGATGAGCATGCACGAAGAGGGAACAACTATGTTGAGATGAGAATGCAACCAAACACACCTGCATGCTTTGTGCAACAGTGACTGATTTGCACCGTCCGAGTTTGATCCAACGGTCATGTTGCGCCGAGACATGCCCATGCAAAGGAGCCTAAACACCACCGAAGTCACTCTGCTTCTCGAGACGCATGACGATGGTGATGTAGGGTGCCACCGTCCGCAGAGCCCGCTCCTAGTCGATGGGAGCCAGCTCGTCAAAGACGGCGCCAATGGCACAAATGGATTCCGGTGACGAAGCCCTGAGAGGATTCTCCCGGCAACAGCAACAGCCGCCTGCAACCCCTCCTTGTCCAGCTCCGCCCCCACCACCGCATGGAGATGGCTCAGCTCCTCGGAGATATAGGTGACAAAGGAGACAAGGTCAGGAATCCGCAGCTCGTTGAAGTCGATGGGGTGGTCAAACGGGTTTAACCCGACAACCGGCATGGTCACACTGGCACGACGGTAGGCATCGCGCAGCCGCAACACGTGCGTAACAACATGGTCCAGCAAGTAGTTGAGGCGATCCTAGACCTCATCACGATCGGCCCGCTCGCGCTCCAGCCGGCTCGCCTGACAGCCTATCGTATCTCCCGCTTTCTGCAACAACGTCGCCAACGCCTCAAGCATCTTTGTGGTGGACTCCTGCCGCTTTTGGAAATCCATTAACTCTCGCACATAAAGGAGGAGCATCGCACTCCTCTCCTCCTTGAGCTCACGGAGCTCCATGTCCTTGGCGCTGAGCTCCGCATCCTTGGCCTGGAGCTCCTCTGTCAAGCGCCTCACCTCAGACTCCGTGATCTGGTGCGCCGCCATGGAACCAGATAGAAGAAATGGGGAGTGGAAGCAAAGAGGGCGAAATAGCTGAAAGGCAATGCAATCTACGGCAAGGCGGATGGAGCCAGCCAAGGAGCGGGGTGAATCTTTTGGTTTTCACCATGGGAAAACCCCAGTCAACGACTTTTCACATCAGGGAGCAGTGGGTTTTACAGGCGGAGTCATCATGACTAATTGCTGCCGCGCCTGCTCCCGTCAAAAAAATAAGAATCCTACCACGCCTGCCGCACCCAAAGACCAAAGCAACGCAACGATGGATATTTAAATTTACCTACCGACAAGCAGAGAAAAAAGGGGTGAAAAAACAAATGCGGCGGTGGCCTAGCTAAATGGGCGCACTAGCGCAACTGGCTAGCCACCGTGCTTCACTGATGTACTCGGTGGGAAGGGTGAGCTTTTGTGATTTGATGACTCATTTACTTGCTTTGGTACTACGACCGAGGAGGACCCAGAAACCACGCGGTAGGGCGTCCCACATCTCGGCAAGGAAGAAAATATGCGTGCACCACCCGGGAGGACCCAGAAACCGCACGGTAGGGTGTGCCATGTCTCGGTACGGAGGAAAAATATGCATGTAAAAATATGCCATATCGAACGTACTACCTATGGTTCAAACTTGGGACCCAGCCAGTCGGTCAAAAACACCCCACTAGCCACACAGCTTCATCATGCTAATGTGGCACAGATGATAGGTGTGGTTAGCTCCATCTCGACCAGCCACAACGTCTCTTGTTCTAGGCAATTCATCTATTTTCCAAATATTTTTTAGTTATAATAACACCACGGCAAGTACGCGCCGCTCTTCGTGTTTGCCCGTGCGTCTAAAGGTTGTACTAGATGGAGAGGAGAGGGAGATCGCAGACATGGAACCCACGAGTAAGTGAGTCAATGTTCATGCATGTGTTGATGAGCCACTCCCTATACTCTACTCAATGTAATACTGTATAAAATCAAGTTATGTGACAAAGCCAACAACTGTTGCTATTTTAGGCTATCGATGTACGCTTTGTAGTCCAGGTTGCCGATTCAAATCTCATCCTTCTGGTTGTTAGTTTTAGGTCCAAATTTGACCAATGACAAGTGGGACCCCCGTGTGTTGTTCTGATATTTCAGTGTAGGAGGTTTTTTTGCACAAACACTTTGCGCGGTTTGACAAGTTACGGCACCAGTTACACGTATTTTGCAAGTTTAGGAACAAAAAAGACAGTGGCATAGAATATCACGTGCTCCTCGTAGCTTAGATGCTATGGTGATACGAGATTTTACGTCGTTGGATCTGAGATCCAATGGCTTGGGAGTAGTCTTTGTAATTATGAGCAATTTCCAAACTCTTCAAGGTTTTTTTTTGCAAAAAAACATTCAGGCTTCATGTGATCCGTTGGATCCTCCCAGTAGCTCATATTAGGTGCTCCCCGCAGCTTAATTAGCCGCTACGGTGATACGAGCATCTAGGTCGTTGGATCTGAGATCCAATGCCATGTGCGTAGTATTTGTACTTCTGGGCAATTCCTAAACTCTTTGAGGCCTATATTGCAAAAACATTCAAACCTCCTACTGGGAGCCGTTAGATCTCCCGGTAGCTCGTATCACCATAGAATCTACGGTGTGGGAGCAACTCATATTCTCCCGTGCGAGAAAACATTAGGTGCTCTCGCAGCTCGGATGCTATGGTGATACGAGCTTCGAGGTCGTTCGATCTCAGATCCAGTGGCATCTAAGTAGTCTTTGTACTTGTGAGAAGTTCCCAAACTCTTTAAAGGATTTTTTGCAAAAAACATTCGAAGCACCAAGGAGCCGTTGGATCTCAGATCCAACGACTCCGAGGAGCTTGTATCACCACAACATCTAAGGTGTGGTAGCACGTGATATTCTTACATACAAGAGAATATGAGGTCCTCCCGCATCTTAGATGCTACGGTGATACGAGCTTCGTTGTCGGTGTACTAAGTATTGGGCCACTAGTACCCCTTACTTGTGCACGGGCAGTTGTAGCCGTCCTCGCGGCAAGGCTTGCCGGGATCAGCTTGAGGTCGATTTAAGTCATCAAGGAAATCATCAAGTCAGAGATCTGAGAATCAGCAAATAAGCAAAGCTAGAAATCGAAGGCCAGCCTCCCCGGCAAGATCCTTGCCGGGATGGCCCGTGGAGCCCGGCAAGGCTTGGTTCCCAGCAAAGCTCGGCGCCCGGCAAGCCCTGGCGCCCGGCAAGGATTGGTGCCCGGCAAGGATTGGCGCCTGGCGAGATTCTGCCACTATGCCACCGCTCCGGCACAGTAACAAAGCCTGGCATTTTGGGTCCTTCTCTAGATGCGTGGCAACGCGCCAGTGGAGGAGAGCTTAAGCGGTGCTGATGAGATGGCCCCTTTTTCCATCCCCAAGAAAGTGAGGACACCTAAACGGACACCTCACGGTGCATTAAGTGCGTTTGTCCTAATCCGTCAGGGGTTAGGTATGATACCCTGTAGCTACTTTACACCTCAATGTATGTACATTTTGCCACTGTGGAGACCCCTTTGAGCATATAAAAGGAGGCCCAAGGCAACTGCTACAGAGGAGGAGAACTTCTGGCCCATTCTGCATGCGTAGCTGCTCTTTGAACGCACTGTTCATTGCGAGCGCTCCTGAAGGCTGGGCTCAAGAACATCAATAAGAACACAAAGCAGGAGTAGGGTTTTACGCTGATCAGCGGCCCGAACCTGGGTAAAAACTTCCCGCGTCGATCACTGGTTCTGCTCTTTGCGTATACCTCTCCCCCCGCCGAATCGTAAAAGGATCTCTCGGGACCCCATAGGTGTCGTGCCCCGACATCTTTGGCGCGCCAGGTAGGGGGATTGAAGGTTGCGTGAACCTGATCTGGTGGTAGACGCCCTAGTTCCTTCATCATCTTCATCATCATGCCGCCCAAGAAGAAGAACATTGCGACAGCACAACCGTCCGGGTCCGTTTTGCCCGCGCCTTCGCAGACAGGCGATGGTGTGGGTGCAGAAGGAAGAGGACTGGAACCCCCGCGGCGTTCTGGTGACCCAAGCGAAGCGAGCGGTATCGTTCGCAGTGGCAGTGGTAACTTGCGCGCCGCTGGATCTAGAGATGGCGTTGTGTTGCCTACGGGTGGCACAACAAACTCTAGGGATCGAAGAGCGCCTGCTGGAGCTCCCGCGCCGGCGCGAGCCTCGCAACCTGCCCAGGTTGTTCGGGGCGTCCCTACGAAAAGCTTTCTGCGCATAGATCCCAAGATGCGCGGGACCAGCATGCACACCGAGCTGCCGGCGAAGGTGGCGCGCGGTCGCGTGACCGTGGCGGTGCTCCTTCTAACTTGGTTAGGAGTCAGAGCACCTCACGCACCTCGCACTTGTCGCCGCCACCTACGCCAGCGGAAGTCTTGGCACGTGCACAGCTGCTCCTCGATTTTCCTCCCGCCCCGAAGAAAATGGAGGAGTGGCGAGCTACTATCCAGAGCCTTATCGGCTTCGCTAACAAGGATGGACCGCAAGAGGCAGGGCCCTCTCAGCGGAGGCCCATCGATCCGACGCGAGCCGGTGCAGAGAAAACCAGAGGTGGTGCAACTACAGTGCACTCTCCTCCGCGGCGTCAGCAGCGGCCGACGACTCAGCAAGTCGACCGCCATGAAGAAGTTTCCACGGCGTCGTCCGATCCACGGATGCGCCGTGATCAGCGTCTGGTTCTCCAGGAGCGAGGCAAGGAGGACGCTCGAACAACCATCGAGCGGCGACGGGAAGCGCGCTATCAGTCCGATAAGCGTGCGGGGCCGGTTGTCGACGAGCCTGCGCCAGGGAACGTAGGAGACTTGCCTTACGAGGTAGGACCTCCAGCGTTTACCCGTGAGCTGCGGCAAGTCCAATGGCCCAATCTCCGAACCTTCAAGCCAGAGGTCCCGAAGAAATATGACGGCAAGACCCATCCCTCAGAGTTCCTCAGCATTTACACCATTGCGGTGCAGGCTGCCGGGGGCCGAGATGACAAGATACTTGCCAACTACTTCCCGTTGGTGCTCAAACCCAACGTCAGGTCGTGGTTGATGCATCTGCCGGAGGATTCTATTTCTTCCTGGTCAGATCTGTGCCATCAGTTTGTTGGAGGCCACCAAGCTCCTGGCCAAGAGAGTGATTTGCACATCATCCCTCAGAAGGAGGGCGAGTCCCTGCGCAAGTTTATGCAGAGATTCAGCCGGGTGCAATACAATATTCCTGACGTTCATCCTGCCGCTGTCATTAGCGCGTTCCATCAGAACGTGCGTAACCGCAGGATGCGGGAAGAGCTGGCAATGAACAAAGTCAGGAGTATTGCCGAGCTTTACACTTTGGCCGACAAGTGCGCTCGAGCTGAAGAGGGGAGGAAACTCCCCGATGAGGCTGTTGGTGCGGCAGGCGACTCAGAAGAAGAAGATGCCGCGGCTCCGTCAAGGAAAGGCCGGCGGCGAAACAGGAAGCGCGGAGGCAAGGCCGTGCTTGCCGTCGAGGAATCCAGCAACCCTGGCGCCACCAAGAAGGCCAAGGTTGGCGACCCCGGCAAGGATCTTGCCGGGTGCCCTTCCTGTCAGGCCTTGGCGGCTGCCGACATGTCAGAGAACTCCGGCAAGCAGTATTGCAAGATCCATCGCACTAAGGGCCACGATCTCCAGAACTGCCGGCAAGTTGAGCAGCTTGCCGAGAAGCAGAAGGCCAAATACAAGAGGCAAGACAAGGAGAAGGCCCAAGATGGTGCTGAGGGGTCCGGCAAGAAACGCGGTGGCCGAGGGGGTCGCCGCGGCAAGGCCAAACAGCAGAAGGATCGGCCCGCTCGGGGCCGAGATAAAGAAGGAGATGATGATGAAGAAGATGACGAATCCAGTGAGCAGGAATTCCAGAAGGCTACAGAGGCTATGTGCATTGATGGGGGTGCCTCGCTGCATTCTTCCCACCGCCAACTTAAACAGTGGGTGCGGGAGGTTAATGCGGCAGAGCCATCCCCCGATGCATGTAGGCCTCTGAAGTGGTCCAACACGCCTATCATCTTCGACGCCGAGGATCACCCTGATCGCACAACTGCGGTCGGGTGTTTGCCATTGTTGGTTTCCCCGACAATTCGCAACCTCAAGGTGACGAAGATGTTAGTTGACGGCGGGGCCGGCCTAAACTTAATCTCACCAGATGTGCTCACAAAGCTTCAGATTCCCGACGAAGACCTCGAGGAAACGGGTACGTTTCAAGGGGTCAATCCGGGAAGAACCCGGCCTAAGGGCAAGATCACGCTGCCGGTAACATTTGGTAGCGAGCTTAACTTCAGGACCGAAAAGGTGGTGTTTGATGTCGCCAAGATCCCCATGTCATACAATGGGATCCTTGGTCGGCCAGCGCTGGCTAAGTTTATGGCGGCATCACACTACGCATACAACGTCTTGAAGATGCCTGGGCCGTTGAGCGTCATCACTATCCATTCCGATAAGAAGGATGCGCTCATCTGTGCCGACCAACTTTACCGGGAAGCAGTTGCAACACCTGCCATCAAGGCATCTGCTCCTGCCGCTGGAACTCCCGGGGGGAAGAAGAAGACCGGTAGGAACCTTGGTGCCAACTCCGGCAAGCGCACCTCCTCGGAGTGCTGCGCTTCCGTCGAGGACGTGCCAGAGAGTTCCACCAGCAAGAACAAGAAGTCCAAGGCTGCCCCGTCGGAAACCAAGAAGGTGCCTGCCAGGGAGGACGGAACGGGGGGAACTTTCACCATAAGTTCCACCCTAGATGACAAATAGGAAAGCGCGCTCGTTGCTTTCCTGCGGGCGAATGTCGACGTGTTTGCATGGCAACCGTCTGACATCCCCGGCGTTCCCAGGAAAGTAATTGAGCACCACCTTGCTGTCTATCCTCATGCACGGCCCGTCAAGCAAAGGGTCAGGAAGCGGGCCTTGGAGCGGCAAGAATTCATCGCCGAAGAAATTAAGAAGCTGGAGGCGGCAGGACTGGTCAAAGGAGTGCTTCATCCAACCTGGTTGGCCAATCCGGTTGTAGTGCAGAAAGCGAACGGGAAATGGAGGCTTTGTATCGATTATACAGATATCAATAAAGCTTGTCCAAAAGATCCTTTTCCCTTGCCGTGCATCGACCAGATTGTGGATGCCACCGCTGGTTGTGATCTCCTGTCCTTCCTTGATGCCTATTCAGGGTATCAGCAGATTTTTATGGCAAAGGAAGATGAAGAGAAGACCGCCTTTATCACCCCATGTGGTACGTATTGTTTTATACGGATGCCTTTCGGGTTGAAAAGTGCTGGTTCAACATTCGCCAGAGCAATCCAGATTGGTTTTGAGCCACAACTCCATAGAAATATGGAGGCATATATGGACGATATAGTGGTCAAAACTAAGGATAAAGCAACGCTCATTCAAGACTTAGAAGAAACATTTGCGAACTTGCGCAAGATCAACTTGAAGCTCAATCCTGAGAAGTGCGTGTTCGGTGTTCCTTCCGACAAGCTCCTCGGATTCTTTGTATCTTGCCAGGGAATCAAAGCTAACCCCGACAAGATCAGAGCCATTGAGAAAATTGAAGCACCGAGACGCGTCAAGGATGTGCGTCAAGGATGTGCTCTAAGCTGGTTTATTTCCAAATCTGCTGAGCGCGCCCTGCCCTTCTTCAAAATTTTGAAGAAGGCAGGTCCAATGAAATGGACCCCGGAAGCGGAGGCGGCGCTGCAAGATTTGAAGAAATACCTTTCTTCTCCGCCGATGCTAGTCGCACCTAAACCACAAGAACCATTGCTGCTGTATCTGGCGGCGACAAATCAAGTGGTTAGTGCTGCGCTGGTGGCGCAGAGGGAAGCTGACGAGGAGGCAACATCAGCGGCAGGACCGCCAGATGACGTGGCAAGATCTTCCCCGGCAAGGGCTGATCCCGGCAAGACAGGATCTGCGCAAACAGAAGAGCCCGTGCAGAAGAAAAAGGTGGTGCAGCGCCCCATTTATTTTGTTAGCTCCCTCTTACAAGGGGCTAGGTCAAGATATTCTGGTGTGCAGAAGTTGCTTTTCGGCCTCCTTATGGCCACAAGAAAGCTGCGCCATTATTTTCAAGCACATGAGATCACCGTCGTCACTCGCTTTCCGTTGCAACGGATTTTGCAAAATCCGGAGGCAACCGGCAGGATCGTGGAGTGGGCGTTGGAGCTGTCCAGCTTTGGTCTTAAGTTTGAAAGTACTTCTACAATTCAGAGCAGGGCCTTGGCGGAGTTCATTGCAGAATGGACCCCGACGCCAGACGAAGAAGTTCAAGAAACAAGTCTCCCCGGCAAGGAAATCGATCAGCAATGGGTTATGTACTTTGACGGGGCTTTTTCGCTGCAAGGCGCCGGTGCTGGTGTGCTACTTGTCGCACCCACCGGAGAGCACCTCAAGTATGTAGTCCAAATGCATTTTCCCCGGGAGAGTTCAACCAACAACACTGCAGAGTACGAAGGTTTGCTTGCCGGTCTTAGGATCGCGGCAGACCTTGGTATCAAAAAGCTCATTATCAAAGGTGATTCACAGCTTGTCGTCAGGCAGATTAACAAGAGTTATCAAAGCCCATTGATGCAGGCCTACGTAGATGAGGTGAGGAAATTGGAAGAGCGCTTT
Source organism: Thinopyrum elongatum (assembly GCA_011799875.1). Lineage (NCBI taxonomy): Eukaryota > Viridiplantae > Streptophyta > Magnoliopsida > Poales > Poaceae > Thinopyrum > Thinopyrum elongatum. Next base: position 235,425,348 of record CM022297.1, read on the forward strand.
GACGGTCTGCAGATGGAGCACGTTCCTCGTGCCGAGAACAGTGTTGCTGACGACCTGTCAAAGCGTGCTGCCCTCAAGTTGCCTGTGGAACCAGGAACTTTTGTGCTCCAATTGACTCAACCATCCGTGGCGCCATCGATGCGGCAAGAAAAGAGAAGAAAGTTGAACTCTGGCCAGTACTTCCCGGCAGAGCTCCCCGGAGCCGCCGGCAAGGAAGTTGCCGGGATCGACACGCCTGCCGGGGAACAACAGGCTCCGGCAGGGCCTCAGGCCCTTGCTGTCGAGACAAATGTTCCCCCGGCGGACGAGATGCCTTTAGTCCTAGTTGTCAAGCCTCAGGCTCCAGCATGGGCGCAGCACATTGTCCATTTCCTTCAGACAGGTGAACTCCCTGAGGAACAAGAAGAAGCGAAGAGAGTAGCCCGTCGGTCTGTTATGTACAAGTTCGTCGATGACGTCCTGTACAGAAAGAGACCAAACGGTGTGAAATTGAAGTGCATTTCTCGGGAGGATGGACTACAGCTGTTGGCAGAGATTCATGGGGGCATATGTGGCTCTCACATAGGGTCAAGAGCACTTGCCGGGAAAGCATTCCGGCAAGGTTTCTTTTGGCCCACCGCCCTCCAGGATGCGACTGCACTAGTAACCAGGTGTGAAGCGTGTCAGTTTCATTCGAAGAAATTACATCAGCCAGCTCAAGCTCTTCAAACAATCCCTCTCTCCTGGCCATTTTCGGTCTGGGGGCTCGACATACTGGGCCCCTTCCCCCGTGCTGCCGGGGGCTTTGAATACTTGTACGTTGCTATCGACAAGTTCACAAAGTGGCCGGAGGTGGAAGCAGTGAGGAAGGTGACAGCGCAGTCGGCTGTCATGTTCTTCAAAGGAATTGTTTGCCGTTTCGGTGTGCCTAACAGGATCATCACCGACAACGGCACGCAGTTCACAAGTCGCACCTTCATGCAGTACGTCCAAGACCTTGGCGGCAAGATTTGTTTTGCCTCTGTTGCTCACCCGAGAAGCAACGGCCAAGCGGAGAGGGCCAATGCTGAACTGCTGCGCGGTCTCAGGACCAGAACTTTTGACAGGCTGAAAAAGTGCGGAAGACGCTGGATTGATGAGTTGCCGGCGGTTCTTTGGTCAATCAGAACGACACCAAACCGAGCCACCGGCCAGACGCCCTTCGCTCTAGTTTATGGAGCGGAAGCAGTTCTCCCCACGGAACTCATATACGGATCTCCTCGAGTGCTCGCTTATGATGAGCTCGAGCAAGAGCAACTGTGGCAAGATAACGCTGTGCTCCTTGAGGAGAATCGTCTTCAGGCTGCTGTGCGAGCTACACGCTACCAGCAAGCTTTGCGCCGCTATCATAGCCGCAAAGTTCATGCCCGAAGCCTTGAGGAAGGCGACCTTGTTCTTCGACGGATTCAGTCTGCCAAGAATTCAAACAAGTTGACGCCAAAGTGGGAAGGCCCTTATCGGGTAGTATGAGTCACCAGGCCTGGCGCTGTCCGCCTGGAGACCGAGGATGGCGTTCCAGTGAGTAATTCCTAGAATATCGAACATCTTCGCAAGTTCTATCCATAAGGCGCGGTTGCCGGGGGCTCCCGGCAACCACCTTTTTGTACAAGTCTTGCCGGCAAGGCATGTGATCCTTTGTACAAAGCCAGGCGCAGACCCTGAGCACAGATGAATAAATTTAAGTGTTGTACATTTCCTTATCGATTCTCATGTTCACATTCATATATGCATGTTTGTCTAAGATGTTGTATAACACCTGATCCCGGTAAGTTCTAACGAACCGCCAAGGTTTCATCTCTTTATTTTCTCTTCTTTCTTTTTCTTAAAGACAGAAGGATTCCTCGGTGACATTTGCCGGGGGGGGGGGGGGGAAGGGAGACATGAATACCAGTTGGTGACGTTCGGAATCGTATGCTTGCTATGCTTGCCGGAGGAAGGACAAAGACAGAAAGTGGCCGAGTGCGCTGGAGAGGTCGATGCCGGGATTGCTGTGCACCACCTTGAGGAGCACCTTGCAAAGGACGGCCCGGCAAAGCTGGCGAGTCTCGTTCGCCAGTTGGGTCGCCCGGCTGGACTGGAGCGCCCTCAACGCGTTGATGATGCTTTCAAAGAACATCGTCAATCTCGCGCTTGGGGATATTCTTTCCTCGGAAGAATATCTGAAGTTCGACAAGCCCATGATTGACAATTCTGCGGTAAGCTTCTCCGCGGCAGCGATGAGACGACTAGTCTAGATCTCCACTCCCTTCTCGTACTCGTTTTGGGCAGCGGCGGCGCTCTTGAGCAGGTTCCTCTCTCCTTGGAGATCCTTGAGTAGAGCCTTCTCACGGGCCCTGCCGGCCTCGAGGGATTTCTGCAGCGTGGTCAGCTTCAGCTCCAGAACCGCAATATCATCAGCCGCAGAGGAGAGCTGCTTGGTCTTGTTGGACAGGGCGACTTGCATCTCCGCCAAGGAGTGGAGGGTTTTTTCCCTGTCCCCCTTGAGCGTCGAGAGCTCCTTGCCATGCTCGTCGAGATCTGTCTTCAGCCTCTTCACTTTGTCGCTCAACTCGTTCTTGGCGGCCTCTGCAACTTCGGCAGCATCGACGACCTCCTTGAGCTTGCCGGCGTGACTTGCAGTTAGAGCTTCGAGCGCCTCCTTGTGCTTCTGCTCCAGCTCCTGGGTCCGCCGCGCGACAAGATTTTCAATGTCTTCATCCTTGCTACGAAGCTTGGCGGCGAGCGCCTGCTCACGTGCGGTGAGATCTTCTTTGAATGCGTCAAGAGCAACGCGGCGCCCCGTCAGGAGAGCATCTTCGGCAGCGATCCTTTGAACAACTTCATCATGGGCCTTCTCCATGTCTGATTGCTTCAGGAGGACCTCATTCCATTGCTGGCTCACTTGTTCTCGACCGGCAACCAGCTCTTGAAGGGCCTCGGCGTGCCAGATTTGCATTTGTGCAACACGCCTTTGAAAATCCGCTTCGGCTGCCTCGACAACTGCCATTCTGGTGTCCGCCTTCTCTTTTCGGGCACGATGGAGAGCCTGGAGTTTGCGGAAGTTTTCGCCCATGGCCTGAAGGAGCCGATCCTCTTCAGACTTGCCACTGCTAGCGCTGGGATCGTCAACAATTTCGAGCCCGGCAGCGGCGATAATTTCCTCGAAAATTTCTCCTTCAGCTGGTGCCTCGGTGCTTGCCGTCCCTGGCAAGTTGATGAATAGGTTTTCGCCAACTTTGAGATACTTGCTGGATGAGGGCTCGTCAGATGTTGATGGCTGGTCTTCAGTGGCCGCCTCACCAGTGACAGGGGGCTCCGCGGCCGATGCAGCGCCTGGCGCTCCTGCGGCAGGAATGCCGTCAGTATGGTCCCCAGCCTCCCTGTCGCCCTCTTCAGCAGGTTCTTCCGCGATTTCCTTTTGTGCTGTCTTGGCGGCCTCCCCGTCAAGAGCATCACCGGCCCCGGCAACATCATCCTTGGTGGCCTTGCTGGCAGTGATCCTGTCCGCTTCGGCAGCAGCATCCCTGGCAGTCTCCTCGATGACGGCGTCGACGTCCATATGCTCCATCGCAGAGAACTCTGAAGGGTGAAGGAGGATGTCAGAATAAGATCGGGTTTTTAAATTTTGAAGTGATCAAGGATAAAGAAGTAAGGGGAAAAGAATAACTAGCACTCTGAGGCGATCGAGTACCTGCGTCGGGCTGTCGAGAGGTGGCTTCGCCTCTCCCGGCAACTCCGGTTGCCGGGGGTGGGTTGCCGGAGTCCGTGCTTGTCGGCTCCTCCTCAATCCGGACGGGCTCGTCGGCAGGATCTCTTGCCGGAGATGTTCTTGTGGGCGGAGCGGTCGATGAAGGAGGCACAATGGGGCAATCTTCTCCTTGTTGCCGTTCTTCTCCTGCGAACCCGAAGATATTAGCGACAAGAATGGAAGCCTCGGCACCAGCCAACAGAAAAACGGGACAATGAACTTACGCTGGGGGCTGCGTTGAGGACTAGGCTCCGGGCTCACAATGACGGTCTCTGGCACGCTAGTGGAGCCTGCCGGAGGCTCGTCGCCCGTAGAAGTCCTTGACCTTTTCGCCATCCTCTCCAGCAAGGTTTCTGTGTCACTGCAGAAACAATACAAGTAAGTCAGTAAGACTGATGTAGATTGGAAGGTGGAAGTTGTGACAGGTACTCACTCTTCTTCCTCTCACTCCGGACTGAAGCCGGAGATGTCGAAGTCGACCTCCATTGCGATGTTTGAGTGGGGAGGCGGAGGAGGGGTCCTGGGCCGCTTGGCTGTGGCAGGCGCCGGGGCAGCTTCTGGCACGGTTGTACGAGACCCTCCTGCCGCTCCGGCGGTGGCCGCTGGCGTGGGTCTCGCGCGCCGCGCGTGCTGTTGACGGGCTACCTGCCGCGGTCCGGTCTTGCCAGCCACTTTCTTGCCGGGGGATTCGCCGCTCGACGTAGGCTGGCTTGCCGGGACGCCCGATGCGGCTTTCCGAAGGACACGCTTTGTCTTCTTCGGGGGCGAGGGCTCTTCTCGCGTCTCCTCTTCGGCCGTGTCGTCGCCGGATGAGCTTTCAGCGACTGCGCCGCCCTCTTCCCCGGCAGCCTTGCTCTCCTCGGCAGGTTTTGCCTCCACCACCACCTCTGCATCGCTGGCTTCCCACTCTATGAAGCCAACGCTGCCGGCCTCCGCGACAAGATTCGCTTCCTCCACTCTGGTAGCGATGTATGCTACCTCCTGATCTGTGGTGGCGCGAATAAGATCTGACTCTTGCCGGACAGGCTTCTCCGTCAGATTGTCGAAGAATTTCTGCGCTTCTTCCTCGCTTGGCTCGACCCAGGTCGGGTCAAGGCCGTGGGCGTTGAACATCGGCAAGAAGGCAATGATCGACCCCAGTGCAGAGTTATTGCACAAGGGGACGATCCTTGCCGGCAGCCGGTGCTTGTCTTCGCGCTGGAATAACTTTTGGCGGAGAGCGCCAAGCTGCATAACAGTCAAGTTGTTGTTCAGCCCGGGGCGCAGCCTCATGACATCCGCTGCGTTCTTATACTCCCAGGCTGGCCTCCCCCTATTCTGCAGAGGGGCGATGCGGCGGCGGAGGAAGTCGAAGCCGATCATCTCCATTGTCAGCCCGGCAGCCGTCAAGCGGAGGATCCTGGTAGTGGCGATTGTGAGCTTCTCGTCTTCTGCGGCGAGATCGCCCCAATCCTTGCCGCAGACCACCTTCTGTCGCCGGGGATGGCAAAAAGGATGAGGATCCGCTTCCTGGATCCAGCACCATTCGGCCCGCCACTCGTCCCACTTTTCGCGGTAAACTCCATCTGGGTATATCTCTTTGTTCCAGGCCCTTGGAATCCAAGCAATAGATCCAGAGAGAGCCTCTCCTTTTTGGATTCGAGGATAGAAATAGTGGCGGAAAAGAGTAGAATTGGGGATCACGCCAGCAAAATTTTCACAAAGATGGGCAAAGATCGACATGCAAAATACGGCATTCGGCGTGAAATCAAGAAGGCGGAAGCCGTATGTATACATGATGTCGTTGAAGAAATCGGAAAAAGGTGGACAGAGCCCGCAATAAAAGTACGCAGTGAAGAAGGGGTATCTGTCCGATCCGCCTTTGGAACTAGCACCTGGGATTACGCGTGTGGCGGGGTGAGCTTGTGTTCCCTTCGCCCACATGCATTGGTATCGTCCCTTCAAGGTTTCGGCGTCGAGCGTCGGAGGGAAGACAACGAGCCTCTTCCGCATCTTCACCAGTTCGCTTTCCGGAACTTCAGCCTTCGACTCCTTGTCCGTGCCCTTGCCTTTGCTGGCCTTGGGCGGCATGGCGACTGTGGAGATGGAAGCCGGAGGACGGAACGAGTGCGGGAGCAGCGAGCAGAAGGGAAGGAAGGTTTCGCTCTGAGCTCGAGCAGAGGAAGGCGATGGCGATGGCCAGATTGGGAAGAAGAGGGGGGTGAATGGGTTTGCGCCTCCACGACTTCTCCTTTTTATGGGGAAGGAGCGGGACCACCTTGTTTATCCCCCAATATGAATGCGCCTTTGTGGGCGCGAAACAGTTTGCAGCCTTTTTGGCACACTTCCCACATCGCGCGCTCCGTGCGCGTAGTGGGGGCACAGTAAAACAGGATCTTTACGAGCAGTTAATTCCCTGCCACACGTGCCCGTGCACTGTTTGGGCCTAGCCCAACAACGCCTCGCACTCGTGTATGGCCCAGGCCCGGGGGCTCCTGTCGGTGTACTAAGTATTGGGCCACTAGTACCCCTTACTTGTGCACGGGTAGTTGTAGCCGTCCTCGCGGCAAGGCTTGCCGGGATCAGCTCGAGGTCGATTTAAGTCATCAAGGAAATCATCAAGTCAGAGATCTGAGAATCAGCAAATAAGCAAAGCTAGAAATCGAAGGCCAGCCTCCCCGGCAAGATCCTTGTTGGGATGGCTCGTGGAGCCCGGCAAGCCTTGGCGCCCGGCAAGGCTTGGTTCCCAGCAAAGCTCGGCGCCCGGCAAGCCCTGGCGCCCGGCAAGGATTGGTGCCCGGCAAGGATCAGCGCCTGGCGAGATTCTGCCAGTATGCCACCGCTCTGGCACAGTAACAAAGCCTGACATTCTGGGTCCTTCTCTGGATGCGTGGCAACGTGCCAGTGGAGGAGAGCTTAAGCGGTGCTGATGAGATGGCCCCTTTTTCCATCCCCAAGAAAGTGAGGACACCTAAATGGACACCTCACGGTGCATTAAGTGCGTTTGTCCTAATCCGTTAGGGGTTAGGTATGATACCCTGTAGCTACTTTACACCTCAATGTATGTACATTTTGCCACTGTGGAGACCCCTTTGAGCATATAAAAGGAGGCCCAAGGCAACTGCTACAGAGGAGGAGAACTTCTGGCCCATTCTGCATGCGTAGCTGCTCTTTGAACGCACTGTTCATTGCGAGCGCTCCTGAAGGCTGGGCTCAAGAACATCAATAAGAACACAAAGCAGGAGTAGGGTTTTACGCTGATCAGCGGCCCGAACCTGGGTAAAAACTTCCCGCGTCGATCACTGGTTCTGCTCTTTGCGTATACCTCTCCCCCCGCCGAATCGTAAAGGGATCTCTCGGGACCCCATAGGTGTCGTGCCCCGACATTCGTGGCCATTGGATATGGGATCCAAGGGCATCTGAGTATTTTTTGTACTAATTGTGTGCAATTCCCAAACTCATTAAGGTTTCTTGTAAAAATATTAAGACATCATGTGAGCCGCTAGATCTCAGATTTATCAGCTCCAAGGAACTCGTATCACCATATAGCATCTAAGGTGTGGGGGCACATGATATTCTCCCGGGGGGTGCACAACCCACCGTGTTTGGGAGGGTGGGGCCAAATATAATGTTCAAAAAATATAATCTAAACAATCCTAAAAAGAGCTTCACAATTTTATCTAAGGTCGGGGGGTTACCCCCCAACAATCTACATAGCTCCGCCTATGCAAGAGGCGTACTGGGAGCTTCTTTGTGCGAGAGAGACGACTCGAGAAAGCAAGGTCAATCAAGTCATTTATAGAGGGAGAGATCGAGTGAGTGTGGCCTAGCGTACACTCGAATGTTAAAGACGATACACCGAGATATCGTGCGGTGAAGCTACAGTGAGGGTTGTAGGGAGATAGTTACCGAGAGAGTGGCCTAGATAGACTTTGTGTGCGCGCGCACGATGAAGGTGTTTTAAAGTGGCAACATATGTGTCTTGAGAGAGAGAGAGAGAGAGAGAGAGAGAGAGAGAGAGAAAGAGAGGGAGAGCTTGTCATGACCTAAACACAACATTTGCATGTACATAGTACTAGACTTAAATTCATGTTTCAGTTTAATGTGCATTTCAAATATTGAGTTGAGGACCATGCATGGCTTACATTTTATTTTTGAATTCGTGCCATACATATGGTCTGGAAAAATAGATGCACCTATACTTACTGGATTGTTGTTGTATTTGTGTGTGTGTGTGTGGTCATATGCTTGAATACATACAAAGTTTTCTCACCACCATACCGTTCATCTTTTAAATTTGAATTTGCAATGAAAAACTTACTATGGATACCATGAAATGTCAAATCCACGTTGAGATCACTATATCACAAACTCACTCTAATTCAAGAACTCGTCATAAATCAATTACCATGCCTTTTGGAATGACCAGTTATTTGCAAGGAAAATACGGGATATAGATTCATTCGACAATTTTAAAAAAAATATTCCTTTCGCATTCTTGAATGAGCACCCGATGGCGTACCAGCCAGACCAGGCTCGTGTCCTGCTGGTGGCGTGCATGGTACGCACATTAGTGAACCCCAACCAAAAGAACCGCGATATTAAACTTCGCACCTCCACTCGAGCCTACGCGTTTCGAGTCGAAATATCTGGCGGCCAGAATTCCAGCCCTAGGAAATTCCCCTCATGTCCCCGGTCCATAATGACTACCGATGAACAATGGAGGTATGCTTTAGTAACTAGACCACATTACCTACCGTGCCAAGCACGGTTCAATTCCCTAGGTCACCGCTACCCAAGGTCACCTGTCAACTCCATTGCCTACAGTAGTATTCGCAAAAAAAGTACTACACTAGGATGAGTACAGAATGGAGCTCCGTTTGTTCGTGCCTACTTGAGTATATCACGCAATGCACTGGTACGGAGGGATTATCCTTTTACTCTGCATATATAACTTGTTTGATGCCGAACTAAGCAAAATGTTTGACCAAATTCTTTCTTAAGAAATATTAACATCTACAATAGTAACGATGTATCACTTGAAAACTTATTTCAAGATGCAGGTAATGCTATTGTTTCGAATCCTGGATTTTAAATTCCACAAAATCCAATACTCACCTGAAATTCATGAAACTGAGCATGGTCTCGTGATATGGCACAAATAGGATGTGGTAATTTTTTTGTTCAATTTCAGACAAGCTGCTTATGAAAAGTTGCACACATGAAGAGCCCATGTATTTTGGAACAAAGACATGTCATGTTAACGCAAATGGTTTCACTATTCAAACCATGGGCATTAGACCAACGTGCCGCCACGCGTCCCGCTTCTCATCGGCAGGTGTCGTCCAAGAAAGCATGTGAGTTGACGGGAGGCGTGCGAGCAGACCACTGCATGATACGTCTCCGTCGTATCTACTTTTCCTAACGCTTTTCCTCTTGTTTTGGACTCTAATTTGCATGATTTGAATGAAACTAACCCGGACTGACGCTGTTTTCAGCAGAACTACCATGGTGTTGTTTTTGTGCAGAAATAAAAGTTCTCGGATTGGAATGAAACTTTTTGATGATTTTTTATATAATATATGAAAAATACTGGAGCCAAGAACAACCGGAGGGGGGCACCTGGGTGGGCACAACCCACCAGGGCGCGCCCCCCTCCAGGCGCACCCAGGTGGGTTGTCCCCACCTGGTGGCCCCGCAGACCTCAACCCTGATACTATAAATTCACATTTTCTGAGAAAAAATCAGGGAGAAAGAATTATCGCGTTTCACGAGATGGAGCCACCGCCACCTCCTGTTCTTCATCGGGTGTCGATGCAACAAACCCTGGGTCCGTTGCCCAGACTGTGCACAGGCACGAGAACAAGATCACAACACCAAGACCAGAGTAAAGCAAAGGTATCAATTCTTTGAGGGATCCAAGCGCAGATCCAGAAGACCAAGATGAGCCAGAGGAGCAAGTTATCGCTAAGGAAAGAACCTCCCTCTGCCGGGCAGGCGAGCCCGGCAAGGTAGGGTTTGCCCCGGAAGCAAGCTTCCAGATCATCCCGGCAGGCCTGCTGGGACTAGCGGAGGCAAGCCACGCCACCGCTCCACCTCACAACCGACCCAAGTCGCCAATCAGTGCGGTGTCAAGCCGCAGAGAGACTAAGTGGCTGCCATTTGCCACATGGCAGCCACTTCCTACAACAAGCACCTCCATATGACACCCGTCCTGAGACGTGTCAAGCAAGCAGGCACAAAGCTGGCAAAACAGCCCGGCAGGGCCTGCCGGGCGAGCTGTGATGTGACATTGAGTGGCACATTTAATGCGCTCAGTCAGCCTGGAGAATAGGTATGATAGCACTGTTTGCTACCAAATCAGTGCATAATGACTGATTTGCCACTGTGGTGACCCCTTAATCTATAAACGGAGGCCCATGGTGACCGTAGAAGGGGTGGGACAGTGGGTTGACTAATCCACACCCTCATAGACTCGTACGCCCATTTTCACCCCAAGGCAACCCTGCCGGGCAAACGGGCGACGCTCACCACCATCTTTTCCATCGTCAATCCACCAAAGCAGGAGTAGGGGGTAAAAACTGCCCGCGTGATCTCTGCCGTGCTGTTCCACGTTTCTCCGCTCTTTGTGCAACGTGCCATCCCCCTGCTGAACCAGAAAGGGGCTCTTGGTCCCATAGGTGGCCGTGGTTTCCCGCGACATCTTTGGCACGCCAGGTAGGGGGATCACTTGCGCGAACCTGAGAGCGCGAGCAGCCCGTCATCTTCATTGCCATTTTCATCATCAATGGCTCCATCGACTATGGTGCCCAAGAAGAAGCCCGGTGCCGCGGCTCACCCGTCCTCTTCGAAGGCCCCGCCGCCCGCGAACGTCGTCGCCGTGGGGAATGCGGAGGCGCACGAGGATGTGGGCGCTGCGGGGGACGCGGTTGGGACAGGCGACGTTGTCACCGTCTCCCCCGCGGCCGAAGCAGGAGCAAGAGGCACCGGAGAAGAGCAGCATCAACAACATCCCAGCGGTCATGCTCCACTAGGTACGAATGAAGGGGTTATTCCGTCTGTACCTCTTCCCCTTGTCGAAGGGCACAGCCGCAGTGGTGGCGCCCAGTCTGGGGCGAATCGCCACCCTCCGTCCGCCCCTGTCACGGGCGCGACCGCAGGGCGAGCGCCTCCCCCGGAGCGGGTTGACCCAGCCACCATGCCCAACGGAGCTGCTGGCCCTCAAGCACCTTCACCGCATCACCATGCCATCCAAGCGGCTGGTCCGCAACAGCAAAGGCGCGACGCGGTCACCGCTGGCACCGTTAGAAGCTGGGCAACGATGCAGTCCACGTCATCATCACCGATGCCAAGCACCGCTACGGTGGCCATGGCGCGGGCCCAGCTGCTGTTGAGGTTCCCGACGGTGGCTGATCAGATGGATGAGTGGAGAGCCACCATTCAGAGCCTGATTGGCTTCGCCAAGGCTGGGGGCTTGCCGCGAGCTGGCCCGCCGCGGCCTGCCCAGACGACGACAGCGGCTCGTGCTATTGGCCGTACAGAAGGGGCCACCCTCACGGTGCAGTCCCCACCATGGCAATCAGCGCGGGAGCCACGAAATCCAGAACCCGACAATGTCTCGATGGCCTCTTCCTACCCTCGAGCACGTCAAGGCCAACGGCGAACCCCGGAGGGCAGGCGGAGGGGAGGCGCGCGCGTCGTCGTCGAGCGACGCCACGACGACCACCGCCGGACCAATGGGTGCGATGGCCCCGACGTCGACGAGCCTGTGCTCAAGGGTGGCGGGTGCCTGCCTTTCGAGGTTGGGTGCCCTGCCTTCACTCGGGAGCTGCGGCAAGTCCGTTGGCCATCCGCTCGCACGTTCAAGCCAAAGATACCAGAGAAGTACGACGGGAGGCTGAACCCGGCAGAGTTCTTGAGCATCTACACCATCGTTGTTCAAGCTGCCGGGGGAAGAGATGAGAAGGTTTTCGCCAACTATTTCCCTTTGGCACTCAAGTCCAATGTGAGGTCTTGGCTGATGCACCTGCTGGGGAGCTCCATTTCGACATGGGCTGACCTGTGCCATGATTTCATCGGCGCCTTTACGGGCGGCCATCAAGAACCAGGGCGGCCCAGCGACTTGCAGCTTCTCCAACAGAAAGAAGGAGAGACTCTACGGAAGTATTTGCAGAGATTCAGCAAAGTCCACAGAAATATCCCAGATATCCACCCAGCGGCTGTGATAGCTGCCTTCCAATCCAATGCACACAACCGCAGGATACGTGCCAAGATGAATGTTCGGTTGCCCAAAACTGTGAAGGAGCTTTACACCTTGGTGGACAAATGCTCTCGGGTGGAGGAGGGAAGGAAACTCCTTGGAGAGGAAGATTGCATCGACATTGACTCAGAATATGACGACGAATCCACTAGTCAGAAGAAGAAGAACAAGAAGCGCAACAAGAGGCGCAAGGATAAGGCAGTGATGAGTATTGAGGGATCGGACACGCTTAGTACCGGCAAGAAGGTTAAGACCGAAGCTCCCGGCAAGGAAGCTGCCGCATGCGCTGACTGCCGGGAGGCCGCGGCTGCCGAGAAGGCTGGGAAAGGCGATGGGCTGTATTGCAAGATTCATCGAACCAAAGGACACGATCTCCAAGAGTGTCATCAGGTTGAGCAGCTTGTCAAGAGGCAGAGGGCTGAATATGAGAAGCATGATAAGGAAAAAGGTCAGAATGGCGCTGGCGGGAAGGGCCGAGGCGGTGAAGCAAATCGCCCCAGCAAGGCTCTTCGGAACCAAGGGAAACCCGCCAGGGGCCGAGAGAAGGAAGGTTGCAATAACGAGAGTGATGAAGGGGATGAAGAGGAAACCAGTGAGCAGGAATTCTAGAAGGCTACTAACGCCCTGTGCATTGACGGGGGTGCATCTTTGCACTCCTCTCACCGCCAACTTAAACGATGGGCGCGTGAGCTTAATGCCATGGAGCCAGCAGCAGAGTCTCGGAAGCCGCTCAAATGGTCACGCACGCTCATCATCTTTGACGAAGAGGATCATCCGGACCGGACTACCATGGTAGGATGTTTGCTGTTGTTGGTCTCACCAACAATTCGCAACCTCAAAGTCACAAAGTTGTTGGTTGACGGCGGGGCCGGGTTGAATCTGATCTCCCCAACGGTTATCAGCAAGCTTCAGATAGCAGAGGAGGAGCTAAAGGTCACGGGCACGTTTCAAGGAGTCAATCCCGGCAGGAGTCATCCCAAGGGAAAGATCACATTGCCAGTGACAAGAAGGTTGTGTTTGATGTGGTCGACCTCCCCCTGCCGTACAATGGGATCCTTGGACGCCCAGCTCTAGCGAAATTCATGGCGGCATCCCACTATGCCTACAACACCTTGAAGATGCCAGGGCCGGTAGGAGTCATCTCCATTCCATCAGACGAGAAAGACGCAATCATTTGCGTGGATAAGATGTACCGGGACGCAGTCGCGGCAGAGGCCATGGCAGCAGCAGTCCCCGCCAAGGAAAACAAAGGAAAGAAGAAGGATAGCAGGGACACCAGCAAGGAATTCGGGAAGCGTACCTCTTCGGAGTGCGCTGCGCCTGTTGATGACTTGCCGGAGAGTTCCAACAGCAAGAGATCCAAGGTTGCCGCACCACATGTGAAAAAGGTCCTGGCAGGGCTGGCTGGCATTGATGGTACCTTTACTATCAGCGCCACCCTTGATGACAAATAGGAAAGCATGCTCGTTGCCTTCCTGCGGGCGAATATCGATGTGTTTGCCTGGCAACCATTTGATATCCCTGGTGTTCCCTGGGAGGTAATCGAGCACCACCTTGCTGTCTGCCCACATGCCCGACCCGTCAAGCAGAAGGTTCGAAAGCAGGCCTTGGAAAGGCAGCAGTTCATTGCCGAGGAGATTAAGAAGCTTGAGGCAGCTGGTCTGGTCAGAGGAGTACTGCATCCGACATGGTTAGCGAACCCAGTGGTCTTGCGCAAGGCTAATGGAAAATGGAGGCTTTGCATAGATTTCACAGATCTTAACAAGGCTTGCCCGAAGGACCCATTGCCCTTGCCGCGCATCGACCAAATTGTGGACTCCACTTCAGGTTGTGATTTGCTCTCCTTTCTGGATGCATACTCTGGATATCATCAGATCTTCATGTCCAAGGAAGACGAAGAGAAGACCTCGTTCATCACCCCGTGTGGTACGTACTGCTTCGTGCGCATGCCTTTCGGGTTAAAGAGTGCCGGGTCCACTTTTGCAAGAGCGGTCCAGATTGGTTTTGAACCACAGTTGCACAGAAACATTGAGGCATATATGGATGATATTGTGGTCAAAACCAAGGACAGATCGACCCTCATCCAGGATTTGGAGGAGACATTTGCTAATCTGCGCAAGATCAACTTGAAGCTAAATCCAGAGAAGTGTGTGTTTGGCGTTCCCTCGGCAAGCTACTTGGGTTCTTCATATCCCATCACGGGATCGAAGCCAACCCTGATAAAATCAAGGCCATTGAGCAGATTTAGGCACTCAAGACAGTTAAAGATGTGAGGCGTCTGACAGGGTGCGCTGCCGCACTTAGTAGATTCATCTCCAAGTCTGCCGAGCGCGCCTTGCCGTTCTTCAATATTTTGAAGAGGGCAGGGCCCGTGAAGTGGACCCCGGAAGTAGACGCATCGTTACAAGACTTGAAGACCTACTTGTCCTCTGTGCCCACCTTGGTTGCTCCCAAACCACAAGAGCCGTTGCTACTATACTTAGCAGCAACTAATCAAGTGGTTAGTGCAGCCCTGGTAGCACAACGGGAAGTGGAGGAAACAGAGAGCGAGCAAAACCCAACAGGACCAAATGAGAATTAGGGCAAAGAGGAGCACGACAGCAGGAGCGACCCCAAGGACGCGGCAAGGAAGAAAGTGGTGCAGCGCCCAGTATACTTCATCAGTTCCCTGTTACAGGGGCTAGATCGTGGTACTCTGGTGTGCAAAAGTTGATTTTTGGCCTCATTATGGCCTCAAGGAAACTGCGCCACTACTTCCAAGCCCACGAGATCACGGTTGTCACCCGCTTTCTGTTGCAAAGGATACTCCGAAACCCTGAGGCTACTGGCAGAATAGTGGAGTGGGCTTTGGAGTTATCCAGCTTTGGCCTGAGATTTGAGAGCACATCAACAATTCAGAGCAGGGCATTGGCAGAGTTTATTGTAGAATGGACGCCAACCCCTGATGAAGAAGTGCTGGAAACAGTTACCCCCGGCATGGAGGCGCCCCAAGAATGGATAATGTATTTCGATGGTGCATTCTCCCTGCAAGGTGCTAGGGCTGGCGTGCTTCTCGTTGCTCCCACTGGGGAGCACTTGATGTATGTCGTCCAGATGCATTTTCCCCGGGAGGAGGCAACCAACAATACAGCAGAGTATGAAGGGCTCCTTGCCGGGCTGAGGATTGCCACGGAATTGGGAATCAAGAAACTAATCATTCAAGGAGATTCACAACTTGTGGTGAGACAAGTCAACCAGGATTACCAAAGTCCATTGATGGAGGCATACATTGAGGAAGTGAGAAGATTGGAGGAGCACTTTGATGGATTACAAACAGAGCACATACCCCGTGCGAAAAACAGCATAGCTGATCATCTGTCAAAGTGTGCTGCGCAAAAACTTCCTGTGGAACCAGGAACTTTTGTTCTCCATATTACTCAGCCCTCTGTATCCCCAGCAACATTGGCCCGGAAGAGGAGGAAATTGGACTCCGGTAAGCCTCTCCCGGTAGAGCCTTTCGGGGCTCCTGGCAGGGACCCTGCTGGAAGCAACTCCCCATCGCTTGCCAGGCTGCGCCCTCCTGCCGGGCCATCAGTCCCCACAGTCGAGGAACGCGTTCCCGCAGATGAGGAGGTGCCGTTAGTCCTTGTTGCCAAGCCCCAGGCTCCAACTTGGGCAAGGCACATAGTCCATTTCCTCCAAACTGGAGAACTTCCCGATGAGCAAGAGGAAGCTGAAAGAGTAGCCCAGAGGGACAGTATGTATTAGTTTGTCGATGACACTCTGTACAGAAGGAGGCCCAACAGTGTGAAATTGAAGTGCATTTGCCGGGAAGAAGGAAAGGAACTGCTGGCAGAAATACACAAAGGCATGTGCGGCTCCCACATTGGATCAAGGGCATTAGTTGGGAAAGCATTCCGGCAAGGATTCTATTGGCCCACAGCCCTCCAAGATGCGGTCGAGCTAGTCACTAAGTGTGAAGGCTGCCTGTTCCATTCCAAGAACATCCATCTGCCTGCACAAGCTCTTCAGACAATCCCTTTGTCATGGCTGTTTTCGGTCTGGGGGCTCGATATCCTCGGCCCTTTCCCCCAAGCTGCCGAGGGCTTTGAATTCTTGCTCATTGCCATTGACAAGTTTACAAAGTGGCCGGAAGTAGATGCCGTGAGAAAGGTGACTGCTCAGTCAGCTATCAAGTTCTTGAAAGGATTGGTGCGCCGCTTCGGGGTCCCTGCCCGGATCATCACCGACAACGGCACCCAGTTCATGAGCCGCGCCTTCATGCAATACGTTCATGCCCTCGGAAGCAAGATATCATTTGCTTCGGTTGCACATCCCAGAAGCAATGGACAAGCTAAGAGGGCGAACACTGAAGTGTTGTGAGGACTCAAGACAAGAACATTTGATACGCTGCAGAAGTGCGGCAGGCGATGGATTGTTGAGCTGCCGGTAGTTCTCTAGTCCCTTAGAACGACACCAAATCGAGCTACCGGGCAGACTCCCTTCTCCCTAGTCTATGGGGCAGAAGCAGTTATCCCCACGGAAATCATTTACGGGTCGCCTCGAGTGCTTGCCTACGATGAAGTAGCACAGGATCAGCACCGGCGTGATGATGCTATGCTTCTCGAGGAGAACCGTCTCCGGGCTGCTACGCGTGCTGCACGCTACCAGCAAGCCATGCGTCGCTATCACAGCCGCAGGGTTCATGCCCGGTGTTTTGAGGAAGGCGACCTTGTCCTTAGGCGCGTTCAGTCTGCCAAGGGTACAAACAAGTTGACTCCAAAGTGGGAAGGCCCTTACCGGGTAGTACGAGTCACCAGACCTGGCATAGTCCGTCTGGAGACCGGAGATGGCATTCAATTGCAAAACTCATGGAATATTGAGCATCTCCGCAAGTTGTACGCGTAAGGCGCGGCTGTCGGGCCCTGCCCGGCAGCCACCCTTTTGTACAGGCCTTGCCTCAGTTGCATGTAACCCCTTGTAGAAAGCCAGGCGCAGACCCTGAGCAACAGAGAAATAAATGAAGTGCTGGGGGCCCCTGACAAGTTGCATGCATGCATAAGCATTTCATGAGCATCGCATGTTCATGTAGATAGGATTGCATCTGGCATCATTTCCATCTGCACAAAACTGCAGGTTCCTGCCGAAAACTTGGCCTTCAAGGGAAGATGGAAAGATGGGCCAACACTGCGATCTCCGGCAAGCCAAACAGATAAGTTTTGTCTCTTGTCCATACGTGTTCTGTAAGCAAAGACTTGTGCATAAGAAAACCCCGCCACTTTTTGAAACTTAGGTGCTCCCATCCTTTAACTCGAACGGTGCTTCGGTCAGGATGGTCTCAGTGGCCTTTGGTGATAAAAGATTGGCGGGGGGCTGGTCCCTCTTCACAATTTGTGCCCGGCAGGCTTGGCTCCCCGGAAGCAAAATAGAGGGTACCGGCAGGATAGCCGGCCGGGGGAAACTCGTTTATTTAAAAATATAGAGGCACTCCACCTCTGCATGGACGTATACATGCACGAGTCCCTGGCATGGTTCATCTTTTTCATTAATATGCTGATCAAACAAGTACAGACCTTACAGGACGCAGACATGGATTCAAGAGATTACATTATTTGAACTCAAATTTGGCAAGTGCCTACAGATTTAAGATTAAAAAAAGATAAGTGCCCCGTGATGCCTTTGCCCTTGTCCATCTCCTTCAGGAAATCACAGGAAGGGACTAGGAAGGAAGGGCCCGGCTGGGATTCAGCGCCTCCCCAGGATCAGGATGGTGCCGCTTCCCAGCTAGGAGGAAGAAACCGGAGGGCAGGTGCGGATGGTGACACTGCCGGAGGCCCAGATAGGAGAGGCGGAGTCACCGGCAAACACGACTCATCGGAACGGTCGCCCCAGTTCTTGACACGTCGTGGGCCGCCGCTACCTTCCGTACCGCTGCCACCCGAAGACCCCATCACGACGACCACATCGGGCGCCATGCTCTTCAGGTAGTCCTACAAAGAGCATGGTCGTCCCCGACGGCCCGAAGATCAGGAGCCACCACACACTAAGGAAGCGTGTATGAGGACGAGGAGTTCTCCCACACGCCGGTCGGGCAGTGCCTGGGGAGATCAGATCCGCCTTTACCAATGGCGAACCCTTTCCGCAGCCTCCCTCCGACGCTGCGATGGAAGGGGAAATAGGCCATGACCGGCTACCACGCCCATTACGGGCCTCAGCGTAGTGTCGTTTGTGTCGCCTCTCACTAAGATTGAAGCTACGGGCGAGCCGGCGACAAGCGCACCAGAGTCGCCACCTCCAGTGCTACCGCCGCGCCGCCCGAACGCCCCCCTGAGACTCTGGCGGAGCTCTAAGCTATGACCCGGAGCCCGGCCCCAGGCTCTTCTTCTCGGCATATCCAGGAGAAAGCAGAAGATGGAGGAGAAGGAATGTGGATGAATGCCTCCAACTCTCCCCCGCTCTTCCTTTTATAGGCATGCCGGGGGCTGGGGGCTGATTCCCCGGCGAGTAACCGTCGCCCTCCTCCACCAATTCAAGAAGACCGGCCCCCCTGCCTTGATGCTCTCCCGCACCACGCTCCTCCGTTACCTACCCCGCGCGATGCATGCAGCATACATGGCTAAGGATAAGGGCGTGGTGGGAAGAGTGAATTGGCAGTTACTCCCCGGTGCATTAAAGTCATTCACGGGCCACTACAAGAATGGCCCCACCACAATTGGCTTTACGCGACGTGCGGGAAAACCGAAAACTGGCCCAGACTCAAGTAATGAAGAAGCTAAGAAGATTTCAAGGGGCCAGCCACTTCCATGCCCCTGCCTATGCACTGGTTAGGGCCTACCCCGACGACGCCTGGCAGCGCGTTCGGGCCAGGCCCGGGGGCTTCTGTCGGTGCAACAAACCCTGGGTCCGTTGCCCAGACTGTGCACAGGCACGAGAACAAGATCACAACACCAAGACCAGAGTAAAGCAAAGGTATCAATTCTTTGAGGGATTCAAGCGTAGATCTAGAAGACCAAGATGAGCCAGAGGAGCAAGTTATCGCTAAGGAAAGAACCTCCCTCTGCCGGGCAGGCGAGCCCGGCAAGGTTGGGTTTGCCCCGGAAGCAAGCTTCCAGATCGTCCCGGCAGGCCTGCCGGGACTAGCGGAGGCAAGCCACGCCACCGCTCCACCTCACAACCAACCCAAGTCACCAATCAGTGCGGTGTCAAGCCACAGAGAGACTAAGATGGTTGCCATTTACCACATGGCAGCCACTTCCTACAACAAGCACCTCCATATGACACCCGTCCTGAGACGTGTCAAGCAAGCAGGCACAAAGCTGGCAAAACAGCCCTGCAGGGCCTGCCGGGCGAGCTATGATGTGACGTTGAGCAGCGCATTTAATGCGCTCTGTCAGCCTGCAGAATAGGTATGATAGCACTGTTTGCTATCTAATCAGTGCATAATGACTGATTTGCCACTTTGGTGACCCCTTAATCTATAAATGGAGACCCATTGCGACCGTAGAAGGCGTGGGACAGTGGGTTGACTAATCCACACCCTCATAGACTCGTACACCCATTTTCACCCCAAGGCAACCCTGCCGGGCAAACGGGCGGTGCTCACCACCATCTTTTCCATCATCAATCCACCAATGCAGGAGTAGGGTTTTATGCCTCACGGCAGCCCAAACCTGGGTAAAAACTGCCCGCGTGATCTCTGCCATGCTGTTCCATGCTTCTCCGCTCTTTGTGCAATGTGCCATCCCCCTGCCAAACCAGAAATGGGCTCTTGGTCCCATAGGTGGCCGTGGTTTCCCGCGACATCGGGAGGCCAGATCTGGAGTCCGTTTGGGGCTCCGAAGAGGGGGATATTCGATCTTCGTCATCACCAACCCTTCTCCATCGCCAATTCCATGATGCTCCCCATCGGGAGTGAGTAATTCCTTCGTAGGCTCGCTAGTCAGTGAGGAGTTGGATGAGATACATCATGTAATCGAGTTAGTTTTGTTAGAGCTTGATCCCTAGTATCCTTCATGTTCTGAGATTAATGTTGCTATGACTTTGCCATGGTTAATGCTTGTCACTTTGGGCCCGGCTGCCATGATTTCAGATCTGAACCGTTTATGTTATCACCATTATATCTATGTTCTAGATCCGATCTTGCAAGTTATAGTCACCTACTACGTGTTATGATCCGGCAACCCCGGAGTGGCAGAAGTCGGGACAATTCCCGGTGATGACCGTAGTTTGAGGAGTTCATGTATTCACTGTGTGTTAATGCTTTGTTCCGGTTCTCTATTAAAAGGAGGCCTTAATATCCCTTAGTTTCCAATAGGACCCCGCTGCCACGGGAGGGTAGGACAAAAGATGTCATGCAAGTTCTTTCCATAAGCACGTATGACTATTTAGGGAATACATGCCTACATTATATTTATGAACTGGAGCTAGTGCCGTATCACCCTAGGTTATGACTGTTATATGATGAATATCATCCAACAAATTCACCGATCCAATGCCTACGAATTTCTCTCATATTGTTCTTGCGAAGTTACTACTGCTATTGTTACTATTGAACCTGCTACAAAATCATTGCTATCACTGTTACCATTACTATTGCTGTTGCTACTACTATCAAAACTATCATACTACTTTGCTACTGATCACTTTGCTCCAGATAATTAATCTCTAGGTGTGGTTGAATTGACAACTCAGCTGCTAATACTTGCAAATATTCTTTGGCTCCCCTTGTGTCGAATCAATAAATTTGGGTTGAATACTCTACCCTAAACTGTTGCGATCCCCTATACTTGTGGGTTATCACTGCGCAGGCTGACCGGGAGGTGTGCGAGCAGGCCGCTGCGCAGGCTCGCCGGGAGGCAAGCCCTTTGACCAACCTCCGCCGCCTACCCTCCTCCCAACTGCCCCCACTTTTAATGGCGCTCGCGCCACAGTTTAAATCACCGCCGCACTCCCCAGTCTCGCTACCACTACAAAAAAAAAGACACATCCGTGACATTTTGGGCCGAACGAATTTTTTTTCTGTCATGCTTATGACACTTCTATGACGATAATTGTGACAAAACCCGGTATCATCATAGATGTGGTGGGCTCCTACTTCTATGGCAAAAAATCATGATAGAAAATGTGCTTTTCGTCCTGGGCGGCCGGAGACGCAGCTGCATGACATTCCTTGGGCCGTCCATGACAGAATAAATCATGGTAGAAGCGAGGGCGAGGAAATTTTTGGGTAGTTCCCGGTTACGGTGGGTTGTCGGGCCCGAGCGATGCACGGAGGTTTGCGCGTTTCTCTCGTATACGTACGCGCGTGTGTGCGAGGCGTTGGGTTCTAACTAAACCCGAGCGAGGCGTTTGGCTCTAACTGAACCCGAGCGATTGCACTAGCTATGTTACTGAACCCCGATCGATCCCTTGGCTGTTAACTGAACCCTAGTGATTCCTTCGCTACTGCTGCTAACTGAAGCCGATCGAAGCTGCCTCTTGATGAACAGTCCCCGGTGGGGGTTGGATGAACAGTTCCCGGTGGGGGGTTAGATGAACATGATCCCGTGGTAGTAGAGGTCGTTGCCGCTGGATGAATAGGAACCCGATCGAGGAGGTGGGGGTGGATGAATAGTAGCCGATGGAGGGACCCCGTGGAGGGCTGATTAAACGGGACCCCATGTGGAGGGCTGGTTGAACAGTAGCCGGTGGAGGCAGGATGAACAGGACCCCGTGGTGAACAGTAGCTGGTGGAGGCTGGAGGAAGTCAACGGTGAATAAACAGTAGCAGGTGGAGGCTGGAGGAAGTCGATGGTGGATGAACAGTAGCCCGTGGAGGCTGGTGCGAGGCGATTGACGGTGGATGAATAGTAGCATGTGGAGTCCCGTTTTGCGGTACGTCACACCCCTCCCGATGAATAGGACCCCCGTTTCAATCGTAGGTGCTCCAACACAATTCTGTTTCCTCTGTTTTGCAGTACGCCACACCCCTCCTGATCAACAGCACCCCGTTTCAACCGTAGGCACTCGAACACAAGTCCGTTTCCTCCGTTGTGCGGTACGCCAGACCCTTCCCGATGAACAGGACCCCATTTCGACCGTACGCGGTCGAACAGAAGGCCGTTTTCCTCCCTTTTGCGGTATGCTAGACCCCGTTCCGGCTATTCCGTCCAAGCCAGTTGGCTCCCGTTGAACACGACCCATTCCGACCTAGTGGCTTCGCTCCCGATGAACAGGACGCGTTCTGACCCAGTAACTTTGCTCCCGGTGAACACGACGCTGTTTCCTTCGTTCCGACCCAGCCGGTTAGCTGCCGATGAACAGGACGCCGTTGCTGCCGTCCATTGCCTCTCCATGTACATGAGCCCTGGCCGTCCGTATGCGTGAGTACGCATTTTGAGACCCCGCTCGTATGTACGTACGTGGCCGTATTTTTTGGTGTGTGGTTGAATGTATGTGTACACGGTTTAGACGGGACAGCCTGAAGTGCTACGTGGGGGGCTCTACTATGACATGTGCCGCTACTTACTCGGCCACAGTTCATCGTTGCAGAGCGACCGATCGACTAGTATGTACGTACACGTTCGCGACAAGACAGACAATGCTACGTACGCTTCGATCGGGTGGGTCCCAGCTGTCAGGGAGGATAAGGACGCACTTCCTTGCGTGCGAAGATATAGCTGCTGGGTCTCAGCTGTCAGGGGGAGGAATCTTTTTTTGTTTGCCCTTAATAAGGACGTACTTCCCTGCGTGCGAAGATGTAGCTGGTGGGTCCCAGCTGTCAGGGGGAGAAAACATTATTTTTCAGGGTAAAAAGGATGCAGTTGCATGTGTGCGTCCATGGGCGTGGTGCATCCCCATTGTCAGCCTCTCACGTACAGTCATCTTCCGATGACTCTCATTTGTTGGCCACGTTGACCACACCGTGCAGAGCGCACCAAGGCCGGTGGATGACGGCGAGGCCCCAGACTGGAACGACCCAGAGATGGGGAAGACGCGGCAGTGGAGTCGCACATGGAGAGGGGTGGGAAACTTGACTGGTTCGGGTGCGCGGCAGCACTGCCGCCCACGGGAGACAGGAGCAAGAACAGAGGTTGAAGAAGCAGCACAGCTGTTGGATTAACATCCAATGGTCCAGCTGCTAGAATCATTTGTTGATTAAGTTAAAAAAGCCTTGCGTATGCGTCAGCTTAGTAGGCCCACAACTCAGCCACCAAATCTGCCGGGTCCCAGCTATCATCGGGAGGAATAGTTTTTTTGCATAACAAGGAGGCACTTCCTTCCGTGCAAAGATACAGCCTGTGGGTCCCAGCTGTCAGGGGGAGGAAACATTATTTTTCAGCTTAATAAGGAGGAACTTTCCTTGATTGCGACCATGGACCTCGTGGGTCCCAGCTGTCAGGCTCTCCACGTATAGTCCTCTTCCGATACCTCTCATTTGTTGACCACGCCGCACCGAGCGCAGCAAGGCGGTGGATGACGGCGAGGCCCCGGACGGGAACGACCCGGAGATGGGAAGACGCGGCAGTGGAGTCGCAGATTGAGAGGAGTACAAGGGTTATATAACTAGTTCTGGTGCGGCGTGGGGCTGCAGTCGGTGGAGAATAACAGGAGGTGTGGAGGGGGTGGAGGGATAGCCTGGCTGGCGGTGGGATAGCGCTTCACAGCGATGCGTGCTAAGTAGAGCCGCTAGCCGCCGGAGGCCGGAGCAGGCGGTCCCGGCGACGCTGGAGGAAGAAGACGAGAGATTGAAGGTGCATGCTGGCCATTGGATATAAATCCAATGGCTGTGGATGTCAGAATCATTTGTTGACTAAATTGACAACGCCTTGCGTAGGCTTCGACCTATTGGCCCACATGTCAGCCTGCAAAAATGTGGCATATATTTAAGCCATGTTTTCTAGAATTTACAGTCCATTTGCTGGGCTGGGTGAACAAATAATTTCGCGTCAATGCGGCCCATTTAATATTTTCTAAGAAATCCCAACCCATTTGCACATTCTTGAAATACACGAATTAGTTGGGCTTGCTCTATATTTAATGTTAGGTTAGAAGGAGCAATTAATATCAAAAAATAAACCAAAGCTACACATTTTATTATATATAAAATTAACAAATTAGCGAGTTATTGCTCAAAAGAAAAATTAGCGCATTATTATTACATTGGTCCTTAAAATCTTCGCAAACTTTTGTTCGCAATCACCAGGATTTTCCTTGCCAACTTCTGTTAAACATTTACTTTTATAAGTTAATAAGACATGGGACGTTTTTATAATGTATATATAGGTCTCTATTAAATATATGATAATAGTAATAATATAAATATATATAATGTGGTTAGTAGGGAAAACATAAATTGGACACTACATTATTATTCTTATATATAGATAAATAGAACAGAGATCTGCATTTTATTAAAAAAATACATTGGGTTGTCGATGTTTAAGAAAAAGTAAAACCTACGCTGGGAGGCCCATAGGCCGGTACATACATGATGGACCTCAAAAAATAAGTTGACACCACTGTCTCGGTATGTCGTGGGCTACACATGTTAAAAAACAAAACCTAGGCCTAGCTGATACTTGTTCACCCTCTGAAAAAAATGATACCAGCTAGATACCCGATACCCCTTTCCTGCAACAAAAAAAAATCCCCGATACCCCAGAAAAAAGCTCCCCGATGACAGTCATCGTTGGAAATTTATTTCGTTTATTGACTAGGTTGACAAACCCGTGGGCCCCAATGTCAGTATACAATTAGGAGGAAGCTTTTTTTCCAATGAGGCACTTGCTTGCGTACGGCTTGGACCTGGTGGGTCCCCACTGTTAGCCTCTCGACGTACAGTCCTCTCTGGATTCCTCTCGTTGGTTGAGCATGTTGACAACGGCATACGGCGGCGCCACGGCGAGCGCACACGGACGGGAAAGAACCGGAGCCGGGGAAGGCGCCTTCATTCTTTCGAACATACCTGTGGCACCCCGGCTCCGAGAAGACCGGAATGCCCCGTATTCCAGCCCAGGGACAAGTACTCTGGAATACGGCACTGTTGGCATAGAACAAATCAGCTCTTTATTACAATGGATATGGTTACAAAGGGTACAAGGATTACATCGGCACGGCGACACTACGCCTGCCCGGGGTAGCTCTATGCTAACAGCGGAGAAATTCTCTCGGCAGCGGAACAACGACGACGGTGATGGATTCCACTCCGCAGGGACTCTGGCTAGAACGTGTGTCCTAGATTGCAAACTCGGGATCCTCGACAAGCAAGCAATCATGGCATGACCTGCAAACTGGCATGACACGCCAGGTGAGTACTTTGAATGTACTCGCAAGCTCACAGCAAGCATCAGCATTACGGCAAGACAACATCATAGCAAAGTAGATGCAGTAAGGTAAAGCATATTTAATCCATACTCCGAATAATGTCAGGATGCAATCCGAACCTGCTCCAAGTCCAATCATGTGGTCACCCGACCACTCATCTCATAGCCATCCCATGGCTAACATGTCATATACCTGATTCCATCTGCACGACAAGTCTGACAAACTTACTCTCTCCCAGGTTGTCTCACAACCCTCAGAATACTCAAGATCCACCGAGTACTTATGATCTTACGACGAGTTCTTCCATCATTATCACTACTATGGTTGATCACCTACTGAGGTCTGGATGGACTGTCCAATACCATGGACACGGCTATTCGAATAGATTTTACACTCTGCAGAGGTTGCACACTTTACCCACACCATGGAGCACCTGACCTCGTGATCCCATTCGGGTGGACCAGCGTTGCTCCAACGAAACCCGCCTGACCCGTGACTCTCCCATCATACCACCGGCAATCATCCTCCCCCGGAGTGAAGCCCTGGGTGGCCCCTATGTCACCGCATGACACCTGCCACCGTCATGGCCAACAAACTGTCCCAAACGGGGACCTGGATCCAAATAACCCAACTGGGCTCACAAGGTTATCGCCGCCTACCGGGCCAGGGTAGCGCACACGCATAACCTTCCCTGTCGAGCGGTACCGGTGAAAGAGCATGCGATCAGACCAAGTCAAGGCCCTCCCATACCGGCAATTGTGGCTGCACGGCTAAGTCCGGACAGGTGACTCAAGATCAACCATGAAACATCTAATCCTCGAATGATATTTCTGTCACGGCTGACACTCTGATAACCCGTATACTTAAGCCACTGCTATTACTCATATGCACATACTACCGGATGAAATCCAAAATAATCATAGACAGTGATCTCAACATAATGGCATCAACGAGAGGGTAAACTACTAGTCATTAATAATCCAGTACTCAACATGGTAGTCACCTATCCGAGAATTAACTCAAGCATTGTATAATCCAATCCATTTCACAAATAACTCATACTTGCTGTTAAAGTAAATAGGTAAACTATGACATTGCAATGTGATGATGCAGATGAGAGTTGTGGCTTTCCTGGGGATGAAGGAACCATCGGGAAGGAGTGCGGAGAGTCCGCGGAGTTGACTGCAGGAAACAGTTCTCTCTCGGAGGAGCTGTTTACGGGCAAGGGTAAAATGGTCATTTCCACTATGGGACCATATAGTGAAAATGATATCAGCAGATAGAGCTCGACGAGACGAAGAAGTGGGCTTTGGAATCACCTCGATCGGAGTTATGAGTAAAAAGATACAATAGTTCTTCTGCCAGGGACCTATCTATAAAATAATCTTCACAAATAGGCCCTCAGCTAGAAAAACAGAACGCGCACTCGAGAAAATGCGCTTTCAGATAAGTGAAAGCGTATTTTTGGCCGAAGAGCAGCAGAGTACGCTTTCACCAGTGGAAAACGCATTTCGCGACATGCGTGTCCACTTATCCAGCTGGACCGGCGCCTGGGTCGCTTACACGCGGGTCCCACCTTGTTCCTTCTCTCTCCTCGTCAGCTGCCTTCAACCTCTCGCGCGCGCCCGCGGGACAGAGGAGAGGCGCGCGGCGCCGGCGCTCTCCGGCGACACCGGCCATCTCCGGTGGAGTTGACGGCACCAGCGAGCTCAGGGAGGAGTGCCGCGCCCGCCTGGTCGATCACGGACGCCGAGGAGGGACAGGGCCGCGGCGGCATGGCGCCCCATGGAAGGGAACAGAGGCGGACTCCGGCGGGGCTCCTGGCATCTTCGGCCGTCTCCGGCGAAGGTGAGTGCACCGGCGGGTGCGGGAGGATGTGTCGCGCTCGTTCAGAGGCCCACATGCGCCGGGGAGGGGCTGGGACGGCGGCGGCTTGCGGCACCAGAGAGCACGGACGGCGGCGACCGGACAAGGGGACGGTGGCCACAACAGCTTCGGTGACTCGCTGAAGTGCTGGGGAGATGCGCCGGGCCTCGGGTGAGCTCCTGGTGGTGGAAGGGAGGCGAAAGAGGCGCGGCATCACTCTAATTTAGGCGGCGGACGGCGAGGACCGAGGCGGCCATGGGCGGCGAGGGGAGCTCTGGGGCTCGGGCTAGAGGTTGGGGAGGGCTAGGAGAGCTCGGTGAGGAGGCTGGTGAGCTCAAGAGGGTGCGGGGAGGGCTATATATAGCCGGGGCGAAGCGAGTGGATAGGCTCGGCCACGGCGGCGAGCTTAGCCGGACACTGGAGCTGCGGGGCAACGTGGCTGGCGTTTTGCGGCCTCGAGGAGCTTCGCGGGGGAGTAGAGAAGGCGGCAGCAGCTTCGGGAGTGCTCGAGGAGGAGGGGGCAGAGGAAAACGACAATGGCATGCCAAACGCGCGGTCACCACGTGCACTAGCTCATGTGGTGCACTCTGGTGTGCAAAAAGTTGTCAAACATGTGAACCCTACATGACAGAGTCCCCCTATGTGCTTGGTTTGCTCAAATCCCCACTATGATGATGGGAGGGATCATCTGAAGTTTGCTGCAGCAACCTTGGGCATGAAGCTCTGGGCAGAATGAGGGGGATAAGAGCTAACCAAGTTGTCACAGAGGTTTAGGGTAGGAAGGACTACAATCATGTGAAGTTTGGAGGGAAATGGACCAAGGGTTAATGCAGTTGCTTTGCAACTGACCAATCTGGTCCAGAAGCTAAATCTTGATGTGCCACTCACATAGAGTATCAACTTGAGCTGAATTTTTTTATAGGATGATGATTTGGTCATATGAGAGTGCCATCAAAATTTCATGCCATTTGGACATGCCAAAATGGTACTTCCTTCACAGCTATCCTCTCTGACCAAAATCTTAGGAAAATTCTAGGGAATTATTTGGAAGATCAAATGAGCCCAAATTTTGTGGAGATAGGTTATATTGGTAGGAGAATGCTCTGGTAAATTTCCAGCAATTGTGAAGCAATATAAAATATAGTTGCTTCACAATGTGTAAATCTGAGCAGAAATCAAGATTTGAGGCTGTGCTCACATAGTTGAGTGGATAGGGTTGAAACTTGGTGGAGAGTCATGATTTGAGCATATGAAGATGCTTGCAAAATTTCAACTCATTTGGATACTCCTAGCTAGCACTTGCTTCACAAAGATTCCAGTTGCCCAGAAACTTTGGAAATTAGCCAAGAGAGATTTATTATCCAAATAAAGTTGAATTTTGGCATGTGGCAATGATATGGATAGGAAAGAGTGCACAAAAAGTTTGAGAGCAAGCAAGCAAATATAAAGGCTACTTGCTTCTCAATCTGACAGCTAGGGCAGAATCAGAAAAGGAATATTGGTGAAATATTTTTGAACATGGCAAGGAAGTGTTTTGACATATCTGTGGAATATATGTCCCAAACAATTTATGAGAATTATTTGGGAATTTTTGGAATGATGGAAATGTGGGTTGCTTCACAACCCAGAGCAAACAGGGTTATTCCTTTAATAGAAAAAGGAATATTCCCAAGGAAAAGAATATTGGGATTGGTCCAAGATGGAAATGACATGGTCCTGGGATGGTTTTGAGGTTGGCAAGCCACTCGGGAAGAATAATGAAGGGTGATCCCTCCAGGTTTCAAGACTACCAAGCCACAGAAAAGCGAATCCGAACCAAAATCAAAAGAAAAAGAAAATGGGCAAAATCTAGGGTGTTACAAACCTACCCCCCTTAAAGAAATCTCGTCCTCAAGATTTGGTTGCTCAGGGATCAAACATGAATATTTCCACTTGAGGAAACCATTTCCAACTCGGGTTTCCTTTTTACCTTTGTATAATGCTCCCACTGAATTTCATATGACTGACTGCCTTGCTTCGGGGTGGTTTGCTTCACTGGACCCTTTTTCTGGCAAATCTTACCTCATATGTTACTCTGACTTTAATCCTTTTATGTCTGCTATCCTGTCTGAGGCAATAAATTATCCGGACCAAACTATGTGCCCTGCTCGTAAGTCCGAGGGTGGTTACTCATGGACGTGTCATGACGAGGTCCAATAGGAATGATCGTTCACCGAGTTGTGAATAGATTCTCTTAGTGGGCACGAAATCTTTTACTCATTGCGTTGGGTGACTTCAAATGGCTGTGTGTCCTCCAGGTTCGAATAGTACTGTGAATCATACCGTTCTCCTGGCGGAATCTGACTTCTCGCACGGATTGCTGGGTCATCTTGGGTATCTTCACTGTCTTGGGTATAAGGCTCCTACCAAATATTTGACTGTCACCTGTCGTGACCAGCATAAAGGTGTACGGTCTTATTGTGATATTATCCATAGACTTGACTGACAGTGGTCCTGGTAATAGAATCTTGTTCACGGCAGGTTATCCTTTAGCTGATTCCCATATGTGAAGACACATGCTTCGAGACTGTTGTTCATCCTTCTGATTACTCAGTCTGTCGGCATCTCCATATGGATGGTAGGCCGTGTAATGCTTTAACATGGTTGCTGAATTTGAACTGCTGAGTTAATCTTTCGGATGACCTGACCAGCTTGGTTGCCCTTTTTTTTGACAATTCTAAGCATATCTGGTTGGTTGGGCGGGTTGTCTCGATATGGGGTCCTTGCCAATGGAATAGACCCGATGGGTGTGTACCCATGGTGATTGGTATCGAACCAGACTGTTCGGAGTATTGGTACCATGTTGATCTTGCAACTATTATCATACCTGTACAGCCAATCTTGCTCCTTCATTATGGTTCTCTTTTACCTGGATCCTTTGCTGAAAGAACTTGGCCTTATATGCTCTTGATTCTCCGTGTGACCATAGGTGTTATCATGCGCAAAATTCCGGCAAGCATATTACTTTACAAGTTGTAGCTGTAGGGTAACGACCGTCTGAACCCTTGGATAAAACCGGCAAATAAACCACTAGCCACCAGAATGGTCTTTACAACTCAGATCTGGGACATCACTGGAATAACTCAACCCCGACTCAAGACGGCTGAAAAGCAGCTCAGAGCATGAGACGGTGTCGATAAGAAGAAAGTAGCAGCTCCCTAAGACGGCCGAAAAACAGCTCACAGCATAGGGTCACTGCTACGGAGAGAAATTCAAAAACTGCCCGAGACGGCCGAAAAGCAGCTCAGAACACGGGCCAGTTGCTGACAAGAGAAATAAGAGTCGGCATCCACCCTGGACGGCCAGAAATAGCTCAGAACGCAGGCGTGGTGCCGTTACCAAAGAAAGACGGACAAGGGTTCATCCGCGTCCCATACAGCTCACTATTATGCATGCAGGTATGAGCATATTAATTTAAACATACCGGAATAACACAGAGCAATGCTTTAAGGCATATATCAGAAGGTCGGCTTGCTCTATAGGTTGTTGGTCATCACACTGAAGTGTATATCTGTCGTTCTCCTTCTTCATAACTCAGGTGATAGTCAGATTCTTACCAGACTGTCATCAGTGTATCATTGACTCGTATGACCTTGGCAGCATGTCCACCATATCTATGGAAACATGTGTAGCTAGCCACTTGATTCCCGGGGCAAGCTTGTGTCCTGACTGATTTTTGCCTTCGGACCAACTGTTGCGGATCTGACCCTTGCATCGGAAGATATCCATGTGTCGTATCGAGGAAGACACCTGAATCCTTGAGGTTACTGCTGTCGGTTACTTGTTGTATGCAATAGAGTATTCGGCTATCCTTCTTGTCGAACACCAAGTTCATAGCACATTCTGTCTTGCTTCCAAGACATAGCAGGGTTCAAATTGTACTCATAGCAAACTAAAACCTTGTATATATGAATCATACCTTTGGCACACAATGCACTGTGAATCATATACACGGTTTGCCTTCTTGCTGATTTGATCATTGCTGCTGTGAAGATTGCACATTGAGGTATACTTGATGCTGATAACCAATCCAGCTAGGATATCATTTGTATTCAGGCTAGATATTCCCGGTACAACACAGTCTGCTGAAAATTCCATATTGCTGAGCTAAGCTTCCAAATGACTGTCTCTTCACTGACTCTTTGGGTTCAGGGTCGGTGAGCAACTTCCATAAGGGGAAAATAAGGTAACACCAAGGGCCCAAATAAAGAAACAAAAGAAACGACCAAACAAAAGCACACAGAGCAGCAAGATCACACACACAAGTAATATCACATTCTACAGCTATTCACAGCAATAATATGCATTCCTACTTAAGCACACAAATCTTGCAAGAACTCTGGTATTATGGTCTAACATGCTGTGGCGATGTGCATAAAAGTGAATCAATGTGTGGAAGAAAGTTGGTGTAAACAAGGCTACACCAATTACGAGCTTAACACCGGTTCCATCTGGACGGACACGGTGGCGAGGACGAACTTGGTGATCGGGGGTCGGAACACAGAAGTTACGACCACATCCTCATCAAGCGTACGGAAGAAAACCGTACATGTCCAAAGAATAGATGGCAGAATGAGATAGTGGTGGAGAGAAAGGCTTGCAGGCATTGCCCTTTTCTGACAATAAGGATCAGTAAGGGTTCCGAAGCGGCTAGTGGAATGGCACATTCCAGGATAGAACATGTCTATCACCGAAACGATAGGGGTGGCTGAAGAGAATATATTGGTGTGGTACCGGTGCATCAATCTTGCTAGTGATCGACACCCCTAAGCACCTTGGCATCACTCCGCTGGGACGGAGATAACACCACACCAAGGAACAAATATGCAAACTGGAGAGCGCAGGTAGGGAATCGAAACCGATGCCACCTACACTCACCAGATCCATCGTTAGGGATAAGATATCTAGTCTATATGTATGCTATGCACAACCAAATGCAACAAACAAGTGCAGCAAACCAACTGGATCCTATACTACCGATTACTAATGCTCTCGTGGTCTAGGGCCTAGGACGTCCGATAGCCAGACTTGCTCTGGTACCAACTATTGTGGCACCCCGGCTCAGAGAAGAACGGAACGCCCCATATTCCAGCCCAGGGACAAGTCCTCTGGAATACGGCATTGTTGGCATAGAACAAATTAGCTCTTTATTACAATGGATATGGTTACAAAGGGTACAAGGATTACATCGGCATGGCGACACTACGCTTGCCCGGGGTAGCTCTATGCTAACAGCGGAGAAACTCTCTCGGCAGTGGAACAACGATGATGGTGATGGACTCCACTCCGCAGGGACTCTGGCTAGAACGCGTGTCCTAGATCGCAAACTCGGGATCCTCGACAAGCAAGCAATCATGGCATGACCTGCAAACTGGCATGACACGCCAGGTGAGTACTTTGAATGTACTCGCAAGCTCACAGCAAACATCAGCATTACGGCAAGACAACATCATAGCAAAGTAGATGCAGTAAGGTAAAGCATATTTAATCCATACTCCGAATAATCTCAGGATCCAATCCGAACCTACTCCAAGTCCAATCATGTGGTCACCCGACCACTCATCTCATAGCCATCCCATGGCTAACATGTCATATACCTGATTCCATCTGCACGACAAGTCTGACAAACTTACTCTCTCCCGGGTTGTCTCACAACCCACAGAATACTCATGATCCACCGAGTACTTATGATCTTACGATGAGTTCTTCCATCATTATCACTACTATGGTTGATCACCTAGTGAGGTCTAGACGGACTGTCCAATAGCGTGGACACGGCTATTCGAATAGATTTTACACTCTGCAGAGGTTGCGCACTTTACCCACACCATGGAGCACCTGACCTCGTGATCCCATTCGGGTGGACCAGCGTTGCTCCAACGAAACCCGCCTGACCCGTGACTCTCCCATTGTAACACCGGTAATCATCCTCCCTCGGAGTCAAGCCCTGGGTGGCCCCTGTGTCACCGCGTGACACCTGCCACCGTTGTGGCCAACAAACTGTCCCAAACGGGGACCTGGATCCAAATAACTCAACTCGGCTCACAAGGTTATCGCCGCCTACCGGGCCAGGGTAGCGCGCACGCATAACCTTCCCTGTCGGGCGGTACCGGTGAAAGAGCATGCGATCAGACCAAGTCAAGGCCGTCCCATACCGACAAATGTGGCTGCACGGCTAAGTCCGGACAGGTGACTCAAGATCAACCATGAAACATCTAATCCTCGAATGATATTTCTGTCACGGTTGACACTCCGATAACCCGTATACTTTAGCCACTGCTATTACTCATATGCACATACTACCAGACGAAATCCAAAATAATCATAGACAGTGATCTCAATATCATGGCATCAACGAGAGGGTAAACTACTAGTCATTAATAATCCGGTACTCAACATGGTAGTCACCTATCCGAGAATTAACTCAAGCATTGTATAATCCAATCCATTTCACAAATAACGCATACTTGCTATTAAAGTAAATAGTTAAACTATGACATTGCAATGTGATGATGCAGATGAGAGTTGTGGCTTTCCTGGGGATGAAGGAACCATCGGGAAGGAGTGCGGAGAGTCCGCGGAGTTGACTGCAGGAAACAGTTCTCTCTCGGAGGGGCTGTTTACGGGCAAGGGTAAAATGGTCATTTCCACTGTGGGACCATATAGTGAAAATGATACCGGCAGATAGAGCTCGACGAGACGAAGAAGTGGGCTTTGGAATCACCTCGATCGGAGTTATGAGTAAAAAGATACAATAGTTCTTCTGCTAGGGACCTATCTGTAAAATAATCTTCACAAGCAGGCCCTCAGCTGGAAAAACAGAACGCGCACTCGAGAAAATGCGCTTTCAGATAAGTGAAAGCGTATTTCTGGCCGAAGAGCAGTAGAGTACGCTTTCACCAGTGGAAAACGCATTTCGCGACATGCGTGCCCACTTATCCAGCTGGACCGGCCCCTGGGTCGCTTACACGCGGGTCCCACCTTGTTCCTTCTCTCTCCTTGTCAGCTGCCTTCAACCTCTCGCGCGCGCCCGCGGGACAGAGGAGAGGCGTGCGGCGCCGGCGCTCTCCGGCGACACCGGCCATCTCCGGTGGAGTTGACAGCACCAGCGAGCTCGGGGAGGAGTGCCGCGCCCGCCTGGCCCGGTGACGGACGCCGAGGAGGGACAGGGCCGCGGTGGCATGGCGCCCCACGGAAGGGAATAGAGGCGGACTCCTGCGGGGCTCCTGGCATCTCCGGCCGTCTCCGGCGAAGGTGAGTGCACCGACGGGTGCGGGAGGATGTGTCGTGCTCGTTCAGAGGCCCACATGCGCCGGGGAGGGGCTGGGACGGCGGCGGCTTGCAGCACCAGAGAGCACGGACGGCGGCGACCGGAAAAGAGGACGGCCGCCACAACAGCTCCGGCGACTCGCTGAAGTGCTGGGGAGATGCACCGGGCTTCGGGTGAGCTCCTGGTGGTGGAAGGAAGGCGGAAGAGGCGCGGCATCGCGCTAATTTAGGCGGCGGCCGGCGAGGACCGAGGCGGCCATGGGCGGCGAGGGGAGCTCCGGGGCTCGGGCTAGAGTTTGGGGAGAACTAGGAGAGCTCGGTGAGGAGGCTGTTGAGCTCAAGAGGGTGCGGGAAGGGCTATATATAGCCGGGGCGAAGCGAGTGGATAGGCACGGCCACGGCGGCGAGCTTAGCCGGACACTGGAGCTGTGGGGCGACATGGTTGGCATTTTGCGGTGTCGAGGAGCTTCGCGGGGGAGTAGAGAAGGCAGAGCAGCTTCGGGAGCGCTCGAGGAGAAGGGGGCAGAGGAAAACGACAATGGCGGTCATGGGCAGAATAGTGGCGGCGCTCGTCGCGGCGCGGCGAGGAAGTATCCAGAGGGGGAGATGGGTCTAGAGCGAGGGCGACGACGATGCGAAGCCTCTGGACATGAAGAGGCGGCAAGGGAGCGAAGGAACAGACGAAACCGAGCGGTTTCATCGCCAGAGCGCACGGACTAGCATGCCAAACACGCGGTTACCACGTGCACTAGCTCATGTGGTGCACTCTAGTGTGCAAAAAGTTGTCAAGCATGTGAAACCTACATGACAGAGTCCCCCTATGTGCTTGGTTTGCTCAAATCCCCACTATGATGATGGGAGGGATCATCTGAAGTTTGCTGCAGCAACCTTGGGCATGAAGCTGTGGGCAAAATGAGGGGGATAAGAGCTAACCAAGTTGTCACAGAGGTTTAGGGTAGGAAGGACTACAATCATGTGAAATTTGGAGGGAAATGGACCAAGGGTTAATGTAGTTGCTTTGCAACTGACCAATCTGGTCCAGAAGCTAAATCTTGATGTGCCACTCACATAGAGTATCAACTTGAGCTGAAATTTTTGTATAGGATGATGATTTGGTCATATGAGAGTGCCATCAAAATTTCATGTCATTTGGACAAGCCAAAATGGTACTTCCTTCACAGCTATCCTCTCTGACCAAAATCTTAGAAAAATTCTAGGGAATTATTGGGAAGATTAAATGAGCCTAAATTTTGTGGAGATAGGTTATATTGGTAGGAGAATGCTCTGGTAAATTTTCAGCAATTGTGAAGCAATATAAATATAGTTGCTTCACAATGTATAAATCTGACCAGAAATCAAGATTTGAGGCTGTGCACACATAGATGAGTGGATAGGGTTGAAACTTGGTGGAGAGTCATGATTTGAGCATATGAAGATGCTTGCAAAATTTCAACTCATTTGGATACTCCTAGCTAGCACTTGCTTCACAAAGATTCCAGTTGCCCAGAAACTTTGGAAATTAGCCAAGAGAGATTTATTATCCAAATAAAGTTGAATTTTGGCATGTGGCAATGATATGGATAGGAAAGAGTGCACAAAAAGTTTGAGAGCAAGCAAGCAAATATAAAGGCTACTTGCTTCTCAATCTGACAGCTAGGGCAGAATCAGAAAAGGAATATTGGTGAAATATTTTTGAACATGGCAAGGAAGGGGTTTGACATATCTGTGGAATATATGTTCCAAACAATTTATGAGAATTATTTGGGAATTTTTGGAATCATGGAAATGTGGGTTGCTTCACAACCCAGAGCAAACAGGGTTATTCCTTTAATAGAAAAAGGAATATTTCCAAGGAAAAGAATTTTGGTATTGGTCCAAGATGGAAATGACATGGTCCTGGGATGGTTTTGAGGTTGGCAAGCCACTCGGGAAGAATAATGAAGGGTGATACCTCCAGGTTTCAAGACTACCAAGCCACAGAAAAGCGAATCCGAACCAAAATCAAAAGAAAAAGAAAATGGGCAAAATCCAGGGTGTTACAATACCGCACTAGCCCGGTGGCTGCAGCCCTCTCACCCAAAAGTTGTACTGCCCGGGTTCGATTCCAACTGGTGCAGTTGAAAAATATCTAACACTTGCCAAAATTTCGTCCCTCGTTTACCCAGTTTTTCGCAAACTCAACATTGTCTTGCCATTTTGAAAATAGCATATCTTTTTGACTTTGCATCATATGAAGATGTGCTATACATGAATGTTGATCAGCATGATGTTAACTTGTTAGTTCCATTTTTTACCATGAATAAAATTTCCAACATTCTGTTATCCATGTTTGAAAAATGCGTGTTGATTTAAATGCTCTGCCTCTGAAACATGCAGTTTCTTATCTGAAAATCACTTGGACAAGTAGCCATCGCCGGTGTTGGATTAGATGCCGTGCTTCTTCAATCCCCCGACAGCGTGAGGGGGAAATAAACTTCCATCCCGTGCTGCTGGTTGGGGAATGGAGCGAACTGGATTAAAGAGGGGGCCGGCGGCGCGACTGAAGAAGCACATCAGACGTGATTTTTTTTCAGTGGATGGCTCTCGATGGCGTTTTTTTTACTTGCCTCTGCACCATACAACTTGTATTTTTAGCCTCCCAGTCCATGGTGGACCAGCATCCCATTTGCTGGGCGGGCCAACCTACAGAAAGCAGCACTTGATTTTTCATCAAGGCCCAAAAACAACGCAGTACTATGTTTGTTTTGAGGCCGAAAACATTACGGCAGGGGTTGAGCGGTGGAGGGGGGAAGACAGAGCAAAAAGATAAAAAAGAGCTGATGCGCCGTTGCTACCCTAACAAGCAGGTGCAATTCTTCTCGGGAAGAAGGTGTGCCATTGACACTCACACGTCACAATCCCACAGTAGACATTCTAACAAGTTCACACACAAGTACAACAGAAAAGGTAAACATTCGTATCAAACTCAGGTTCACAGGACACGTTCATATTCATAGCCAACATTCACAATCAACAACTCAAAAGATTCATATATACACAAGTTCAGCATGTCTATGCATCCAAATGATTGATAGATCACAAGACAATATTCATAGATAATTCACAAAAAGATTCAGATATACACATGTTCAGCATGTTTATGCATCCAAATGATTGAGATCACAGCCAATATCATCCATGGACAAACTTTAATTACCTAGGGTACAGACTAGTAAATGGTGTTCACTCGGTGGTACTTCTTGCTAAAATTAATGCTTGTACGAGTAAACTTTTGAGTACATAAGAGGCAGCACAGACAATCTGAACTTTGCTTGTAGGTTTATCCTCGAGATGGTGGCCTCGATGCCGAGGGAGGTTTGAGCAACTTGGCCACTACTTTCATCCAACTAGTTTACTGGCTCATCTTGGTCCTGTAGCTCGCCAAAATTCTACATTGCAGACAAGAAAGGAGGCGGTCGATAAAATGAACCACCCAAATTTTTTGTGCAGTTCAACTAAAATGGAGCATCCCTAGCATGCAGACTGATTAAGTGCCAGATGAATATATGCATCAACCAACTTGTCTAGAATCTTTAGACTCCTTGCCATACAGTTCGCTACCATATGTGCCGATAACCAAAAGGCACAAGTTGGTACCAAAGACTGGACTACGTTTTTCTGGCCTATGCACCAAGCAATATTGTTGGCGTTCACTCTGGCACTTCTTGTCAACATCGATGCTTGTCTGAGTGCACTTTGGAGTACATAGCAGCAGCACAAGTATCTGTCCATCTGATCTTTTTGTGCAGTTCTACTGAAATCGCCCAATGTA
Organism: Thinopyrum elongatum; assembly: GCA_011799875.1. Classification (NCBI taxonomy): domain Eukaryota; kingdom Viridiplantae; phylum Streptophyta; class Magnoliopsida; order Poales; family Poaceae; genus Thinopyrum; species Thinopyrum elongatum. The sequence continues at coordinate 235,463,601 of CM022297.1, forward strand.
ATGATTTGCCTGCGAGTTCAGGCTCCAAGTTACTCCTTTATGAAATCGGCAAACAGTAGCACAATACCAAATTACCAATACATATGACAAGCACAATAATCAGGATAAAGACCGGTACCAACCTGTGTGAGGTAGCATATCAAATACTATTTCCTTTGACTGGAAGCTGAGATAAGCGACTGACAGGAAAGGAAGGAAGTAGTATAGGCAATGAAGCACCCAAAGTTTTTGTGCAGTTCCACCAAAATCGAGCATCCCTGTTGGCACATATATTGAGAGAGTGAGATTACTGTAATAGTGGGACTAGTTGATGAAACATACACTTACAAATAGAAGCACCCTCATTATCTTAAAGGGTAAAGTTAGCAACATAGTAGTCTTGCTTAAAGAGAGGTATTAGTTTATTTAATCAGTGTCAATTAGCTAAACACTCAAAGCATTGCCATGTATCATAGGTTGCAAAACTTTAACGTGCAAAGATAAAGGAGTTTCTCATGACAGTAGCAACACAGTAGCACGATACAAATAGAGATGACAACAAACTAATATGGATGAAGGCCTTAGGCAGGTACCAACCTGAGCAAAAAACTTATTCAAGTAGCCCCATAAGAGATGATAAAGCGCTCACTGGAATCATTCAATAGTATATATTTTTTGTGCACTTCAAATGTATGGTTGACATCACTGTTGTTTACCAGTGGTGAGATTATATTGAAAGATTATCAAGAACTTCCAGCAGAGTTAAAGCACTGGCTGGGATACAGTTAATTGTATTCACTTGTGCAGTTCCACTAAAATGTACGATTGGCACAACATGATCCATGTTTGCACAAGTAGGAACAAGGTGAAACCTTCATTAGCTTAGTGAGAAAGGATAGAAAGACATTAGCATATTACTTTAACAGTAGCATCAAATTCATGATGGACAATACGCAAAACATTGCCTCATTGAACCAGTGGCAATAAATTGACATGCAAAACAATAGCATTATTATGTCATGACACTACCAAGATTCCCTCCCTGCTCCACCACATTATTTACCTCCACAGACACACATACACACGTACATGATTCAACATAGGGTGCTACTAAAGATTTGTTTAACTCCGACAGGAAAATTAGGCAGCAATAAATTAGTGCTACTTAAGTACTCCTAATTAATTAAGTGACCTTACAGGAGAGACAACAGAAGTGGAAGGGCTCCTGGAGGATCTGTCGGATTCAGGGCTCCGTAGACCCAAGAAGGTTCGAACTCTGGGGCGTGTGCGAAGAACTCAACCTCTCCGGCTAACAAGCCCGTCGCCCCCACGGCCTAGCTCGATGAACAACAAAGGAAAGGGACACAGTGGTTTACCCAGGTTCGGGCCACCTTGCGGTGTAAAACCCTACTCCTGCTTTGGGGTGGATTTGCCTCACGAGGGGTTAAGGATGAACTAGTACAAGGGAAGAACAACCCCGCGAGGTCTACTCCGGTGTGGGTGGAGTGGATCCCTTCTATGGTGGTGGCAAACCTATATTTATAGTGGCCATGGTCCTCTTCCCCCGAACGTAGGCGGGAAGGGATCCCACAGTGGCCAATTTGAAAGGGGATAAGTAGTACGTCTTATCCTGACAAAAGGTGGTCTTCTCCTGCAAAGCTCCAGGTCATGACGCCGCAGTGGGCTCAGCGATGACATCCGTCCTGCCATCCTGGCGGTCTTGGTCTTGTTGCACGGGAATGGAAACCTTTGGGCGATTCCTCGGGACCCCGCGCCTGCGCTTGCCTCCTTAGCACCAAAGAGGAAACCTGCTGCTCGGCGCCCGCTAGCGCCCGCCTGGCCTTGGTCGTCCTGGCTTGCGTCACCGCAACCTCATGAGGTTGAGTGCTTGCATAGAAATCTCCGCTCCTCAGGAGGCAGCCTGGGGAGGCCAGTCCCTCCGGAGGTCTTGATGTCGCCCGCCTCGCGAGGCCTGGCCCCTCGCGAGGGTGTCGTCTTGTCGGTGCTGCAAATGGGCCGTACCGGGCCGTTGATGGAGCCACGCCGTGGGCCGCAGGCAGGCAAGTCTGGGTACCCTGGTTCCCAGAACGCCGACAGTAGCCCCCGGGCCCAAGGTGTGCTCGGACTTGGCTTCGAGGCGAAGCCAAAGGGCAAGGGCGAAGCGTCGCGGGCCCCAATCACCTGCGGACTGGGTCGACGCGTGGCGCTTGAAAGGACGTGGGCGTCTCCACTTCCCCACGCTGCCTCGGCAACTGCCATAGGCTGACAAAAGACTGGCGCCTGCCCTTGAGCCTTCATTGCCTTCTCCTTGCCTTGCTCCAGATCCCCTTCTCCTCCTGCAGAGAGCACCTCCAGATCCGCCGATTTTCTTTTCCCAAGCCCTTTGCCGATGGCATCCGGGAAGGCGAAATCGGCCACGCAGGCCACGAGCTCCTCCTGCTCGCCTACGCTGGCTCTCGATGCGTCCTCCATCACCGAGAGGAAGCACTTCGCCACCGCGCTCCCGCTAACGGCGAGCAACGACAACGAGGGAAGGGAGACGGTGCTCCTGGCCGGCTCCACCGACCCTCGAACCTTGGCGGGGACATTCTATCCCTTCTTCCTCCACAACATCTTCACGGGGCTCGTCCCCCTTCTCCAGGTTTCTTCACCGCCGTCCTTGACCATTACCAGATTCAGGCACTGCATCTGCAGCCCAACTCCATCCTTCTCTTGTCAATCTTCGCCTTCTACTGCGAGGCGTTCGTGGGCATGATGCCCTCCGTGGCGCTCCTCCGCCACTTCTTCTATCTCCGGATGCACGACCCAACCCATCACTCCGGCTGCGTCTCCTTCGCTGCGGTCCACAGCGGAAACACGCTTATGAGGGCCGGGAAGAAGGTGGAGAACTTTTGGCGCAAGTGGGTCTTCATGGACGCCAAGGGTTCCCACGCACGGCTGGAGTTGCCGACCGAGCTGCCAAAGAAGCTTGATTGGTGGGGTCATGAGAATCTCACCGACCCCCGGGTGGCACCGGTCCTCGAGAAGATGAAGGCGGATATGGAGTCCAGGGTGCTGACGGGGGCCATACTAGTGAAGGAGTTCCTGATGCAGCGCCTGGCCCTCGCTCCAGGCACACTCGCACCCCATGTGGGATTTCAAGGGCGCGAATGACGACATCTGGCTGCGCCGAGGGAGCCTGACAGGAGGAGAGCCGAGCAAGGCCGTGCTCACCCTGCTCGAGAATGATCCGGGCGGCCTCCCGGCGGCCTACATCCCGTTGTATCACCATGGCGACGGGGCGGAGCTGGTCGCCACCATGCCCGTCTTCAACGAGCTGGGGCTCGTGCCGCCTGAGCTCCCCAACTCCCCGGTACCGATGTCTTCCGGCGATGACTCCGGGGAGAAGGGGGAGGAGGACTCCGAGGCGACCATGGACGATGTGGCGGAGACCTCTCCCCCGTCGCAAAGCGAGCTTCTCCGCGGCCTTTCCGATGATGACGATGCCGCCGAGCCCCCAGTCGAGGAATCCCTGTGCTCCACCGGGGTTGTCACAAGGTCTGGGGCCACCCCCCTGCGGAGGCTGGGGCGAGCAACCCCAAGGGTGAGGCGGCATCGCTTCCTCGAGGCGACACCTCCGCCTTGCCGCCTATCATCGCCGCACCAAGGCCAGCCGTCGAGTGCCTCGCCGATTCTCAGGGCGCGATGAAACCTGCCCTCAAGAAGGTTGGGGGCACCCTGACCCTAGCCAGGAAAAGGGCGTACATTGCTGCCGACGAGTAAGTATCTTGCCTTGTTGTCATTTGCCATCCTTGATGTCGTGCCCTTAATGTTCCCCTCCTGGTGGCCAGGATGGAGACCGTGGTGAAGAAGAGGAAGGAGGAGGAGGCCGGGACCCCGAAGGCAACGCCGTCCGCCACGGCCACGGTGGCCCTAGCGCAGATGGAGGAGGCCGCCTCACGCTTGCCCGAGATGAAGCGGGCCCCTCAAGGCACGGTGGCAGAGCCTCAGGAGAAGGCTGCCTCCGTAGCTCAGCAGACTCCTGAGCTTCCCGTCCCCGTCGCACCCGCGGAAAGCTCAGGGGCTCTGGAGCCCCTGCTGCCCTTGGTGCTACGGCGCCGATCTAGGCGTCGGTGCCGCCTCCTCCCCAGGTCCTCGCGTTGGCAGACTGTGGCCCACTCGTCAGGCCCGAGGCACTGGAGGAGGCCTACACGCGCTGGACCAGCTTCGGACTGATCTCCAGGGCACCTATAGGCGCATGGCGATGGGGCGCATGGGGCTGATCTCGGGGTGGCTCCAGGACAATGCGTCTGTCAAGGCTGCCTGGGGCCGGGCCGAGGCTGCCGCCGTGGAGAGCAGGAAGGAGGCCGGCGAGGCCACGACGGCTCGTGACGCGGCGCAGGCCAACGCGGCGTCCGCCAAGGAGTGCTGCAACACGGCAAAAGCTGAGCTGCAGGCTCTCCGGGAGGAGCAGGCCGGCCAAACCCGTCGGCTCCAAGAACGAGAGGAGGAGCTCAAGGCCCGGGAGGCGGTGCTTGCCGACCGCGACGCCAAGCTGGCCCAGGCGACCAAGGACCAAGCTGCAGAGCGGGATCGCCTGGGCAAGCTGAAGGAGGAGGTGGACAGGGCCCAGGCGTCCCACGCCCACCTTATCTCTGAGGAGACGGCCCGGCTGGAGGCTAGGAAGAAGACCCTTGCCACAGCCGAAAAGGTGGCAGCCACGGGGCACGAAGCCTTCGTCGCCCTCGAGCTGAGGTCCCGCACGGCACTACACTCTGTCTATGGAGAAGGGTATGAGAAGCCGCTGGCGACTTTGGAGGATGGCCTTGCTGGGCTTCTAACCAAACTCGCCGAGGCGCTTGAAGGTGCTGCCGCTGGAGTGGACTTCCTGGTGGAGGGGGAGTACCGCGTGCTTTTCACTGTGGTTGTGACGCGTGTCTTCAGCCACCTCCACCTCCGGGAACCAAGCCTCGACTTTGGCGCCCTGATCGAACCGGTGGCTTCTGAATCCTGCGACGCTGCTGCTGAGGCCGTCAAGAAGCCAGTGGAGGTGCGCCCTGCTGGAGAAGTTCCTCTGCGTCCCCGAGCCCGCGGCTGCGGCGACCGGGGCCGACGGCGAAGATGGTGGCGGCGTCATCGTCGACGGGCTCCATAAGGTGGGCGACAGCGGCGGGCGAGGCGATGGCGGCGCTTCCTCCTAGTTCGCTCCTGCACATCTGTCGTGCCTCGTGGAGGCGTGAGAACTTCTGTTTAAATTTGTGGAACATTATGCTTTGTAATAATTAGCTGGAACTCCGCGATTTCCTTTTTGCCTTAGCGTTCTGCATCGGCAGGGCCTGGCCCCGCGCGTACCTCAGCCGCCGTTGGGGCGTCCGGATCACCAAGACGAGACCAAGGGGTGAGGGGCTACGTGGCCAGTGAGGCCCCTGAGTCGCGATGCTCAGGGATCCCCCTTGACGTGCGAACGGCTTCGACGTTCTGCGAGTCAGATTGCCATGAGGGCGCTGGTGCTCTGCGTCGGCAGGGCCTGAACCCACTCATACCTCAACCGCCGTTGGGGCGTCCGGATCACTAGGACGAGACCAAGGGGTGAGGGGCTACGTGGCCAGTGAGGCCCCTAAGTCGCGATGCTCAGGGGTCTCCCTTGACGTACGAGTTACCCTCATGATCTCCATACCTTTTCCCGTCAACCTTTACCTGGGAGGGGTGCGCAAGGACCAGGTACAAAGACCTGGTGAGGTGGCGTGCACCAGGTCGGGCCTGAGCGCAGCCCCCGTGTCCAGCCCCCATGCATTCATCACAGGGAGAGGTTGATCGGTCGGCCAAGCGGCCATCCTGAGGTTGGTGCAGCCCGGAGGCACCCTCAGTTGTTTATTCACCAGCGCGGAGCATGGTGCTTCCACTCTTGCATGGGCATAGCCGCTCCTCGACCGTGTCGTCCGCCAGTGCGAAGCATGGGGCTTCCACTGGTGCATGGGTGGGAGCTCCCTCGGGGGGTAGACTCCGGGGCATGTACAGCCTCGTCCTGACACGTGGCTTGCACGGCAGGACTGGAGGAGGTGTATATGGGCACCCATGAGCCAGCGTGGGACTCACGAGGCCCTACCTCAAGGCGGGTTGTGCCTGAATTTTTGGTTCGGAACATTTGTGAGGGCCCTGCGAGATGGTTTGGTGGCCTGCGCTGAGTGAATCTCTCGAGGATCTCGCATGAGAAGGCCAAAAACCAACGACCCCAGGAGGTGACGTGAATGGGTCCGGCCCGCCAGATAGAGCTCAGCCGCTGGGTTTATCGACGCTGCTGGACGAACCCGAGCACAGACGCCGTGCCCAGTCTTCTCATACAACAATCCCAAGGAAAGACAACCGGTGCGCGGCTCCCGCGGCGGCGAGGCACCGGGTCGCGCGCCCTAACTCATCCACTCTCAATTAGCTCATGCGAGAACAAGGCACCAAGGACCACGGGAGGTGACGTACATGGGAGCTGGCCCACGAGACAGAGCTCGTCCACTTGGGTTTAGCGACGCTGCAGGGACGGACCCGAGCATAGACGCCGTGCCAGTCCTTAATCATGAGGCAGTCGTGGGCGGGTCTGTGAGGGCGCATGACATTCATGGTGGCGAAGCACCGGACATGCAGGTGGTAATATATAAAGCAACTCATGAAGGAGTAAGGCCAGTTCTGATATATGCGCAAAACGACACATGCTGTAGGGACGGACCCGTACAGCTTGAGGATAATGCAGCCCGAGGGGCGCCCTCAACTGAACAAACCAAAAAGTCACCTGGCACCGTCGTTGTAGAGGCGTTGGAGAAGCTGAAGACGCGGAGAAGCCGAGGATGCGTGCTGCAGAAGTCGGTCCTCATGAGCCGGCCAACTCCTGAGTCCCGGGGGGCTCCGGAGATCCGGGGGGCTCGCGAGGTTCCGACACCTCTTCCGTCAGGATCGCCTGGCGCCTGGCCTCGTGAGCCGCCAGAACACCTTACATCTAGCGCCGGTGCAAGACAGCCGCGTTCGGCAGGCCAAATGGCATGCGGACGTAGCTGTGGGGGCAGCCCCCACACCGGCCAACACGATCGTCTCACATGTAAGGGAGATGTTGCCGGAGCCCTAGAATGGCCTCGACTGAGGCCTCGGCTTCAGCAAGATCACCTTGGCACTGTTGATCATGTAGAGCTGGGTCACACATGCATCCAGAATCCAGTTAATTAGTATGATGTGTCGTCAAGCCAAGTACTACTCTGCTGCATTTCTCTATCTCTACTTCTCTACTCTTATAAAAAACAGAGTTGGTGATGATGGTGTGCCTGCCATCCTGCATTATAGGCCGTCCGATTTATATCTGACGGATAGGAAGGAAACTATGGCAATTTTGCAAAAAGATACCCACACCCCTATCCACATTTGTAAATAAGGCCTTCCCTCATTCATCCTTTTCTCTCACAAGATAAACTACTCATACAAATGCATCTTGATGTTACGTGTAACGGACGGGCATCTTGCTAGTCTTCCAAGTAAACTAAGACTAGTAGCAACACAGCAATACAATACCACTAGCAAGATGTCAGGATAACATAGGACGGTACCATCATGTGATCTTCTTCATTTCCTCCTTCTTATTCTTCATCTTCCTCTTCATGCTCTGTTTCTCTTTATCCTCACAAGTTGGTGAAACCAAGTACATGATTGGCCTTCTATTTCAGAATTGGTTTTGTCAGTGAGGGAGTACAAGTGTACTAGTAAACAATAGCATTATTTTCTCATGGCAGTCGCAAAATAGAGGTGAACACATGCATTAAATATCATCCTTACCTAAAGGAAGGTTACGGTGCCAATATGGAAGATGAAGATTGGAACACAGATCTCCCTTTGTGCAGTTCCACCGAAATGAACCAACGGTTCCATTCTGACATTCCAGTTAAACAGCACAAAAGTCACTTCTTTTAAGAAGTGTTTTGTGCAGTGCACCAAAAGGTCGCAATAGCAACGAGGTGAAATGGATATCCCTGTTTGCACAAAAAACTACAGAGGAAACAGTCAGGGTCTCAAACAATTACTGGCAAAAACAATTGGTTAAACTTGTCATGGCTTATAACAGTGGCATGGCTTCATTTTACCAGGGGCATTAGATTAAGAACAGCAAAATATTTGCTATAAGGGCATGGGACAGTGGGTGCACCAGCAGTCCAGCACCATGTACCTAAACCGGGGCATAAAGTGGTGATTCAGAGTTTGTTGCCCCGAGAAACAAACATCCAAGAAACATATCTGGGCTGGTCCCATTTTTGTTCACTCTAGCCACCTATTACTATGTGTGGATAGCAAATCTAGTCCTGGTCATACCACTGTATACAGCATTTCCCCTATATTTCCCTTTTCGACCAAGAGACCGGTTGGATGACTAGTTTGTACTACTTTCACCCCCTTTCTTTCCTGTTTGTACCAAGTCCGATGTACATACTAAATTTTCCCCCTTTATTTCTAGTTTGAACCAAGTACAAGATTCGACTCCATGAAGTAGCTTTACCTCTAACAATAGAAAAAAAAGGTGACGTTGGACCATCCGATCGAGCCTAGCTACGAGGGGGGCTGAGAGGTAGAAAATGATGCACATGCAGTGACGTAGCGAGCTTGGGAAGTAGAGCTAGGCCGGTTTCGAACGAAGATATACCTGAAGGTCGTCGGGGTGCGGATAGGTGGGCGGCGGGAGGCCGGATCCGCCCACACTAGGGCAGCGACGAAGAGATCGGAGGACCTCCCGTGCTGGCGCTCGGCCGGAGATAATGGTGCGGCCGGCAGTGGGTCTCCTCCCTCGCTGTTGACAACGGCCTAAACGCTGCCCCTCCTCCCCTTCATCGGTGGAGGGGATACGTTCGGATCTGTAACAAGCGGTGAGGATAGAAAGATAGTGTTACCACCGCTATCTTGTTTAGATCTGGAGAGGATGAGAGTGTGTGAATAGAGCAACCCTAGCAAGCAAGCGCGAATGCTCCTGCCTATATATATATGTATAGTGGGCTAGTTTTCTTTTTTCACTCCATCAAAACAATCATTTAAAATTGTGTACGTGCCAGGTCGCCTTTTTTTTGAGTTGTTGATTGTTTTTTGAGATAGCTACCCGCTTATTCTAAGTGGTGTTACGGTGTGCCAGGTCGCACTTTGTATCGTTCAAGTCTGGTACTAGACCCTCCATTAAGTGAACAACCACCGCCTCGTAAAAATTGTGAACAAGCCCACGGTTAAAATTATCAGAAATGTGGGCTGCACCAACATGCATTATTATTTATATTTTCTATGTGGGAGTATCCTCAAAACAAAATGTGAGAGTACAATCTTTATTGGGCCCCTTTGTAATTTGTGCTAAATTTTGACCAAAGATTTAACTGGCAAAATGTTAGTGCATGTTAACAAAAATTATATCCTTGCATTCGTATTTGAACATAGTTTTCAATGATGTAATTTTTTGTGACATGCATGAACATTTGGTTAGTTAAATTTATAGTCAAATTTTGGCACAGATTATCATAGGGACCAAGGACCAATAAACCAGGATGGAGCTCCTCGTCTATCGTCCAAACTACACTAGCCGCTCTATTACATGCGGGACATCAAGCATCCGGGCCCGCGTGCCTTCCACCAAATCACAGCGAGGTGCTACAGTCGAGACTCACCAGTCACCCCAATGTGGCCGTCATGACCCGTCATATCACAAAACCCACACCTTTACCAACAGTGGTACAGTGGCCTCGAAGTTGGACTGGACGAAGCAACCATCATTTCACTGGAACGCTCGTTGAAGCCCTTTCTCCCCTTTCTTGAAGAAAACCTCACTCCATGCTACTCACTTCTGCCATTTTTCTTCTGCACCGATGAAGGAAAGGTGGGCGAATCAGTGATGCTACTATATTTTCATTCCAAGAATCTTCTTTTTGCGAAGCACCGACCGATTCTCACTGCCTATTCTTTTCCCGTTTTCATTGCGATTGTGGTTTCCTTTCGATTGCTTTTTGTTTGTCAGTTTATTGATGGATCCTGGAGCACTAGGCAAAGAGTTGCCGGCGGACAACCCACTCGAGACAGAGATCTCCAGGAAGCAAGCACCGACCAATGAGTTGGCCATGTTGGCGGGCCAACCCATGGAGACGAAGAACTCCAAGAAATAAGGACTGGCCAAAGAGTTGACGACGTTGGCAGACGAACTCCTCAAAGAAAGCTGGAAGAATAGCAAGGGCCCCACCGTGCCTACCGCAGAAACTCTAATGGCCACCTATGAGAGGCTCAAGGCTGAGTTTGAGGAGATAGTCACCATTGAGAAGCAGTATTTCCCTGGCAAGGCAATGACCCCCATCGAGGAGATGGCCACCGGAGGGATGGGATCCCCCGGTGAGCTGCACAGGTAAAAAAATGGCTTACCATAGTTGTGGTTTTTGATTATTTGCAATGTGCTTGCTAATATGTTAGGATTGCGCAGGTGCCGGTGGACGTCCTTGATGATTCCGATGTCGCGGTTCATCCTGTGGACATGGCCTCGGAGATCGATTCCGATGGCGCTGTCCGTCCTGTGGACATCGCTCCAGAGATCGATTCCGATGTCGCGGTCTGTCCTGTGGACATCGCCCCAGAGATCGATTCCCATGCTGCTGTCCGTGCTGTGGTCATTGCCCGAGAGATCGATGACAAGAAATAGTTGGTCGCGCTAATCCTTCAAGGTAGTTTGCATTGTGTTTAATTAGCAGAGTGATGCGTGTTATCAAACCATCTTAGGGCTAGTGCACTGTCTTTTGTGGGCGGTACTTGCTACTTTTGTTTGATAGTGAATCATGCGAACCCTCTCCGAGTTATGGAAATAGATGTATCCTGACCAGCTTTTGATGTAATATATGGCATGCTTAGATGTAAGTTTGAACTATTTATCATATCAGCAGGGCTTGTTTGATGATTCTTGGTGTTAGTAGGCTAGGTATTGTGCGAGCTATAGTACTTGCAAACACTCACCAAAGAGAAACGTTAGGGCTAATGAGCTCGTGGTACGCTTATAGGTCTGATCCGTCGTCTATCGGCCAATAGCCCAAGCTCCTAAATTTTAGGCTTAGCGATCGATCAGACAATAGTCCACAATTATACATTAATTCACGTCAAACTCAAAGAGTTGGTTAATGGATACATCCACATTAATAGCCAGCAAAATTGGCACATACTTGTAACATGCGTGAATGTGTAATTTTGTTGTTGGAAGCATGAATGTGTAGTGACATCGTACTTTTGGAGTGGCTATAGAGAGTGTGTAGGTGTGATAGTGGGGTTGTGGGATGGAGAGAGATCTAGAGAGAGAAAGACCCTCCAGCCTCCTTTGGTTTGTAGGAATTTTGTAGGAACTCTATAGGATAGGATTTGCAAAGGAAAAATTCCTTTGAAGCCCTTTGGTTTATAGGAATGGATTCCTATTCCTATGTAGGATAGGAAACAATCCTTCATATTTTGGAGGAAAAAAATTAGCCTAGACTCAATGGAAAAATTCCTATCCTATGCACCAAATAACATCTCTTTCTCTATAGGAATTGAGATGCATGTCATCTCACTTCCTATGATTTTCCTATTCCTATAAAATTCCTATCCTATGAACCAAAGGAGGCCTCCATTTCTTTCTACTCCTAATCGTTAGATTGACAAAGGATATTTTTTGAGAACACAAAACCATAGCAGTACAGAGACGTACAAATCCTAGGCGGGCTAGTTTGGCCTAGTGGGTTTCAGTGATATGACGTGCTACAGTGCCGTCCAGCCTTCGCGTGTGGTAGCAGTATTGCGGGTACAGTAAGTTTTCTTGAAGAAGCGGAATTCAATGAAGTCATGATGGTTCGTTCGTCCGACCAACTTACAGTGGGAAAGGTTGGGCCTGCGCTACGACCGGGGTGGACCAGGATAATTTTGTGCATGGTAAGTGGAGCAGGATGGTCGACGTCCCACATGTCAGCGAATGAAAGTATTCTTTCCGATATCGAGGATGAGCAAGGAGTATTCATTGTTTATTTATTATGAAAGCTATTGTCTCCACTATTACGACGGAGGAGTGTGAAACACGGCAGCCCAGTGAACTTGGCATGTGCACAACTCCCTCCTTCCTCATGTACCATAGTGTTGACTATAAGGTTGGCTATAAGGTTACAACTTTTTCTCACTTTCTCTCTATCTATTTCCTCTCAAATGTTTTTTACCTTCTTTTTTTAGACACAATTGTTTTTTATACCTTTTTTTAGAATTAGTTTTTTTATACCTAGGAGCACGTGTAGAGACGGGCTCTTGCAGAGCCCACTCCTTCACTTTTTCATTGCCTCTCTCCTCCACATAAGCGGGCTTATAGCCCAGTATTGTACATGCTATGAATGCAGGCAGCTGGCGCCTGAGGGGGGAGTGCGCGCGGGAGGGGGAAGGGTTTTCTGGTGGGCCAGGGCGGTCAGAAGCAGGCTTGGAAGCGGTTCGGACTCCCGCATGGCCCACCTCACATTATCACCATATTTCTTGGAGTCCGTGCGCGGCGGGCGGGCGATATCTTCTCCCTCCCCCGTCTCTCTCTTCTCAGCCGACGCCCGCCGAGCGATTAGATTTCGGCTATCGATGGTTTATTCAATTGCAGTCCCACATGTCAGTGAAAATGCAAGACAACGCGTGTCCCCTTTGGTGAGCGGCGTGTGAGCCGGGCTGTCGGGGGTGCGACGCGAACGCGACAGGCGTGCTTTAAGTGTGCGCCTTTTCCTTTTGAACTTGCAAAGTGTAACATTTTCGTGTGATCGATCGATAGAAATCCAGAACAAAATGACGAGGGTGGGGCTTTCCCGCACGTTAGGCGGGCTAGTTTGGCCTAGTGGGTTTGACTGATATGACGTGCTACAGTGCCGTCCACTTGCTCCATTTTTATGTAAGCAAACGTCTCCACTCTTACGTGGGAGGAGTGCAAAACACGGCGGATCTAATTTTGATCGAGGGATAACTGTTCCCTATGAAATAATGGAGCACTGTCAGTGATTATAGCATGATAGTTAGGGCATCTCCAGCGCTGACCCACAAACTTACACCGGCATCTGTCCGAGGACACTGATGCTAGAGGATGCCATCCAATGCTGCCCGCATACCTTTCGACAACTATATGAACTAACCGGACGAAATTCGTGCAAACAAAGCAAATTTCAAATTAATCGGATGAAATTCATTACATTTCGAAAACTTTTCCTATAAACTGGACAAAATTCATTACATATTTCGCACAAACCGTACTAAAACCTACTGTAAACCTAATCTAAATGATCGGCGGCGCCCGACCACCATGTCTGGCCATGAGCCCCGAGAACTGACGCTTCGGCTATTGCCTTTGCCTCCTCCTCATCCGCCTCGGCTTTGTCCAGCTCCGCCTCGATAACCTCCTCCTTCGGAGCACAAGGTTCTGAAGATTTCCGCCTCCAAGTCGCCGTCAAGCGGCTATTCGGCCGCCGATGTTTACCCTACCAAGCTTGGAGTCGACTGAGTGGAGGAGCGGTGGCCTTCCTGGGACTAGAGCGGCGGTGACCTACCATGTACCACTCTTCCTCACTGCCGGCTGCGCCCGCGCACGCGCGCCGGCTTCGTGGTTGTGGCGGCGGAGGGCGGGCGGGGGGGAGCCAGCGATGTCCTTCGTCTGCTCCTGCGACAGTACGTCCAAGAGAGCTTTGGAGCATGCCCGGAGCAGAGCCAGCGATGTCCTTCGTTTGCTCCTGCGACGGTACGTCCAAGAGAGCTTTGGAGCGCGAGGAGGCCATGGTTGGAGTGGTGCCGACAGAAGGAAGGGACCGAAGGAGAATGACTGTGGGTCTTTGGCTATGGCTGGGGGCTGGGGCTGAAGTTAATATAGCGGGTGAATGGCAATGAGCCGCGTCAGACAGATGGACGGCTGGCGCCTAAGTAGGTTCGTCGGCAGCCGCGTGTCATTAATGTGGGCGGCGGACGGACGGATGGCCGTGGTGTCGTTAACATGGAGCAGTCGCTTGCACCGGGATGCCGCGCTGGTGGCGCTCTCTCGGCCGTCACGCTGCTGCAATGCCGGCGCCAGTGAGATGTCGCGTCGGGCGTGAATGCGGCATTGACGTTCTGGAGCGACGGTGAACATTTCAGGCGGAAGCGCGCGCTAGCGATGGAAGGGGTTTCGGTAGGCCAGGGCGGTCAGACGCTGGCGTGGTGGTATATTGTTTTTGTAGTTTGCAAAAGTACTCAATTAATGTGACAGTTCACTTTTTTTTTCTACGATCAACATACACCCTACAAAGCACTGTGTTCAAATTTGGCACTTCTCCGGGTTCATTTGCCATATTTAGGCCATTATGTGCATTTTGTAGAAATTTACTACCACTATAAGAATTAACGAACATCTACATCATGCATATATGACTCAAAGCTTACATGCTATAGTGTGGTATTTATTCATAATTTGGTTGCCAAATCTCATACGTGCAATGCACGTGTACCTTACTAATAAACATAGTTTCTAGTGATATTATTTGTAGTTACATGCATCAACCAGGACGGAGGTGCAGAAACATCAAATCCCAACTACAGCTACACGGGTGTGATGATAGGGACCGTATAATCACCATATCTCGTATATAATGACCGTATTGACCGTATTCTTAAGTACAATGATCAAACTGAGCTATCAAGACAAGTTCGATGACCGCCAATGCATTTTACTCGGTAATAAATGACCAGGATTGAAGGGGAATCCAAATTTCCTTTGTCGTCTGTCCTTGAGCTCTTGACAAACCAATGCACTATACGGTTGTCTGGCCACTCCGCCCAGAGCTCTCACCAAGCGTCGTTCATGCCACTGCGCCGCACACTAACTGGTAAGGAAGCGATGCCATCCCGCCGTGCCGAGTTCCTCGCGCCCACGACCGCACACAAAATGGTAGGGAAGCGATGGCATCCCGTTGTGCCGAGTTCATCGCCACTCGCGACCTCACACCTACGTGGGCGGACTTTGAAGCTGCCAAGGCCGAATGGGTGGTAGAGGAAGAGGCAACCAAAGCCGCACAGAGGGAGCAAAAAAGGCAGAAAGCACTCAAGAAAAGAGAGGCCCGCCGCCGCAAGAAAGAAGAGGACGCATGCACTGCTGCGGAGAGCTCGGCGGAGATCCAAGCACGGTGGGGTGTCACTGACAAAGCCGGGAAGGAGAACGACGGCGTCTTGCCAGCATGTGAGAAGTAGTAGTACTAGTAGTTAGTGTGTGTGTCTGTGTCGCCCATACATTTGTTTAATTAATTACGAGCATGTACCAGTACTAGTTACTACTGTAGTTTTTAGAGCAAATTACCAGTACATTAGCCTAGACTCAATGGAAAAATTCCTATCCTATGCATCAAATGGCATCTCTTTCTCTATAGGAATTGATATGCATGTCATCTCACTTCCTATGATTTTGATATTCCTATAAAATTCCTATCCTATGAACCAAAGGAGGCCTTCGCTGGAGTACAGTACTACTGTAGCTAGCAGTATTGTGGTACAGTAGTTTTCTTCAAGAAGCGAAATTCAACGAAGTCATGATGGTTCCTTCGTCCGAGCAACATTACAGTGGGAAAAGGTTGGGCCTGTGATTTGATGGCTCATTAGTCATTATTACTGCGGCATGACGACCGGGGTGACTCTCCCTTGGAGTTCTGCGTGCATGGCAAGTGGACCAGGATGGTCGACGTCCCACATGTCGGTGAACGGAAGTATTCTTTCCGATATCAAGGAGCACGGAAACCGCGTGGTATAGTATCACTGCTGATTTATATTTATTTTTTATTTTTGATGAAAGCTAGCGTTTCAACTCTTACGACGAAGGAGTGCCAAACACAGCACGTGCTGGATGTCCCACACGTCAGCGAAAGGAGTGGGACATGAACAACCTGGTAGAGCATCTCCACTTCTTCCACTTCTAGGTCGGAGACCACACGTAGTACTAGTTGTACGAATGATACAAAGTGCGACCCGGAGAGAAAGACGCGTCTAGTTGGAAGGTCTCGGGCCATACACGTAAACAAATATAAAACCTAATATGTGCCTCCAATTAATATAGTAGTAGAGTACTTAGGCACGTACATCATAATATCACCGTGCATTGCACGTACAACATTTAGTGGTAGTAAAAGACAAATGCCTATATGCCACGCATGTTCATACTATTTGTGCCTTTCTACTTCACTTACTGCACTACATTACTCAGGTTCGTACATCCCTGGGTACATGTCCGTCTCGTAGTTCCAGTCGCACGTGTTCTTCATAGATGGAACGATCCATAACGGTGGGCAACGAGAGTCCATATCATCGCAGCTTCTTAAGTGTGGCTCCCTACGATGGAGACTCATCCAAACTGAAGCAGCATAGATCACGGATAGGGGCATTCAAGATATGAATCCGTCGATGCGCAATGAAAACGCACCCGTTCTTCATGAACGGCAGGCCGTCGGCGTCGTGCACAGAAGGTGGCATCGTTTGCATTATGGGGTAGTTGTCCCCGATGGAAATCGAGTACTCTTCAAGTGTGTTCATCCGCACCCAGGTAGCATCACGGGGGTCGAACACGCCGCCGTCCATCTGGTACACCTGGCATCTCAAACCTGGATACATACGTGCATGGTTATGGTCCATGCAGTATAATAAGGTGACGTAAGCAGGGGATACGGATTAAAATAAAATACTTTATATTGCTTATTTCTATGAGGGGGAACGGAAGCAATGTATAGACCAGCAGTGGCATGGGTGACGAGAAACAATTTGAGAGTGTTACCTGGGCCATGTACATTAATTAAAGTAGGAGTAGTTTTGTTTGATGGGATTATGGCTACCTAGCTAGTACTACACGGAATTGAAATTGTTAAGTCCTGTATAGTTTATACAACTGGCATTATAAAGTTGCGTAGATGACTATCCCAATCAATAAAAAAAGAAGGAAAGAACTACTCCTGCTCCTGGAGTGCAAAGAGACATGTACTGAAATGTTATAAGATGACATGGCAATAAGAAGTGGGAGACGAAGATGAACGAGGGAAGGCCTTATCTGCAAATGTGGAGAGGGGTGCGGGTATCTTTTTGCAAAATTGCCATAGTTTGCTTTCTATCCATCAGATATAGATCGGACGGTCTATATTGCAGGATGCAGGCACACCATCATCACCAACTCGGTTTTTTTTATTACTAGCAAGATGCCCATGCGTTGCATGTAACATCAAGATGCATTTGTATGAGTAGTTTATCTTGTGAGAGAAAAGGATGAACGAGGGAAGGCCTTATTTGCAAATGTGGAGAGGGGTGTGGGTATCTTTTTGCAAAATTGCCATAGTTTCCTTCCTATTCGTCAGATATAAATCGGAAGGCCTATATTGCAGGATGGCAGGCACACCATCATCACCAACTCTGTTTTTTATAAGAGTAGATAGATAGATAGATTATTATTATTATAAGAGTAGAGATAGAGATTAGGGAGCTGGTGGGCGGTTCGTTGTACGGCACATTCGCGTCCATCCACTAGCCCGGAATTAAAGCACGCACGACATTTACAGCGACTGGGATTAGTTGTTTTCCGGGCGCATGGACCAACGCGGACTAGTGGACCTGGTCGCCCTTTTTCGAGCACGCCTTCGACAAGTACGTGCGTGACATGCTTGCATGCAAATCTTGCGTGACCAAACCGTGCGAAGCAGAGCGGTAGGCTGTCGAACTGCAGCCTGCATGTTGCAGCCATGTCATACACACGCAACCTAAAGGCCAATTCATACTCCGCTGGACTATACTGTACTACTATGCATTGTTTGGCATGAACGTTCCTTGGAGCTCGTGCTGCAATTGGCGTACTCCACAGCCTGCTTCCCTTCTCCTTCCTCTTTCACCGCCTGCGCATGTCCGCGGGAAGTGACCAGTCAACCCTTATATAGGAGTGCTAGCACAAATAGATGCATGCATGACCACTAAAATTTCCTTTCTTTATCTCTATGAAATAAATGTGGCGTGAAACTCAAAGCCCTTTAAGTCTGAGTATAATGGAAATTATCGTCCTCCTCCGGCTCCGCTTCGCCCGCATCATTGTCCTCCTGTTTCGGCTCCGCGTCGTCGTTCTCCTCCTCCGGCTCCATGTGCTGCTCCGCCTCCAACGCCTCCTCGTCCGGCTCCGGCTAGTCCGGACTCCGGTGGCAGGGCGGCTGCGATCCGGGCTTCGCGCCGCCTCCAGATCAAAGCGCCACTCCGGCGGGAGCATGGCGTATGTCGTTACCTTTGACCGGGCCATGGCTATCGGGCGACGGCGACCAGAGAAGAGGCAGCGGGAGGGGAATGAATGCAGCTACTGTTTGGGTTCGCCATCTGGCTTAAATAAATGCGCACCATCACGTGTACCCACGGGTGCAAAAATTGTAACATACGTGCCTGCTTAGGGGGCGTCACGTAACTGGTATGTGTGTGAGATTCTGAGACACAGAGTGCGTGTGTGCGACTCTACTCTTCGAACATGTACTCCACCTTTTGCATCGGGATATAAGTATAATGGTATTACACTTTAGCTTGTGATTTACGTGGCCATGTTAACGTGGTTGTGTAAAAAAAATGTCACTTCCTGCTCGTGATTTGCGTTATATAATTATGAGAACTTTGCTAACTACTAAAATAAAGTGGAATTTATCCATGTTATATAAGTAAATTAAGGTGATTGTTTATCATACGGGTAAGGTTGGACGAAGGGTGGTAGGAACAAATGCTCCACCTAGAGCATGTGTGTGTGAGATGGAGTCTTAATGTGTGTGTGTGTGTGTGTGTGTGTGTGTGTGAAGCGGAGTCTTCGATGGCGAAAGTAATTTAAGTGTGTGTGGCTTCATCGTAGAGAGGTGATGTATATGGCAGAGGCCACCAACGAGGGGGGTGCGAGAGAAGAGGCCCGTAAAGAGGGAAGAGAAGGCGTGTGCGCGTGAGATGAGTCGACATCGAGATAACATGTTTGTTCGAGAGACACCGAGGAAGACTACTATATATCGATGGTGCATGTAGGCAGAAATTAAACGAAGGGATGGTCTTATTGGTTTCGGGGATATAGGGGAAGAGTGAGAGAGGGGGTAGCTAGAAGGAGATTGTTAAGTGTGAGTGTGTGTTTTAGAGAAGAGACCCATCCAGGCGGAAGTCATGTGCACACAAGAAGAGAACGATTCGATGTGGGGTTAGGGCTGAGGGTAATTAACTATGTATGGAGACATAGGAGACCTTGAACGTGCATGTGTGAGAGGTATACATGTATACGTGGGATGTGTGTGTGTGTGTGTGCGCGTGCACTCATGATCGAGATAAGAAGACATAAGTCATAAGATCAACGACATGGGAGAGACGGATCGGTATGACAATATGCATGCATGTGAGAGTGGAGGGAAGAAGGCCCGATAATTGAGCATGTGTTTTTGTCTTTAAGAGATAGTGGCGTGGGCTGGAGCATGCATCTATGGCGAGCAGAGAGAGCAAGACACAATGATTGTGCAAAAGAGATCAACCTATAGATGCATGTATAGAGAGACATATATAGTGTGCGTGATAGGAAGCAAGAGTGCGTGCGAGAAAGAAAGGTTGACCGAGAAATTGCTGATAGATAGAGAGATAGAGATGCTAGCTAGAGGGACATCGGCTAGTTTGTGTGTTAGAGATGACCGCCGAGTTGTTCAGAGGGGTTAAGTTATGTGTGTGTGAGAGAAAGATAAAAAGAGGGCGCATGACTGCATATACAGAGAAACATATATAGTGTCCGTGATAGGAAGCAAGAGTGAGGGCGAGAAAGAAGGTTGATGGAGAAATAGATAAATAGAAAGATAAAGATGGTACCTAGAGGGAGATCGGCTAGCTAGTGTGTGTGTGTGTTAGAGATAAGAGTCGAGTGGATCAAAAGGCTGAGTTATGTGTGTGGGTGTGAGAGAGATAGAGAGAGGGTGCATGTGAGTCACATACAAACAAATATCAGAGAGAAATGAGATCCCGAGAGATGAAGTTTTGTGTTTGCGAGAGAGAAAGATATTTCACAAGGAGAGTGATAGCTAGAGAGACATATCAGGGAACATGAGATATCTCTAGGGAGAGAGAGTGTGTGTGAGCGACATACAAGGGAATGGTGGAGAGATATGAGACCCTAGGAGACAGAGTTTATGTTTGTGCGTGAGAAAGAGATATTTAAGAGGGAGAGTCGCAGCTTCTCATACCTAAGGAGCGCAAGACATCTCTGTGTGAGAGGGGGTGTGCGAGTGGCACATAGGGGAATAGTAGAGAGAAATGAGACCCCGGGAGACGAAGTTTGTGTTTGTGTGAGAGAAAGAGATTTCACAAGGAGAATCATAGTTAGAGACACATAGCAGGGAGCGAGATATACTTAGAGAGAGATAGAGTGAATGTCGAGGGAGAGAGTACCGTCAGTGTGTTACGAAGATAAAAGATCATTGTCGACATACATGTAGCATGAGAGATACCTGAGAGACGATGAAGGCGTATAGGTCTAGAGAGATATACAAGCATGAGTGATAGCTATATGAGACGAATATCTGGATTAAAGAGGATTCAAATATTTAAACTAGAGATCACGACATTGATAATATCATAACGAAAATTGGCCTATCAAACATGCATATTCATTTGAATTTGGGGACACGTGTAATGTTATATAGTTTATCAATATTAGTGATCCATAGATTCTTTAATTAGAGACAATGCATGGTTTATATGCAATTAATGTCTAAACGGGACTACACTATATGTTGCGTGTGTCAAACACATTATAGGTGTTTGAGAAGTAAAAAACCCGCATGAAACACACATTAAT
Organism: Thinopyrum elongatum; assembly: GCA_011799875.1. NCBI lineage: Eukaryota > Viridiplantae > Streptophyta > Magnoliopsida > Poales > Poaceae > Thinopyrum > Thinopyrum elongatum. The sequence continues at coordinate 235,484,401 of CM022297.1, forward strand.
TGGAGACAGTTAGCGAGGAATGCATACATTGGATTTCAACATAAAGTGGTTTCAAATATTTGAAAATCCAAATTAAGATGGATCCAGCCTTATGAATCTGAGATCATGCCATTTGTAAACCATATTTATGTATAAAGGGTGTTGTGCTTTTGAAATTATATATAAAAAAATGATGTATATAGATTTGTATTCGAATACAAAATGGATCCTGCCCGAAAAAAATACAAACTGGATTCAAATTGAGTTGGCACGGTAAACGTGCACTCTTTCTCTCCAAAAAATTGAACGAAGCGGGGAAACTCGTAGTAACCGCCCGAAACCAAAATCTGCGAGATGGAAATTACTGCCTATCCCTGACAGGCAAAGCCTGTCGGCTCGATTTCTATATGTTTTGATAGGGGTAGGCTTGTAATTTCACTCAAATGTGACATAACCGCCTCCGCCTCTCACCTCCCTGGATTCATACACGGTGGGCGCCAAAACACAGTTTCTCCTCGGCCGAAATGGCCTCTCACCTCCCTCCCCGATTTATACACGGTGGGCGCCAAAACAAACTCTCCTCGGCCAAAATCTCTGTCGGCAAATATTTGGTGTATGCAAGATTACCGTCCTATCCCCAACTGACTAATATTGTTGTGATGTAGGAAATTTTAAACGGGGGCTAAGTTTGTAAATTTTCTCGCATTTGAGACAAGCGCGCCCTGAAGACATGGTTCCCCCTTCCTCTCTCCCTCCATTTGCCCATTCGTACTCCGTGGGCGCCAAAACACCCTCTCCACCGCACTCTCCTCCGTCCGCCACCCCATCCACTGCCGTCCTTGATAACCCACAAGTATAGGGGATCAGTTGTAGCCTCTTTCGATAAGTAAGAGTGTCGAACCCAACGAGATCGTAAAGGTAGAAAACATATGAAACTAGAAGTACTTTGCAGGTGTCGCGGGAAACAACGGCCACCTATGGGACCAAAGGGCCCCTTGCTGGTTCGGCAGGGGGGACGTCACGTTCCACAAAGAGCAGACGAGCGTGGGGCAGCACGGCAGAGATCACACAGGCAATTTTACCCAGGTTTGGGCCGCCGTGAGGCGTAAAACCCTACTCCTGCTTTGGTGGATTGATGGTGGAAGAATGATGGTGAGGCGTAGTACACTGCCCGACAGGGGTTGCCTCAGGGCAACAGTGGATACGCGCGTATGGGTGTCTGTGTTGTCTAACTTTCCAACCCTTCCTACGATTGCCATGGGCCTCCTTTTATAGATCAAGGGGTTACCACAATGGCAAAGTAGTCATTATGCACCGATAAGATAACAAACAGTGCTATCGTACCTAACTCTGCAGGCTGACAGGGCGCATTAAATGCACCGCTCAACGTCAAGTCACTGGTTGCCCGGCAAGCTTTGCCGGGCTATCTCGCCAGCTCCATGCCTGCTCGCTTGACACATCGCAGGACGGGTGTCATCTGTAGGCATTTCTTGTAGGAAGAGACTGCCATGTGGCAAATGGCTGCCACTTAGTCACTTTGCGGATTGACACTGCACTGATAGACGACGTGGGTCGTGGCGGAGTGGTTGGGTGAGGTGGTTTTGTCTTCGTGAGCGCCAGCAGGCCCTACTGGGACGTCTTGGATGTCTTCTTCCGGGGTGACCCCGCCCTTGCCGAGCTCGCCTGCCCGGCAAGGGAGGCTTTTCTCCTGGTGGTGTCTTGTTCTTCTGACTTGATCTTGGTCCTCTTGATCTGCATGTTGGTTCTTCGATGATCTTGGTCTCTTGTACTCGGGCATGGCCTGATGCTGTAACCTTGTTCCCGTGCCTATGCACAGTCTGAGCAACGGACCTAGGGTTTGTTGCACCGACAGAAGCCCCCGGGCCTGCCCCGAACGCGCTGCCGGGCGTTGTCGGGGTAGGGCCTAATAAGTGCACAGGCGGGGGTGCTGAAGAGGCTGGTCTCTTGGTGTCTTCTTTGCTTCTTCATTAATCTTGAGCTTGGGGCAGTTTCCGATTCCCCCGCGCGTCGTGTAAAGCTAATAGTGGTGGGGCTGCCCTTGTAATGGCCCGTGAATGACTTTAGCACACGGGGTAGAAACTGCCAATTCACTCTTCCCACCACGCCCTTATCCTCAGCCACATATGCCGCATGCATCACGCGGGGTAGGTAACGGAGGCGCGCGGTGCAAGAGAGCATCAAGGTGGGGGCCCGACCTCCTTGAATTAGCTGAGGAGGACGGTGGCCGCCCGTTGAGGGAGGTCGAAGTCATCCATCCTTGCACCCCCCTCCTCTGCTTTCTGCCTCTTGTTGGTTATGTTGAAGAGAAGGGCCTGGGGCCAGCCCCCGGGCTATATTCCGGGGCTTTGCATGGATCCAAAGGAGATACTCGGGCGGCGTGGCGACAACGCCAGAGGTGGCAACTCCGGCGTGCTTGCCGCCGGTCCGCCCGTAGCCTCGACTTCAGTGGGAGGGGGTGCGAACGACACCATGTCGTTGACCGTGGTGGGCATGGCGCGTGGTAGTCGATCGCTCTCCATTCTTCTTTCCTTCGTGGCGCCGGGGAGCCAGGGAAAAGAGTCGTTGTCAGCAAAGGCGGACCTGGTTCCTCCTGGGCGCCGTTCTCTTGCCGTGCAGGAGGGCTCCTTGCTCCCACACATGTCTTCGGGGCGTGTGATGACTTCTTATGCCAGGGCTGCTGGGGACGACCATGCTCTCCGTGGGATGACCCAGAGAGCATCGCGTCCGATGTGACTGCCCCACCGAGGTCTTCGGGTGGTAGTGATGCGGACGGCGGCGGCAACCCACGACGCGTCAAGAACGGGGATGACCGTTCCGACGAGTCGTGTTTGCCGGTGACTCTGCGTCCTCCATCTGGTCCTCCGGTAGTGTCACCATCCGCGCCTGCCCTCCGGTTTCTTCCTCCTCGCTGGGGAGCGGCGCCACCCTGATCCTGGGGAGGCGCCGAATCCCAGCTGGGTCCGCCACCGGCCTCTTCGACCTCCCCCTGTAGGAGATGGATAGGGGCAAAGGCATCACGGGACACTTATCTTTTTTCAATCTTAAATCGCAGGCACTTGCCAAATTTTAATTCAAATATTGTAATCTCTCGAGTCCATGTTAGTGTTCTGTAATGCTTGTACTTGTATTACCAGCATATTAATGAAAAAGATGAACCTTGCCGGGAACCCGTGCATGTATATGCCAGAGGTGGGATGCCTCTTTAGTGTAAATAAACGAGTTTTCCCCGGCAGGCTATCCTGCCGGCACCCTTTTGCTTGCCAGAGAACTGGGTCTACCGGGCAAAAAACAAAGGGACCAGCCCCCCGCCAATTTATTTTTACCAAAGGCCACTGCGACCATTCTGACCGAAGCAGTGTTCGAGTCAAGGATGGGAGCACCTAAGTTTCAAAAGAGTGGTGAGGTTTTCTCATGCACAAGTTATAGCTTACAGAACGCTAATGGACAAGAGGTGGAACTTATCTCTTTGGCTTGCCGGGGATCGCGGTGCCGGGCAATCTTCTCTACTCCTTGTTGAAGCCAAGTTCACGGCATGAACCTGCAGCTTCATGCAGATGAGAATGATGCAAGATGCGACCCTATCTATATGCATATGCAAATGCTCATGAAATGCTTATGCAGTGATCTTGGAATGCTTATGCATGCATGCAACTTGGTCGGGGGCCCCCCAGCGCTTCATTTATTTTCTCTTACACAGGGTCATCGCCCTGCCTTTGTACAAGGGATTACATGCAACCCAGGCAAGGCCTGTACAAAAGGGTGGCTGCCGGGCAGGGCCAGACAGCCGCGCCTTACGGGTAGAACTTGCGGAGATGCTCAATATTCCATGAGTTTTGCAATTGAATGCCATCTCCGGTCTCCAGACGGACTGCGCCGGGTCTGGTGACTTGTACTACCCGGTAAGGGCCTTCCCACTTCGGCGTCAACTTGTTTGTACCCTTGGCGGACTGAACGCGCCTAAGGACAAGGTCGCCTTCCTCAAAACACCGGGCATGAACCCTGTGGCTATGATAGCGACACAGGGCTTGCTGATAGCGTGCAGCACGCGTAGCAGCCCGGAGACGGTTCTCCTCAAGTAGCACAGCATCGTCACGCCGGTGCTGATCTTGCGCTACTTCATCGTAGGCAAGCACTCGAGGCGACCCGTAAATGAGTTCCGTGGGGATAACTGCTTCTGCCCCGTAGACCAGGGAGAAGGGAGTCTGCCCGGTAGCTCAATTTGGTGTCGTTCTGAGGGACCAGAGAAATACCAGTAGCTCATCGATCCACCACCTGCCTTGCTTCTGCAGCGTATCAAAGGTTCTCGTCTTGAGTCCTCGCAGCACTTTAGCGTTCACCCTCTTAGCTTGTCCATTGCTTCTGGGATGTGCGACAGAGGCAAACGAGATCTTGCATCCGAGGGCATGAACATATTGCATGAAGGCGTGGCTCGTGAACTGGGTGTCATTATCGGTAATGATCCTTGCTGGGACTCCAAAACGGCACACCAATTCTTTCAAGAACTTGATAGCTAACTGAGCTGTCACCTTTCTCACGGCAGTCACTTCCGGCCACTTTGTAAACTTGTCAATAGCAACGAACAAGAATTCAAAGCCCCTGATTGCTCGGGGGAAGGGGCCGAGGATATCGAGCCCCCAGACCAAAAATGGCCATGATAGAGGGATTGTCTGAAGAGCTTGAGCAGGCAGGTGGATTTTCTTGGAATGGAACTGGCAGGCTTCACACTTGGTGACTAGCTCGACCGCATCTTGGAGGGCTGTTGGCCAATAGAATCCTTGCCGGAATGCTTTCCCAACTAACGACCTTGATCCAATGTGGGAGCCGCACATGCCTTTGTGTATCTCAGCCAGCCGTTCCTTTCCTTCTTCCCGGTAGACGCACTTCAATTTCACACCGTTGGGCCTCCTTCTGTATAGAGTGTCATCAACAAACTGATACATACTGGCCCTCCGGGCTACTCTTTCAGCTTCATCTTGGTCGCCAGGAAGCTCTCTGGTTTGGAGGAAGTGGACTATGTGCCTTGCCCAAGTTGGAGCCTGTGGCTCGGCAACGAGGACTAGCGGCACCTCCTCAACTGCGGGAGCACATGCCTCGTTCGCGGGGTCCATGCCAGGAGCGGACGGGTCTACCGGGAGAGGCTTACCGGAGTCCAATTTTCTCCTTTTCCGGGCCATTGTCACTGGGGATACGGAGGGTTGAGTAAGATGGAGAACAAAAGTCCCTGGCTCCACAGGAAGCTTCTGCGCAGCATACTTTGACAGATGATCAGCTATGCTGTTTTCCGCATGGGGTACGTGCTCTGTTTGCAATCCGTCAAAGTGCTCCTCCAATCTTCTCACTTCCTTAATGTATGCCTCCATCAATGGGCTTTGATAATCCTTGTTGACTTATCTCACCACAAGTTGTGAATCTCCTTGAATGATCAGCTTCTTAATTCCCAATTCTGCAGCAATCCTGAGCCCGGCAAGGAGCCCTTCATACTCTGTTGTATCGTTGGTTGCCTCTTCCTGGGTAAAATGCATTTGGATGATGTACTTCAAGTGCTCCCCAGAGGGGGCAACAAGAAGCACGCCAGCCCCTACACCTTGTAGGGAAAAGGCACCATCAAAATACATGATCCATTCTTGGGGGGATTCCTTGCCGGGGATAACTGTCTCTGGCATCTCCTCATAAGGGGTTGGCGTCCATTCTGCAATGAACTCTGCCAATGCCCTGCTCTAGATAGTTGATGTGCTCTCAAACTTCAAACCAAAACTGGATAACTCCAAAGCCCACTCCACTATTCTGCCGGTAGCCTCAGGGTTCCGGAGTATCCTTTGCAACGGGAAACGAGTGACAACCGTAATCTCATGGGCTTGGAAGTAGTGGCGCAGTTTCCTTGAGGCCATAATGAGACCAAAGATCAACTTTTGCACGCCAGAGTACCTCAATCTAGCCCCCTGTAACAAGGAGCTGATGAAGTACACTGGGTGCTGCACCACTTTCTTCCTTGCCGTGTCCTTGGGGTTGCTCTCGCTGTCGTGCTCATCGCTATCTCGATCCTTCTCTGGCTCTGCCGGTCTTTGTTCATTCTCTGCCACGTCTACTTCCTGTTGCGCCACCAAGGCTACACTAACCACTTGGTTGGTTGCCACTAAGTATAGCAGCAACGGCTCATGTGGTTTGGGAGCAACCAAGGTAGGCACAGAGGACAAGTAGGTCTCCAACTCTTGCAAAGCTGCATCTGCTTCTGCGGTCCACTTCAGGGGCCCTGCCTTTTTCAAAATTTTGAAGAACGGCAGGGCGCGCTCGGCAAACTTAGAGATGAATCTGCTTAGCGCGGCAACGCACCCTGTCAGACGCCTCACATCCTTAACTGTCCTTGGCACCTGGATCTGCTCAATAGCTTTAATCTTGTCGGGGTTGGCTTCGCTCCCCCGATGGGACACAAAGAACCCAAGCAGCTTGCCAGAGGGAACGCCAAACACACACTTCTCCGGGTTGAGCTTCAAGTTGATCTTGCGCAGATTAGCAAATGTCTCCTCCAAATCCTGAATAAGGGTGGCTCTATCCTTGGTCTTGACCACAATATCATCCATATAAGCTTCAATGTTTCTGTGCAGCTGTGGCTCGAAACCAATCTGGACTGCCCTTGCAAAAGTGGACCCGACACTTTTTAATCCAAATGGCATGCATATAAAACAGTACGTACCACATGGAGTGATGAATGATGTCTTCTCCTCGTCTTCCTTGGACATGAAGATTTGGTGATAGCCAGAGTATGCATCCAAAAAGGAGAGCAGATCATAGCTTGAGGTGGAATCCACAATCTGATCGATGCGCGGCAAGGGAAACGGGTCTTTCAGGCAGGCTTTGTTGAGAACCGTGAAATCTATGCAAAGCCTCCACTTCCCGTTAGCCTTCCGGACTACCACTGGATTTGCCAACCACGTGGGGTGTAACACTCCTCTGACCAAACCAGCTACTTCAAGTTTCTTGATCTCTTCCGCAATGAACTATTGCCTCTCCAAGGCCTGCTTCCGGACTTTCTGCTTGACAGGTCAGGCGTGTGGGCAGACAACAAGGTGGTGCTCGATTACCTCCCTGGGAACACCGGGGATATCAGATGGTTGCCAAGCAAACACATCGATATTCGTCCATAGGAAGGCAACAAGCGCGCTTTCCTATTTGTCATCGAGGGTGGCGCTGATAGTGAAAGTACCATCAACGCCAGCCAGCCCTGCCGGGACCTTCTTCACTTGGGGTGCAGTAACCTTGGACCTCTTACTGTTGGAACACTCCGGCATGTCGTCAATGGGTGTCGTGCACTCGGAGGGGGCACACTTCCTGGATTCTTTGCCGGAGTCCCTACAATCCTTCTTCTTTCCCTTGTTCTCCTTGGCGGGAATTGCTGCCGCTGCTGCCTCTGCCGCGACTGCATCTCGGTACATCTTGTCCACGCAAATGATTGCATCGTTCTTGTCTGATGGGATAGCAATGACTCCCAGCGGCCCAGGCATCTTCAGAGTGTTGTAGGCATAGTGGGATGCCGCCATGAATTTAGCTAGGGTTGGGCGTCCAAGAATCCCATTGTACGGCAGGGGGAGCTCAACCACATCATACACAATCTTCTCAGTCCGGTAGTTCAGCTCTCTCCCAAATGTCACCGGCAACGTGATCTTTCCCTTAGGATGACTCCTGCCGGGATTAACTCCTTGAAATGTGCCGGTGGCCTTCAACTCCTCTTCTGCTATCTGAAGTCTGCTGATAACTGCCGGGGAAATCAGATTCAACCCGGCCCCGCCGTCCACCAACATCTTGGTGACCTTGAGGTTGCGAATTGTTGGAGAGACTAACAATGGCAAACACCCTACCGCTGTGCTGCGGTTAGGATGATCCTCCTTGTCAAATATGATGGGCGTGCGTGACCATTTGAGGGCTTCCGGGCCTCTGGCGCTGGTTCCACAGCATTGACCTCTCGTGCCCATCGCTTGAGCTGGCGGTGAGAAGTGTGCAGAGATGCACCCCCGTCAATGCACAGGGCGTCAGTGGCCTTTTGGAACCCCTGCTCACTGGTTTCTTCTTCATCCCCTCCATCACTCTCATCATCACAGTTTTCCTTCTCTCGACCCCTGGCGGGTTTCCCTTGGTTTCTAAAGGGTTTGCCGGGGCGATTTACTTCACCGCCTCGGCCCTTACCGCCAGCGACATTCTGATCTTTTTCCTTGTCGCGCTTCTCATATTCTGCTCTCTGTCTCTTAACAAGCTGCTCAACCTGATAACACTCTTGAAGGTCGTGGCCTTTGGTCCGATGATTCTTGCAATACGGCCCATCACCTTTCCCGGCCTTCTCAGCAGCCGCGGCCTCCCGGCAGTCAGCGCACATGGCAGCTTCCTTGCCGGGGACCTCAGCTTTGGCCTTCTTGCCGGTACTAGGCATACCCGATCCTTCAACAGTCATCACTGCTTATCCTTCCGCTTCTTATTGCGCTTCTTGCTCTTCTTCTGACTGGTTGATTCATCATCATCTTCTGAATCAACATTGATGAAATCTTCCTCTCCGGGCAACTTTCTTCCCTCCTCCATCCGAGCACACTTATCCACCAAGGTGTGAAGCTCCTTCACAGTCTTGGGCAACCGCACGTTCATCTTGGAACGGATCCGGCGGTTGCGCACATTGGACTAGAAGGCGGCTATCACAGCTGCCGGATGGATATTCGGGATGTTTCTATGAACTTTGCTGAATCTCTGTAAATACTTACGAAGGGTCTCTCCTTCCTTCTGCTGGAGAAGCTGCAAATCGCTGGGTCGACCTGGCTCTTGATGGCCGCCGGTGAAGGCGCCAATGAACTCATGGCACAGGTCAGCCCACGACGAGATGGAGTTCTCCGACAGGTGCATCAGCCAAGACCTCACATTGGACTTGAGAGCCAAAGGGAAGTAGTTGGCGAACACCTTCTCATCTCTTCCCCCGGCAGCCTGAGCAGCGGTGGTGTAGATGCTCAGAAACTCTGCCGGGTTCAGCCTCCCATCGTACTTCTCGGGTATCTCTGTTTTGAACGTGCGAACGGACGGCCAACGGACTTGCTGCAGCTCACGAGTAAAGGCAGGGCACCCAACCTCGAAAGGTAGGCACCCGCCAATACCGAGCGCAAGCTCGTCGATGTCGGGGCCATCGCACCCGTTGGTCTGGCAGTGGTTATCGTGGCGTCGCTCGACGACGATGCGCGTGTCTCCCAGCCGCCTGTCCTATGGGGCTCGCCGTCGGCCTGGACGTGTTCGAGGGTCAGAGGAGGCCATCGAGACATCGTCAGGGTCTTGGTTCTGCTGCGCTCGCACCGGCTGCCGTGGCGGGGACTGCACTGTGGGGGTGGCCCCTTCCGTACGGCCAGCAGCACGGGCTATCATCGCTGCTTGGGGAGGCCGTGGCAGGCCAGCTCGCTGCAAGCCCCCAGCCTCGGCGGAACCGAGCAGACTTTGGATGGTGGCACGCCATTCATCCATCTGCTCGGCCGCTAGCGGAAACCTCAGCAGCAGTTGAGCCCGCGCCATGGCCTCTGTGGCTGTGCTTGGCATGGCTGACGATGAAGTGGATCGCGCCGTCACTCAGCTCCTGACGGCGCCAGCGACGGCGGCACCACGCCCCTGCTGTTGCGGGGTGGCCGCTTGGATGGCAGGGGGACACGGCGAAGGCACTCGAGGGCCAGCGGCTCCGTCGGGTGCAGCAATTTGGTCGACCCGCCCCGGGGAAGGCGCACGCGCCGCGGTCGCCCCCGTGGTGGGGGCGGCCGGAGGGCGGCGGTTTGCCCTGGACCGAGCGCCATTGCTATGGCTGTGCCCGTCGGCGGGAGGAAAGGGCGCAGATGGAATAATCCCTTCATCCTACCTTGTGGAGCGTGACCGTCGGGGCGTTGTTGATGTTGTTCCCCTCTGGTGTTTCCCGCTCCTGTCTCGGCTGCGGGGGAAGTGGTGATGGCGCCGCCTGCGCCGACCACGCCCCCAGTAGCGTCCACGTCCTCGCGTGCCTCCGCACCCCCCGCAGTGTTAGAGGCCGTGGGTGGTGGAGCCTTCGAGGTGGATGGATGAGCAGAAGCACCGGGTTTCTTCTTGGGCGCCATGGTCGATGGCGCTGTCGAAGGCGAGGATGGTAATGAAGATGACGCGCTGCACATGCTTTCAGGTTCGCGCAAGCGATCCCCCTACCTGGCGCGCCAAAGATGTCGCAGGAAACCATAGCCACCTATGGGACCAAAGGGCCCCTTGCTGGTTCGGCAGGGCGGACGTCGTGTTGCACAAAGAGCAGACGAGCGTGGGGCAGCACGGCAGAGATCACACAGGCAATTTTACCCAGGTTCAGGCCGCCGTGAGGCGTAAAACCCTACTCCTTCTTTGGTGGATTGATGGTGGAAGAATGATGGTGAGGCGTAGTACCCTGCCCGGCAGGGGTTGCCTCAGGGCGACAGTGGCTACGTGCGTATGGGTGTCTGCGTTGTCTAACTTTCCAACCCTTCCTACGGTTGCCATGGGCCTCCTTTTATAGATCAAGGGGTTACCACAATGGCAAAGTAGTCATTATGCACCGATAAGATAGCAAACAGTGCTATCGTACCTAACTCTGCAGGCTAACAGGGCGCATTAAATGCACCGCTCAACGTCACGTCACTGGTTGCCCGGCAAGCCTTGCCGGGCTGTCTCGCCAGCTCCACGCCTGCTCGCTTGACACGTCGCAGGACGGGTGTCATCTGTAGGCATTTCTTGTAGGAAGAGGCCGCCATGTGGCAAAGGGCTGCCACTTAGTCACTTTGCGACTTGACACCGCACTGATAGACGACGTGGGTCATGGCGGAGTGGTTGGGTGAGGTGGTTTTGTCTTCGTGAGCCCCGGCAGGCCCTGCTGGGACATCTTGGATGTCTTCTTCCGGGGGTGACCCCGCCCTTGCCGAGCTCGCCTGCCCGGCAAGGGAGGCTTTTCTCCTGGTGGTTTCTTGTTCTTCTGACTTGATCTTGGTCCTCTTGATCTGCATGTTGGTTCATCGATGATCTTGGTCTCTTGTACTCGGGCATGGCCTGATGCTGTAACCTTGTTCATGTGCCTGTGCACAGTCTGGGCAATGGACCCAGGGTTTATTGCACCGATAGTAGGTGTTGTAGGATAGGTTTGCAAGATAATAAAGAGCACGTAAATAAAAACTAGGGGTTGTTTAGATAAAGAAACAATTACGTTAGTTTAACGAGTGTGCAAAAGTGGTGGTATGAGTTGCGGAATTTTCCCTAAGCAATTGACTATGTTACTAGACTGATAGCAAGTTTTATGTGGGAGAGGCCACTGCTAGCATGTCATCCCTTACTTGGAATTCTATGCACTTATGATTGGAACTATTAGCAAGCATCCGCAACTACTAATGTTCATTAAGGTAAAACCCAACCATAGCATTAAGATATATTGGTCCCCCTTCAATCCCGTATGCATCAATTTCTATGCTAGGCTGAAGCTGCTATCACCCTTGCCCTCCAATACATAGTCCTATCAACATACAACTAACCCTATGGTGTGATCCACACGTGCGCTCATATGATGGGCACCAAAGGACAGCAACATAACCACAAGCAAATTAAACCAATCATAGCAATTCACCAATCACCGATAGGACAACGAAAATCTACTCAGACATCATAGGATGGCAACACATCTTTGGATAATAATATGAAGCATAAAGCACCATGTTCAAGTAGAGGGTACAGCGGGTTGCGGGAGAGTGGACCGCTGAATATAGATGGGGGAAGGTGATGAAGATGTTGGGGAAGATGACAGAGGTGTTGGTGTAGATCGCCGTCACACGATGATTGCCCCGGCGGAGTTCCAGCGCCACCGGGAGAGAGGGGGAGAGAGCCCCCCTCCTTTTTCTTCTTCCCTGACCTTCCCCCTAGATGGGAGAAGGGTTTCCCCTCTGGTCCATGGCCTCCATGGCGGCGGAGGGGCGGGAGCGGTACATGTACATCTTGCAGTCGGTCATGAAGGTGAGTGGATGGAAGGTGGAGCGGTACATGCAATCCGCGGTGATGGACATGTATGCAAATAATCGGATTAGGATTAGATGTCCGTGTGCAAGATGCAAGGAAGGAGTTCTTTTGGACCCTTTTGATCGTGGCACTTTGAAGGCGCACCTGCTGATGAATGGTTTCATGGATGGCTATACTCAGTGGATAAGTGAAGAAGATGATGATAATGAGGACGTCCACATGGCAGGGAATAATGACATGGGGCTAGACGAAGAGATGACCGATCAACATGAAGACGATGGCGCCGGACATGTCGGCGGGGAAGAGTCCGGAAATGACGATGGCGGCGGAGAAGATTCCGGACACGGCGAAGAAGAGTCCGGACATGGCGGAGAAGAGGCGGCGGTCACGCCGCAGTCTTCGACGGTACTAAGTGCAGTCATGCAGGACCCTCATGTTCGAGACCTCCTTCACAAGAGTATGACTAGCAAGAGAGCTGCTTCTAGAGAGGAGGCCAAGCTGGCGCAACTTGAAGTAGACTCGAGGACTCCATTGTATGATGGTTGCGATCCCGAGGTGACCCGCTTGAGTTTCACGCTCGAACTTCTAAAGACGAAGGCCAAAAACAAATGGACAGACAAAAGCCTCGATGAGCATTTGAAGTATCTACATAATAAAGTTCTTCCCGCGGGGAACCTGTGTCCTACTAGTGTCGAGGAGGCCAAGAAAATCGTTTGCCCTTTTGATTTGCCGCACATTAGGTACCACACATGCATCAATGATTGCATCATTTATTGGGGGGAGCACGCGGAAAAAACCAGTTGTCCAGTGTGCAATGCTTCTCGATACAAGAAGGCAGGAAAGAAAGCTCCTCAAAAAGTTGTATGGTACTTTCCGATCACTCCCCGTCTGCAGCGGTATTTCGTAGATCCTAAGGAAGCAAAGCTCATGCGCTGGCACTCGGAGAGGAAGAAGCCCGATGATGGAGATGATCCGAGGCTGAGACACCTCGTAGATGGTAGCCAGTGGAGAGCATTCAACGCCGTATATGGATTTGCTGCAGAAGATCCAAGGAACATCGTGCTTGGTGCGAGTACCGATGGCATGAATCCGTTTGGAAACCAGAACACCAACCACAGCACATGGCCCGTGTTTGTATGGATGTACAACCTCCCCCCATGGAAGTGCATGAAGACAAAGTACATACACATGAGCATGCTGATTCAAGGGCCGAAACAACCGGGAAATAGTATTAACCTGTATATGGGGCTTCTGCAAGAGGAGCTAGACACGTTACGGAAAACACCAGCATGGACATGGGACGCCAGCAAAGGAGAATATTTCCATATGAGAGCCGCGCTGATGACGACGGTGGACGACTATCTCGGTTACGGGTACACCTCAGGCCAGGTGTCCCACGGATACTGCGGATGCACGAGGTGCATGGATGATACAACATCTCAGCAACTTACGTCAAGGAAAGATGGCGGGTCCGGGAAAATTGTGTACATGGGGCATCGTAGATGGCTCGAGAAGGATGACCCATGGAGAAAGCGTGGAGATCTATTCAATGGGTTGGCTGAGCTTCGAGGACCTCCACGTAAGAGGAGCGGCGCCGAAATCGACGAGCTGTTGAGAAACTAGGAACAATGCCCCGCGCCGGGAAAGATCAAAAAGGCGCCGGAGCCGCTGCTGAAGGTATGGAAAACGAGGTCTATTTTCTGGGACTTGGAGTACTGGCCCAATCACGACACGCCTCATTGCCTTGATTAGATGCATATCACGAAGAATGTCCTCGAGAGCTTGCTTGGCACACTGATGAACATGCCGGAGAAGACCAAGGATGGGCTGAAGGCAAGGAAAGACTTGGAAGATTTGAAGATCAGGAAAGAGCTCCACCGTAAAAAGTCGATGGAGGAGACGGAGACGGAGACGAAGGAAGGGGAAAGGGGCAGAAAAGTCAACAAGAAGGAGGAGAATTATTGCCCCCCTTCTTGCTTCACCTTAAGTGCGAAGGAGATCGATCAATTCATCAAGTGCCTTATGGGAATCAAAGTCAGTTCCGGTTACTGTGGGAAGGTAAGCAGATTTCTAGACCCCAAGAAGAAAAGGTTCAGCGGGATGAAGTCTCATGACTGTCACGTGATGATGACGCAGATACTCCCGGTTGCCATTAGAGGGATAATGGACAAGCACGTCCGTGACACGCTTACTGGTCTCTGCAACTTCTTCGACATTATATCTTGAAAGTCCATAAGTGTGAAGCAGCTCCGAAGGCTACAGGAAGAGATCGTTGTCATACTATGTGAGCTTGAGATGTACTTCCCGCCCGCGTTCTTTGACGTCATGGTGCATCTGTGTGTCCACATCATGGACGACATCATAGACCTCGGGCCGACATTCCTTCACAGCATGTTGCCGTTCGAGAGGATGAATGGGGTCATCAAAGGATTCGTTCGTAACATGTCCCTTCCCGAAGGGAGCATCGTCCAGGGGTATCTGACGCATGAGTGTGTCTCCTTTTGTGAGAATTATATAAGCGTCGGAGACCCTGTTGTTGGTTTGCCTGTCAAGAAGCACGATGGGAAGCTCGAAGGAGATGGTCACAACAACGGCCGGAGGGAATTGCACGTGGACTACTCGGATCGACGGAACGACTTTGACAGGGGCTACTTAGTAGTGCTACAACACCTAGATGTGGTAGATGATTATGTGGCAAAGCACAAAGAAAGCATCGCAAAGAAGTACCGTGATAAGGGGATGCTCAAGACGGACGACGAAGTTACTGTAGAGCACAACGCCACTTTCTTGCGTTGGTTCAAAGAGTAAGTTCTTGAAAATCCCCCGGAAGAGGGCAGTTCGGATGGATTGCTCATACATGCCTTAGCACATGGCCCCGCGCCCAAGCTCGCGACCTATCAGTCCTACGATATCAATGGGTACACATTCTACACGGAGGCCAAAGACATGGACAGTGATTACCAGAACTCCGGGGTGACATTTCAATGCGTGACTGACGCCAACGGCACAACTGAAAGATTCTACGGAAGGGTCGAAGAGATCTGGGAGCTTGACTATGCTGGAATGCACAATGCGACGATGTTCCGTGTCAGATGGGCCAAGGACGTCGTAAGAGAAAATAAGTATTTCACCACCATGTCTATACCCGAATCAAAGAGCACTCCCGTGAACGTTAACGTCATCGCCAAAAATGAGCCATGGGTACACGCTAAGCACGTGACACAATGCTTCTTCATAACCGACCCGGCCAATCCCAGCTGTGTTGTCGTGAGGAGATCCAAAAGGAGCATCGTCGGAATGGATGGAGTCGCCAACGAGGAAGACTACGACCAATACAGCAACCTGATGAGGGAAGATGACGATGACGATGCAGCATACGTGAAAAGAAGAATCAATACTACATTACCTAAGAAAGATCGTAATCCATGGCTCCGGAAAAGTCACAAGGAGGGGCTCAATTACTCGGCAACGAACAAGAAAGGGAAGAAGCTCAATGTGAAACGTCATCGACGCAGCTGATCAGAAACCTACATTTATATATATGTATCTATTTTGTGTACGCACTTAAGTAACCGTTATCGGTCAACTGATATGTTACCACCACATGCATGGTTCCGGTGATATTCGCGCAGTGGGGGAGAGGGAGACGCCATCGTCGGGAGAAAAAAAACAAAAAAAAAGGGAGAAAGCAGTACAAAAGAAAAAGAAACGTAAACAGAAAAGAAAAGGAAAATAATAAAAGAAAAGAAAACTAAAAACTAGAAAAGGAAAATAATAAAAAGAAAAGAATAAAAATTGGAACAGTTAGCAGTAGCGTTGGATTGTGAACTAGCGCTATAGCTAATATAGCTACAGCGCTGGGTTCCAAAAAAGCGCTACTACTATGTGCCATTAGCAGTAGCGCTGCATTACAACCCAGCGTTATAGCTAAGTTAGCTATAGCGCTGGTTCACAATCCAGCGCTACTACTATTTTGAGTTAACCCGCGAGGGCTCAAATTTTGCCAAGTCCGCCAAGTCCCAATCCCCCACTCTTCCCCCACTCTGTCGCCGCCGCCGTCGCCCTGCCTGCCCTCGCGCCGTCCGTCGCCCTCGACCGCCGGCCATCGCCCCTGGCCGCCGTCGACCTCATCGCTGGCCGTCTCCCGAGCCCGCCCTCGACCTCACCGGCGTCTCCCCTACCCGCCCTCGACCACAACGCCGCCCCCGCCTCTCCCCTGCCCGCGCGCCCTCGACCTCGCCGCCGCCGCCCTCCACCTCCATCCTCGGCTTCTCCTGCATCGCCATAAGCCTCTCCTCTCCCCTGCCCTCATCTCCCTCTCCTCTCCCCTGCCCTCCTCTCTCTCTGTTTAGGGCTTTTAGGGCAAGTTAGCAAATTTAGCAAAAAAAAAAATACCAAAGTTAGCAAATTTAGCAAAGTAGTCAACTTTTCTTAGCAAATTAGGGCAGTAGCTGATTAGCAAATAGGTATAAAAAACAGTAGCAAATTTTTTTAAAAAACAGTAGCAAAGTTTAGAAAAACAGTAGCAATTTAAAAAAAAGTAGCAAAAAATTAGGTATAAAAACAGTAGCAAATAAAAAAAAGTAGCAAATTAAAAAAAACAGTAGCAAAGTTAGCAAAATTTTGAGCAAGTTAGCAAAAACAGTAGAGAGAGAGAGTGAGAGAGCAAGTTTGTAGCTATTTTTGTCATTTTTGTGCATTTAAGTACAAGCATGCTTTTGCTTGAATGATATATGTCATTGATGTTATATGTTGGTTTTGCAATGTTGGTTGAATGTCGAAAAATATCCGAGTGGCCTATGTTTTGCCGAAATGTTGATTCATTTCCATTCCGGCAAATTTCAGGCGCTCCATATGTCCACTTTTTAGCAAAGGTCATGCCGAAAATTTCCATGATTTTCGGCATGACTTGTGCTAGAATCTAGGACATATGGAGTACCCGGGATTTGTCGGAAGGGGAATGAATCAACATTCCGACCAAACATAGGCCCCTTTTTCCTCTTCATTATATCTTTTATATACAATTGTTGATCAATAGGAAACATGTCTACCGACGCCGAAGTCGTGGGTGGTTCTGCTCGCCTCGAAGACCCCATCGAGGCAGCAAATCACTATTTCGATTACTTGGACGAACACCAGATGGGGTTGCATGGTGGCGGCAGTGGCACCAATCCCAACACCGACGCCGACACTGGCACCAGGACCGACACCACCCCCGAGACTAGCAACGATGCTGTTGTAGCCGGTAAAGCACCAAAGAAGAAGAGGACACGAAGACCAAACGAGATTGGCATCGGACAAATTATGGTCATGGAGATGCACCCCAAGAAGTTAGAGCCAACGGCGCGGAGGATGCGTGCTCTTGCTGAGGCAATCAACTTGGATGCATCCTCAGGGAAACCGCCAACATCAATGATGAGAGGTTGAAGCAGATACCACATATGGAGCACATGCTCCTAAAGAAGTTGCATAATAGGTTCCTGTTCCCCGGCCGGAATGAAGGCAAATATAAAGAGCCGTGGGACGACGTCGCCATGACAAAGATAAACGACAAGGCGATGGTGACGTTCACCAATGACTTGTCCTCCTGGAAAGTTCGAGTGAAAAAAGCGATTGGGAAGAATGAACCGTGGTCCAAGATTCATGCTGATAATCCGACAATAACGGAAGAGGACTTTGCAAAATTCGAGGAGAATTGCGGTAAAGAAGAAGTCAAGGCAAGGTCGGAGAAAATGAAGGCGCTCCAGGCCAGGAACATGCCTCCCCACCGCCTCGGAAGCCGTGGTTACGAGGGGAAGAGGCACGTATGGGCCAAGGAGGACACTGAACGTGAAAGTCACGGAATCCCAGACCCCTTGGCGGAGTTCACCGACCCGCTGGAGCATGACTGGATCAGGGCCCGGTACAAGTGGGACAAAGTCAAAAAGATCTTTTACACGGACCCAAACCCGAGGGAGTTCATGAGACTTCTGGTAATTGTTATATTACCACATTATCATATTAGCTTCCAATCAATTCGACTGCAATTTTTGTCACATTAGTAAACCATCCATGTTCCTTTTGCAGAAAGAGTAGCACCAAAAGGCAGCCAAAAGCGACGAGTCATCACAGTCGTCGGCGAGGCCCAAGTGGGACACCCCATTCAACCGGGCCCTAAACATACTGAAAAAGGTCCCGGTGGACAAGCCGCCGTCCTATGGACGTGTGCACGGCGTTGGAGATGGCGCCTCGTGGAAGACGTGCTACCACGAGGAGCCAGAGGAAAGAAGGAAGAGACGGTCGGTCGTCACTCAGCAGAGCATCGACAAGAAGGTCGCGATTGCGGTCAATAAGACCAAAGCTAAGACCAAAGAAGAGTTGCTCGGGGCCGTCAATGCAGCGGTCACGGACGCGGTGGTCAGCTTGCTTCCGGCACTTTTCGATTTCACGAAGAACAATCCAAATGCACGGCCGGAGGACTTTCCCCTTCCCAGCTTTGTCGGGAGCAATTCGGCGAACACCACAGCACCAGTACCTGCTCAAGCAACCGCAAAAGGTCCCGCTCCTGTTCATAGCAGCCCGACCTCCGTCTCTTGCATGCTCAGTGGGCCTTCATCCCTGGCTGAGCTCGACGCCCTCACGGTAATTACGCGTCATACCCTTTTCACCAGCATGTCTATAGTCTTCTGTTTTAGTTGCCTTTCGGATGTTTGACGTCGCAGACATGTCTCCTTCGTAGGCCGATGACACCCCGTGCACCCTACTCTATGACATCAAGGGCCAGAAGGTGGCCGTGGGAAAGGCAACGATCATGAAGCCGAAGGACCGCATGTTCCACAACCGAGAGATGCCCGATGGCATCTTCAAGGTTAACGTGGCCAGTGTCTTAGCGGGCTTTGAGGATTTGCCTCCTCCGGTACTAGTCGATGACGACGAGACCCCTAAGATGATTGACGCATGCAAGAGCGGGTTCTTGCCTTGGCCGAAGTCTCTTCTTCGTCTCGAGGCGCCCAGTATCACGCCAATGCCACCTTCTCAAGAAGGTATGAACACCACCCCACCTACCACATTACCTGCACCTGTCGTGGCGAGTGATAGCGGACGACGCGAGGGAGAGCCTCCATTAGTGCCAGATGATGTAGCCCCCGCTGTTAAAGAAGCAAATGTTGATGATGACATGGAGGATGATGATGATGACCCAGACAAGTATTTCAATACCGCCTATGATGATGGAGGATTGATGGCTCAGGACGATGAAGACTCAGGCTATGAGCATGGAGATGATGACTTGATGCTGCCTGATTTGCTGGAGCCGGAACGTCCTAAGGCGGAATGCAAAAAGTCTCTCTTCAAGCGATCCTTGCAGGAGACGCCTCCAAATGCCGCCTGTACCCAGCAACCCCCCGAGGCCCGTCCACTGATTAGCCCGATGACACTGGGGGTGGTGATTAGGGAAGGTATGGTGGGCTCACTACCGCCACCCACCAAGAAGCAAAGGAGGAGACCGGACAGGAAAGGCCCTAAAGGCGCCAGAGCTGCTTCAAGCAGCCAGCCGCCTCTGAAGCCCCGGGTGGTAGACAAAATACCTGTCCAAGGTGCGAAGCGCTTCCATGTCGCCGGCGAGCCGATCCTACCTGCCAAAGTGCTAGAGCACCTAGTGAACAATGATCTAAGGAGACTGCATGAAGATGTGCTGGCCAGAGAGAAAAGCCTTCTGATCACGGAAAAACCAGGATACCCGCTTTACGCGGCTCAGGTGCCGGGTGGGAAGTTGTACATTGAGAGATGGCCCGCGAATAAGTTCATCCTGCGATTTGACTACATCTACGACATGTTCCACATGACCAAGCTGGATTTCCAGTTCATCCGCATGTATGCGTTGTATCTGAACTACTTCATCAGGGTCGAGAACATCAAATATATCTGCGTCGCGGACCCATTCTATATGCACGAGAGCTTCTTGGCAGTTTGGAAAGAGCACCGTGACTATGCGAGCAAGTACCTCGGCAACTTCATGATCTCTAATAAGGACAAGGAAGCGATTCTCGTGCCTTATCATCCCACGTAAGTCATCCGCACATATCCTTTCGTAAGTGTTAATCATTCCTTTGCAAGCATGGAGGCTAATTTGAGGTGTACTTAATTTGCTCAGCGGGGGGGGGGGGGGGGCGCTCCGTCCTCAATCGTTCTGTAACCCAGAATACTCCCATGCTATGTACTTGGACTCATCGAAGAACCTCAGGAAAAAGGATTACAAGCACATAAAGAGTGTTCTCGATAGTGCCCTGTTAACCTTCAGCCTGTCTGGTGGATATATCAAGGTGAAAAAGTATAGGAATCGCGGGCTGGCTTTCGGTCATAAGACCGACTTCTGCTGCATCCAGCAACCGCACACCAGTATGGCTGATGGATTCTACCTCATGCATCACCTGCTCGAGTACAGAAGGGATAATCAACGCCTTCGCATGTCACCTACTATCAACGATGCCGAGATTGTCAGCTGGGCCACAAGCATAGGAAAGACATCGGATCATCGAATCAGAGCTGTGTTTTATCATGTACAGTGTGAACTTGCCCAAGTGATCATGAAGCAGGTCCTCGAACCAACAGGGATGTTCTACCATGGGCCAATCGCGCGGGAAGATGTCCGAGCACTGCTACTCGCTCAGCGTCTGGACCTGAAGCCTTTCAAGAAGCTCGGGTGCTTCCTCCCTGACTATGAAGATTGGACCACCGACATGGAGGACTGATTGTTGATGACAATGTGTCACTACTGTCTTTTTCTATGGCAAAACTTTGAATTTATGCACGGCGAAACTATGTGATGTAACTAAACAGTGGTCCTGAACTAGCGTAGATCGCTCTAGTTAATTAGTTTGGGTATGAGGAACTTCGTCCTTTATGTTTACTATTGGTTGCTTGTATTTTGCTAATTATGCCTCTTTGTTTTCTTAAGTACATTATGTTGCATATTATCGTTCAATTCATCAACTCACGATGCAGGTACATAGATCAGAGATGGTGAAGGGCTACTACGCCGTGTACGTTGGGAGGGTTCCAGGAGTCTACGACCACTGGCCAGCCGCTCAGGCCCAGGTGCTCAGGTACCCGGGTGCTAGCCACAGTGGGTTCGACAGCAGAGCGAAAGCGGAAAGTAGTTACTTGAGGTGGACACTCCAGCATGAGCAGGGGCGGGACCGCCGGTACTACATAGTCGCGCTCTTGCTCATGCTGATCGGTCTTCTCTTCTACATCATGGTTTAGATAGAGATGATTAAACTTGTGTGTGTGCCATGACCATGCAGTTGCACTTATTCGAGACATGACATGATCGCACCTGTATATCGCTATTTTCAAGATGTGATGATATTTGTGTTGAATGATGATGATGATGATGGTATGACGAGACTACTGTATGTCTATGATATGATGAGAATAGTGTATGTTTAGTATGATCTGATGAAACTTTTGTATAGAGCCTGTATAAATACAGCACAAATACGTAGAGGGGTGCGGATCGGTGAAAGCAGGAACATTAGCAGTAGCGCTGGAAAGCACCTAGCAGTAGCGCTGGCTTAGCAGCAGCGCTTCCTGTGAAAAAGCGGTACAGATAGTTATCAGTAGCGCTGGTCCAGGAAGCGCTACTGCTAACAATACTTACCAGTAGCGCTGCCCGTTACAGCGCTACTGCTACAACTTAGCTGTAGTGTGCTAGCAGTAGCGCTGGACCCAGCGCTACTGCT
This sequence comes from Thinopyrum elongatum, assembly GCA_011799875.1. Classification (NCBI taxonomy): domain Eukaryota; kingdom Viridiplantae; phylum Streptophyta; class Magnoliopsida; order Poales; family Poaceae; genus Thinopyrum; species Thinopyrum elongatum. The sequence goes on from CM022297.1 coordinate 235,506,123, forward strand.
ATGCATATTTCAAGCGCTACTACTAGGGTTTTCCCTAGTAGTGCATGCAACGGATGCACTAGAGCTATAAGTGTATGAAAGCTCACAAATGAAACTAAGTGGGTGTGCATCCAACTTGCTTTCTCATGTAGACCTCGGGCATTTGAGGAAGCCCATCATCGGAATATACAAGCTAGGTTCTATAATGAAAATTCCCACTAGTATATGAAAGTGATAACTCAAGAGACTCTCTATATGAAGAACATGGTTCTACTCTGAAGCACAAGTGTGGTAAAAGGATAGTAGCATTGCCCCTTCTCTCTTTTTCTCTCATTTTTTTTGTTTTCTTTATTTTCGGCTCTCTCCTTTTTTTGCCACTTTTTTTTATTTGGGCTTCTTTGGCCTCTTTTATTTTTTTAAAGTCCGGATACTCATCCCAACTTGTGAGGGAATCATATCTTCCATCATCCTTTCCTCACATGGGACAATGCTCTAATAATGATGATGATCACACTTTTATTTACTTACAACTCAATATTACAACTAGATATATAGAACAATATAACTCTATATGAATGCCTCTGGCAGTGTACCAGGATGTGCAATGATCTAGCGTAGCAAAGATATGAAAAAACAGACAAGCCATGAAAATATCATGCTAGCTATCTTACGATCATGCAAAGCAATATGACAATGAATGCTCAAGTCATGTATATGATGATGATGGAAGTTGCATGGCAATATATCTCGGAATGGCTATGGAAATGCCATAATAGGTAGGTATGGTGGCTGTTTTGAGGAAGATATAATGAGGCTTATGTGTGATAGAGCGTATCGTATCACGGGGTTTGGATGCACCGGCGAAGTTTGCACCAACTCTCGAGGTGAGAAAGGGCAATGCACGGTACCGAAGAGGCTAGCAATGATGGAAGGGTGAGAGTGCGTATAATCCATGGACTCAACATTAGTCATAAAGAACTCACATACTTATTGCAAAAATTTATTAGCTATCGAAACAAAGTACTACACGCATGCCCCTAGGGGGATAGATTAGTAGGAAAAGACCATCGCTCGTCCCCGACCGCCACTCATAAGGAAGACAATCAGAAAATAAATCATGCTCCGACTTCATCAGATAACGGTTCACCATACGTGCATGCGGGAATCACAAACCTCAACACAAGTATTTCTACCAATCCACAATTACTCAATAGCATGACTCTAATATCACCATCTTTATATTGCAAAACTATTGCAAGGAATCAAACATATCATATTCAGTGATCTACAAGTTTTATGTAGGATTTTATGACTAACCATGTGAATGACCAATTCCTGTTGACTCTCTAAATAGACATAAGTGAAGCAAGAGAGTTTAATTCTTTCTACAAAAGATATGCCCATGCTCTAACAAATATAAGTGAAGCAAAAGAGCATTCTACAAATGGCGGTTTTCTATGTGTAGAGAAACAGGCAATCCAAACTTCAAATGATATAAGTGAAGCACATGAAGCATTCTATAAAGCCATACTCAAAAGATATAAGTGAAGTGCAAAGAGCATTCTATAAATCAACCAAGGACTATCTCATACCAGCATGGTGCATTACTAAAAGAAAAATAAAAAGCACACGGCGCTCCAAGATTTACGCATATCATGTGACGAATAAAAATATAGCTCCAAGTAAAATTACCGATGATCGTTAGAAGAAAGAGGGGATGCCTTCCGGGGCATCCCCAAGCTTAGTTGCTTGGGAGTCCTTGAATATTACCTTGGGATGCCTCGGGCATCCCCAAGCTTAGGCTCTTGCCACTCCTTATTCCTTCATCCATCGTCATCTCACCCAAAACTTGAAAACTTCAATCACACAAAACTTAACAAAACCCTCGTGAGATCCGTTAGTATAATAAAACAAATCACCACTTTAAGTACTGTTGAAAACCCATTCATATTTTGTTTTTGCATTGTATCTACTGTATTATAACTTCTCCATATCTTATACCACCGATAAAATTGATAGTTTCATCAAAACTAGCAAAACAATGTATCAAAAACAGAATCTGTCTTAAACAGGATAGTCTGTAGCAATCTGAACATCTACTATACTTATGTAACTCCAAAAATTCTGAAAAATTAGTAAAAAATAAAAAATTTGTATAGAAGTACAATGCAAAAAGTTTCAGAAGCTTTTGACATTCCAGTAAAAAATGTAAATTCACACGCTATAGCCAAAGTTTGTTTTTTTCCACTGCACATACCAAACAAGCAATCTAATCATCCTAAAGGAAAATCTTGGCACATTATTTTTATAATACAATGGATTTGTACAAGGGGATAATTATTTTTGTTAAAAAAAATTTGTAATCGAGATTCACAAAGTTTCCATGGGCATGAACAAAGTTCAAGGACGTCCGCCACTTCAACGATGTTCGTCTTTCTCACTTTCACTTTTCTTTTTGAAAAGTTTTAGGTTCCCCTCTATATTTTTTTTGTTTTTAAACCTTTTAAAAGCAGACAACAGAAATAAATGACTCTCTAAAACTTTTGGGTTGTCTCCTTGGCAGCGCTTTCTTTAAAGCCATTAAGCTAGGCATATAGTGCTCAAGTAATGGATCCACCCGGATCCCAAGGTATATCAAAGCCAATTTTAATTAACAATGATTTGTGATTTAGTAGTGAGCACAAAGTAACATATATCATGCAACAACGAAGTCTAACTCTCTTCCTATGCATCGGCATGTCATAAAAGAACAATTCATGCACACATAGTTAAGGCCGATACATAGTATAAACAACTTCTTGCAATTTTATCGTATTGGAAACATAGAGAGGCGGAGATGTAGTTCCTCTCTCATAATAATTGCAAGTAGGAGCAGCAAGCACATGCATATTATATTTATCAAAATCATCATGTGCAATAATAGAATGCACCCCATCAATATAATCCTTAATAAGCGCAAACTTCTCCGATATAGTGTATTTGGGAGAATTCAAAAAGATAATAGGACTATCATGCGTGGGTGCAATAGCAACAATTTCATTCTTAACATAAGGAACTATAGCAAGTTCATCTCCATAAGCATCATTCATATTGGCATCATGGCCACAAGCATAGCAATCATCAATTTCATCAAAAAGGAATATTTAAAACGAATCCAAGGGATCATAGCAATTATCATAGCATTCATCTTTCGGTAAGCACGAAGGGAAATTAAACAATGCATGAGTTGAAGAGTTACTCTCATTAGAAGGTGGGCGCAGGTAGCTAATCCGCTCTTCCTCCTTTTGTTCTTCACTCTCCTCGTCATCTTTTTCATATAATGAGCTCACAGTGTCATCAATTTCTTCTTCCATAGATTCCTGCAAAATATTAGTCTCTTCTTGGATAGCGGAGACTTTCTCAATAAACTCATTACTATCGGCATTATATTCATAATTCTCATAGAAATATTTAAGTATAGCAAAATTTTCAGGTCTGTAAACAGCATCATCAAGATTTTCACACTTTTCAAACAAAGATTCAATTTCATAAGCACCCTTAAAAGCAACAAATTCTTCTATTCGTTCCACAGCATAGTAATCATATATACCATTAGCATAAGAAGCCAAGGTTTCATTATCATTAAATTTACATTAAAAGGGAAGGTGTAGAGCCTTCATCCTAGAGCAACAAGTATAATCATATCTCAAGCATAAATTACGAGCATACCAATGCAACATATGATTTTGATCCCATAACAGTTTCCCTTTTTGAGTCAAGCAATAATCCCTAAAGTATTCATGTTGATCCAACGTGTCTCCCATTATATAATTGAATGGGATTTTCTCAGGATTATTAAAGTAGTGCATAATATCTTTCACATAATGAGCATCGAGGGTTTTAGGAGGTTCCCCATCTCCATGAGTATCAAGTAAACCTAATTTTTTTGGTATTTCGTGTTCCATATCCATAACTAAAGATAGAGAACAACTTAGAACAGAAAATAAAATCTACTTAGTGATAAAGCAAACAAGCACACACGAGAATATTCACCCCATGCTATTGCTCCCCGGCAACGGCGCCAGAAAAAGGTCTTGATAACCCACAAGTATAGGGGATCAGTTGTAGCCTCTTTTGATAAGTAAGAGTGTCAAACCCAATGAGGAGCTAAAGATAGAACAAATATTCCCTCAAGTTCTATCGACCACCGATACAACTCTACGCACGCTTAACGTTCGCTTTACCTAGAACAAGTATGAAACTAGAAGTACTTTGTAGGTGTTGTGGGATAGGTTTGCAAGATAATAAAGAGCACGTAAATAAAAACTAGGGGCTGTTTAGATAAAGAAACAATCACGTTAGTTTAACGAGTGTGGAAAAGTGGTGGTAGGAGTTGCGGAATTGTCCCTAAGCAATTGACTACGTTACTAGACCGATAGCAAGTTTTATGCGGGAGAGGCCACTGCTAGCATGTCATCCCTTACTTGGAATTCTATGCACTTATGATTGGAACTATTAGCAAGCATCCGCAACTACTAACATTCATTAACGTAAAACCCAACCATAGCATTAAGATATATTGGTCCCCCTTCAATCCCGTATGCATCAATTTCTATGCTAGGCTGAAGCTGCTATCACCCTTGCCCTCCAATACATAGTCCTATCAACATAAAACAAACCCTATGGTGTGATCCACACGCATGCTCATATGATGGGCACCAAATGATAGCAACATAACCACAAGCAAATTAAACTAATCATAGCAATTCACCAATCACCGATAGGACAACGAAAATCTACTCAGACATCATAGGATGGCAACACATCATTGGATAATAAATATGAAGCATAAAGCACCATGTTCAAGTAGAGGGTACAGTGGGTTGCGAGAGAGTGGACCGCTGAATATAGATGGGGGAAGGTGATGAAGATGTTGGGGAAGATGACAGAGGTGTTGGTGTAGATCGCCGTCACACGATGATTGCCCTGGCGGCGTTCCGGCGCCACCGGGAGAGAGAGCCCCCCTCCTTTTTCTTCTTCCTTGACCTTCCTCCTAGATGGGAGAAGGGTTTCCCCTCTGGTCCATGGCCTCCATGGTGGCGGAGGGGCGGGAGCCCCTCCAAGATTGGATCTCTCTCTCTATTTCCTTCTGTTTCTGCGTTCCCAGATTCTGGCCTTTCACCGTTTCTTAAATTCCCGGAGATCCATAACTCCGATTGGGCTGAAATTTCAACATGATTTTTATCCGGATATTATCTTTCTTGCGGCGAAAGAAGGGCACCAACCGCCTTACGGGGTGGCCACAAGGGTCCAGGGCGCGCCCCTATGGCTTGTGGTCCCCTCGGGCATCGTCTCGTGTTGATTCTTTTTCCCAAAAATCACATATATTCCAAAAAAATCTCCGTAAGTTTTTATCGTGTTCGGACTTCGTTTGATATGGATTTTCTGCGAAACCAAAAACATGCAATAAACAGGAACTCGTACTGGGCACTGTATCAATATGTTAGTCCCAAAAATAATATAAAAAGTTGCCAAAAGTATATGAAAGTTGTAGAATATTGGCAGGAAACAATCAAAAATTATAGATACGATGGAGGCGTATCAGTCCTCCTCTACCATGCCGGAGCTGATACCCCGACACCGTCGTCCAGTACAAGAGATCGACCTCTCTCATCCACGGCTTCAGACCAAGATCCTTGCATCGCGTCCTCTCGCTTCATCCGAGCCGTCGTCCACCTTGCCGAGGCTGCTCGTACGACCATCTCGTCCACCGCGCCGGGATATTTCCCTCGCCGCCACCGTCTGCCCTCCTAGATCTGCTTCCACGCCGCCGATAGCCATTGCTACCGCAGCACCCTCAACGCCTCAGCAGATGCTTACACGATGCCACACCAGAGGCCGTACTCTTTCGTATCTGCTCAAGTTATTTATCTCAGCAAGAAAATAGATCGCCACTGCTTTACTGTGATTTCTTGTCCATCACTTAGAATCTTACTTGTTAGTTGAAAACAAACATTGGTTGCGAAGTTGCCTTTGTCCGGTTTGCACCTTTAGATCCGCCATGGCACGTGCACCACTATACTCACAATGCTTATGGTTTTCCCCCTTCTATATTCCACATTAGCTTAAATGACAGTCAACTGAATTTCAAATTGGGGTCAGTCCATTTTTGGGAGTTCGTCGGAGGGAAGGAAGGGGCTCACCGGAGGGCTGCCCCATTATCTATCTTAGGGTTTCGGGTGGTGACCGTGGTTGTGGGGGGCTGTCGTCGGGCTATGGTGGGGCCTCGTCGGAGGCAAAACTCGACATGGGTGGGGGGGTGGGGTTAGCTAGAGGGATGGCCGGGGGCGGCGGAAGACCGGAGGTGGTTGGCAGTTCAGGGAAGGGCGGGGGCCGGTGGTTCGGCCGGAGGCCCGTGCGGTGGTCTTTAGGGGAAGAATAAGAGGCGAGGAAGAAGGGTTAGGAGACGTAGGATCTTCATCCAACCGCCTGAAATGGTCGACTGACCCAAATGAGGAAAGTCAGGTGACTTGCATGTAGACATTCCCATATATTCAGTGCCATTATTGAAGGTGCTTCGAGACGTACGTGCAAGCAGTGCTCCTCAACCCATCAAGCTGACAACATGCCACTCATAATTCCAAACTTAGTTGCTCAAATACGAATCTGGTATGATGCTGACATGTACTAAAACAGAGAATGTTTAATTGGTCAGCTAATGTTCCTACTTTACTTTCGAAAAGCACATGCGCGACATATCGAGGGACAGCAGGGAGTTGCGTTCTTAATGCGCTCTGGTTCATCATGTGTGGCCAACCAACATTTTATTATCCAAAATCTGCTTGCTCTTCTTTAACATGCTCCTCTTATGTTCTTCTTTTGTAAGTACTCGCTCCGTACCTAAATATAAGTCTTTGTAGAGATTCCTCCATGGACTACATACGGAGCAAAATGAGTGAATCTACACTCTAAAATGTATCTATATATATCCGTATGTGATCCATAGTGGAATCTCTACAAAGACTTGTATTTAGGAACAAAGGGAGTATATTAGTTGTACAGTATGTTCTTTGTAGTGAAGAGGAGCAGGGACATTTGCAATGTACAGGTCTATTCGGTCGCTTGTCATGGACGCTTTCAACTCTTCGTGTTGGTCTTCATGTCGATTGTCATGGACGCTTTCAACTCTTCGTATTCGGTCATATGTGTCGCCTTTGAGAGTTAGACTGATAGTAACAGTACTGCGCCTTTAGTTGTAGAGAGCTGGTATCCGAAGCCTTTCTAGCCGTACCGGCAATACTAGCACATATATTCCAGCAAGCTCCACTTTCCTGATTTTACTCCTGATGCTTAGGGTTTTCCCATTATATCTACACTATGATCTGCGTAGGTGCTTTGTGTCCTACTAGCAGCTGTCCACCCTTTAAAGCTAAATAACACACCAATCATACGTCCTAATGTTCTTCAAATATGAATGTAATATGATACTAACATTAACTAACAGACACACATTTAATTGGTTAGCTAATGCTCCCACTTGAGTTTCCAAATGCATGTGGCCACATATAGAGAGACATCATGGAATGGCATTTCTTTGCGTGCTCTGATTCATCATGGGCGGGCAACCAACATTGTATAGAAAGAAGGGGAATCTCAATAATATGCTTTCCCTTCTATTCTTTAACATGTTCCTCTTCTGTTCTTCTTTAGTAAGTACAGTATGTTCCTTGTCAGGAAGGGGAGCAGGGACATCTGCAGTCGACAGCTCTATTGGGCCGGTTCTGCTACATGATTTCTTACTTCGAGTTGGTCTGCCATAATATCGCGGAAATGGTGGGAGCTGCGCGGTCTTTGATAGACAAGACTGATAGTAACAGCTGTGCGCCTTCAGATGAATAGAGCTGGCCTATAGGTGATTGATAGGCTGCATATTAGTAGCGGCAAAACCCTATATTTTCCAGCCAGTTCCGCTTTCCCGATTTATTTGTGGTGGTTATGGTGTACCCCTATTATCTACACTATGATCTGCCTAGTGGCTGTGCGCTCTCGTTATCACGGTTTGGCAATAAACTTTCTATACGGTATATTATGAACCTATCATCTGCCAACTATCCTTACATCTGGAGCTCCCAACAGGGAGCCTATTTTTTTGTGTAGTTGTGCCAGATTATATTAATCTACTCACCATATTACAGCACACATGGGCTCTCTCATCAGAATCCAGTGATAGCACACAAGGGTTTACAGGGAGCCCCTATTATATTACAATATCCTCTGGATTACAAAGATAATCTCACTACTATTTATGTTTTCATGCTTTTCAGATATTGTACGTAATCACAATGAATATAAGAATGCGCACATCAGAAGATTATTGCGGAACAGTTCAATGGGTAACAAACTTGGCATCAAGGGATTGAGGTCCATTGTGGATGCAATGAAACCCACGTGCTCCCAACCTATAGATTCATCTTCAGAATATGATCCTAATGACTATTCTGAGCTTAAGGAGTCAAAGGCAGATGGCCTATCCTGGTCACCCAATAAGGTGCATGTTCTAATTTGGCAAGGTTTTATTGGTTGCACATATCTTGCATAAGGTGTCTTGCATTTCTTTTGCTTCGTTGCACCGTCATCTGCTTAGTTTACTCATGATATATGTGAAGATGCCATGCCCATCCATTATCAATACCTATTCCATTTGTCGTCATACCATGTTTTTTCATTCAAATGTTGTTCTTGTGTTTCAGTCATCGAAAAGGAAGAGGGTGATTGCAGAACCTGAAGGAGTACAAACAAAGTCCTTGAAAAAGGTGGTGCTACCGGAGAAATCAGATAGCACCCCACGTATATTGGCGATAGAACCAGCGCCGCAAAACCTAGGATATCGCAACTATGCTGGTCGCTGCTTTGCTCTTGTGAGTACCTATTGTCCTGTCGTTGTACTTACATTCATACCTGGTGGATTATGTGACATCATTGTGCATTATAGCTTGCTTATCCACTATTCGCTCCAAATTATCAGATCTATATTAATGCTTACATTAATGTAGAATAAACCCAATGCTTATGAAGAAATTTAGTTCTGCATTGTTCTTGTAAGTATTTGCTGTCCTTCATCACTGTACATATATTGTCAGCTAGTTCTTCATGTATAGTTTGCAGCTTATTTTCCCTTGCCCTCCATTTTCTACACATCAGATCTACATTTACTCTTGCGAAAATATTGAATAAAACCAATGTTAGTGAAGGTTTAGCTCTGCATTGCTCTTGTCAGTGCCTTTTGCTTGTATGCTGTATTTACATTTGTACTCTGCATCTTAGGTTAAATAATCGCCATTTGTTCCTATATTTTCACATCTATATTTACTCTTAACAAAATGTAGAATAAAGGCAATGCTCTTGAAGAAGAGTGTGCGGTAAACTTCTTGAATTGCCCCCCCCCCCATCAATATGGACAAGGGCTTTATAGAGCCGGTCTTCACTCCTAATGTAAGTTTGTCCTCCTCGAGCCTTCAAAGTTTGTTGTGTATATTTGGATAGCTATGAGTGCAAATGCTATTTATTTTTGTCGTCTGCATCAAATTGCTTGTTCAAAGTTTATGACGAAGAAGTACATAAACATAAGTTTGTCCTTCTCAATTTTAGTCTTTAGTTGTACAACCTAGTTCCTTATTCATACCATGTAAATTAAACTAAACATAGCAAGTTATCTTCTTTAGCACTGTGTGTATGCTTGTGTTCTTGATCTGTAATCCAGTAGTGTGGTGAAACTACCAACTCCAGCACAATGTCATATCCTGCTATGTCTCAACTATGAACAATGCCATATTATATTAATGTTATTTAAATCATGTCTCTTTATTTGCCAATCTGAAATGGTATAAATTGACAGTACACTCACCATTCATGCTTATACGTTGTTTAGCACTACATGTATGCTTGTGTTCTTGATCTGTAATCCAGTGGTATGGTGAAGCTGGCCGCTCCTGCACAATGCCATTTCCTGCCGTCTTAACTATGAACAATGCCTATTATGTTAATGCTATTTTAAACTGTGTCTCTTTATTTCTGACAAAGAAATGAGATGAATTGACAGCGCTGATGCTTATACGTGCAAAACCTGTTATCTACCTGCTTGTTTCTCTTTCAGGGTGACAGCATTGATGCTAGGAAGAACTGCCACAATGATAGTAAGACGAACCCATTGTTTGTCCCTCTAACATATATTCTAGAGAAGAAGGCAACACATCTTGAGGGTAGGGATACAACCACAAAGTCATGTCTTGATGTAGTGTCGAACTTACTCAGTGACACAAGCTCGATGAAGTCGCCGCCTAAATTTGTTCGACTTCTTCAGTCTGAAATTCAACCAGAAAGACATGCTTCCGCTCAAATTCGACTGGAACTCCAATCTCTATGCAAGATTAACCATAAGTACATGATGTCTATTGATGCTATACAGCTTAAGTTGGTGGATATAAGCATCAAACAAGCGCAGTCTCATCAGGTTGCTAAGCTGCTTGCGTTGCAGCTCCTGGGTCGGGCTAACCTTTCTTGAACTATGTTGAAGTGTTGTCGGTTCTGTCTATTATTTTGTCGGCCTGTTTACTTCCACTGGTGGCGACCTGTCCTGTTTATGGACTCTGCTGTCTGGTTGCCCTTTATTATCACTGGCGGCGAACTTTGATGCCTAGGGGATGTAATATGCTGTAATTTTGTTGTTGTATAGTCTAGGTTTATTCTTCATCACGATGCTGTAATTTATTTGCTATTTATTTCGTCACTCTGACAAAAGGTCGTAATCTTCGATCAGAGCGCAATGAGCCAATAGGTTAGGTTTATAAAAAAATAATTTTGGTACTAAAACTGGTCAGTCGCCAATCGCTAGTACGGGCCGAACCGTGGGCCTACAATCATCTTGGGCCATTAGTTAGGTCTAGTCTTAATCTGGCCCACTATTAGTTTTGGGCCTTTAAAAGGCTGAGTAAACCGCTTGCCTTAATTGGGCCGGAAAATTAAATTGGCTTTTAACAGGTTGAGAACTAGATTGAGCCTTAATTGTGGCGAACAATTCACGGGCCGACAGCACGCTGTAATATACATCGGCCCATTATTGGCCCATTTGTGTGACAGGCCATTAACAGGCTGAAATGTTTTTTGGCCTTGGCTGACCCAATTACATGACGGACGGGAAGCAGGCCGGATCTATAACGGGCCAAAATTAGGCCCAACACTCTCAAGGGCCTTTAACGGGCCGATAGGCAGTTTGGGGTATAATGTATCCACGAAGACTACGGGCCGTTAAGAGGCCGAAAGTAACTACGGACCAGAATTAGGCGCAGGTGCAACTCGGGCCTTTAAATGGCCGAAAGCAAAATCGGGCCGAAAGAGGCCCATATGTAGACAGGGCCACTGACAGGCCGAAACTAATATCGGGCCGAACTGTTAAACGGGCCATTAAGAGGCCGAAGAGCAAATCAGGGCCCCAATGGGCCCGATGGCACAGTAGCTGTTAAAGGGCCGTATCTGTTATGGGCCGTAATTTGGTCCAAGAAATGAAAGTCAGTTAATGGGCCGGATCTGGTATGGACTGTAATTTGGCTCAAACTATTACAGGCTCTTAACGGGCCGGATCTGATATGGGCCGTAAACTGCCCAGAATATTGCAGTCCTTTAACGGCCCCTATCTGATGTGGGCCGTAATTTGGTCCAGAAAATGTTAGGCTGTTAATGGGCCGGCCCATTAGATCTGACAAAATCTTGTGGGCCTGTTCCTGGGCCAGCTTTTAAACCTATATGGGCCTCTATTGGGCCGTCTTACATGTTAACGTTTCATTGGCGATTCTTGTCCAATGGACGGTTGACATCTGTGCCAACGCGGAGCTGACATGTGGTTCCGTCGGCAATGAGAATTTTACACATGGAAAATCACCATTGGTCGTGGCTGTTAGCGGGTTATCGGATCCAAAACCGGACCTGATAGCTTAACGGTGACCCGTTATGGTGGATGCCACGTGTCGGTTACCCTTGATGAAAGCACTTCTATGACGCGCGATTTATCGTCGTGGAAGTGGACTCTTCCGTGTTGATAATTTTGGTAATGTCATGGAACACTTCTACGACAGCACAGGTATGACTATCTTGATTCTGTCATAAAATCATCATGGATGTACATGCATGAAAGAAAACGTGACCTACTGTGAAAAAACGTATCATCACGGAAGTGTATTTTTTTGTAGTGTACAATCTTCTCTCTTCTTCTCCGATTCTCCTGTCGTCTACCTCGAATCAGCCTGACCTCACTATACGCCATGCCGCATCACAATGGGCTGTGTCGGGGCACGACACCTATGGGATCCCGAGAGACCCCTTTACGATTCGGCGGGGGGAGAGGTACACGCAAAGAGCAGAACCGGTGATCGACGCGTGATGTTTTTACCCAGGTTCGGGCCGCTGATCAGCGTAAAACCCTACTCCTGCTTTGTGTTCTTATTGATGTTCTTGAGCCCAGCCTTCAGGAGCGCTCGCAATGAACAGTACGTTCAAAGAGCAGCTACGCATACAGAATGGGCCAGAAGTTCCCCTCCTCTGTAGCAGTTGCCCTGGGCCTCCTTTTATATGCTCAAAGGGGTCTCCACAGTGGCAAAATGTACATACATTGAGGTGTAAAGTAGCTACAGGGTATCATACCTAACCCCTGACGGATTAGGACAAGCGCATTTAATGCACCGTGAGGTGTCCGCTTAGGTGTCCTCACTTTCTTGGGGATGGAAAAAGGGGCCATCCCATCAGCATCGCTTAAGCTCCCCTCCACTGGCGCGCCGCCACGCATCCATGGAAGGAGCCAGAATGTCAGACTCGTCATTGTGCCGAAGCGGTGGCACAGTGGCAGAACCTCGCCAGGCGCTGAAACTTGCTGGGCGCCAAGCCTTGCCGGGCACCGATCCTTGCCGGGTGCCAAGCCTTGCCGGGCGCCGATCCTTGCCGGGCGCCGATCCTCAGATTTCTGACTTGATGATTTCCTTGATGACTTAAATCGACCTCGAGCTGATCCCGACAAGCCTTGCCGCGAGGACGGCTACAACTGCCCGTGCACAAGTAAGGGGTACTAAGGGCCCAATACTTAGTACACCGACAGGAGCCCCCGGGCCTGGGCCACACACGAGTGCGAGGCGTTGTTGGGCTAGGCCCAAACAGTGCACGGGCACGCGTGCCAGGGAATCAACTGCTCGCAAAGATTTTGTTTTACTGTGCCCCCCACTACGCGCACGGAGCGCGCGATGTGGGAAGCGTGCCAAAAAGGCTGCAAACTGTTTCGCGCCCACAGAGGCGCATTCATATTGGGGGATAAACAAGGCGGCCCCGCTCCTTCCCCATAAAAAGGAGAAGTCGTGGAGGCGCAGACCCATTCGCCCCCCTCTTCTTCCCAATCTGGCTATTGCCATCGCCTTCCTCTGCTCAAGCTCAGAGCGAAATCTTCCTTCTCTTCTGCTCGCCATTCCCGCGCTCGTTCCATCCTCCTGCCTCCATCTCCACAGCCGCCATGCCGCCCAAGACCAGCAAGGGCAAGGGCACAGACAAGGAGGCAAAAGCCGAAGTTCCGGAAAGTGAGCTGGTGAAGATGCGGAAGAAGCTCGTCGTCTTCCCTCCGATGCTTGATGCCGAAACCTTGAAGGGACGATACCAATGCATGTGGGCGAAGGGAACACAAGCCCACCCCGCCACGCGCGTCATCCCAGGTGCTAATTCCAAAGGCGGATCGGACAGATACCCCTTCTTCACCGCGTACTTTTATTGCGGGCTCTGTCCACCTTTTTCCGATTTCTTCAACGACATCATGTATACGTACGGCTTCCGCCTTCTTGACTTCACGCTGAATGCCGTATTTTGCATGTCGATCTTTGCCCATCTTTGTGAAAATTTTGCCGGCGTGATCCCCAATTCCGCTCTCTTCCGCCACTATTTCTATCCTCGAATCCAAAAAGGAGAGGCTCTCTCTGGATCTATTGCTTGGATTCCAAGGGCCTGGAACAAGGAGATATACCCAGATGGAGTTTACCGCGAAAAGTGGGACGAGTGGCGGGCCGAATGGTGCTGGATCCAGGAAGCAGATCCTCATCCTTTTTGTCACCCCCGGCGACAGAAGGTGGTCCGCGGCAAGGATTGGGGCGATCTCGCCACAGAAGACGAGAAGCTCACAATCGCCACTACCAGAATCCTTCGCTTGAAGGCTGCCGGGCTGACAATGGAGATGATCGGCTTCGACTTCCTCCGCCACCGCATCGCCCCTCTACAGAATAGGGGAAGGCCAGGCTGGGAGTATAAGAACGCAGCGGATGTCATGAGGCTGCGCCCCGGGCTGAACAACAACTTGACTGTTATGCAGCTTGGCGCCCTCTGCCAGAAGTTATTCCAGCGCGAAGACAAGCACCGGCTGCCGGCAAGGATCGTCCCCTTGTGCAACAACTCTGCGCTGGGGTCGATCATTGCTTTCTTGCCGATGTTCAACGCCCACGGCCTTGACCCGACCTGGGTCGAGCCAAGCAAGGAAGAAGCGCAGAAATTCTTCGACAATCTGACGGAAAAGCCTGTCCGGCAAGAGCCAGATCTTATTCGCGCCACCACGGATCAGGAGGTAGCATACATCGCTACCAGACTGGAGGAAGCGAATCTTGCCGCGGAGGCCGGCAGCGTTGGCTTCATGGAGTGGGAAGCCAGCGAGGCAGAGGTGGTAATGGAGGCGAGGCCTGCCGGGGAGGACGAGGTTGCCGGGGAAGAGAGCGGCGCAGCCGCTGAAATCTCGTCCGGCGAGGACTCAGTCGAAGAAGAAGAGACGCGGGAAGAGCCCCCTCCCCCGAAGAAGAAGACGAAGCGTGTTCTTCGGAAGGCTGCGTCTGACATCCCGGCAAGCCAGCCCTCTCCGAGCGGCGAAGCCCCCGGCAAGAAAGTGGCCGACAAGACCAGACCGCGGCAGGGGGCCCGTCAACAGCCTGCACGGCGTGCGAGGCCCGCACCAGCGGCCACTGCTGGGGCGGCAGGAGGGTCTCGCACCACCACACCGGAAACTGCCCCGGCGCCTGCCACAGCCAAGCGGCCTAGGACTCCTCCTCCGCCTCCCCACTCAGACACCGCAACGGAGGTCGACTTTGACATCTCCGGCTTTAGTCCGGAGCGAGAGGAAGAAGAGTAAGTACTTCGCCACAACTTTTGCCTTCCAATCTTGCATCAATTTTTACTGACTTGCTTGCATTGCTTCTGTAGTGACACAGAAACCTTGCTGGAGAGGATGGCGAAGAGGTCAAGGACTTCTACGGGCGACGAGCCCCCGGCAGGCTTCACTAGCGTGCCAGAGACCGTCATCATGAGCCCGGAGCCTAGTCCTCAGCGCAGCCCACAGCGTAAGTTCATAGTCCATTTTTCTGTTGGCTGGTGCCGAAGCTTCCATTCTTGTCGCTGATATCTTCGGGTTCGCAGGAGAAGAACGGCAACAAGGAGAGGATTGCCCCATTGTGCCTCCTTCATCGACTGCTCCGCCCACAAGCACATCTCCGGCAAGAGATCCTGCCGACGAGCCCGTCCAGATTGAGGAGGAGCCGACAAGCACGGACTCCGGCAACCCACTCCCGGCAACCGGAGTTGCCGGGAGAGGCGAAGCTACTTCTTGACAGCCCGACGCAGGTACTCGATCGCCTCAAAGTGCTAGCTATTCTTTTCCCCTTACTTCTTTATCTTTGATTACTTCAAAATCAAAAATTCGATCTTGTTCTGACCTTCTCCTTCTCCCTTCAGAGTTCTCTGAGATGGAACATATAGACGTCGACGCTGTCATCGAGGAGACCGTCAGGGATGCTGCTGCCGAAGCGGACAGGATCACCGCCAGCGAGGCCACCAAGGATGATGTTGCCGGGGCCGGTGATGCTCTTGACGGGGAGGCCGCCAAGACGGCACGAACGGAAATCGCGGAAGAACCTGCCGAAGAGGGCGACAGGGAGGCTGGAGACCATACTGACGGCATTCCTGCCGCAGGAGCGCCAGGCGCTGCATCGGCCGCGGAGCCCCCTGTCACTGGTGAGGCGGCCACTGAAGACCAGCCATCAACATCTGACGAGCCCTCATCCAGCAAGTACCTCAAGGTTGGCAAAAACCTATTCATCAACTTGCCAGGGACGGCAAGCACCGAGGCACCAGCCGAAGGAGAAATTTTCGAAGAAATCATCACTGCTGCCGGGCTTGAAGTTGTCGACAATCCCAGCACTAGCAGTGGCAAGTCTGAAGAGGATCAGCTCCTTCAGGCCATGGGCAAAAACTTCCGCAAACTCCAGGCTCTCCATCGTGCCCGAAAGGAGAAGGCGGACTCCAGAATGGCAGTTGTCGAGGCAGCCGAAGCGGACTTTCAGAAACGCGTCGCACAAATGCAAATCTGGCACGCCGAGGCCCTTCAATAGCTGGTTGCCGGTCGAGAACAAGTGAGCCAGCAATGGAATGAGGTCCTCCTGAAGCAATCAGACATGGAGAAAGCCCATGATGAAGCTGTTCAAAGGATTGCTGCCGAAGATGCCCTCCTGACGGGGCGCCGCGTTGCTCTTGATGCTCATGAGGAAGATCTCACTGCTCGTGAGTAGGCGCTCGCCGCCAAGCTTCGCAGCAAGGATGAAGACATTGAAAATCTTGTCGCGCGGCGGACCCAGGAGCTGGAGCAGAAGCACAAGGAGGCGCTCAAAGCTCTAACTGCAAGTCACGCCGGCAAGCTCAAGGAGGCCGTCGATGCTGCCAAAGCTGCAGAGGCCGCCAAGAACGAGCTGAGCGACAAAGTGAAGAGGCTGGAAACAGATCTCGAAGAGCACGGCAAGGAACTCTCGACGCTCAAGGGGGACAGGGAAAAAACCCTCCACTCCTTGGCGGAGATGCAAGTTGCCCTGTCCGACAAGACCAAGTAGCTCTCTTCTGCGGCTGATAATATTGCGGTTCTGGAGCTGAAGCTGACCACGTTGCAGAAATCTCTCGAGGCCGGCAGGGCCCGTGAGAAGGCTCTACTCAAGGATCTCCAAGGAGAGAGGAACCTGCTCAAGAGCGCTGCCGCTGCCCAGGCTGATTATGAAAAGGGAGTGGAGATCTGGACTGGCCGTCTCATCGCCACCGCGGAGAAGCTTACCGCGGAACTGTCAACCATGGGCTTGTCGAACTTCAGATATTCTTCCGAGGAAAGAATATCTCCAAGCGCCAAGTTGACGATGTTCTTTGAAAGCATCATCAACGCGTTGAGGGCGCTCCAGTCCAGCCGGGCGACCCAACTGGCGAACGAGACTCGCCGGCTTTGCCGGGCCGTCCTTCGCAAGATGCTCCTCAAGGTGGTGCACAGCAATCCCGGCATCGACCTCTCCAGCGCACTCGGCCACCTGCCAAAGGATGCGAATGTTGAGGCGCTTGAGAAGTGCATCGCGCCAATCCTTGAGAAGGTGGACTCCATCAAAAGGATCGAAGGCCAGCGCAGGGATTGAGTGCTTCCCCTTTGATTCTTGCCGCCACCATCTCATGTAAAAGACAGTTAAGTCTCGAGTTAGAACTGCGGCAACTTATGGATGTAATATAATTTAACTATGCTTAGGCTCATGCTAGCTACTTTCCTTGTCTGATTCCTTTATGTATGGAGTTCATCCTACGCTTACTGAAAAACTTGCCGGCGCGCAACCTGCTGCGAGCGCTCGGTGCGGGACTTCAGCAGCCTGCTGGAGGCGCAGCGGCCGGCAAGACTCCTTGGCGCTCTCAGTGCAGCCACTTAAATGGTTGAGCGGACTCGAAACAAAATAAGGGCGCAACTGATTACAACAAGGGTTCCTTCGCGTGCAGATTTTCCATACAAGGGTCGGAATCGTCCAAGGAACAAACTTGGTAATAAAAAGAAAAACTTGTTCTGAGTTTTAGGACTTAGCTTTCTATCTTTGTCCTTCCTCCGGCAAGCATACGATTCCGAACGTCACCAACTGGTATTCATGTCTCCCTTCCTCCCCCGGCAAATGTGCGCGCGAGGAATCCTTCTGTCTTTAAGAAAAAGAAAGAAGAGAAAATAAAGAGATGAAACCTTGGCGGTTCGTTAGAACTTACCGGGATCAGGTGTTATACAACATCTTTGACAAACATGCATATATGAATGTGAACATGAGAATCAATAAGGAAATGTACAACACTTAAATTTATTCATCTGTGCTCAGGGTCTGCGTCTGGCTTTGTACAAAGGATCACATGCCTTGCTGGCAAGACTTGTACAAAAAGGTGGTTGCCGGGAGCCCCCGGCAACCGCGCCTTATGGATAGAACTTGCGAAGATGTTCGATATTCCAGGAATTACTCACTGGAACACCATCCTCGGTCTCCAGGCGGACAGCGCCAGGCTTGGTGACTCGTACTATCCGATAAGGGCCTTCCCACTTTGGCGTCAACTTGTTTGAATTCTTGGCGGACTGAATCCGTCAAAGAACAAGGTCGCCTTCCTCAAGGCTTCGGGCATGAACTTTGCGGCTATGATAGCGGCGCAAAGCTTGCTGGTAGCGTGCAGCTCGCACAGCAGCCTGAAGATGATTCTCCTCAAGGAGCACAGTGTCATCTTGCCGCAGTTGCTCTTGCTCGAGCTCATCATAAGCGAGCACTCGAGGAGATCCGTATATGAGTTCCATGGGGAGAACTGCTTCCGCCCCATACACTAGAGCGAAGGGCGTCTGGCCGGTGGCTCGATTTGGTGTCGTTCTGATTGACCAAAGAACCGCCGGCAACTCATCAATCCAGCGTCTTCCGCACTTTTTCAACCTGTCAAAAGTTCTGGTCCTGAGACCGTGCAGCACTTCAGCATTGGCCCTCTCCGCTTGGCCGTTGCTTCTTGGGTGAGCAACAGAGGCAAAACAAATCTTGCCGCCAAGGTCTTGGACGTACTGCATGAAGGTGCGACTTGTGAACTGCGTGCCGTTGTCGGTGATGATCCTATTAGGCACACCGAAACGGCAAACAATTCCTTTGAAGAACTTGACAGCCGACTGCGCTATCACCTTCCTCACTGCTTCCACCTCCGGCCACTTTGTGAACTTGTCGATAGCAACGTACAAGTACTCAAAGCCCCCGGCAGCACGGGGGAAGGGGCCCAATATGTCGAGCCCCCAGACCAAAAATGGCCAGGAGAGAGGGATTGTTTGAAGAGCTTGAGCTGGCTGATGTAATTTCTTCGAATGAAACTGGCACGCTTCACACCTGGTTACTAGTGCAGTCGCATCCTGGAGGGCGGTGGGCCAAAAGAAACCTTGCCGGAATGCTTTCCCGGCAAGCGCTCTTGACCCTATGTGAGAGCCACACATACCCCCATGTATCTCTGCCAACAGCTCTAGTCCATCCTCCCTAGGAATACACTTCAATTTCACACCGTTTGGTCTCTTTCTGTACAGGACGTCATCGACGAACTTGTACATAACAGACCGACGGGCTACTCTCTCCGCTTCTTCTTGTTCCTCAGGGAGTTCACCTGTCTGAAGGAAATGGACGATGGGTTGCGCCCATGCTGGAGCCTGAGGCTTGACAGCTAGGACTAAAGGCATCTCCTCTGCCAGGGGGACATTTGTCTCGACAGAAGGGCCTGAGGCCTTGCCGGAGCCTGTTGTTCCCCAGCAGGCGTGTCGATCCCAGCAACTTCCTTGCCGGCGGCTCCGGGGAGCTCTGCCGGGAAGTACTGGCCAGATTTCAACTTTCTTCTATTTTCTTGCCGCGTCGATGGTGCCACGGATGGTTGAGTCAATTGGAGCACAAAAGTTCCTGGTTCCACAGGCAACTTGAGGGCAGCACGCTTTGACAGGTCGTCAGCAACGCTGTTCTCGGCACGAGGAACGTGCTCCATTTGGAGACCGTCAAAGCGCTCTTCCAATTTCCTCACTTCATCCACGTAGGCTTGCATCAATGGGCTTTGATAGTTCTTGTTGACCTGCCTGACGACAAGCTGTGAATCACCTTTGATAATGAGCTTTCTGATACAAAGGTCCGCTGCGATCCTGAGACCGGCAAGCAAACCTTCATACTCTGCAGTGTTATTGGTTGAACTCTCCCGGGGAAAATGCATTTGGACTACATACTTGAGGTGCTCTCTGGTGGGCGCGACAAGCAGCACACCAGCACCGGCGCCTTGCAGCGAAAAAGCCCCGTCAAAGTACATAACCCATTGCTGATCGGTTTCCTTGCCGGGGAGACTTGTTTCTTGAACTTCTTCGTCTGGCGTCGGGGTCCATTCTGCGATGAACTCCGCCAAGGCCCTGCTCTGAATCGTCGAAGTACTTTCAAACTTAAGACCAAAGCTGGACAGCTCCAACGCCCACTCCACGATCCTGACGGTTGCTTCCGGATTTTGCAAAATCCATTGCAACGGAAAGCGAGTGACGACGGTGATCTCATGTTCTTGAAAATAATGGCGCAGCTTTCTTGAGGCCATAAGGAGGCCGAAAAGCAACTTCTGCACACCAGAATAACTTGATCTAGCCCCTTGTAAGAGGGAGCTAACAAAATAAACTGGGCGCTGCACCACCTTTTTCTTCTGCAAGGGCTCTTCTGTTTGCGCAGATCCTGTCTTGCCGGGATCATCCCTTGCCGGGGAAGATCTTGCCGCGTCACTTGGCGGTCCTGCCGCTGATGTTGCCTCCTCGACAGCTTCCCTTTGCGCCACCAGCACAGCGCTAACCACTTGATTTGTTGCCGCCAGATACAGCAGCAACGGCTCTTGTGGTTTAGGTGCGACTAGCGTCGGCGGAGAAGAAAGGTATTTCTTCAAATCTTGCAGCGCTGCCTCCGCTTCCGGAGTCCATTTCATTGGACCTGCCTTCTTCAAAATTTTGAAGAAGGGTAGGGCGCGCTCAGCAGATTTGGAAATAAACCTGCTTAGAGCAGCAACACAGCCGGCAAGACGACGCACATCCTTGACGTGTCTTGGCGCTTCGATTTGCTCAATAGCTTTGATCTTGTCGAGGTTCGCTTCGATTCCCCGGCAAGACACAAAGAATCCGAGGAGCTTGCCGGAAGGAACACCGAACACGCACTTCTCAGGATTGAGCTTCAAGTTGATCTTGCGCAAGTTCGCAAATGTTTCTTCTAAATCTTGAATGAGCGTTGCTTTATCCTTAGTTTTGACCACTATATCATCCATATACGCCTCCATATTTCTATGGAGTTGTGGCTCAAAACCAATCTGGATTGCTCTGGCAAATGTTGAACCAGCACTTTCCAACCCGAAAGGCATTCGTATAAAGCAATACGTACCACATGGGGTGATAAAGGCGGTCTTCTCTTCATCTTCCTTTGCCATAAAAATCTGATGATACCCTGAATAGGCATCAAGGAAGGACAGGAGATCACAACCAGCGGTGGCATCCACAATCTGGTCGATGCGCGGCAAGGGAAAAGGATCTTTTGGACAAGCTTTATTGATATCTCTGTAATCGATACAAAGCCTCCATTTCCCGTTCGCTTTCCGCACTACAACCGGATTGGCCAGCCAGGTTGGATGAAGCACTCCTTTGACCAGTCCTGCTGCATCCAGCCTCTTAATTTCTTCGGCAATGAATTCTTGCCGCTCCAAGGCCTGTTTCCTCACCCTTTGCTTGACGGGCCGCGCATGGGGACAGACAGCAAGGTGGTGCTCAATCACTTTCCTGGGAATGCCGGGGATGTCAGACGGTTGCCATGCAAACACGTCGACATTCGCCCGCAGGAAAGCAACGAGCGCGCTTTCCTATTTGTCATCTAGGGCGGAACTTATAGTGAAAGTTCCCCCCGTTCCGTCCTCCCTGGCAGGCACCTTCTTAGTTTTCGGCGGGGCAGCCTTGGGCTTCTTGTTCTTGCCGGTGGAACTCTCTGGTACGTCCTCGACGGAAGCGCAGCACTCCGAGGAGGCGCGCTTGCCGGAGTTTGTGCCAAGGTTCCTGCCGGTCTTCTTCTTCCCTCTGGGAGTTCCAGCGGCAGGAGCAGATGCCTTGATGGCAGGTGCTGCAACTGCTTCCCGGTAAAGTTGATCGGCACAGATGAGCGCATCCCTCTTGTCGGAATGGATAGTGATGACGCCCAACGGCCCAGGCATCTTCAAGACGTTGTATGCGTAGTGTGATGCCGCCATGAACTTAGCCAGCGCTGGCCGGCCAAGGATCCCATTGTATGACATGGGGATCTTGGCGACATCAAACACCACCTTTTTGGTCCTGAAGTTAAGCTCGCTGCCAAATGTTACCGGCAGCGTGATCTTGCCCTTAGGCTGGGTTCTTCCCGGGTTGACCCCTTGAAACGTACCCGTTTCCTCGAGGTCTTCGTCTGGAATCTGAAGCTTTGTGAGCACGTCTGGTGATATCAAGTTTAGGCCGGCCCCGCCGTCGACTAACATCTTCGTCACCTTGAGGTTGCGAATTGTCGGGGAAACCAACAATGGCAAACACCCGACCGCAGTTGTGCGATCGGGGTGATCCTCGGCGTCAAAGATGATAGGCGTGCTGGACCACTTCAGAGGCCTACAAGCATCGGGGGATGGCTCTGCCGCATTAACCTCCCGCACCCACTGTTTAAGTTGGCGGTGGGAAGAATGGAGCGAGGCACCCCCATCAATGCACATAGCCTCCGTAGCCTTCTGGAATTCCTGCTCACTGGATTCATCATCTTCCTCATCATCATCTCCTTCTTTATCTCGGCCCCGAGCGGGCCGATCCTTCTGCTGCTTGGCCTTGCCGCGGCGACCCCCTCGGCCACCGTGTTTCTTGCCGGACCCCTCAGCACCGTCTTGGGCCTTCTCTTTGTCTCGCCTCTCGTATTCGGCCTTCTGCTTCTCGGCAAGTTGCTCAACTTGCCGACAGTCCTGGAGATCGTGGCCCTTAGTGCGATGGATCTTGCAATATTGCTTGCCGGAGTTCTCCGACTTGTCGACAGCCGCCAAGGCCTGACAGGAAGGGCACCCGGCAAGATCCTTGCCGGGGGCGCTAACCTTGGCCTTCTTGGCGGCGCCAGGGTTGCCGGATTCCTCGACGGCAAGCACGGCCTTGCCTCCGCGCTTCCTATTCCGCCGCCGGCCTTTCCTTGACGGAGCCGCGGCATCTTCTTCTTCTGAGTCGCCTGTCGCACCAACAGCTTCCCCGGGGAGTTTTCTCCCCTCTTCAGCTCGAGCACACTTGTCGGCCAAAGTGTAAAGCTCGGCAATACTCCTGACTTTGTTCATCGCCAGCTCTTCCCGCATCCTGCGGTTACGCACGTTCTGATGGAACGCGCTAATGACAGCGGCAGGATGAACATCAGGAATATTGTACTGCACCCGGCTGAATCTCTGCATAAACTTGCGCAAGGACTCGCCCTCCTTCTAAGGGATGATGTGCAAATCACTTTCTTGGCCAGGAGCTTGGTGGCCTCCAACAAAGGCACCAACAAACTGATGGCACAGATCTGACCAGCAAGAAATAGAATCTTCCGGCAGATGCATCAACCACGACCTGACGTTGGGTTTGAGCACCAACGGGAAGTAGTTGGCGAGTATCTTGTCATCTCGGCCCCCGGCAGCTTGCACCGCAATGGTGTAGATGCTCAGGAACTCCGAGGGACGGGTCTTGCCGTCATATTTCTCCGGGACCTCTGGCTTGAAGGTTCGGAGATTGGGCCACTAGACTTGCCGCAGCTCACGGGTAAACGCTGGAGGTCCCACCTCGTAAGGCAGGTCTCCTACGTTCCCTGGCGCGGGCTCGTCGACAACTGGCCCCGCGCGCTTATCAGACTGATAGCGCGCTTCCCGTCGCCGCTCGATGGTTGTTCGAGCGTCCTCCTTGCCTCGTTCCTGGAGAACCAGACGCTGATCACGGCACATCCGCGGATCGGACGACGCCGTGGAAACTTCTTCATGGCGGTCGACTTGCTGAGCTGTCAGCCGCCGCTGATGTCGCGGAGGAGAGTGCACTGTAGTTGCACCACCTCTGGTTTTCTCTCCACCGGCTCGCATCGGATCGACGGGCTTCCGCAGAGAGGGCCCTGCCTCTTGTGGTCCATCCTTGTTAGCAAAGCCGATAAGGCTCTGGATAGTAGCTCGCCACTCCTCCATCTTCTCTGGAGCGGGAGGAAAATCGAGGAGCAGCTGTGCATGTGCCAAGGCTTCCGCCGGCGTAGGTGGCGGCGACAGTTGCGAGGTGCGTGAGGTGCTCTGACTCCTAACCAAGTTAGAAGGAGCACCGCCACGGTCACGCGACCGCGCGCCACCTTCACCGGCAGCTCGGTGTGCATGCTGGTCCCGCGCATCTTGGGATCTATGCGCAGAAACCTTTTCGTAGGGATGCTCCGAACCACCAGCGCCATGATGTCACTCGTCTCGCACAACCTGGGCAGGTTGCGAGGCTCGCGGCGGCGCGGGAGCTCCAGCAGGCGCTCTCTGATCCCTAGAGTGTGTTGTGCCACCCGTAGGCAACACAACGCCATCTCTAGATCCAGCGGCGCGCAAGTTACCACTGCCACTGCGAATGATACCGCTCGCTTGGCTTGGATCACCAGAACGCCGAAGGGGTTCCAGTCCTCTTCCTTCTGCACCCACACCATCGCCTGTCTGCGAAGGCGCGGGCAAAACAGACCCGGACGGTTGTGCTGTCGCGATGTTCTTCTTCTTGGGCGGCATAATGAAGGGACTAAGGCGTCGACCACTAGATCAGGTTCACGCAACCTTCAATCCCCCTACCTGGCGCGCCAAAGATGTCGGGGCACGACACCTATGGGATCCCGAGAGACCCCTTTACGATTCGGCGGGGGGAGAGGTACACGCAAAGAGCAGAACCGGTGATCGACGCGTGATGTTTTTACCCAGGTTCGGGCCGCTGATCAGCGTAAAACCCTACTCCTGCTTTGTGTTCTTATTGATGTTCTTGAGCCCAGCCTTCAGGAGCGCTCGCAATAAACAGTACGTTCAAAGAGCAGCTACGCATACAGAATGGGCCAGAAGTTCCCCTCCTCTGTAGCAGTTGCCCTGGGCCTCCTTTTATATGCTCAAAGGGGTCTCCACAGTGGCAAAATGTACATACATTGAGGTGTAAAGTAGCTACAGGGTATCATACCTAACCCCTGACGGATTAGGACAAGCACATTTAATGCACCGTGAGGTGTCCGCTTACGTGTCCTCACTTTCTTGGGGATGGAAAAAGGGGCCATCCCATCAGCACCGCTTAAGCTCCCCTCCACTGGCGCGCCGCCACGCATCCATGGAAGGAGCCAGAATGTCAGACTCGTCACTGTGCCGAAGCGGTGGCACAGTGGCAGAACCTCGCCAGGCGCTGAAACTTGCTGGGCGCCAAGCCTTGCCGGGCACCGATCCTTGCCGGGCGCCGATCCTTGCCGGGCGCCGATCCTCGGATTTCTGACTTGATGATTTCCTTGATGACTTAAATCGACCTCGAGCTGATCCCGGCAAGCCTTGCCGCGAGGACGGCTACAACTGCCCGTGCACAAGTAAGGGGTACTAAGGGCCCAATACTTAGTACACCGACAGGCTG
This sequence comes from Thinopyrum elongatum, assembly GCA_011799875.1. Lineage (NCBI taxonomy): Eukaryota > Viridiplantae > Streptophyta > Magnoliopsida > Poales > Poaceae > Thinopyrum > Thinopyrum elongatum. Next base: position 235,531,597 of record CM022297.1, read on the forward strand.
CCCTTAATCTTCCTGTTTCCTGAGGGAAACACCTAACCGGAGTCGCAAGAACATAAGGCGCTTTGGCACGAGCTTGAACTGGCCTTGCGGGAAGACGTCGCGCCTGTCCCCACTCCCGTTCTAGCTCCCGTCGTCCCAACTGCGCCAGCGCCCATCCCCGTGGCATTGATGGGCTGGGAGCCACACATTGTCGCCGAGCTTGAAGCCACGGGGTTCCACAAGGTCCCCGCTGACTTTCACACGCCCGTGCACCTGCCAGCGCATGCGCCAGCCCACACGAATGTCTCTGCCGCGCCGGTGCCGGTGTCGGTGCCCCCCTCAGCGGCATGGATCGCCACTGTCGACCGCTTCCTTGCACCAACACCAGTCGCCGCCTCCCGCCAGTTGACTGGCTCCTGGAGACTGAAGTCTAGAACATTCTAGCCTTCCTTGAAGCTAGGGCCAAAATCCAGGAGTACGCCAACAATGGCACAGGACGCAGCCATCGCCGTCGGTCAGTGGCCCGACGACACACAGAGCACGGCAGAGGAGCCGCTTCCCGCCGCAAGATGCCTCTGCCACCGCCACGTGATCTAAATTAGCCATGAAAAACGTTCGGATTGCCATGCTTAAAATCCAAGCATTTGGGATTTATCATTTCTGTTTATTTAGTTCGATCGTGGTATGAATGTAAAGTCGCAGTCAGACTGAATGAAATCTAGTTTGATCGATTGAATGTTCTGCTAGAGCCGTATCAAATTAAATATAAAAGTCATCAAGCGACATGTATTCCTTCTCATCGCAAACATTTCATATTAAATACCATGTCAATTCGAAATACTTGTAGGGTGCGACCAGTCCCCTTGATCGAGCATTAGGCGATACATCTATTTATCCACGCATTTAATTATTAGTAGATAAGTAGCACTACTACTAGCCTAACTTGTCCGTCGCGATCACTTTTGTTCCTAAACTTGTTACATATACTACTACTAGTACGTGAAACTCGTGCCATAACTTGTGAATGCGTCCAGATACAGTCAACGGCAACACCGACCGCGCGTTCTTCGTGTTTGCCCATGCGTCTAAACGTAGAAGGGGAGGAGAGAGAGAGAGAGAGAGAGAGTAGACATGGAACCCACCAGTAAGTGAAGGGGAATAGTACGCACTGCCGAGACGGTCCCACTACTCTACTAAAATTAATATAAAAACATGTTATCCATTAAATAGACCATGGTAATGTAAAAAAATTATATCAACGAAGGGGAGTACAACAAACATTGCTAATATGTTGCCTATTGATGTGTGGCTGGAAGGCCCTGGTCGCATGTTCGATCCTCTTCCTTTTTCATTTTTTATTTATATATGGGTCCAAATTTGTTTCATGACAGGTGGGCCCCCCGGTGTGTAGTTTGTAGCACTTTAATTTCTTGGTCAAAATTTGTTCCATTACAGGTGGACTCCCGGTGTAGTTTGTAGCTTATTTGTAATAATTAAAGAGAACACTAGAGTTTTTTGCAAAAATACCATGGTGCAACGTGGAAGGTGAGAAAGGGCGTGTGAGAGAGCGGTGATCGAGCCAGAGGGAAATCAATTAGGCGACGGGCGGGGGTTGCAATGGTGTTTGGAGTAGTTGTGGGTCGAATGCTACAAAAATATAATCTAAACCCACCGGAATAAATGCCTTCACAAATTAATCCAAGGTTGGAGTCCCCCTCGCAATGTAAATAGCTCCGGCTTTGCGAGGGATGGAGAGGTAGCTTCAATGTCTGGAAGAGATGGTGTGACAAAGCGAGGTCAATCGCGACATGGATAGGTAGAGAGACAAAGTGAGTGTGGCCCGGCATTCGTTGAAAAGATATATATGCTCTGGAGAGATATTGTCCGATTGAGCTTTTGGGAAGGGTGAGGACTTTAAGAGAGAGCTTGAGAGATGATCCAGTCACAGACAGGTAGATATATCGTTGTGCGTGAGAGGAAGCAAGGTCAATTGATACATAGATAAAGAGGGAGAGATTGAGTGAGTGTGGGTCGTCATGCGGTGGAAAGAGTGACCTAGATAGACAATGTGTGTGAGAGAGTATACAATATGAATATGTCGAATTGGGCCCAAACATGGAGATATATCGTTTGTGTGTGAGAAAGAGAGAGGTCAATCGAGACATACATAAAGAGAGCGAGAGATTGAGCGAGCGTGGGCCACCATGAGGTCAAAAGAGTGGGACTGCTTGGAGAGACTGACCTAGATAGACAATCTGTGTGAGAGAGTATAGAGTGTGTCGATTGAGGCCCGAACAGGGATATATATCGTTTGTGTGTGAGAGAAAGTGAGGTTAATCAAGACTTAGATAAAAGAGAGAGAGAGAGATTGAGCGAGTGTGGGCCACCATGCGGAAGAAAGAGTGAGATGGTCTCGAGAGAGTGACCTAGATAGACAATGTGCATGCGTGCGTGTGAGAGGGGGGGTCTAGATAGGCAATGCATGTATCTAGCGAGAGAGGGTGGGAGGGAGAGAGAGACAGAGAGAGAGCTTGGCATGGAGTGCAATGGCGGGTGTGTGGGAGAGATACATTTGTTGATAGAGTGGAAAAAGGGGGTTGTGAATTTGAGAGAGTTAGAGATCAAAACATGGAGAGAAAGAATGAGCGTGTGTCAGAAACCAATAGCTTTGTAAGGTGGTTAGGAGAGGAAGATTGATCGATAGAGGAAGTATGTAGTGTGTGTGCCGACGGGGGGGGGGGGGGGGTGGGGCGGCTAAAAAAAAACAACATGTGAATTGTAGATAGTACTAGACTTAATATTGACGTTTCAATTTAGTGTACATTGTAAGATTTGAATTAAGGACCATGCATATGGCTTCCGTAATTATTTCGAGTTCGTGCCATACTAGGTTTGGAAAAGTTGATATTGACTCAATTGTTGTGGTATTTTGTATGTGTGTGGTCATATGCTTGAATCCATCCAAAGTTTTCTCACTACCATACTGTTCATCTTATACATATGAATTTGTATTAAAAAAGTAGCGTGGATACCGTGAAATGCGAAATCCACGTTAGAATTGGACATCTCTATGTGACAAACACACTCTAATTCAAACAACTCCTCATTAATTAACTTATAGTATCTTATTTCGAAGGACTAATTATTTGCAAGGAAAACACGGGCATGGTAATACATACAGATTCATTTGCATTCTCAAATGTAGGTGCACCAGGCAGACGAGGGTCGTGTCGTGGTGGTCGCGTGCGTCGTAGGACGCAAGCACCCACCCCTCCCCCCCGCCAAAATAACGACGATAAAAAAAGTTCGTGCTTCCACGTTTCGGATTGAAATATCTGGCAGCCCCAATTCCAGCCCTGGAAAATCTCCCTTCTCTCCCGTCCCCTTCCACGCCTAGAGCGCTCAAATCCCTAATTCGCCGCCAACCCAAGCAAAATTCGAATCGCTCCTCATCTCATCTCTTTCCCCTCCTCTGTACCGGATGACAAAGACAACGGTCGCGCTTCACCACCGCACCGGAGCCACCTCATCTATGGCCTCGTCCACCGCACTGAGTGGTCCACCGACAACGTCGGCCGCCGCAGCCGACGTGCCTCACAGACACCAACTTCCACCGCATCAGGTGCGCTTCACCGACTCCGTCTCCCACCTCACCGAGGCTACTTCACTGAGCACATCGTCGCACCTCCATCCCCCGAGGCCGTTGGTGCTTCACCAACAACCACGTCCACTGCATCGTAGCACTCCGTTGCCGCTCAAAATCTGCATCCGTACGCGGCCAGCCAACGCCAACGCATCACCCTCAATGGCTCTGAAGTGACCCGCACTCTAGGCGAGCATGCCCAAACGCCGGCATGAACTAGGTATCCACATATCACTCCCATGTGCACTGTTCCGACGATGTTTGGATATCCTTTTACCGCTCTCTTAGCTTACATGCCTATGCAACTCTGACTTTAACTCTTATTTCTTCTGCAGATATCATCTGAAACAAGGAAAACCATTTTTTAGCGAAGCATGACAGCGCTACGGGATCTGGTACACATCTTGCACGCCGGTATAACCTTGTAAGTACCTGTCCTCCTGTACAATAGCAAGGTCGATTCCTCTCATTTGATCAACCATTCGCCGTGCCAAAAATGCAGAGGGGGGTGGAAGGAACACAGGGCCTGCACATCCAAGCAAGTGGTAACATGGACTTGTACATGGAACATCCCAAGTGCAAGTAGAGCTGCAGTGAGCCTGTACAACGATCTAGCATAAATCCCTGCATTTCATTTAATTCGTACTAGCCTGCGTGTATGATTTGTGTGCAGTTGTGGATCCACGAATTCAAGTTACCAAGGGGTAAATTTTAACTTAAAAAATAAGAAGGCACTTGCACTCCGGAAATCAACATAACTTGAAAAATGTGAAGCTAGATGCACTTTGAAAACCAGCTAATGATCCAAAGTATTTCCAGATTATAAACAACTAGATGATGTAAGCACCAAAAAACACAAAATACAACATGGTGGACAAGGACTACTAACATGGACTGTACCTGCATGAATTATTCGTTCTCTGGCCGAAAATATCCAAGTCTAATTGCACCTATAACCAGTGCGCAAACTGCATATCAATATATATATATATATATATATATATATATATATACATATATATATATATTGCACAAGTATGCCAATAGTTTGAAACAATAGATTAGAAAAATATTTATGCTAGGTTGTCATGATACGGGGACGTTGTGGTAGATGGCCTCGACATTTCCTCAAGCCATGAAAATGTACTACAATTTGGTTGTCATCAATTCCTGCAAATCTCTCTCTCTCTCTCTCTCTCTCTCTCTCAACATAGCAGATCATCATTAGACACTAAATCCTTCAATGAGAGCTTGCAAAATGCTTGCATTAGATCCCTCATTAGACACTATATGTTCATCACCAGGAGCATGTAAAATGTTTGCATCAAATCCTTCATTAGCAGTCTATTCATTAGACACATGAGCTTGTATGTTTGCACCAGAAACTTGATTAGACACATCAGGTTTAGTCAGTTCAGTATTGATTGGGGGAGTTATAAAATAAGCAGAAGTTGGTTTCATTTTCTTATAGATTCCCTACATACAAGCAGTTTTACAACACCATCAGGTTTAACTATTGGCCCGAAATTGAACAGTTGAATTAGATATAATCAGGGATGTGATGTACCTGCTCGTTGCGCATGCTGCTCTTGCAAGCTGTGACTGTCCATTTGCGTAAGCTCGATGCCATGCCTGTGCTGCCGCCGCTGCCTCCCACGCAGGCTACACCTAGGGTTGGATCTTCATCTTCTTGCCCTTACATTCGGTTGAAGCCCGGCGACCGGCGTCCAACGACGGCGCGAGGAAGAGCTCTATCGGTCTGTCCAGCGGCGACTAGGTTAGGAGCGAACCTGACTAGAGGCTGGAGCGAACGAATTGGGGATTTTTCCTGCTGTCGATCGATATGGGAGGCGCTCGTTTGGGACGCGAGCCTGCTATAGGGCCTGCCTTGCATTTACATTATTGGCCCATCCAAATTGATACATTTTTCTTCATTTTTTTTACATTGCCTGATCGTGCGCTAGGACAAACAAAACTAGCCTGGGCCAACCTGCATGACTCAAACTAGGTGCACACTTTCCAGCCACCCAAGGTGGCCGCCCATACCAGCCCCTACGATGGCGCCGCCCCTTATTGCGTGTACGATTGGGGCAGTGAAAAATATTCCAGTGGCACTTTTGATTTACCCACAGAATGGTTGAATTGCTTGTTTCTATGAACTGAGTTCGCCAATAATTAGAAGGATGTAAGTCTTTTCATCCTATTGTGCATTGCTTAGATTTTGATATGCCAAATGTAATCGCATGAAATATACAGTAAAAGCCAGTGTGATGTGTGTTGCTACAACTAGTTTGACAACCCGTCCTCATATAACATATCAAGGACACACCATTTTATCAGATTAACCATTCGACTTACCAATGCAGTGTGGGAATAAAGAAGTATTGGGAGTGCGTATCTAAGCAATTGATGCCATGGACTCCTTCGTAGAACCTTGTAAGCGAAAAAGAAGTTGCAATGTGCCTGTACAAAGAGCTAGCGTAAGTTCAGATACCTACTTCTCGGAATTTTAGTTAGCCACTGATTGCAAAATTGTTTAATTACCTTGCTTGGCTTAATTTAGTTTGCTACAATACTAAAAAAATAGTTTGCTACTGATTACATAATGCCATAGCCTGTTAATCCTATTATAGACTGCGCTTATCTATGTGTTTGATACTTACTGTTTATAGAACTACCTATTTTCCTGAACTTAAATAGCTACTTAAGCACGTAGATAGCTGGTCATATCTACTTCTAGGGTGTAGCAAAATTCATGTGTAATTTACCTTCTGATACCCTATTTTGCTGTTATGACTTGTAGCACTAGTAATGTTTGTATGTTCATCGACAGATAACTGTCAGGTTTATATGAGGGACAACGTATTTTTAACTTATATATATATACATATCTCTCTCTCTCTCTGTGTGTGTGTGTGTGTATGTGTGTCAGAACCATTTTGCTTACATCAAAGAAATTTACAGATGTCTGTGTTGCTGGTAAATGGTACCGACTTGTTACTTTAATACGTTGCCAAGAACTTGTTAGTTTTACTAATTCATGTGTAATTAAATACGTTGACAAAACTGGTTAGTTTTACTAGTTTGATATTAGTTTCTTATGGCTCTTGCAACACTTTATTTATGATTGCTAACATTCAAGTTTGCAGGATCCAACTGAAACTCCGATGGCACAACTGGTATGTTTTCAAAAACTTCCTTGTTTACCTGGTTCGCTGCTATAACTTGTTGCTGTAATCATGTTACCAACTTCAACTTTTCAGGATCCAATTGGAAGTCCAGCACAACAGGTATATTTTCAAAAATTTATTTGTGTAACAGGTTTGCTGTTGTAACTTGTTGCTCTAATCAAGTTACTGACTACTCAACTTTTCAGGATCCAAGAGAAACTCCAATGCCACAACAGGTGCCTTTTGCAAAACTTGTTTGTTTAACTGCTTTGCTGCTGCAACTGGTTGCTCTAATCAAGTTACTGGCTACTCAACTTTTCAGGATCCAAGAGAAACTCCAATGCCACGATAGGTACCTTTTGCAAAACTTGTTTGTTTAACTGCTTTGCTGCTGCAACCGGTTGCAATGATGTTAATAACTACTTTTCAGTATCCAACCAAAAATCTTTAATTCCTTGTTTGTTTAACTGGGTTGCTATTCTAACTCACAGTTGAGATGTTTTGCTAACTTCAACTTTTCTGAATCCAATCGGAACTTTAATGGCAAACAGGTTAGCCCAAGATCAAAGAGCGAGGTCCCCATGGACATTCTATCATCCCAGAGCAGTGGCACCGGCCCAATGGTGCATCATGAATTGCCAACTGCTGATGGTGTAGAGGCTAAACTATTGGTAGAAAGAGATTCTGCTTCTGCACTTAGAGATGAAGTTGACATGTTGAGGAAGCAAACAGGACAATCACAAGCAGTACTCAAGACAACCATTAAATATTTGGTGGGTTTCAAAATGAAGCAAGTTGAGACTGACCGCATTGTTAAGGTCTTGAAGGAAAATAGGAAATTAAAATCCCATTTGGTAAATCATAGGTGAAATGTTTTTTCCATCATTGAATAACCTTTGTGTTGTTTGTTAATTTAATCGATCAAACCATTTGTTTTAGAGATCATGCAATAATTGTTTTTTGGTCTGTTTTTTTAGCACGAGTCTGTAGTAATTGATAAGACTGTGAAACATTTCATTTTTTTGGTTGAGGCAAAGATATTCAATTTTGTTTTGCTATGCCAGACCTACAAATATGCCAATCGGGCTGAATGTGCATTCAACAATAATAGTAGTATAGATGGTCCTTAAGTGGCACGCATTTGAAATGGCTAAGATGTTGTACTAGGTTCGCTAAAAAAATGATGCTCTTCTAGCAAAAAAAGTTCAGCGGCCTGGCTAATGTATTTTAGTTGATATTATTGATCCATATACTCTATAAGTGTTTATATGTGTGTTAGTTTTCTACATTATTGGTTGATTGACTCAGTATTTTGAATCTTGAGACATCGCTTGTGTACATATCTGAGTGCACTATATGCTGCGTGTGTCATACATGTTACACGATCATCACCTAGAACAAGTGATTCATTAGATTTATGACCATGACAATGTTCAAGTTTATGAATTCTAATTGTCTCCGTGATAATGCTACTAATTATTCCAACATCACCCTTGGCACGCATATGGTCACGAAGCTCAAATAAGCATTCATGAAACATGGGATCAGAAGGCTTCATCTTATGAAATGCAATGGTCTTTTGATGAATTTCATTGAGATTTTTCAAAGATTAATTTGGATAGCATTCCTCAAGATATTTCCATATAGTGTATGCACATTCAAAATTTTTCAAGCAAACAAGCACATTTATAGGCAATCCTCTGATGATAAGATTAACAGTTCTAAGATTGCGAACCATGTCAAGATACTCATCGGGGGTAGGATGCAAAGGATAAATGGGAGGCACAGAAGGGCTAAGAATATACTTGCTCAATTTATATTCATTGAAAATCGCAAGCATTTGATTTTTCCATGAACCATAAAACTCCCCATCAAGAATAGTCACTCTATGTCTAATACTCCCAAACGTAGGCTCGTCCATCTTCCTCCAATGGTGATTAAACCAAAGCAATGGAGACCAATGCTCTGATACCAATTGAAAGGATTGGGAGGACGTGTCTAGAGGGGGTGATTAGACCCTTAACAAGTAAAAGTGGCAGTTTTTAGTTTCTTCAAGCTAAGGTTGAGTTTAGCACATGTTAAAGGGAACACAACACATTTTACACAAGCACAACAAGAGTATGAGCAGTGGAAAGAGTAAAGTATGCAAGTGCAAGAATGTAAAGGGATGGGATTGGAGTGTGCAAACGCAATGGAGGCACAGAGAATTTTTGGTGTGGTTCCGATAGGTGGTGCTATCGTACGTCCACGTTGATGGAGACTTCAACCCATGAAGGGTAACGGTTGTGCGAGTCCATCGAGTGCTCCACCCACGAAGGGTCCACGAAGAAGCAACCTTTTCTATCCTACCATGGCCATCGCCCATGAAGGACTTGCCTCACTCGGGTAGATCTTCACGAAGTAGGCAATCTCCTTGCCCTTACAAACTTCTTGGTTCAACTCCACATCATGTCAGAGGCTCCCAAGCGACACTTAACCAATCTAGGAGACACCACTCTCCAAAAAGTAATAGACGGTGTGTTGATGATGAAATCCTTGCTCTTGTGCTTCAAATGATAGTCTCCCCAACACTCAACTCTCTCTCACAGATTTGGCTATGGTGGATATAGGATTTGAGTGGAAAGAAACTTGGGGAAGGCTAGAAATCAAGGTTCTAATGGTAGGAATGGAATCTCTTAATCTCAACACATGAGTAGGTGGTTCTCTCTCAGAAAATGTATGGTGGAAGTGTAGGCACGTTCTGATGGCTCTCTTAGTAAGAGGGGTGGATGGGAATATATAGCCTCCACGCAAAATCCAACCTTTACATACTTTTGACCCATCTCGGCGGCACCGATCAGTAAACTCGGTGGCACCGATCTGTACAAAAATATGAACGTTAGGAATCTCGGTGGGACCGATGTGCTAGGGCTTAGGGCAAACCTCAACTGAGTGGCGCCGATTGCATAAACTCGGTGAGACCGAAGTGAAGCAATAAGGCAACAGAGAATCAGTCAAGCCAACTCAGTGGGATCGATTGCAACATCTCGGTGAGACCGAAGTGAATGCAACAAGTCACAGAACGCTGGCAAGGCCATCTTGGTGGGACCGAGATCCGTATCGGTGGAACCGAATTGTTAGGGTTTTGGCAGTGGCTAAGTTCAGATGAACTCGGCGGCTCCGGGTAGGAAATATCGTAGGGCCGAGTTGGAATTTAGTGTTTGGACATATGTGGATAGAGAAAGTGGTTGAGGGTTTTGGAGCAATACCACTGAGCACTTGAGCAAAAAGATCATTAAGCAACACCTCGTTCCCTTTTAATAGTATTGGCTTTCCTATGGACTCAATGTGATCTTGGATCACTTAAACAAAAATGAAGAGTCTTGAGCTTTTGCCAATCCTTGTCCTTAGCATTTTGAAGGGGTCCACAATCCTCTTGTCCTTGCCATGCCATTGTTGAACTTGTCTGAAATACACTAGATTAAACTATTAGTCCAACAAAAGATATGCTGACATTAATTACCAAAATCACCCAGGGAGCACTTGTGCTTTCACCTATGATTGTGGACCCCCCTTGATTATTTTCAAAATTGAGCAAGTAGTTGAATTTGGACAAGGAAGACAATGTAATGCATTATGTTTGCATATATTTGCATAGAAGTTATATTCTCATGGATCCTCCAACATGTGGTGCTTGTTTATAATCTTTTGCTAGCCAAAAAATTTGTACTAAGTAGAGATACTACTTGTGCATCCAAATACCCTCAACCCAAGTTTCTCGCCATGAGAGTCCACCATATCTACCTATGGACTGAATAAGATCCTTCAAGTAAGTTGTCATCGGTGCAAGTAGTAAAAATTGCTATTAAATATGTATGATCTTTTATTGAAAGGGAGAATAAGTTTTGCACAATCTTATGATGATGGTGTAATGAAAGTGATGGATAGCTCAATAAAGGCCATTATCATAAGGCGCAATATTAAAGTGGCATTCCTTTGCATTAAGAGTTTGCACATCCAAAAGTCAAAAACGCATGAAAACCGTTGCTTCCCTCTGTATAGGGCCTATCTTTTGTTCTATAGCTTTTACTTTTATGCAAGAGTCAAAGTATTTTTCTCCTATTCCAATCTTAAACATTCTCCACTTAGCAAGCATCATGTGGTGGAGAAAGATCGAGGCACATATATCCAGTTGAATATATGTGATCATGAGTTATTATTGTTGGCATTTATCCCTGCGGTAAGTAAGTTGGGTGGTGATAAATTAAATCCCCATCTTCCTATGTGTCTGATGGAAATAGTTTGTTCTAAAAATATGCTTTGAGTGCCAGCAATCATGGAAGACTATATGATAGTTGAGTATGTGAATTTTTCTAATCAAAAGCTCTTACATAGACCCTTCCAAAAAGTGTAATGAATTGTAAATGCTAGGGTGAACATAGTCTATTAGTTTCCAAAAGAGTTTATTGTTTATATTTTAGCTTGTGGGTAGATGATACGTCTCCAAAGTATCTATAATTTTTTATTGTTCCATGCTATTATATTATCAATCTTGGATGCTTTATATGCATTTATATGCTATTTTATATCATTTTTTGGGACTAACCTATTAACCTAGTGCCCAGTGACAGTTCCTATTTATTGCTTGTTTTTGGCTTTTTAGAATATCAGTACCAAACAAAGTCCAAACGTGATGAAACTTTATGATGTTTTTTTTCTGGACCAGAAGGGACACTAGAAGGTTCAGGAGGAGGCCAGAAGAGCTACGGGAGAGCCACAAGCTCATAGGGCGCGCCCCTCGAGCTTGTGCCCCCCCCCCATAGCACCCCTTAACCAAAGTCCACCTCTATAAATTCAAAAATATTCCAAAACCAACAAAGAGCCACCTGAAACATTTTTTCCTCCGCCACAAGCTTTTGTTCTTCTGTGATCCCATATGGAGGCCTTTTCTGATACTTTGCGGGAGGGGGAATCGATCACGAAGGTATTCTACATCATCTTTGCTGCCTTTCGATGATGCGTGAGTAGTTCACCATAGACCTATGGGTCCATAGCTAGTAGCTAGATGGCTTGTTCTCTCTCTTTCATCTTCAATACCATGTTCTCCTCGGTGTTCTTGGAGTTCTATCCGGTGTAATCTTGTTTTGCGGTGTGTTTGTTGGGATCCGATGAATTGTGGGTTTATGATCTGAATATTCATGAGAAGTAATTGAGCCTTTTCTGAACTTTATTATGCATGATTGTTGTAGCTTTGTATTTCTCTCCGATCTATCCGTTTGGTTTGGCCAAGTAGATTGACTTATCTTCAGTGGGAGAGGTGCTTTGTAATGTCTTCAATCTTGTGTTGTCTATATCCCAGTGACAGAAAGGGACAAGACACGTATTTGTATTATTGTCATTAAGGGTAAAATGATGGGGTTTATTCATATTGATTGGGTTTACTTTGTCTACATCATGCCATCTTGCTTAAGGCGTTACTCCATTTTTTATGAACTTAATACCATAGATGCATGCTGGATAGCGGTCGATTGGTGGAGTAATAGTAGTAGATGTAGGCATAAGTCGGTCTACTTGTCTCAGACGTGATGCCTATATACATGATCATTGCCTTGAATATCATCACAACTATGCTCTTTTTTATCAATTGCCAAACAGTAATTTGTTCACCCACCGTATGCTATGTGTTCGAGAGAGAAGCCTCTAGTGAAAACTATGGCCCCTCTTGACAACCAACAAGTATAGGGGATCGCAACAGTTTTTGAGGGTAGAGTATTCAACCCAAATTTAAAGATTTGACACAAGGGGAGCCAATGAATATTTGTAAGTATTAGAAGTTGAGTTGTAAATTCAACCACACCTGGAGATTAAATATCTGTAGCAAAGTGATCAGTGGCACAGTAATATGATAGTTTGATAGTAGTAGTAACGATAGCAGTGGTAATGGTAACAGTAGTAACAGTTGTGTAGCAGTTGTAACAATAGCAATAGCAATAGTGACTTAGTAAGAACAATATGTGGAAAACTCGTAGGCACTGGATCGGTAATTAAGTTGGATGATATTCATCATATAACAGTCATAACCTAGGGCGATACTGAACTAGCTCCAGTTCATAAATATAATGTAGGCATGTATTCCGTAAATAGTCATACGTGCTTATGGAAAAGAACTTGCATGACATCTTTTGTCCTACCCTCCCGTCCCAGGGGGTCCATAAGGAAACAAGGGGATATTAAGGCCTCCTTTTAATAGAGAACCGAAACAAAGCATTAACACATAGTGAATACATGAACTCCTCAAAATACGGTCATCACCGGAAAGTATCCCAATTACTGTCACCCGAGGTTTACGGATCATAACACGTAGCAGGTGCATATGACTTGCAAGATCGAATCACAAACATAGATATAATGATGAAAACATAAACGGTTCAGCTCTGAAATCATGGCACTCGGGCTCTAGTGACAAGCATTAAGCATGGCAAAGTCATAGCAACATCAATCTCAGAACATAGTGGATACTAGGGATCAAGCTCGAACAAAACTAACTCGATTACATGATGAATCTCATCCAACTCCTCACCGACCAGCAAGCCTACGAAGGGATTACTCACTCCCGGTCATGAGCATCATGGAATTGGTGATGAAGGAGGGTTGGTGATGATGAAGCCCGAAGATTCCCCTCTCCAGAGCCCCAAACGGGCTCCAGATCTGGCCTCCCGATAAAGAACAAGAGGTGGCGGCGGCTCCGTATCGTAAAACATGATGAAACTTCCTCCCTTATTTTTTCTCCGAAAATAGGATTTTATAGAGTCGAGATTAGGGTCAGCGGAGCCCCGAGGGCCCCACCACCCACTAGGGCGCGCTAGAGGGGGGCGCCTTGGTGTCTTGTGTGCAGCCTGGCCCCCCCTCCAATGAGTCTTGGTTCCAGAAATTATTATATATTCCAAAATAATTCTCCAAAAAGTTTCATCCAATTCTGAGAACTTTTATTTCTGCACAAAAAACAACACCCTGGTAGTTCTGCTGAAAACAACGTTAGTCCGGGTTAGTTTCATTCAAATCATGCAAATTAGAGTCCAAAACAAGAGCAAAAGCATTAGAAAAAGTAGATGCGATGGAGATGTATCAACTCCCCCAAGCTTAACATATTGCTTGTCCTCAAGCAATTGAGTTGACAAATTGAAAGTGATAAAGAAAAACTTTTACGAACTCTTTTGTTCTTGTTCACACACACACACACATACATATATATATATATATATATATATATATGCTTAGATAGCACCCAGGTTTTCAGCAAAGATCATGACTAACCATGCCAACGATAACTCTTAAAAATTATATTAACTCATATCAATGGCAGAATCAACTAGCGAGCAATAATAAGATATCTCGAATGCCAACACTTTGTCAAAACAATCATGATATAATTGAAGGAAATATGCCCTAGAGGCAATATTAAAGTTGTTATTTTATATTTCCTTATTCCTGATAAAGGTTTATTATTCATGCTAGAATTGTATTGATCGGAAACTTAAATACATGTGTGAATACATAAACAAATATCGTGTCCCTAGTATGCCTCTACTAGACTAGCTCGTTGATCAAAGATGGTTAAGGTTTCCTAACCATAGACATGTGTTGTCATTTGATAACGGGATCACATCATTAGGAGAATGATGTGATGGACAAGACCCACCCGTTAGCTTAGCATAATGATCGTTCAGTTTATTGCTATTACTTTCTTCATGTCAAATACATATTCCTTCGACTATGAGATTATGCAACTCCCGGATATCGGAGGAATACCTTGTGTTCTATCAAACATCGCAACGTAACTGGGTGATCATAAAGCTGCTCTACAGGTATCTCCGAAGGTGTTTGTTGAGTTGGCATAGATCGAGATTAGGATTTGTCACTCCGAGTATCGGAGAGGTATCTCTGAGCCCTCTCGGTAATACACATCATAAGCTTGCAAGCAAATGACAAAGGAGTTAATCACGAGGTGATGTATTATGAAACAAGTAAAGAGACTTGCCGGTAACGAGATTGAACTAGGTATAGAGATACCGACGATCGAATCTCGGGCAAGTAACATACCGATGGACAAAGGGAATAACATATGTTGTCATAACGGTTCGACCGATAAAGATCTTCGTAGAATATGTAGGAGCCAATATGGGCATCCAGGTTCCGCTATTGGTTATTGACCGAAGAGGTGTCTTGGTCATGTCTACATAGTTCTCGAACCCGTAGGGTCCGCACGCTTAACGCTTGTTGACGATATAGTGTTATATGACTTATATGTTTTGGTGACTGAATATTGTTCGGAGTCCCGGATGAGATCACGGACATGACGAGGAGTCTCGAAATGGTCGAGAGGTAAAGATTGATATATTGGATGATGGTATTTGGACACCGGAAGTGTTTCGGGACGTACCGGGAAGGAATCGGGTCACCGGAAGGGGTTCCGGGCACCCCCCCCCTCCCGGCAAGTTATGGGCCTTATGGGCCAAAGGAGGGGACAGACAAGCCCACAAGGGGGCTGGTAGGCCTCCTCCCTTGTTTGGCCAGCCCTAGGGAAGGAAAAGGGGGAGGGCTAGCCCCTCCTGCCTTTCCCTCTCATGGGAGAAAGGAAAAGGGGGGGGGGGCGCCACCCTCCCCTGCCTTTCCCCGCACTCCAAATAAGGAAAAGAGGGGGCGCGGCTTGGGAGGGATCCCAAGTAGGATTCCTCCTACTTGGGCGCCTCCTTTGACTGCTCCTCCCTCCCACCCACCTATACATATGGGAGGGGCGCCTAGCACACAACAGACAATTGCCTAGCCGTGTGCGGCGCCCCCTCCACCGTTTACACCCCCGGTCATATTTTTGTAGTGCTTAGGCGAAGCCCTACGGAGAGCACTTCACCATCACCGTCACCATGGCATCGTGCTGCCAAAACTCATCTACTACCTCGCCATCTTGCTGGATCAAGAAGGCGGAGGACTTCACTGTGCTGAACATGTGCAGAACGCGGAGGTGTCGTACGTTCGGTACTAGATTGGTTGGAGCACGAAAAAAGTTCGACTACATCAACCACATTGTGAAACGCTTCCGCTTATGGTCTACGAGGGTATGTAGACACACTCTCCCCCTCTCATTGCTATGCATCTCCATGGATAGATCTTGAGTGTGCGTAGAATTTTTTTGTTTTCCATGCAACATTTCCCAACAGTGGTATCAGAGCAGGTCTATGCGTAGATGATATGCACGAGTAGAACACAAATAGTTGTGGGCGGTGATAGTCATACTGCTTACCACCAACATTTTATTTTGATTCGGCGGTATTGTGGGATGAAGCGGCCCGGACCAACATTACATGTCCACACACATGAGACCGGTTCCACCGACAGACATGCAACTAGTTTTGCATAAAGGTGGCTGGCGGGTGTCTGTTTCTCCTACTTAAGTTAAATCGAATTTGACTACGGCCGGTCCTTGAAGAAGGTTAAAACAGCAAACTTGATGAAACACCGTTGTGGTTTTTGCGTAGGTAAGAACGGTTCTTGCTAGAAGCCCGTAGCAGCCACGTAAAACTTGCAACAACAAAGTAGAGGACGTCTAACTTGTTTTTGCAGGGCATGTTGTGATGTGATATGGTCAAGATATGATGTGATATATGTTGATGTATGAGACGATCATGTTTTGTAATATCGACAATGGGCAGGAGCCTTAGGGTTGTCTCTTTATTGTATGAAGTGCAAGCGCCATGTAATTGTTTTACTTTATCACTATGCGTTAGCGATAGTTGTAGAAGCAATAGTTGGCATGACGACTGTCGTGGTTCTAAGTCTGACAGTAGAATGGGGGGTAGGTATGAGGAGGCAAGATCTTAGCTACGGTGAGGTTGTGCACGCAAGATTTACGAGTTCAGGCCCTTCTCGGAGGAAGTAACAGCCCTATGTCTCGGTGCCCGGAGGCTCGGTCGATTGACTTATGCGTGAAGTTACAGGGGGTGCGAACCCTTGTGCCTGAGGAGGGGGGTGGCTTATATAGAGTGCGCCAGAACCCCAACCGTCCCGCGTTACATGGGTTTCAATGTCTGTAAAGACAGGACGTTACTGATAACGCCAGTAATAAAGGCAAATAAATGATCATTAAGACTACAGAGTGAACGCCTGACCCTTGCCATCCTGAGTGACCTTAGATCTTCTGTCTTCCGAGTGGTTTCTGGTGGGGTCGAGTGAGTACACCCCGGTCGAATGGAATTGGGTTGTCCGAGTGAATTGTTGGTCGAGTGGGTTTAATCCTGTGGCGATTTCAGTCGGTAGATGGTGCCATCCTTTGAATGTCATTTGCTTTAGGGCAGTGTCCTCGGTAAGGGTGTCTAGGTCGAACCTATTACCCTACCCTAGGTACATGTCTTCATCATTAGCCCCCGAATGGATCTGGGTTCAAGTGGAGAAGGGGTTGAAGATGGTTCCGACCCGATCTATATGCTTCAGAGGCATCCTAACCGGGCCGGTGATCTTTGTAAAAACTTCAACTTCATTTTCAGTCGCCTGGGTCCATTCAGAGGTCGTCGAGTGATTTTTTCTGATGAGCTCCGAATGTTGATATGGTATAAGATCCTTGGCGCGATTGGTCACGCTGCCGCTTTCCGGATCTCACGGGATTCGAAATTTGGAGAAGCGCGCGGGACGGAGAGGACCGCAGTAGATGGAGCGGATTAGGCAAGGATGCCTCGATTCTTGTGCCACCTTTTTCGCCACGTATCCAGCGCGCGACTGCTGCAGGATTTGACTGGATTGCCTGGGCCCACTAGTGAGCCACTCAGGAGCGGACCCATATAAGGCGTCTGGGTCGATGAGCCTGGTACTGTGCTCCCTATCTCCTTCCTCCTCTCCCGTTTCACCACCGCATTCGCCGCCACATTCGACGCCGCCGCCCCGCCCGAGCGCAGCCTACCGCGATGGGGAAGGAGAAGACGGCGGCCTTGGAGCGTGCGAAGAAAGCGACGGCGGCAGCGAAGGGCAAGAAGACGAGTCGGGGAGGCTCGTCGTCGAGATCCGGCCTGCCGCCCGGCTGAATCCAGGGCGATTGGATTTGCTCCACGATTCAGCAAGAAGACATGGAGGATCTGGTCGAGGGAGGCTTGATCGACCATGGGTCTTGGAGGCTGCCAGGTGACGAGACCAAGCCGCAACCGCAGGAGGGTGAGTGCGTCCTCCTCGCGACTCACGTCGACCGTGGTTTTTCTCTGCCCCCTCATCCTTTTTTCCGAGGTTTTCTGAACTTTTTCGGAGCCCAACTTCATCACTTTTCTCCGAACACCATCACATACCTAGCTGCGTTTGTCTCCATGTGTGAGAATTTCTTGGGTTGTCGATCGCATTGGGGTCTCTTCAAACACATCTTCACCTGCCGCTCACAGTCTTTGAAAAAGGCCAATCCGAGTGATGAGAGGACACACATGATTCAGATGTGCGGAGGTCTAGGGATCCAGATGAGAGGCAAAAGCACATTTCCACCTATGACTCTTCCCGATTCGGTCAGAGGGTGGCAGTCGACCTGGTTTAATTGTAAGGACAAACCAACTCCTGGTCAGTCGACTGGCCTTCCTCCCATTACCATGGGGCGAATTGAAAAGCCCTCTTCCTTGAAAGTGACTCCAGAAGAAAAGGTGGAGGTGAACATGTTGGTCGACCGCGTAATCCAACTTGTCCGTGATGGCGTGACCGGCATGGATTTGCTAGAGGTGTTCCTCACTCGCCGCATCTAGCCGCTCCAGGCCCGCGATCATCCTATGTGGATGTATTCGGGCGCCGATGATTCTGCTCGGATCCACCCGGAGGAAGTTGCCGAGGAGACGGTGGCACGGTGGCTGTAGAGCATTACCAGAAACAGAGACAACCCCAGGGGGTCTAGGAGAATTCTGCCACTCGGCGCTGATAACAAACCAGACAAGGTCAGACCTTCGATGTCGAGTGACTTTTACTCTAATTTGTAAACTGTCTTTGGAACCGACTGATGCTTGTTCGATTCTTTGCTTCGCAGATATATACTAAGATGTACTCGATGCCCAACGGGGAGCAGATCCAGGAAGGAGAAGAGAGCGGAGGCGACAGAGGCGACTGGAACTCCGATGGGGAGAGTGATGAAGAGCAGGAAAACTCGAGCAGTGAGGAGGAGGTCGATTCTCCACCTCGCACGGAAAAGCGTTCCAAGCACAAACACGACCCAACAAGTATCTGGGGCAAGGTGGTAGCACCGACTGGACAGACTTCAAAGCGCACTCGGACATCTTCTCCGGTGCCGACTGAGAAGGCTCCGAAGCAGCTCAAGACCGCGCCGTCCAAGCCACGGAAGGCTTTGCCCAAGATCAAGGTTGATGTTCCCGTCGCCTCTGCGTAAGCGTTTCGTTTTCACCCTTTGTTTGAAGAATCTTATATCAGTTGCCGACCCATCCCCTTGCTTGACCAAGTGAACCTTGAGATTTGCAGTGCTGCTACCTCCGGGACTTCTGCTTACCAAGATGATGGTGACGAGGAGATGGAGGACGCGGTCACCTCCAAAGCGAGTATGACCCCTGTTATCTTCATCTTTTCTTTGCTAGCCAATTCTACAGTCGACTGAACTCTTGTGGTCGATTCTTTTGCAGCTCCGTGAGATGTTATTGAACTTCAAGACAATGATGAAAATGAGCCACAAGAACTCGTGGGTAGGAGGAGCAGGGCCTCAGTCAAGAAGGTGCTAGCTAGCAAGACGTCCCAGTCGACGCCGGCGACGGAACCAGCTATCCAGCAATCCGGGGACTTCAACCGTGCCTCCGTTACTTTTGCGATTCCCTTGTCGAGTGCTCGTCCTTCGTCATCGACTATGCGGGCCCTTCCTCTGTCTGTCCAACTTCATGCCTCAAGCTCTCAAGCTACTGCAACTGATACACCGACTGCACCTCCCACCGCCCATCAAGTCCCAGAAGACCAAGTGAGTGCTGCCCAGGAGGCTATACGCCAGGCTGGCGTTATGATGGAGCAAATGAAGGTGGTGCGCGAGGCCAGTCAAGCTGCCTATGATGCCAGCTCAGCACTTCAAGCCAATGTCCAGGTTAGTTTACTTCCGACTGAACTCCATCTTGACGCTTGTTCTGTTGGGATATGATATTTAGGAACTGCTGCTTTATCTACAAGACGTCCGTGGATGAGCGTTTTGGAACCTTTAATTGCACACCCATTGTCAGTTTGTACACCCACTGGGTGTTTTAATTTCTGTTGAGTAGTTTTTCCACTTGAGTCGACTAGGTTGTGCTGATCGAATCTCTGAACCAGTGGGGGCACACTGAGTGCACCCACTGGGTGTAGTCCCCGAGACCGCCGTCGAATGTTTGATTCGACGGGGGTCTTTTAACAGATCTTTTCCACTCGGGCTGGGCAGATCATGCCAAGTGGAACCTTTACCAGAGGGGGCACGTTGAGTGCACCCACTGGGTGTAGTCCCCGAGACCGTAGTCGACTGCGGGCAGTCGGCTATGGTCTGAGTTTTTTTTTTGACTGGACGGACCAAGTCGAATGAAAGAGTCGGACCAGTGGGGGCACGCTGAGTGCACCCACTGGGTGTAGTCCCCGAGACTATTGGCGAATGTTTGATTCGGCAATAGTCTTTGTGTCTGCCGACTGACTATCTTCTGAACGCAGAAATCTTGTGATCTTGGAGCCCGGTTTGCCGACTTGGAGAAGAAGCAAACTCAGCTCAATCTTGACCTGGAGTTGGCTCGAAACAACTTGCAGAAGGCTAAGGATGACGCTGTTGGTAAGGAAAGTTTGTCGACCGGTTCTCTTGTCACCTTTTCTCCTCCTTTTTCTGATTCGAATGTTGTTCTTTCTAGAAACAATGAGACAAGCTTTGGAGAAGAAGGACCTTGACCTTGCGGTTGCGAAGAAAACTGCCGAAGACAAACTGGCGCTTGCTGACCAAAAGATGGCTTTAGTCGGACAGCTGGAGGGAGAGAATGCCAAGCTGAAGGCTACTCTTGACGAAGCCAACAAAGAAGTGACTCGTCTGAAGAAGGACAAGCGAACCCTGACCGACAAATTAGAAGACATCACCCGCAGGAGGGACGAGCTGGAGAACTACCTGGGAGGACTTGCCAAAAAATTATTCCTCATGCTTGAAGGTACTTTTCTCTGTGCGATTGGTTTTCTTTCGTCGACTCATCATACCGCTGTTGACTCATTATTTTTTTGCGAGTGCAGAATTCTGCCAAGACTTCGAGGAAGAAACTGGGCGAGTCGAGACGAACTTGGACCCTATCAACTCCCCTGTCAAAGATGAAGCAGCCATGAATGTGCTCCGACTGGAGTCTCGCCTCGCCAGTGCCTTGGAATATCTTGCTCGACTCAAGGTCGTAGTTTCGCGGATCGACACGGTGCTCTGGCCAGGGGACACACTCCGAAACGACCTTGAGTCTCTGATGACTCGACTTAATGAGATTCCTGGTCGAGTGCAGGAGTGGAAGAAGTCCGTCGCTCGATGCGGTGCTGACGTAGCTTTATCCCTGGTTCACGTCCACTGCAGGGAAGCCAGGGAAGAGAAGCTAGCGGCAATCAAGGTCGCCAACACCAAGAAACTCGACTTCCAGTCTTTCATGGAGACCTTCATTGCTGCTGCTACTCGAATCGCAGACGGAATTGACCTGGACGAGTTTGTTGAGCCTGCCAGCCCCTCTGCGGAGTGAATGAAACTTTTATGATCTGATTCAATTTGCCTCGGTATGCCGAGTGATTCTGTAACCGTAAAACTCCCTTCGGGCCTGATGCCCGAGTACTTTGAGCTCCTTCGTCCGAACTTTTATGATCCGGTTCAATTTGCCTCGGTATGCCGAGTGATTTTGTAACCGTAAAACTTCCTCGGGCCTGATGCCCGAGTACTTTTAAGCTCCTTCGTCCGGACTATGTTTGCCCTTAAATATGCTTGTTTTTATTTCCGAGTGGAACTTGTATCTTCACTCGGAACAGACGCAGTTCTGAGGATAGGGTCGCGGACGACCTGCACCTCGTCGTCCTTGCAGATCAGGATGGAGCATGTTTTATACTTAGGCGAGTACAGGACTGCAGCTAAGCCTCCGAGTGAGAGGGTTGCTCATCACTCGGTAGGATTTTTTAAACTTAGGCGAGTACAGGACTGCAGCTAAGCCCCCGAGTGAGAGGGTTGCTCATCACTCGGTAGGATTTTTTAAACTTAGGCGAGTACAGGACTGCAGCTAAGCCTTCGAGTGAGAGGGTTCCTCATCACTCGGTAGGATTTTTTTAAACTTAGCGAGTAGAGGAACTGCAGCTAAGCCTCCGAGTGAGAGGGTTTGCTCATCACTCGGTAGGATTTTTAACAATTTAGGCGAGTACAGGACTGCAGCTAAGCCCGAGTGAGAGGGTTGCTCATCACTCGGTAGGATTTTCTTAAACTTAGGCGAGTACAGGACTGCAGCTAAGCCCCGAGTGAGAGGGTTGCTCATCACTCGGTAGATTTTCTTTAACTTAGGCGAGTACAGGACTGCAGCTAAGCCTCCGAGTGAGAGGGTTGCTCATCACTCGGTAGGATTTTTTCTTAAACTTAGGCGAGTACAGGACTGCAGCTAAGCCCCGAGTGAGAGGGTTGCTCATCACTCGGTAGGATTTTTTTAAACTTAGGCGAGTACAGGACTGCAGCTAAGCCCCGAGTGAGAGGGTTGCTCATCACTCGTAGGATTTTTTTAACTTAGGCGAGTACAGGACTGCAGCTAAGCCCCGAGTGAGGGTTGCTCATCACTCGTAGTATTTTCTTAAACTTAGGCAGTACAGGACTGCAGCTAAGCCCCCGAGTGAGAGGGTTGCTCATCACTCGGTAGGATTTTCTTAAACTTAGGCGAGTACAGGACTGCAGCTAAGCCCCCGAGTGAGAGGTTGCTCATCACTCGGTAGGATTTCTTTAAACTTAGGGCGTACGGACTTCAGCTAAGCCCCCGAGTGAGAGGGTTGCTCATCACTCGGTAGATTTTCTAAACTTAGGCGGTAAAGGACTGCAGCTAAGCCCCCGAGTGAGAGGGTTGCTCATCCACCGGTAGGATTTTCTTTAAACTTAGGCGAGTACAGGACTGCAGCTAAGCCCCCGAGTGAGAGGGTTGCTCATCACTCGGTAGGATTTTCTTAAACTTAGGCGAGTACAGGACTGCAGCTAAGCCCCCGAGTGAGAGGGTTGTTCATCACTTGGTAGGATTTTCTTAAACTTAGGCGAGTACAGGACTGCAGCTAAGCCCCCGAGTGAGAGGGTTGCTCATCACTCGGTAGGATTTTTTGAACTTAGGTGAATCGGATTCGCGGCTAAGCCTCCCACTGGGGGATTTTGGACACATGTGTTAGTAACAACAATCATTTAGGAGACTGTAAAACCATGTCTTTGATAAATGAACTGAAAGGTACTCTTTATTACATCTCATTAGTCTGAACACTTAAGTATAAAAACGGCGGAGTAGCTCCGCATTCCAAGCGCGTGGCTCGTCCTTATTATGCTCCACATTGTAGAGGTGATACGCTCCGTTGTGGAGCACCTTGGTGACGATGAAGGGACCTTCCCAAGCGGGGGCAAGTTTGTGAGGCCGTTGCTGGTCCACTCGGAGCACAAGGTCCCCTTCCTGAAATGCTCGACCCTTCACATTTCTGGCATATAATCGACGAAGGTCTTGCTGATAAATGGTCGATCGGATCAAGGCCATCTCTCTTTCTTCTTCCAGAAGATCAACAGCATCTTCTCGAACTCGTTCTGCTTCGGCTTCTGAGAAGAGTTCTAGTCGGGGTGCATTGTGAAGCAAGTCACTCGGCAGCACAGCTTCAGCCCCATAGACCATGAAGAAGGTGGTTCGACGAGTCGACCGATTTGGTGTTGTTCTTAATCCCCAAAGGACTGACGGTAGCTCATCTACCCAAGCGCCGGCCGCATGCTTGAGGTCGTGCATCAATCGAGGTTTCAGCCCTTTGAGAATCAAACCATTCGCTCTTTCTGCCTGTCCATTCGACTGAGGGTGGGCGACTGAAGCATAGTCGACCCGAATACCTTAGGACGCACAGAAAGCTCGGAACTCATCAGAATCAAAGTTCGACCCATTATCCATGATGATGCTGTGTGGGACTCCATATCTAAATGTTAACCCTCTGAAGAAGCTGACCGCAGTACTTGCATCCAGGTTTTTGACAGGTTTAGCTTCGATCCACTTGGTGAACTTGTCGACTGCTACAAGCACATGGGTGAAGCCACTCCTGCCAGTCTTCAGAGGTCCCACCATATCCAAACCCCAAACAGCGAAAGTCCAGACAAGTGGAATGGTCTTCAGGACTGAAGCGGGTTTGTGGGACATGTTGGAGTAGAACTGGCAGCCCTCACATTTGTCAATTATCTCCTTTGCCATCTCATTTGCCCGCGGCCAATAAAACCCTGCTCGATACGCTTTGGCCATGATGGCCCGAGAAGACGCATGGTGACCACAGGTTCCCGAGTGAATATCATCGAGGATCATTCGGCCTTCTTCCGGAGTGATGCATTTCTGAACGACCCCCGTGACACTTTCTCTATAGAGTTGCTCCCCCATTACTGTGAAGGCTTTGGATCGACGGACAATCTGGCGAGCCTCTTCTTCATCCTCTGGAAGCTCTTTCCTGAGAATATATGCAATGTACGACACTGTCCAATCTGGAATAACAATCAAAACTTCCATGATCAAGTCGACCACAGCTGGGATTTCAACTTCAGTCGGATCAGTGGAACTTTTAGGCTGTGGGGGCTCTTCTGTGAAGGGATCTTCTTGAACTGATGGTGCGTGAATATGCTCCAAAAACACATTGCTAGGAATAGGCTCCCGCTTGGATCCTATCTTTGCCAAGTCATCAGCTGCTTGATTCTTCAGTCGGGGTATATGGTGGAGCTCTAGCCCTTCAAACTTCTTTTCTAACTTCCTCACCGCATTGCAATAACCAGTCATAGCTTGGCTCCTGACATCCCACTCCTTCATCACTTGATTAACCACTAAATCTGAGTCACCGTAAACCATTAGGCGGCGGAAGCTGAGTGAAATGGCCATACGCAATCCATACAAGAGTGCCTCATATTCAGCTTCATTGTTGGAGGAATCAAAGTGAATCTGGAGAACATATCTGAGGTTGTCGCCCCGTGGAGATACCAGGACCACTCCAGCGCCTGAACCATTCAACATCTTGGACCCGTCGAAGAACATAGTCCAATGTTCCGACTGTATCTGGGTCGGTAACTGTTGTTCAATCCACTCGACGAGGAAATCTGCTATCGCTTGAGACTTGATCGCTTTCTTTGCCTCGAACTTGATATCCAGCGGAAGGAGTTCAATCGCCCACTTTGCCACTCGGCCAGTTGCATCTCTGTTGTTTAGAATTTCTGAAAACGGAGCGTCACTGATGACTGTAATCGAATGATCTGAGAAGTAATGTGCAACCTTCTTCGTGGTCAAGTAGATTCCATAGACAAGCTTCTGATAATGTGGATATCTCTGCTTGGATGGAGTTAAGACTTCAGAAATATAGTATACTGGGCGTTGAACCTTGTAAGTTTTGCCTTCTTCTTCCCGCTCGACCGTGAGTACTGTACTGACAACCTGTCCAGTGGCTGCTATATAAAGCAGTAAAGGCTCTTTGCTGATTGGAGCAGCAAGCACCGGCTGGGTGGAAAGCAGGGCTTTGAGCTCTGCAAACGCTGCGTCAGCTTCAGGAGTCCACTCGAACTTATCAGATTTCTTCATCAGTCGGTAAAGAGGCAATGCCTTTTCACCGAGGCGAGAGATGAATCGACTCAAAGCTGCCAAACAACCAGTAAGCTTCTGAACGTCGTGTACACGCACAGGGCATTTCATTCGGAGGATTGCACCAACTTTTTCTGGGTTTGCATCGATCCCACGTTCGGAAACGAGGAAACCGAGTAACTTTCCACCTGGAACTCCAAATGTACACTTCGACGGATTAAGCTTGATATCATATCTTCTCAAATTGGCAAAGGTTTCAGCAAGGTCAGTCAGCAGGTCGGAACCTTTGCGCGACTTAACCATGATGTCATCCATGTATGCTTCCACATTCCGACTGATTTGAGTTAGCAGGCACTTCTGTATCATGCGCATGAATGTGGCACCAGCATTCTTGAGACCAAAGGGCATGGTGACATAGCAAAAGCACCCGAATGGGGTGATAAAAGCTGTTTTAATTTCATCAGGTCCATACAGTCGGATCTGATGGTACCTGGAATATGCATCCAGGAAGGACAATTGCTCACATCCCACAGTCGAGTCGACTATCTGATCGATGTGGGGGAGAGGAAAATGATCTTTCGGGCAGGCCCGATTGATATGCTTGAAATCAATGCACATACGGAGTGAATCGTCCTTCTTGGGAACCATGACAACATTGGCGAGCCACTCGGAGTAGTAAATCTTGCGGATGAACTCAGCTGCCAAAAGCCGAGCCACCTCCTCGCCGATTGCCTTTCTCTTCTCCGCAGCGGACCGACGGAGGTGCTCTTTCATGGGTTTTGCCTTTGGATCGACTCACAAACGGTGCTCAGCCAGCCCCCTGGGTACACCCGGCATGTCAGATGGCTTCCATGCGAAGATGTCCCAGTTCTCACGGAGGAACTGGATGAGCGCTTCTTCCTATTTGCTGTCGAGTGTTGTTGAGATATGAGTCAGTACAGCACTGGGATCGGTCGGGTGAATGTGAACAGGCTTTGTTTCACCAGACGACTGAAATGCAGACTCAGAAGCAGGCTTCTTAGTGCGCAACAAATCACTCGGATCTGCAGTCTTCTTATACTCTTCCATTTCAATCGCTGCCATCTGTTCATCAGCAATCTTAGAGCCCTTCTGGAGGCACTCTTCTGCTTGTTGCCTATTGCCAGTGACCGTGATCACGCCCTTGGGGCCAGGCATCTTCAGCTTGAGGTACACGTAACACGGTCCAGCCATGAAACGGGCATATGCAGTTCTGCCCAGAATAGCATGATAGGCACTGTGAAAATCCACAACTTCAAATGTCAGCTTCTCCTTGCGGTAATTCTTTTAGTCGCCAAAAACCACATCAAGAGTGATCTGTCCGAGTGAATCAGCTTTCTTCCCTAGAATGACACCATGGAACCGCATGTTGCTCTCACTGAGCCTGGACATCAGAATGCCCATCCCACGAAGAGTCTCTGCATACAAAATGTTCAAGCCGCTGCCACCATCCATCAAGACTTTGGTCAGTCGGGTGCCCCCAACGAACGGGTCGACCACCAACGCTTGCCTCCCAGGGGTGGCGATGTGCGGTGGGTGGTCAGATTGGTCGAATGTGATGGGAGTCTTTGACCATTTCAAGTATGTCGTCGTTGCCGGAGCAACCATGTTTACCTCTCTGTTGATGACTTTCAGTTGACTTTTACTCTCAATGTCAGCAAAAATCATCAAAGTGGAATTGATGTTAGGGAAACCGTCATCATCTTCTTCCTGATCACCATCCTTGTCAGACTCATTTTCCTTTTCATTGGGTTGTTTCTCTCGGAACTGCTGGATCAGGAGCCGACACTGTCGAGTGGTGTGTTTGGGATAAATCAGATTTCCCTCTTCATCCTTCTTGGTGTGAATGCGACATGGCAAGTCCAACACATCGTTCCCAGCCTGATCTTTCACCTTCTTGGGGATCCAGGGTCCCTTGGGCTTTCCTTTGAATTTTCCTTGAGTTACAACTGCAGCTTCACCTGGACCTGCTGGCTCAGCTTTGCGTTTCTGCTTCCGACCCACTCCGGTGTCTTGGGTGACTGGCTTGCCCTTCCCACTGCGGAGTCGGTCCTCTTCTTCACCATTAGCATACCGGGTGGCTATTTCCATCATTCGGGTCAGAGACGTATCTCCTGTCCGACCGAATTTCAAGTTAAGCTCCCGATACCGAACGCCTTCCTTGAAGGCACAAACTGCTTGGTGTTGGGATACATTCTCTACCGTGTGGTGTAGTGTGGTCCATCTTTGGATGTAATCCCTCAGAGTTTCATTCGGCTTCTGAACATAATGCTGCAATTCTGTCAACCCCGCAGGTCGTTTGCATGTGCCCTCAAATGTCCTGACAAACACTCGGGCTAACTCCTCCCAGCTGAATATACTGCCTGGAGCCAACTGATTCAGCCATGCTCTGGCCGACCCTTCGAGCATGAGAGGAAGGTGTTTCATAGCTACTTCATCATTTCCACCACCGATCTGGACAGCCACTCGGTAATCTTCTAGCCAAGTATCAGGCTTCGACTCACCGATGAACTTACTGACCCCAGTCGCCAACCTGAAGTTGGGGGGATCTCAGCGGCTCTGATAGATCTGCTAAAACACTCGGGACCCGAAACATGAATCCTGCTTCCACTCGGGCGATCTCTGCCTTGCCCCTCTCTGTGTGCTTGGTTCCTGTGGACCAAACCTTGCACCAAAATTGACCTTGCATCAAACCCTGGCTCCCTTGGGTCGACCGGTGTCCGCCGCCCTCCGCTGTACGGGCGCCTGTCATCATAGTGTCAGGGCACATATGATCCGCTTCTCGGAGGGGGTGTAGGCGCTCGACGGCGGTCATCACGGCCGAGTCGATGATCGTACTGCTCGTGGATCCGGCCCAAATGCTGATCCTGGCGATGCACCCGCCCTTCACGCCGCGGAGGCGATCTTGGGCTGTGAGCTGACTGAACTGTGTCAACCACCACAGATCTGCTATGGATTCTGTCACGCGACTGTGATACTGCAGTGTTTTGGTCTCCTGCCGCCCAGAGCAGAGCCTGGATCTGCATCAAACCTCGCCCAGCTTCTGACTGGGATGGCTGGATGGATTCTGCTATACGAGCTGCGGCTGCAAAGTTCTGAATCGGAGTGCGGTATACCTGAGGTTCAGGAGGGAATAATTGCCTCCGTCGACTGGACTCAGGAATCCACTGCCGAGCACGTTCGTCGAGTGCATGCTGAAGATTTTCCAGTCGAGTGCGTTCAGCCAAAGTGGCCAAGCGCGCGGCCTCCAAGGCCCGAGCCTCAGAGGTCTCTTCGACGATGGGCGTGTGGAGTGCTTCCTCGTTGCGGTGGTGAAGTTCCTCCCTCCGCTGTGAAGAGAGGGTTTCGGGGTGGTATTCCTCGTGAACATGCAACGGATCGCCACCGCCGTCGCCGCCTCCGTTGCTACGCATGCCAGGCGGGCTACACGGCGTGTCGACCATCAGGACCTCCGCCGCAGGATCGCTGCTGTCGCACTCGGACAGAGTCTCGACGGAGCCAGTCGACAGATCGAACAGGCCATAGAGAAATTCATCGGGCTCGATTGCCGCGACTTGAGGAGTGGCCGATTGACGTGCCACTGCAGGCTTCACCCACCGCTGAAGCCACGATCGACCAGATCGCTTGTGACGGCGAACAGCGGGGGACGAAGACGCCGTAGGAAACGACCAATATTGGGTCGACGGCTGCCGCAGAAGGACGCCAGGGACACATGCGCGAAAGTGCGTCGCCCCACGGACGGGGAACGTCTCGACGTCGAGGGGGGCCTCCTGGAGCCAGGCGGAGTCGTCGGCGATGAAGACGAGCGCACCGAGACGGATCTCGTGGCCCTCAGCCAAACCTCAACCCGAAACCATGATGATGGGAATCAGAAAAAATCGCAACCTCACCGGAAAGTTGCTAAGACACCTGCCCCATGGTGGGCACCAACTATCGTGGTTCTAAGTCTGACAGTAGAATGGGGGGTAGGTATGAGGAGGCAAGATCTTAGCTACGGTAAGGTTGTGCACGCAAGATTTACGAGTTCAGGCCCTTCTCGGAGGAAGTAACAGCCCTACGTCTTGGTGCCCGGAGGCTCGGTCGATTGACTTATGCGTGAAGTTACAGGGGGTGCGAACCCTTGTGCCTGAGGAGGGGGGTGGCTTATATAGAGTGCGCCAGAACCCCAACCGTCCCATGTTACAAGGGTTTCAATGTCTGTAAAGACAGGACGTTACTGATAACGCCAGCAATAAAGGCAAATAAATGATCATTAAGACTATGGAGTGAACGCCTGACCCTTGCCATCCTGAGTGACCTTAGATCTTCTGTCTTCCGAGTGGTTTCCGGTGGGGTCGAGTGAGTACACCCCGGTCGAATGGAATTGGGTTGTCCGAGTGAACTGTTGGTCGAGTGGGTTGCATCCTGTGGCGATTTCAGTCGGTAGATGGTGCCATCCTTTGAATGTCATTTGCTTTAGGGTAGTGTCCTCGATAAGGGTGTCCAGGTCGGGCCTATTACCCTACCCTAGGTACATGTCTTCATCAACGACCTCGACGCAATGACACTACGATGGAGATCAAGGTGTCAAGCCGGTGACGATGGAGATCATGACGATGCTTTGGAGATGGAGATCAAAAGCACAAGATGATGGCCTTATCATGTCACATATTTTGATTGCATGTGATGTTTATCTTTTATGCATCTTATTTTGCTTAGAACGGCGGTAGCATTATAAGATGATCCCTTCACTTAATTTCAAGATAAAAGTGTTCTCCCTGAGTATGCACCATTGCTACAGTTCGTCGTTTCGAGACACCACGTGATGATCGGGTGTGATAGACTCTACGTTCACATACAACGGGTGTAAGACAGTTTTACACATGCAGAATACTTGGGTTAAACTAGACGAGCCTAGCATGTACAGACATGGTCTCGGAACACTGGAGACCGAAATGTCGAACGTGAATCATATAGTAGATATGATCAACATATAGATGTTCACCATTGATGACTACCCCATCTCACGTGATGATCGAACATTGGTTAGTTGATTTGGATCACGTATCACTGAGATGACTTGAGGGATGTCTATTTAAGTGGGAGTTCATTAGTAATTTGATTAATTGAACTTAATTTATCATGAACTTAGTCTTATAGTTTTGCATATCTATGTTGTAGATCAATAGCTCACGATATAGCTCCCCTATATTTTTGATATGTTCCTAGAGAAAACTAAGTTGAAAGATGATGGTAGCAATAATGCGGACTGGGTCCGTGATCTGAGGATTATCCTCATTGCTGCACAGAAGAATTATGTCCTTGATGCACCGCTAGCTGACAGACCTGTTGCAGGAGCTGATGCAGACGTTATGAACGTTTGACAAGCTCGATATGATGACTACTTGATAGTTTAGTGCGCCATGCTTTACAGCTTAGAATCGGGGCTTCAAAGACGTTTTGAACGCCATGGAACATATGAGATGTTCCAAGAGCTGAAATTGGTATTTTAGACTTATGCCAATGTTGAGAGGTATGAGACCTCTGACAAGTACTTTGCCCACAAGATGGAGGAGAATAGCTCAGCCAGTGAGCATGTACTCAGAATGTCTGGGTACTACAATCGCTTGAATCAAGTGGGAGTTAATCTTCCAGATAAGATAGTGATTGACTAAGTTCTCTAGTCACTATCACCAAGCTACTAGAACTTCGTGATGAACTATAATATGCAAGGGATGACGAAAACGATTCCCAAGCTCTTCGCGATGCTGAAATCGGCGAAGGTAGAAATCAAGAAAGAGCATCAAGTGTTGATGGTTAACAAGACCACTAGTTTCAAGAAAAAGGGCAAGGGAAAGAAAGGGAACTTCAAGAAGAATGGCAAGCAAGTTGTTGCTCCCATGAAGAAGCCCAAAGCTGGACCCAAGCCTGAAACTGAGTGCTTCTACTACAAAGGAAATGGTCACTGGAAGCGGAATTGGCCCAAATACTTGGCGGATAAGAAGGATGGCAAAGTGAACAAAAGTATATTTGATATACATGTTATTGATGTGTACCTTACTAGTGTTCGTAGTAGCACCTAGTATTTGATACCCTAAGATTAGTAACTCGAAATAGGAGTTGCAGAATAAACAGAGACTAGTTAAGTGCGAGGTGACGATGTGTGTTGGAAGTGATTCCAAGGTTGGTATGATCACCATCGCACACTCCCTCTACCTTCGGGATTAGTGTTGAACCTAAATAAATGTTATTTGGTGTTTGCATTGAGCATAAATATGATTAGATCATGTTTATTGCAATACGGTTATTCATTTAAGTTAGAGAATAATTGTTGTTCTGTTTACATGAATAAAACCTTCTATGGTCATACACCCAATGTGAATGGTTTATTGAATCTCGATCGTAGTGATACACATATTCCTAATATTGATGCCAAAAGATGCAAAGTTGATAATGATAGTGCAACATACTTGTGGCACTGCCGTTTAGGTCATATTGGTGTAAAGCGCATGAAGAAACTCCATGCAAATGGGCTTTTGGAATCACTTGATTATGAATCATTTGATACTTGCAAACCATGCCTCATGGGCAAGATGACTAAAACTCCATTCTCCGGAACAATGGAGCGAACTGATGACTTATTGGATATAATACATATCGATGTATGCGGTCCGATGAGTGTTGAAGCACGCGGCGGGTATCGTTATTTTCTGACCTTCACAGTTGATTTGAGTAGGTATGGATATATGTACTTGATGAAACACAAGTCTGAAAATTTTGAAAAGTTCAAAGAATTTCAGAGTGAAGTGGAGAATCATCGTAACAAGAAAATAAAGTTTCTATGATCCGATCGCGGAGTCGAATATTTGAGTTACGAGTTTGGCCTTCATTTAAAACAATGTGCAATTGTTTCACAACTCACTCCACCTGGAACACCACAGCGTAATGGTGTGTCCGAATGTCGTAACCGTACTTTATTAGATATGGTGCGTTCTATGATGTCTCTTACCGATTTACCACTATCATTTTGGGATTATGCATTAGAGGCAGTTGCATTCACGTTAAATAGGGCACCGTCTAAATCCGTTGAGATGACACCGTATGAACTATGGTTTGGCAAGAAACCTAAGTTGTCGATTCTTAAAGTTTGGGGATGCGATGCTTATGTCAAAAGGCTTCAGCCAGATAAGCTCGAACCCAAATCGGAGAAGTGCGTCTTCATAGGATACCCTAAAGAAACTATTGGGTACACCTTCTACCACAGATCCGAAGGCAAAATCTTTGTTGCTAAGAATGGGTCCTTTCTAGAGAAGGAGTTTCTCTCGAAAGAAGTGAGTGGGAGGAAGTAGAACTTGATGAGGTAATTGTACCTTCTCTCGAATTGGAAAGTAGTACATCAGAGAAAACTGTTCCCGTGATTCCTACACCAACTAGAGAGGAAGCTAATGATGATGATCATGAAACTTCAGATCAAGTTACTACTGAACTTCGTAGATCGACCAGAGCACGATCCGCACCAGAGTGGTACGGTAATCCTATCCTGGAAGTCATGTTGTTAGACAACGGCAAACCTGTGAACTATGAAGAAGCTATGATGAGCCCAGATTCTGACAGATGGCTTGAGGCCATGAAATCTGAGATAGGATCCATGTATGAGAACAAAGTGTGGATTTTGGTGGACTTGCCCGATGATCGGCAGGCCATTGAAAATAAATAGATCTTCAAGAGGAAGACGGACACTGATGGTAATGTTACAATCTACAAAGCTCAACTTGTCACAAAAGGTTTTCGACAAGTTCAAGGGGTTGACTACGATGGGACTTTCTCACCCGTAGCGATGCTTAAGTCTGTCCGAATCATGTTAGCAATTGCCGCATTTTATGATTATTAAATCTTGCAAATGGACGTCAAAACTGCGTTCCTTAATGGATTTCTGAAAGAAGAGTTGTATATGATGCAACTAGAAGGTTTTGTCGATCCTAAAGAACTAACAAAGTGTGCAAGCTCCAGTGATCCATCTATGGGCTGGTTCAAGCATCTCAGAGTTGGAATATACGCTTTGATGAGGTGATCAAAGCATATGGTTTTATACAGACTTACGGTGAAGCCTGTATTTACAAGAAAGTGAGTGGGAGCTCTATAGCATTTCTGATATTATATGTGGATGACATATTATTGATTGGAAATGATATAAAATTTCTGGATAACATAAAAGGATACTTGAATAAGAATTTTAATGAAAGACCTCGGTGAAGCTACTTACGTATTGGGCATCAAGATCTATAGGGATAGATCGAGATGCTTAATAGGATTTTCACAAAGCACATACCTTGGCAAAGTTTTGAAGAAGTTCAAAATGGGTCAGTCAAAGAAAGGGTTATTACCTATGTTGCAAGGTGTGAAGTTGAGTAAGACTCAAAAACCCGACCACGGCAGAAGATAGAGAGAGAATGAAAGTCATTCCCTATGCCTCAGCCATAGGTTCTATAAAGTATGCCATGCTGTGTACCAAACCTTTTGTGTACCTTGCCATGAGTTTGGCAAGGGTGTACAATAGTGATCCAGGAGTAGATCACTAGACAGCGGTCAAGACTATCCTTAGTTACCTAAGAGGACTAAGGAGATATTTCTCGGTTATGGAGGTGATAAAGAGTTCGTCGTAAAGGGTTACGTCGATGCAAGCTTTGACACCGATTCAGATGACTCTGAGTCTCATTCTGGATACATATTGAAAGTGGGAGCAATTAGCTAGAGTAGCTCCATGCAGAGCTTTGTAGACATAGAAATTTGCAAAATACATGCAGGTCTGAATGTGACAGACCCGTTGACTAAACTTCTCTCACAAGCAAAACATGATCACACCTTAGTACTCTTTGGGTGTTAATCACATGGCGATGTCAACTTGATTATTGACTCTAGTAAACTCTTTGGGTGTTGGTCACATGGCGATGTGAACTATGGGTGTTAAATCACATGGTGATGTGAACTAGATTATTGACTCTAGTGCAAGTGGGAGACTGAAGGAAATATGCCCTAGAGGCAATAATAAAGTTGTTATTTTATATTTCCTTATTCATGATAAAGGTTTATTATTCATGCTAGAATTGTATTGATCGGAAACTTAAATACATGTGTGAATACATAAACAAATACCGTGTCCCTAGTATGCCTCTACTAGACTAGCTCGTTGATCAAAGATGGTTAAGGTTTCCTAACCATAGACATGTGTTGTCATTTGATAACGGGATCACATCATTAGGAGAATGATTTGATGGACAAGACCCACCCGTTAGCTTAGCATAATGATCGTTCAGTTTATTGCTATTGCTTTCTTCATGTCAAATACATATTCCTTCGACTATGAGATTATGCAACTCCCAGATACTGGAGGAATACCTTGTGTTCTATCAAACGTCACAACGTAACTGGGTGATCATAAAGATGCTCTATAGGTATCTCCAAAGGTGTTTGTTGAGTTGGCATAGATCGAGATTAGGATTTGTCACTCCAAGTATCGGAGAGGTATCTCTGGGCCCTCTCGGTAATACACATCCTAATCTTGCAAGCAAATTACTAAGGAGTTAGTCACGAGGTGATGTATTATGGAACGAGTAAAGAGACTCGCCAGTAACGAGATTGAACTAGGTATAGAGATACCGACGATTGAATCTCGGGCAAGTAACATACCGATGGACAAAGGGAATTACGTATGTTGTCATAACGGTTCGACCGATAAAGATCTTCATAGAATATGTAGGAGCCAATATGGGCATCCAGGTTCCTCTATTGGTTATTGTCCAGAGAGGTGTCTCGGTCATCTCTACATAGTTCTCGAACCCGTAGGGTCCGCACGCTTAACGTTCGTTGACGATATAGTGTTATATGAGTTATATGTTTTAGTGACCGAATATTGCTCAGAGTCCCGGATGAGATCACGGACATGACGAGGAGTCTCTAAATGGTCGAGAGGTAAAGATTGATATATAGGACGATGGTATTTGGACACCGGAAGTGTTTCAGGACGTACCGGGAAGGAATCGGGTCACCAAAAGGGGTTACGGGCACCCCCCGGCAAGTTATGGGCCTTATGGGCCAAAGGAGGGGACAGACCAGCCCACAAGGGGGCTAGTGCGCCTCCTCCCTTGTTTGTCCAGCCCTAGGGAAGGAAAAGGGGGAGGGCTAGCCCCTCCTGCCTTTCCCTCTCATGGGAGAAAGGAAAAGGGGGGGCGCCACCCTCCCCTGCCTTTTCCCGCACTCCAAATAAGGAAAACAGGGGGCGCGGCTTGGGAGGGACCCCAAGTAGGATTCCTCCTACTTGGGTGCCTCCTTTGGATGCTCCTCCCTCCCTCCCTCCGACATATATATATGTGGGAGGGGGGCGCCTAGCACACAGCAGACAATTGCCTAGCCGTGTGCGGCGCCCCCCTCCACCGTTTACACCCCCGGTCATATTTTCGTAGTGCTTAGGCAAAGCCCTGCGGAGATCACTTCGCCATCACCGTCACCACGTCGTCGTGCTGCCGGAACTCATCTACTACCTCGCCATCTTGCTGGATCAAGAAGGCGGAGGACGTCATTGAGCTGAACGTGTGCAGAACACGGAGGTGCCGTGCGTTCGGTACTAGATCGGTTGGAGCGCAAAGAAAGTTCGACTACATCAACCGCGTTGTGAAATGCTTCCGCTTACGGTCTATGAGAGTACGTAGACACACTCTCCCCCTCTCGTTGCTATGCATCTCCATGGATAGATCTTGCGTGTGCGTAGAATTTTTTTGTTTTCCATCCAATGTGTCCCAACAATAATATAATAACAGTGGTATCTCGTTAGCCCTTTCTGAGACCGCAAAACATAAATGCAGAGCACCTCCAAAGTTCAAGCAGCGACTAAACATTGTAATTCATGGTAGAAAGGATACAATCATGATGCATTCAACATTAACTATACACAATGCATGAGGATGACAATAGTGCTCTCAGGAATGGTGCTTATTTGAGAAGGTGATGACTCAACATAAAAGTAAATAGATAGGCCCTTCGCAGAGGGAAGTAGGGATTTGCAGAGGTGCCAGAGCTCAAAGCTAAAATTAGGGATAAATAAAATTTTGAGAGGTATACCCTTCCTGACAACGTTACGACCAAGTGTTTTCAATATCTTCCATGGTAAACAAATTAGCGGCGGTTCCCAAGGGGTAAAAGTAAAGTTTACTCCCCCTCCACCAACAAACACAAGCCATGGCTAGCCGAATCCTCGGGTGCCCTCCATACCAACAACAGTCCAGGGGAGTTTTATTTAATTATTTGTAATTTTTTATTTTGGGACTGGGCATCCCTATTACCAGCCCCTCTCGTGCAAGGACGAGTGAATAAACACTCATCATGAGAATAACCCTCTTAGCATGGAAGATACTGACCACCCCATGTCGCTCCATGAGCGGTCCAGGCACACAAAACATATGTTCATTTGAAATTTTAGAGGTGGCACATGCAAATTCACTTAGAATGGCAGGGTAATACCGCATATAGGTAGATATAGTGGACTCATCTGGAATAACTTTGGTTTAAGGATTTTGATGCACAAGCAGTATTCCCACTTAGTATAGGCGAAGGCTAGCAAATAGGTTGGGAAGCGACCAGCTAGAGAGCAAAAACAGTCATGTACATGCATTATGAATATTTAACATTGAATACTAGCATGATTAGGATACAGATACCATGAACATAAATATTATAGAGGCTATATATGTTGGTTTTGATTCAACTACATGCGTGAACATGCGCCAAGTCAAGCCACTTGAAACATTCAGAGGAGGATACCATTTCATCATACTACATCACAATCATTTTAATGCATTTTGACACCTAAGATAAATCATTATCCACTCCTAGCTACTTAAGCATGGCATGAGCAACTATAATCTCTAATTGTAATTGCAAACATGTTTGATCATAATATGTTGAATCATGGATACTGAGTTAAACATATTTACAAAAACAAAAACAAGTTGAGTTTGTACCCGCTTTTCTCTGCCACGGTCACTTCATAAGATACCGTCATTATTGCCTTTCACTTGCACGACCGAATGATATGAGGATAATAATAGTGCAAGACTGCCGTGGACTAAGATGGAATCTGCAAACATTTTATTCAAAAGGAGAAGACAAAGTAATTTGGGCTCTTTGTTAGATCTACAACATTGCATATGAGAGCCACTCAACATTTTCATTGTGGTCTTCTCCATGTTATGACTCAATAAAAAGAAAAGAATTTCAGAGAAACACACTGACATATTTTTGGAGTTTTTAGTTTTTCTTGTAGAAAGCAAATTAAAGAAGGAAAAACAAAAATGAGAAAAACTATTTACATGGGAAAGCTCCCAACAAGCAAAAGAAGAATCAAGAAATCTTTTTGGGTTTTCTTTTAATACTACAACTAATTAAGCTAGAAAGAAAAACCAAAAAGAAGCAAGAAATATTTTTGGATTTTCTCAAAGTTTTTCAAACACACAAGAAGAAAGCGAGAAAATAAATCTAGCATGGAAAATATAATGAAAAAGTGGAAACACGTACTCCCCCAAGCTTAGGCTTTTGGCCTAGATTGGTAATCACCATCCGTAATATCCATCCGATCCCATGTGGAAGTGCTGTGGCGGCGGTACTTGAGCGTCCCACTCCTGGGGCTCCTGCTCTGCCGCTGCTTGGGCGTCCCGATATGTAATAATGTCTGCTGGCACGACCCTGTATCCGTTCCTGGCAATAGAATCAAACAAAGCAGGTGCAGGCAACTGTAACAGCGCAAAATTCTAAATTTTGGAATGTTATATTAAATAAATAATTATTATTTTTTGTTTGATTTTTGTATGATTGATTGTGTGAAATTGAGTGAAATTTGAAACTTTTGAAAGTTGAATGAGAGGGAATAAAAGGACTTTCCCAAAACTTTCATTCTTGCATTTGATCTCCATGAATCCAAATTCATTTCATCACAAAACCCTAGAGTGAAGATGATATGACTTCTTCCATTTAAAGAGATGAAAAGGGATTTGAAAATGATCTGAGTTTCATTTGAAATATCTTCAAACCAGAGACTTTATGCTTTCATGAGAGAGATAAATGACTTCTGCTTTAAATTATTGAATATGAGTTTGGAAGTCAAATTGAAAATCATTTGGAACTATTTTGAAACCCACTTTCAATTTGGAGTTATTTGAAATTTTAATAAAATTATTTTTATCCAAGAATAAAATATAAGGAAATAAGGGTAAAATGATTCCCTTTATTGGAAAATTTGGAGAAAATAAATTTGAAATCATTTTGGTATTTAAAAAATGATTTTCTTGGGTTTTATTGCAACAGTAGCACTGTTTGCCTCATTTGAATTTTTGTATATTTTATTTGACCTTGAGAAAATGTCCATATTTTAGGATTTATTTTTTTGAAAATTTTGGTATATAATGTCTATATAAAAAATTTATTTATCTCTCTGTATTTTAGTTTTCTTCTCTCTTTTTTTTAAAGAAAAATAGTTTTGTTTTTTTCGGCCGCAGCCAGCAGGCCCAGTTCCCTCACTCTCTCTGCCCTCACCCCCACAGGCCCACGGCCCACCCCCTCACCAAATCGGTATGTCCCAGGCACCCAATCCCCTGCCTCTCCCTCGCAGTCACCGACATGTGGGACCCGCCCGTCATCTCCTACCTCCCGCTCGGTCTCATGTTCACGCACGACTGCGCCCGATCCAAAATCTCACGGGATTCGCTCGATTCTTTGCCACTCGCGCAAGCCCGCCGCCCTATAAATATTCCTCTCCTTGTCCTCGTCCGATTTTTCAAAAAATCTCGATCTCCCATGCCCTAGAGCTCCGCATCAGTCTTGCCAGAGTTCTGTCGACAGAAGCTCCTGACACCGCTCAATTCCGCCACCGTCGGAGGTGCCTGATCG
Source organism: Thinopyrum elongatum (assembly GCA_011799875.1). Taxonomy (NCBI): domain Eukaryota; kingdom Viridiplantae; phylum Streptophyta; class Magnoliopsida; order Poales; family Poaceae; genus Thinopyrum; species Thinopyrum elongatum. The sequence continues at coordinate 235,571,073 of CM022297.1, forward strand.
CCCCTGTTTCCCTTTTTTGTCCTCCCTCTCAATTCTGTAGCCCGCTGAACATTTTCCTCGCAGAGACATGCACCGGAGTAACCTCTTCGACGCCCAACAGATCTTGCCGGAGCCGCCGGCCGCTCCTGAAGCCGTCTGCCGTCACCGGAGGACACTTTCGACGACACGAACGCCATCATCGCCTCCGCCGAGACGCTACGAACCTCGTCATGTTCCTCCCCAACCCCGAAGACCCCGAGGGATGTTGCCTGGATCGAGCAGAGCCGCCCCACCGCCGTCTCCATCGACTCCGGCGCTGTCCGCCGCCCACTGTAAGCCGCCGCCGCCTCGTTCGTTCGATCTGTTATGAACCGCGTAGATTAGATCGGCATTTTTTTCCAGTTCAAACCATTTTCGGTTAAATAGCAAGTGTCCGTCGTATAAGCTAAGCGTCGAAACGCACCGCAGTCAGCCGATCTAGATCTGACAGTTCGGGTAGATTTGTTGTTTTTTTGAATCTTTCTCGCTAGTCGTCGGCCGTCTGCCAGTAGTGCTCTATCACTCACCTCGCTGGCCCAACCACAGGGCGCACGTAGCCCTTGTCCGTTCAGTAGGCTTTTAGGTTTTCTGTTTCTGTTTTAATTTACAGAAATAGTTCTGATCTTAGATCTTTAATAACTTTTAGAATTTTTATTGTTTTTGTGTGATTACAATTGATCTTTGTCAAAAAAATTATGAAGTTTCTGTTGGTGCACTTGGATTTCAAATTTGGATAGTTTAAATTTGAATTATTTCAAATATGCTTCAAACTGTTTTAGCTCTAGTTTGAATTCTAGAATAGATTTTTGAGCGATTCCTTTTGCTCCTGGTCACTTATGGTTTTGTCTATCCAGTAGCATATAGTGATTTATTTTAAATTAGGGTTTTAGGAAAAACAGTACTGTTTTACATAGTTTAGTGTTATTCTCTTTTTCCTTAGTATTTAAATGATTTTTTAAATGTCACTTTTGACAAATCTAGTTTTGTTTCTGTTATTTAACAGTAGAAAATTTTATTATTATTTTAAAAATATATTTACTTTAGTTTCGTATGAAAACTGGTATAGGTCATAGTTAGAGTTTTATAAAAGCTTTTTAATTATTTCATTTTGCTACTAAAAGTTTATGAAAAATACTTTCTGTGAAATTAGTTGTTTTACATTTTCTTTTTTGTTAATTTATTAGTTTAGTGTTTTAATTGCTGTAAGTTTTACTTAGGGCAAAACTATATTGGATGTTTGTAGTAGAGTCTTAGACATTCCTAGTAGTTTTTCTTTGTAGTTTCTTCGAATTGCAATTGAGTTTCCTTGTTGTTTTGATTTTTATTTTGAGTGCTAGAATCATTTGCTAGGATGTTTGCTTATATGAATGCTATGTTTGATTTAATACATTTTCAACAGAGTGACGAATAGTTCCACCAAGCCGTTATTCTGAAAGCGTTATAATCTTCGTCAAGTAATACCAGGCAAGTTCACTTTGACCATGTTATTCATACCTATGTTTTCATTCCATCTAGTGTTCACTATTCATGATCCCTCCAGTAGTGATATTGACTTCTTGTAGTTGAGTAGAATGCATGAGCTAGGAACCCATCTCCCTGTTATCTAGCCCGAGACGTTGTTTAGTTTTAAATGCTACGCTATAGTAGACGGGGTTGGTATGAGTGTTCGAGAGTTGTGTGAGTATGAAGGACTCTACGTCAACGACGACAACTTCATGATGGCATCTTCAAGGACTGCATCTTCAAGGCCTCAAGACTTCAAGACTCGAGACAAGAAATCAATGTACCTCTGGGTGAAGAATGATTAAGAAGGGTACATGGTGCGCCTAGTGCTCAATGATTTCGGAGAAGCACCGTGATATCATGCGGAAAGCTCCACCCAGGCTCAAAGAGACAAAAGAATACTTCATGCCCGGAAGCTTACCTATGCAACCGCAAGTCACTATGGGCTCTGGCTTGGTTGACCTTAGTGGTGACTCTGGCTGGGATGGTGCCAGCAGATGTAGAACTACGGTAGGATTGGATGGGCACCGGACAGTGGTCAGAGGAACACTTTGGAAGACCATGTTTCAGTCATGTTGTTCTCAAACATCTTGAGGTGCGGGAACGTAAAAAGAGGGATCAAATCTTGCAGGTAAAGTGCACAACACTCTACAGAGTTAGAACCTAATCGATTAGCCGTTTCCCCGGTTATGGACAATTTGAGCATCTGGACTTGGATCTATCTCGGAACTCTCAACACCGGACTGATAAGTTAATTACGGGCAACTTATGATTTGGGCTATGAGACATCGGTTGGCGGAACCATGTCATAGTAGATAATTTCGTAGTGAAGAATCCTGATATTTCCTTTGCTGTAGGGAAAATAAAACTAGCTTTTATGCAAAACAAAACTCAGACACAGAGCCACAAAGCCATATTGCATGTAGTATAGTTTTATCATCTGTTCTTTTTACAGTGATCTTGCCGGTACATTCAATGTACTGACCTACACGGCTGCAACATATCATGTTGCAGGATTATTTCTACGATGAGTAAGTTCTGTTGTAGGGTTACGGTCTACACTCAACTTGCCGATGACGTTGATGGGACTCCACACACGTTTGATTGTTTTCGCTGAGACTTATGAGGTATATATATCAGTTTTACGTTATTTATACATGTGATTGCACTTTGATATATACATTGATGTACTGTGGGTGCCAGCATACTTATCCAGGGATGGCACAGATACACAGAGTCTTGACCGTTTGAGGTCGGTTCACTACAGATATGGTATCAGAGCGCATGTTGACTGCAGGACGTGACCCTAAAAATCGGAAAACCCCTAGGACAGGATGTCTCTAAAACTTTATTTAAAAAAAAGATCCCTTACCTCTTATCTTTTCTGATTTTATCAAATAGTCCCTCTTACCCCAAATAGTTGTAATATACCCCTTTACCTTTTGACCACACATAGGATCAACTAAAGCCGCTCCAAGAAGGACAAGATATCGGACAACTGATGGCCTCTTCAGAGTAAAGAGGATTTCATCATGCATTAGAAGAGTTGAAGCTACAACAGTTGAAGACTCTGAAGACTTGAAGAATTTGAAGAATCTGAAGATTTATTTGACCTTTAGAAGACCAAACCCCTGTTATATACCTACGTTAGATACGATGATTTGTGAGCTATCATTTGTCTGTATTTTCCGACAGCCACAAAATAAAACCTATTTTCAAAATTATATTGTTTGTATTGTGTGTATATCCCTCTATTCTTCTCTCTTATCTCACCCTAAAACCCTTGGACCCAATAGATGATGAATGAAGATGGACATGTACTTCCGAAATCAATGACACATCCGGAGGTAACACAGTGGATACGGAACATGGAAGATCGCATGAAGGATCACCGTATTGAAGGAGAGTGTATGGTTCCATACACCCTACGGCAACTCACACAAGGTGTTGCAACATGGTGAGAGATACATCAAGCTATACAAGGATGGAATGGAGAAAATGCTCAGGAAGAATTCAAGACGATCCTACTGAGGTCTCATTTTATCCAGAAGCCCGGTGACAGTAAAATGAAGCAAACTTGTGCATGCAAGATATGTGGAGAAATACGACACACCCATGAGGAACATAGGGATGGATGCCCTCGTTGTGAAGAACATCACCCAGAGGAAGAATGCCCCGCTAGGCAGGTGACTTGCTTCTTGTGTGAAGGAACTACTCATTACCCAACTCAGTGCCCAATTTACCCCAAGGTACAAGAAATTACCAGGCAGCAGAAAGAAGCCCTTAGGGAAAGTTTGGAAGAATCCGTGATGGAGGAACTTATTGAAGACCCTAATGGAGAAGGCCTAAACAGATTTTACGCTCATGCCTGCTATTCATGTGGAGAAGGACATTTTTCACGGTATTGCACCAAGGAAAGAGAAGAGTATCTGGGAGATTTCCCGACAGCAGAAGTGAAGTTTGGCCCTCAGGAAAAGAAGCTCTGATCATTACAGAGAAACCCAGGAAGAGAAAATGAAGGCATCCCCAGAACAACCCAATTTCTGCAGAGAAGGACCTGAGTCATGTCACTTGTTACAGGTGCAAGGATTTAGGTCATTACGTTGATAAATGTCCAGAAAAGAAGCCAAGAACCCAAAGAGCAGACACCATCCCCAAGAAGCCCAAAGACTTATCGGAAGTTATTTGTTTTCGTTGCAGGGAAGCAGGACTTTATGCTACTAAATGTCCTGACAAGATGAAATCTGGAGCTGAGTAGTTGGAATTTTGATATTGGTAATAAGTGTAGTAGGAAGCAAATTTATTTCCATGAGTACAATGAGTTGAGTCATGTAATGGGTGCTCAAAGATTGTAATGAATTCATGAAATCAATAAAGTTAATGTGTCATGATTTCATACGTTAAATTTTATGAGTTGTTACCCTATGAACAAGGATTTTGACCATTTTCAAAGATATGAGAAATATGGTCTAAATTGAGTTTTTTTTAGTTTAATGGTGATATTTACCGAAAAAGGCTTTCGCCCCGCTTTATATATAAAGCAACCCACAACCGATCGAGATAACCCACAACACAACACACCAACACACTCACCCAAGGCCGGATACATAGGTGCCAAAGGCCTACAACAACACCACCCCGAACAACATGAGGAAGAACACATGAAGAGGTGAAGTTGAATGACGATGAACTGAGAGCTCCAAGACAGTGCCTTCAAGAAGGACACGACACTAAAGCGCCGCCACCGCCCGATCCAAAGATCTAGATTTTCATCCGGAGCACGACGAAGAGAAAGAAGTAACCACAACGAAGACTTCAGGAAGATAACGACGTCCGTGGGCGCCGCCTCCGTCGGCCTGGCCAAGCCAGACAGGGTTTTCGCCCCGGCACCAAACTCCAACTTCCCCACCATAGATCGCCACAATGCCAGCCACCACGCCGCCCACACGGCCATGGTCGCTAACCGCCTGCACCTGAGCCGCAGGGCTCAGCCCACAAGCACCACAGCTCTCACCACCCGGGCCGCCGCCTAGGAAACAATACGCACCATAGGCCCTCCATGGCTGCAAGATATGCACCAACCGACAAGCTTCGATCGCCAAGAAGGCTGCAGCGACTGAACCGACCAGATCGATCGGGGAGCTAGCAGGTCAGAGAAGAGGTGAAGCGCGAGCGGACCAAGTCGATGTCTGGCACCCCTGCCGGTGACGGGCGGCCCAACAGCATCGGCGCCACCCATCACTCCCGTCACCTCTCCAACGTCGCCCCCTGCAACGCCCAACCTTGGCTCCCGGACTGCATCGGCATCTGATAGGAACTATACACTCGCCCAACGACGCGAGGCGCCGGAAAGACCACATCTTGCCGCCGCTAGAGGACCCAGGGGCATCCACACAAGCAGCTCGCCAATGGCCAGACGCCGGAGCCTGTCCTGCCGCCGCCGCGAACCGCCTCGCACCACTACCGTGGACCGCCACCACGCCATTGTGGCCCACATCGATGCAGCAACCTAGAAGGTCGCTGCCATCCCCCCGAGCCACCCATCGACGACCAAGGCCTGATCCGAGTGGATCTGACCGGAGACCAGCTGAGGCGCCCAGACCCCCAGCTGCACCCGCAGCAGCCACCCCGTCAGAGGGCCAGCCGCCACCGCCCGTGCCGCCCAGGGTCGGATCTGGCCGTGCCGACCAGAACCGATGTCACCAGCCTGGGTGAGCAACAGCGCCTCGCAGCCCGACACGCAGCACCCGCGCCCGTGCTCCATCACCTGCGTCGGCGCGAGGCCGCGCCGTGGCGCCCTGCGGCAGCACCACGGCCAGGTTTGGGAGTGACAGCCCGCACCATCCCCCATGAAAATAGCGACAAGAATGCCCCGCCGCCGCCGACGGCTTCGCCCGGCCGCGCCCGCTGGCGGCGGTGAGGGATTAGGAGTAGGGAGGGAGGGGTTCCGGCGGAGGTGGCTGAGGTTGCCCTCCCCGTCGCACGCGGGGGCGACGAGGGAGGGGATAAGGTTCCCGTAAAGTCTCGGCCTTTATGTCCTATTGCCTGGTGATATTTCTCTGTGAGGACACTTGACCAATGAATAGGATAATGATATTCCATAGAGTGGAGTTTGAAAAAAATGATGAGTTGGAGTTTTGCTTCGATGGATAAAAAGAAATGAAGCACCATTGGAGGTGCAATGTTGGAATATGGAATAATAGTAACTCAAAGGATGAGCTAAAGATGTACAGGTGTTGAAGTGAGCCCATAACCCACAGGGCCAGGAAATAATAAGGATTAAGTACTCCCTAAAGTAAGAAATTCGAAAGAAGTTGTGATTTGATCAACAAACGTTCTTAGGAGGATACGAAAACCCGAGAGTTATGAAGAACGATAGATGTTTTGTTTAGCTTGCAGAAACAATGGATTTATCTGAATGTAGTTCGATGACAAGAGAAATTCTGCAATGCTTGTGAGGATGCCCAAGTGTTAGAATACGTGATTCACTTTCTACGTATGTAGTAATGGTTCAAGTACTGGATGGATTGGCCCCCATACCAGAGACTTCTATCATGAACTATCATATGTTGATGTAAAATCAGAGAGCCTTAAACCCCTAGAAGAGTGTCAACACGACAAGCCAAAACCCTAGAATGGCAGGACGATGGAACCCTGTACAGGTAACCGTTGCCAATCATAGAATATACAGTGAGATTCAACACATGCCATTTTTCTTGTAGGAGAAACCATTAATTGTTGACCACCATGAGATTTTTGATAATTGTTTAGTATTGGCGACAGACCCGTCAACTGAGAAGACCCAGTCTTGGAAGAACCTTACCATGATGACAGGACACAGGATATTTAGGAAACGGTTATGCATCTACCGGAATAGCCCCAGAGTAGGAGTTATCCCGAAGCTCTGTGAAGACGGACATTGCCAACCCAAAGGATGGAGTACATGAGTTTTCACGAAACCGTAACCATGCTTCTAAGGGTGGTAGCACCCTAGGACCGTTGTGACGATCAACGGAATTTCAAGAAGACCCAAACACTAACCTTTTCTTGCTAGCCTCTTCGAATCTCCAGGACGAGATTCATTTTAAGTGTGGTAGTTTGTAACATCCCAAAATTCTAAATTTTGGAATGTTATATTAAATAAATAATTATTACTCTTTGTTTGATTTTTATGTGATTGATTGTGTGAAATTGAGTGAAATTTGAAACTTTTGAAAGCTGAATGAGAGGGAATAAAAAGACTTTCCCAAAACTTTCATTCTTGCATTTGATCTCCATGAATCCAAATTCATTTCATAACAAAACCCTAGAGTGAAGATGATATGACCTCTTCCATTTAAAGAGATGAAAAGGGATTTGAAAATGATTTGAGTTTCATTTGAAATATTTTCAAACCAGAGACTTTATGCAACTCAATGTTTTTTATGAGAGAGGATAAAATGACTTCCTCAAATTCTGTGAAATATGACTTGGAAGTTTAAAAGAATCAAATTGAAAATCATTTGAAAGTATTTTGAAACCCACTTTCAATTTGGAGTTATTTGAAATTTTAATCAAATTATTTTTCTCCAAAAATAAAATATATGGAAATAAGGGTAAAATGATTCCCTTTAATGGAAATTTCAGAGAAAATAAATTTGAAATCATTTTGGTATTTAAAAAATGATTTTTATTGGGTTTTATTGCAACAATAGCACTATTTGCCTCATTTGAATTTTTGTATATTTTATTTGACCCTGAGAAAATGTTCATCTTTTAGGATTCATTTTTCTAAAAAATTTAATATATAATATGTCTATATAAAATTTTTATTTATCTCTTTGTATTTTAGTTTTCTTCTGTCTGTTTTTTTAAAGAAAAATAGTTTTGTTTTTTTTTTCGGCCGAAGCCAGCCGGCCCAGTTCCCTCACTCTCTCTCTCTCTCCTCACCCCCAAAGGCCCACGGCCCACCCCCTCGCCGAATCGTATGTCTCGGGCACCCGATCCCCTACCTCTCCCTCGCAGTCACCGACATGCAGGACCCTTCCGTCATCTCCTACCTCCCGCTCGGTCTCGTGTTCATGCACGACTGCGCCCGATCCCAAATCTCGTGGGATTCGCTCGATTCTTTGCCCCTCGCGCAATCCCGCTCCCCTATAAATATTCCTCTCCTCGTCCTCGTCCGATTTTTCAAAAAACCTCGATCTCCCGTGCCCTAGAACTCCGCCTCGGTCTCGCCGGAGTTCTGTCGACAGAAGCTCCTGACACCGCTCAATTCCTCCACCGTTGGAGGTGCCTGATCGCCCATGTTTCCCTTTTTCATCCTCCCTCTCAATTCCGCAGCCCGCTGAACATTTTTCTCGTAGAGACATGCACTGGAGTAACCTCTCCGACGCCCAACAGATCTCGTCGGAGCCGCCCGCCGCTCCAGCCGCCGTCTGCCATCACCGGAGGACGCTTCCGACGACACGAACGCCACCATCGCCTCCGCCAAGACGCTACGGACCTCGTCGTGTTCCTCCCCGACCCCGAAGACCCCGAGGGACGTTGCCTGGATCGAGCAGAGCCGCCCAACCGCTGTCTCCATCGACTCTGGCGCTGTCCGCCACCCAGTGTAAGCCGCTGCCGCCTCGTCCGTTTGATCTGTTATGAACCGCATAGATTAGATCAGCTTTTTTCAGTTCAAACCGTTTTCGGTTAAATAGCGAGCATCCTCGTATCAGCTAAGCGACGAAACGCACCGCAGCCGTCCGATTTAGATCTGATAGTTCGTGTAGATTTGTGTTTTTTTTCGAATCTTTCTCGCTAGTTGTCGGTCATGCACCCGTAGTGCTCTATCACTCGCCTCGCTGGCCCAACCACAGGGTGACACGTAGCCCTTGTCCGTTCAGTAGGCTTTTAGGTTTTCTGTTTCTGTTTTAATTTACAGAAATATTTCTGATCTTAGATCTTTAATAACTTTTAGATTTTTTTATTGTTTTTTAGTGATTCCAATTGATCTGCGTCAAAAAAATTATGAAGTTTCTGTTGGTGCACTTGGATTTCAAATTTGGACAGTTTAAATTTGAATTATTTCAAATATGCTTCAAAACTGTTTTGGCTCTAATTTGAATTCTAGAATAGATTTTTGAGTGATTCCTTTTGCTCCTGGTCACTTATGGTTTTGTCTATCCAGTAGCACATAGTGATTTATTTTTAGTTTATTTTAAATTAGGGTTTCAGGCAAAACAATACTATTTTGCATAGTTTAGTGGTATTCCCTTTTTCCTTAGTATTTAAATGTTTTTAATTAAAAAATTGTCACTTTTAACAAATTTAGTTTTGTTTCTGTTATTTAACAGTAGACAATTTGATTCTTATTTTAAAAATATATTTTCCTTAGTTTTGTATGAAAATTTGTATAGGTCATAGTTAGAGTTTTATAAAAGCTTTTTAATTATTTCATTTTGCTACTAAAAGTTTATGAAAAATACTTTCTATGAAATTAGTTGTTTTACATTTTCTTTTCTATTAATTTATTAGTTTAGTGTTTTAATTGCTGTAAGTTTTACTTAGGGTAAAACTATATTGGATGTTTGTAGTAGAGTCTTAGACTTTCCTAGTAGTTTTTCTTTGTAGTTTCTTCGAATTGCAATTGAGTTTTATTATTGAGTTTCCTTGTTGTTTTGATTGTTATTTTGAGTGCTAGAATCGTTTGCTAGGATGTTTGCTTATATGAATGCTATGTTTGATTTAACAGATTTTCTATCGAGTAATACCAGGCAAGTTCACTTTGACCATGTTATTCATACCTATGTTTTCATTGCATCTAGTGTTCACCATTCATGATCCCTCCAGTAGTGATATTGACTTCTTGTAGTTGAGTAGAATGCATGAGGTAGGAACCCATCTCCCTGTTATCCAGCCAGGGACATTGTTTAGTTTTAAATGCTACGCTATAGTAGATGGGGTTGGTATGAGTGTTCGGGAGTGGTGTGAGTATGAAGGACTCTATGTCAATGATGACAACTTCATGATAGCATCTGCAAGGACTGCATCTTCAAGTCCTCAAGACTTCAAGACTCGAGACAAGAATTCAATGTACCTCTGGGTGGAGAATGGTTAAGAAGGGTACATGGTGTGCCCAGTGCTCTGTGATTCCGGAGAAGCGCCATGATATCATGCGGAAAGCTCCACCCAGGCTCAAAGTGATGGAAGAATACTTCATGCCTGGAAGCTTACCTGTGCAAACACAAGTCACTATAGGCTCTGGCTTGGTTGACCTTAGTGGTGACTCTGGCTGGGACGGTGCCAGCAGATGTAGAACTACGGTAGGATTGGATGGGCACCGGACAGTGGTCAGAGGAACTTTTTGGAAGACCATGTTTCGGTCATCTTATTCTCAAACATCTTGACGTGCAGGAACGTAAAAAGAGGGATCACATCTTGCGGGTAAAGTGCACAACACTCTGCAGAGTTAAAACCTAATCGATTAGCCGTGTCCCCGGTTACGGACAATTTGAGCATCTGGACTTGGATCTATCTTGGAACTCTCAACACCGGACTGATAAGTTAATTATGGGCAACTTATGATTTGGGCTATGAGACATCGGTTGGCAGAACCATGTCATAGTAGATAATTCTGTAGTGAAGACTCCTGATATTTCCTTTGTTGTAGGGAAAATAAAACCAGCTTTTATGCAAAACAAAACTCAGACACAGAGCCACAAAGCCATATTGCATATAGTATAGTTTTATCATCTATTCTTCTTACAGTGATCTTGCCAGTACATTCAATGTACTAACCTACATGGCTGCAACGTATCATGTTGCAGGATTATTTCTACGACGAGTAAGTTTTGTTGCAGGGTTACGGTCTACACTCAACTTGCCGATGGCGTTGATGGGACTCCACACCCGTTTGATTGTTTCCGCTGAGACTTATGAGGTATATATATCAGTTTTATGTTATTTATACATGTGATTGTACTGTGGGTGCCAGCATACTAATCTAGGGATGGAACAGATACACAGAGGCTTGACCGTTTGAGGTCGGGTCGCTACAACAACGGGATAATATCATGGGTTATCTCACTAAAAACCAAATTGTACGAATTTTGTTAAAAGAGTCAGGAGCATCAATAAACGAATGGTCCTCCATCGCCTGGTGATCTAGATAAACTCGGGGCAAACGATAGTCATGTTGTTGTATCTGAACATTAAAGTAACTCGCTAAGCGAGTGGCATAAATACCACCATGAATTTTGCCCCTTAGTTCTATTGAGGTGCAGACGACGTGGAACAATAGCCCCTAGGCTAAAGGTGTGATCATCGTTTGGTGCACGACGTAAAATGGCGAGGTCTGGAGCACTGAGTGCACCGGCCTTTTCCCTAGCAGCTAAACACTTCGCATTGAATAAAGCAAAGTAATGCACAGAAGGAAACTGCAAACTAGTGATGGTGGCTTTCGACACGCCTCTTTCCTCACCCACTGTCAAAGTGAGCAGCAAGTCCTCAAACTCCACCGGTCTAGGATCTCTTAATTCCCCATCAGAGGGAATCAAACATATCTCACAAAATTCAGTGAGCGGTATCTGATGGGTTTCAGAATATAAATTAAACCGCACCTCAAGAGGATTGTTCCTATTCAGAAAATAAAAGTTTTGCATAAAGTAATTGTGAGGAGGTGGTGTTGGTTTTTATCTTCTGCGAGGAAGTCGGTCAGCCCGGCATTTGCAAGGAATTGGGCAAACTCTTGATGGAACCCGGCCTCGTCCATGAAGGCATCATGTGGCCATTTGCACGGCCGCACCTCCGCCGTTCTCGGAGTGTTGAGGTCATTGTCCGATGATTCCCCAATGACTCCCTTGGCATTCTTTTTGGAGGAAAACTTTCGGAAGATAGTCATCTTTTTTTTCCTATGAATAAAATTTTGAAAATTTTGGGCCACAAAATTTTTATCAACAAAACTTCACATGATTGATAGCAACTACTCATATGGATGTCTAGCGGCTATATCAAGCATTGAAACTACTTGGAACTCCAAGAATTCAACATGCAAGCCCATTTACAGCAGCACCAAGTGTAGCTAATTATTCAAAATATGAACCACTAGAGCAACAACTAATTGGAGCAATGGAGGAGTCACATACCAAGTAGCAATCCCCCAAAACAGTTTCGGAAATGGAGCTTCGAACAAAGAGATCGAAATCCACGGGTTTGAGAGCAAGAACACGAGACAGAGAGTGAGAGAGAGCAATGGTGATTTTTTCTGGAGGTAGGAGATGACATGGGCTAAAGGGATAAGTGAGGGGGGCATGTGGGGCCCACCACCCACCAGGGAGCGCCTGGGGTAGCTGGCGTGCCGTGGTGTCTTGTGGGCACCAGGGGCACCCCCTCGTGATGTTATTTGTGCCAGAAATTCTTAAATAATCAGGAAAAAATCGTGTTAAAATTTCAGGGCATTCTGACCACTTTTATTTTTGGGCACTTATTTATTGCACAGAAAAAAAATTCAAAAAATAGGGTAAACATGGCATTTTCCTTTATTTAGCTAAGAAGTAACAGAAAACAAAAGGTAGGGATAGAAGGTTGTGCTCACTAAATTCATCGACCACATGCTTCTCGAAAATAATCCATTAATAAGGTTGATCAAGTCTTATTAACAACCACTTTCAATTGGCATGAACCCGAAGAACTTTCGTAAAACACTAAGTTACCTCAACGGGGGTATGCATATCCCCAACAATAAGTATTTCATATTTCTTTTTGGTAGTAGGTAGAGGGAGTTGAAAACTTCCAATAGTAATTGTCGGAGATATTTCAATAACATTAATACCATTCACTTGAAACTATTTCTTCGGAAAATGCACTGTATGCTCATTAGCATTGATATGAAAAGTGACTTTGCTTTTATTGCAATCAATAACATCCCCTGCAGTATTCAAAAATGGTCTACCAAGGATAATCAACATGTTGTCGTCCTCGGGCATCTCAAGTATAACAAAGTCTGTTAACATAGTAACATTTGCAACAACAATGGGAACATCCTCACAAATACTGATAGGTATGGCAGTTGATTTGTCAGCCATTTGCAAAGATATTTCAGTAGGTGTGAGTTTATTCAAATCAAGTCATTTATATAGAGAGAAAGGCATAACACTAACACCAGCTCCTATATCACATAAAGCAGTTGATGCGAAGCATCCTACGGACATCACTATATCAAGAGTCCGTTCGGCAAGTGACACGTGCGACATCTACTTCACATACGCAAAGGTGAACCATCTCCTTTACGTGTGTTCACTTGACCCCTTTGAGGATGGTATACTACTTGACACTCCACTCATGTGCATGCATAGGTATTGTCGGAGCTTCACGGATGTCGAGGAGGAGTGCAAGTGCCAAGGAACAACTACACCATCCGCGAGGGAAGCCTGGAAGAGAAGACGGAAGAAGTCCCCAGGACCCGGACATCCGGCCCCAAGACCCGGACATCCGGCCCCTGGAGCATCGGCCGAAGCAGCCCAGCAGTCCAAGCTACAAGGCCCGGACATCCGGCCCAGGCCCCGGACATCCGGCCCGACGCATTCCTCGAACATCCGGCCCCCGCCCGGAAATCTATCATTCTTCACAGTACGCCAGCGAAGCTGCCCCGGACATCCAGCCCCCTTAGCCCGGACATCCCCCCCCCCGAAGCCCCGGACATCCTGCCCCCTCCCCGGACATCTGGCACCTGCGTGTGCACAGCCGGGCCAAAGGCCCATGTATCCCCCTCTCACTTACCCCTTCGTGGACTTGCCTATATATACTCATCCCCCTTCCTCTAGTTAGGGTTAGCAAATAGGATAGCTCATTTGTATGTGAGCTTTGCTCCTTACCTACTCTACTCTTGAGAGAGAGAGAGACCACTCCATTGGAGTTCAAGACCTCCTTTGGAGAGGATCCCATAGGGGAATCAAGACCCCTTCTTGGGAAGATCCATCTCGGATTCAAGACCTCAACTCCTCACGGATTGGGATGAACTAGCTACCTTTTTTATCCCCCTTTGTTGGATTTGGATCATGTATCTTCTCGTGTGTATGTGGATCTAGCATATCTCTGATTGGATTGAGTCAATTTGAGTGTTTCCTCTCGTTTCCCACGTGTTTCCCCTCCTGTGTTCTTCGTGTTCTTCGCGGGATCCGCTCCAATTGTGAAAGATCGGCCCTCTAGGGTTTTACCCTGCATCATCTTGGATCAGAGCAAGGTTGACCACGAATTTGGAGCCCCTACCCCTCGTTTTTCTAGCCTAATTTTGTTGATTTCATCCTAATTTCAAAAATCCCCACCAAAAATAGCCCCCAATTTTTTTTGTGATTTGTTGGTGGGATGAAGTTTTGTTGATTTTGATCCATGGATTCATTGTGTCTTGAGTAGATCTAGCTTCTCCCCAATTTTCCCCACTTTCCATCCATGAAATCTCTCCAATTTTGCCCTTGAAATCATCAATTTCCGCCCCCAAAATCGAGTTCTTCTAGTTCATCCTCGGATTTGGAGCCCAAACATCCGGCCCATGGCCCGGACATCTGCCCCCCCGGACATCCGGCCCATGGCCCGGACATCTGGCCCCCCGGACATCCGGCCAGTGGCCCCGGACATCCGGCTCCTGGAGCGCAATTTCGCACGCGGTTCTGGATATCAGGACCCGGATTTCCGGCCTAGCCCCTGGATGTCCGGCCCCTGGCATTTCAGCCTTCCGTGTTACACCATTTCGGTCATAACTAATTCATCCAGACTCGGATTTTGATGTTCTTTAGCTCGTTTTGAAGCTACTGACATCCCCCATCCCACAAAAATACTACCACCATCATTTGACTCCATCAAATGTTTGAAACTTTGGCATCTTTGCCTAGGGCCTCCACCACATTATCTGCTATACCACCATCCACTTCCTCAACCTAACCCATTTTTAATCCCCATTGCATTTGAGGTTGTTTGAGTTGTGGCTTGTGTCTCCTAAGGTGTTTCGGCCACTTAGGGACCATGACTTGAACTCCGACAACGCGTATAGCCCCACCATACTCTTCCGCATCCTTAACCCATTTTTACCGGGTTGCCACCAATACTTTCGTGACCACCACCGCTTTCCCGCTACTACCATTTGACATTTGAGATTTTGAGTTCGTGGTTTTTCCATTTCCTAAGGTGTTTCGGCTACTTAGGGACGGTTCGACATCGAGAACACCGCCACTCATCATCGCCACGAGGTCGTCATCGACATTGACCATTTCACCATTTTGACACCATCAACCGTAAGCAAGGGACGGTAACTTCGACGACATCATTGTATACTCCCCTTGCCATTGCATTCATAACCCCTAGCCCATTTTGCGTCACTTGCCTATCGAGCCTAGCCATTGAGTATTGCCGGCAACGTTACTTGTGCACATTAGTGATCCGCACCTTCCATTGCATACATACCATATCATCTTGGTACCATCATATAATCCCTTGTGTCACAAGCTTGTTCCCGCATATACACAATTGCTATCTTGGTTTGTGCATTTCACATAGTGGCCATATAAAAAAAAGAATAAGCTTTTAAGCAAAGAGAAAACAAAGAGCTTGTAAGCAATAGCCATAGCATACCACATTGCATATAAGATTGTCATATCCGATCATCTTGAGAGCATCACCGGGAATCATATATACATAGCATACTTGGGATAGAAGTCATTGCATTTTTGTCTCTTATAGGTTGTGCACAAGTGTCATATCCGCCTATTGAGCAATCATGCTAGCGTCTCTCTAGAGTTGTGCAACAAGAGCATTTTCCATGGATTCCACATTTTGAGCTCATTCATTGGTTGCATGACCCCATCTATCCATCCATGTGTGTGTTTCCGTGTGCCACATATTGCTATTGGTCTACTTGTTTCACTTGAGAATTTGTGAATCTCTTTCAACATTATTGACTCTTGCTAACATTTTGCATCAAATTTTTGTGCCACTATCCTCACCAAGCTACTCCATAAGCCTTACTTGTGTGGGTGTGAGAATTGACAAGATAAGGTACCAATTGTGCTATTTCCATAATACATTATTGAGTGATCATTGATCCATCTTCAACATTGGATAAGGTACATTTGATCTAGTTCTTCCCTTTCTTCCACTCACATTTGTTCGAGTCTTGTGATGGATAGGCAAAGCACATCTACTTTGGCCTACAAAAACAACGACAAGTTCAATGCCATGATGGACCACATCGACGCCAAGATGGATGCTCGAATGGAGGGGCTCAAAGCCCTCATCAAGAACTACAAGCGGTCTCCCTCATCTTCGAGAAGACGCTCAAGTGCACATGCTTCCGAGCTACCATCTCCGGCAAGGTCACATCGGCATCGACACCATCATCAACGAGAACATGAAGGTCAAGAGCTCAACACCATCCACCGCTCTACGACTTCATCATCTACCTTGGCATCTTCACCAAGTGACTTCAAGGCATCTTTTCCTTTGGACATGCGGCATCTTCGCCAACAAGCACCTCAACACTACGCTCAAGAGAAGCTCCCCAAGCTCAAGTCCGCGACTTCCACGAGCTACTACGACTTCGACACGGACCACGAGCTTCCTTTCTATGGGACTCAAGACCCCGAGGAGTATGTCGAGTGGGAGCGCAAGATGGACGACTACCTCAAGCTACATCAAGTCCCTTCCGAAGATCAAGTGAAGTGTGCCACAAGGAACTTCCACGACTACACCTCGACATGGTTGCTTCACACACCTTCGAAGACCTTCGACATGAGTTAGCCCAAGACGAAGAAAGCTATGCAATGAGAGTTTGTGCCTTCCACCTACATGGAACATCTTCTTCGCCAATTGGAGAACACCATCCAAGGATCCAAGTCCATCGACTAGTACTTCAAGGAGATGAAGAAAGCCTTGCGACGAGCCGGTGTGTTCGACCCCATTTCCATGAAGTTCCACTTCATGATGGGATTGCACAACGACATCCACAAGACTATCTTTCGCGAGAACTACGCGTCCCTCTATGACAACTACATTGGTGCTCTCATGGTGGAAAAGAATTCATGAAGGCCAAGGCTTCTCCACACCAAGCTCACTTCGCGACGACCAAGCTCCACGGCAACGAGCATGAGGGTAGTACCACCAAGATGTCAAAGCTCGACGAGCTCCAAGATGATGCTCCCAAGTTTGACTTCACCGCCATCCCTCTTTGTGGCATTGATGGTGCTGAGTCTACTTCGACTCTTTTTCAAGACGGTGCGGCGACGACTATGACTATGGAGCCAATCAAGGAACATGCTTTGGAGGTGAGTGACATGGTGACGAGCAAGGATGATGCTTCCATCTTTGGATGCGAGAGTGATGATGTGCCATCTTCGGCCTTCATCCACGACGACGGTGACGAGTTGGTTGACCATGGGATTTTCCCTTCGACCATGGCGATGTATGACGACTTGAGTGACTTGTACCACCATATTGAGAGTGAGAGCGAGTTCAGCACTAGCCCCATATATGATGAGTTGCCCCAATTCCCATGTGAGGAGAGCCACAACCCCCACCACTTGAGTGAGATGAGTGACTCCACCATATGTGACTTTGAGTGCACCTACTTTGAGGGAGTGAGTGAGCCACCAGATAGAGAGAGTGTGATAGTTGATAGGTCATGTGAGGACATTTTGAACTCTAATGACTTAACCTCTACGTCTATTGTGTCTTCTCATTTGGTGCTAGGTCCCATATATGATGACGCGTCGATCCTCGACGACTTCGTCCTTCCTTTGGACAAGACGATGGCCATGGTGGAATATGATGCGCCCCCCACATGGTTCCATCATGATGAAGATGACCACCATTTGGTCTTTAACACCTCACCTACACCACTTGAGTGGAATGAAAAAGGTAACATAGGTGAAGGTGATGCTCTAGTCCCACTAGTGGACATTCTCGACATTGATTGCTTGCATGATGTTGATCCACCTATTACCATGCTTCATGCTAGTGCGACTTCCCCATGCGATGATTTACCCATTTATGATGAGTTTGATGATTCCCATGAGGAGTCTATTAGTTGTGATGCCATGTTACATAGGATTTCTTGTGACAATTCTCTAGGTCACATCATGTTTGACAATCTGCTTGACTTGTCATATGCTATGCATGAGATCAACCATATGTAATATTTGCAATCTCATCGTAGTGACTATGCATATGCCATTAACATGAACCCAATTTGCACATATGGCATAGATGACAAGCCCATGGTTATTGGCATTTGTTTTTTTTGTGATGATATTGATATGCATCATGTCAATCATATGCCATGCCATGAACACCTAGCTTCAGATATGCATTGTTTTGGATATTGTCCATTTTCTCCATATGATGTTTCCAATCTTGCTCATGAGGAGACCCCCATAGTTTCCTCATATATGTTAGGAGATTTTGATCCATCCCATCCATTGCATGATCCTAATAATTGTGTGCACCAT
This sequence comes from Thinopyrum elongatum, assembly GCA_011799875.1. Lineage (NCBI taxonomy): Eukaryota > Viridiplantae > Streptophyta > Magnoliopsida > Poales > Poaceae > Thinopyrum > Thinopyrum elongatum. The sequence goes on from CM022297.1 coordinate 235,589,552, forward strand.
ATGCTCCCCATGAATGAAAATGCTTTTGATGTGCCATATACTTGTATGACAAATTTGCGTCCCCATCATGTTATACATAACAACTATTCTTTCATGATGGATGACATGTTCTTGTACCATGCATCAAATTTCTTTGAGCGATGCTTATCTTGTGCTAACTCTCACTTGCACATACACATCATGATGGATGATGTGTACATTTACCACACACACAATTTCTTTCGTTGGTGTATTTGTTGTGTAGGTACCCATGCTTACTTGTCAACCTCACAATCCCATGAGTTGACAAAACGAGCTCTAGAGAGCAACGATGACTTGGGATCCCGTGGATTGGTTTTCACACCATTTCCATTGTGCAATGACTTCGCACATTTCTTCTACATGGCCCTCACATGGTTATGGCTTATTGTCCATTATGTATCATTTGCCCATACTGCCATGTTCACTTTGCATGATATGCTCATTCCTATGCCTTTACCATGCATTTGTGACCCATGCTTTGCATTACACATGATGATTGATTCTACTACTTGTATGTGTATTTGCAAGCTTGGTGGAGGTATTGCTTGTTATTGCCATATTTGCTTTGTACCCCATGCCTATGATCATACTTTGATATTGCTTTGTGTTCGTGCTTGCGATATGTCATGTACATTGTCTATGCATACTATTTACTCACATGACATGATTGCCATGATTTCCTCTAGTGTGTTGCATCTTCGGTCCACTAGTTTGCATGACTTGATTCCTATGCTTGCTTATGTTGCATCACCCATGATTCAAACTTGCTCATTTCATGCGGTTGATGACAACCATTACCATGCTTTGCACATGATTCATATTGCTTCTTCTCATATATCTCCATATGTTGCATCTCTCATGCTAGATGATTTGCCATGTATTGAGTGCAATGATGCATTTAGCCCTGCTAATGAGATTGCCCCCATAGCATTCTCACATATGATTGGAGATTTTGACATATTTCTTGTGAAGCATGCTTGTCTTCCTTCTTTGCACCATATGCATCGTGCCATGAACATAAAGATTGTTGCATCATATTCTTCATGCACTTTTGCTACTAATGGTTATGTGCAAGAGATGAGAACCATCACGATGGATGATGTGTTTATCTACCATGCGCATATGTTCTTTGTTTTGTTGTGTACATGTGTAGGATACTTGGACTTCGTGTCGACTTCCACTTCACGTGAGTTGACCATTCGAGCTCTTGAGAGCGCGCCACTCTCGACCTATGCGCTTATACACAGCATTTGTTTGCGCTTCGGCATTGTGAAGGATGCACAAGGACACGCCTTCAAGGTGACATCTTTCTTGAGCATGGATATTGCAGATCATACTACTTGTGTTGCTTGTACCATGAGACTTATTGGCCATCTTGGACAACTTGATTGCGCACATGTTAGAGATCTTGCTTTGACTTGTCATTGCCACATTGCCATGCCTCATGACATATATACCTTGTGTGTTGCATCCAACTTGTTGAGTTCTTGCTCCTATCATACGCTTGGTTGCAATAATGTCATTTCTTCACATATGCCATGTCCCATTGCTTGTCACATGATTGACTTGATTCCCTCACACATGATGAACAATTACTCTTTCTATTGTGTTGGCTGCCATACTATATTCACTACACCCTATGCACGTTATGCTTGGATTGTCTTGCACTTGACCCATGTGTTTAGACATCTCATCTTCTTTGGTGTTGTGAATGATTCTTATGCATACCATAGACCATTTATCGAGCGTTTTATGCATGATTGCTATGACAATGAGGTAGATGCTTATTCTCTTGACACACATATTTGCATCACTACCTCACATTTACATGCTTATCCCCATGATATCTTTGCTTGTGCTCGATTGATATGCTTACATGCCATGTCACAATCCTTTGTCAAACCATATGCTACGCTTGATGATGACACTTGTTTGGTGAATTTTTCACTAACGCTAACCACATTTTGTTTTTCCAAGTGTTTGTTGTCTTTGCTCCTTTTGAAGGAATCACTAGACGGTGCGACATTGGAGAGTGCCCATTTCGAGATTGAAGATGATGAGTACTTGGTGATCGTCCACTCCTACACTGCGACGCCATCTCTTTCCCATGGTGATTTGGTTTTCGATCCGAGGTCAGATCTTTCCCAAGGGGGGGAGATGATGCGGAGTATCCTACGGACATCACCATATCAAGAGTCCGTTCGGCAAGTGACACGTGTGACATCTACTTCACATACACAAAGGTGAACCATCTCCTTTACGCGTGTTCACTTGACCCCTTTGAGGATGGTATACTACTTGACACTCCACTCGTGTGCATGCAAAGGTATTGTCGGAGCTTCACGGATGTCGTGGAGGAGTGCAAGCGCCAAGGAACAACTACACCATCCGCGAGGGAAGCCTGGAAGAGAAGACGGAAGAAGTCCCCAGGATCCGGACATCCGGCCCCAAGACCCGGACATCCGTCCCCTGGAGCATCGGCCAAAGCAGCCCAGCATTCCAAGCTACAGGGCCCGGACATCCGGCCCGACGCATGCCCTCGGACATCCGGCCCCCACCCGGAAATCCGGCATTCTTCACAGGACACCAGAGAAGCTGCCCCGGACATCCGGCCCCCTTAGCCCGGACATCCGCCCCCCCTCGAAGCCCCGGACATCCGGCCCCCTACCCGGACATCCGGCACCTGCGCGTGCACAGCCGGGCCAAAGGCCCATGTATCCCCCTCTCACTTACCCCTTCGTGGACTTGCCTATATATACTCCTCCCCCTTCCTCTAGTTAGGGTTAGCAAATAGGATAGCTCATTTGTATGTGAGCTTTGCTCCTTACCTACTCTACTCTTGAGAGAGAGAGAGACCACTCCATTGGAGTTCAAGACCTCCTTTGGAGAGGATCCCATAAGGGAATCAAGATCCCTTCTTGGGAAGATCCATCTCGGATTCAAGACCTCAACTCCTCACGGATTGGGATGAACTAGCTACCTTTTGTATCCCCCTTTGTTGGATTTGGATCATGTATCTTCTCGTGTGCATGTGGATCTAGCATATGTGTGATTGGATCGAGTCAATTTGAGTGTTTCCTCTCATTTCCCTCGTGTTTCCCCTCATGTGTTCTTCATGTCTTTCGCGGGATCCGCTCCAATCGTGAAAGATCGGCCCTCTAGGGTTCTGCCCTACATTAGCAGTTTTGACATAATTTCTTTTGATGGAGCAAGGTATAGTTGGTATTCCTGGATTTCCAAGTTTTTTAGTTACTCCATCCTAAAATGAGTAATTAGCAAGCATGGTGGAGATTTCAGCTTTAGGTAATTTTCTTTTATTAGTGTAACACCCTGGATTTTGCCCATTTTCTTTTTCTTTTGAATTACGGTCTGGATTTGCTTATATGTGGCTTCGTGGTCTTGAAACCTGGGGAAATCACCTTTGATTCCTCTCCCCAGTGGCTTTTCAACCTCAAAACCATCCCAAGGCCATATCATTTCCATCTTGGACCAATCCCAATATTCTTTTTCTTGGGAATATTCATTTTTCTATTAAAGAAATAACCCTGTCTGCTCTGGGTTGTGAAGCAACCCACATCTATGTCATCCCAAAGATTCCCAAATAATTCTCATAAATCCTTTGGGACATATATTGTTCAGATATGTCAAAATCCCTCCTTGCCATGTTCAAAAATGTTTCACCAATATTCCTTTTCTGATTCTGCCCCAGCTGGCAGTTTGAGAAGCAAGTACCATTTATATTGGCTTGCTTACTCTCAAACTTTTTGGGAACTCTTTCCCATCCATATCATTGTCTCATGCCAAAATTCAACTCAAGTGGGCTAGTAAATCTTCCTTGGCAAATTTCCAAAGTTTCTGGTCAGCTGGAAGCTTAATGAAGGAAGTACTAGCTAGGAGTATCCAAATGAGTTGAAATTTTGCAAGCATCTTCATATGCTCAAATTAACACTCTCCACAAGATTTGAGCATCATTAAATCATCTAAGTGAGCATACCATCAAATCTTGGCTTCTGGTCATATTTTCCTGTTGTGAAGCAACTCTATTTTATATTGCTTCATAATTGCTGAAAATTTACCAGAGCATCCTCCTACCCAGATAACACCTCTCCAACAAATTTGGGCTCATTTCATCTAGCCATTTATCCTCAGTTATTTTTCTAAAATTTTGTCCAATGGGATGCTGTGAGAAGGAAGTACCATTTTGGTTTATCCAAATGGCATGAAATTTATACAGTGTATTCATATGCCTATATAACTAGGCTCCTCCAAATTCCAGCACAATCCAAGCCAGCATGTGAGTGCCACATCAAGATTCTCATTTCTGGTCAGTGGAGTCATTTGTACAGCAAGTGCTAAATACACTCCTCCATTTGGGCTGAAACTTGGCCACAATGCTCACCTTAGTGTATGATCACCCTCCGCCAAAGATCAGAGTCTAGTTCCTGCTCAATCTCTCTCACCTCCCATCAAACACCTTGCTGCTCCTGAGCAAATCTGCTAGCTGTGGTCATCTCAAGCTCCACTAGGCCTGTTTCTTTCCTCCTTGACCTTATCCTTCGAATGACCCTTCGACCAGACATGATTTGGTCAACCAGAGCACGTGGCATCGCCGTGTTCACGCGGTGACCACGGGGCAGTCAAGTTGAACAGCATGCTCTGGAAACCACGGCCACTGCTATTGTTGATTTCCTCTGCCTCTCATGTCCCTTTCATGTCCAGTAGCTAGCTCGTGCCCGTGCGGTCAACTCCTCTCTGCTGCCCCGCCTTATCTCGTCGTGGTTACGTCTCCATCGCCGCGCCCGCATCTTGTCCGTCCCTGCCGTCGCAGCGTCCGATCGCTCGTCGGCTCCCGAGCCTTCCCGACCCCGCCTGAGCCCTCTTCAATCCTCCGCGAAGCTCGTGGATGCCTCTCCCCTCCTCCAGGCGTGCTCCCGAAGCTCCGGGACGCCGGCGCGCATGTTGCCACAGCCGTGCTCAGCCACCCTCCTCGCCTGCCTATAAATAGGCCACCCCGAGCCTCTCCGAGCATCTCAAGCTCCTCCCCTCACTCCCAGCTCCCTTCCCAACCACTCCATCGAGCCAGAGCACCACTCATCGCCTTCCTCTTCCGCCATGGCCGCCACCTCGGCCACCTCGAAATTGGAGCAAGCCAGACTCTCTCCCCTCCTCCTCTCCCCACCAGTAGATCCACCGAAGCATGCTGAGCCTCCCCACCTATTCGCCTCGTCCCCAATTCTGGCCGACGGCCTCCGCCGCGGGCACCCAAGCCATCGTCGCCTCGACCTTCTCCGGCGCGCGCAGAGCCCCTGGATGGATGCGCCTCTCCATCCTGCGCAGTTTTGTAGCCGGGGCCTCGCCGGAGGTGCCCGGAGCCGGCCAGGGCAATCGCCGGTGTCGTGCGGCCTCGCCCTCCTCTATTTTCCGTCGGGAGGGAGAAGGAAGAAGGAAGGAGGAGAGAGAAAGCCCGGCGGGACCCACCTGGCAACGACACAAGCCCCGGCCCCTCCACTGCCAGCGTGGATAAGTGGAAGCGCTTTCTGCGCTTTACGCTTTCCCCGTGGGAAAGCATATTTTGCTGGAATGCGCGACCCGCCGAGCTGCCAGGGGCCTGTCTGTGAATATTTTATTTATAGAATAGTCCCTGGTCTTCAACCCTTCACAACTTTTTGCTCGTAACTCCGATTGAGGTGAATCCAAAGCCTACTTCTTCGTATCGTCGAGCTCTATCTTTTGGTGTCATTGTCACTAGGTGGTCCCACAGTGAAAATGACCATTTTGCCCTTGTCCGTAAACAGCCCCCTCCGAGAGAGAACTGTTTCCGGCAATCGTCTCCGCGGACTTCCCGCACTTCTTTCCGATGGTTCCTCCATCCCCAGGCAAGCCACGACAGCCACTTGCATGATGGATTTGTAGTAGCTATGGTTTCCTACTTGAATAGTTATTTAATGTGTGCATGTTATTCTGTCTGCAACTACTATATATGCTCATGTTCTATGCTCATCCTTATATTCTGTCCATATGCATCTTGCTAGTTATCATGTACCCATTGGTAGCATTATGCTCATGGTTAACACTGGCAGTAGATCATGCTAAGATGATGACATGTCTGCATGTTTCTTTACCAGTTGTTATGGTTCATCCTGTTTTCATGGCTCAGCACATCATCATTCAAATTTAATCGGATGTTAATCGAACTTGAACACATGTTGGCTGAGTCATAGTGCGCCACCGAATTGAGCTCACCAGTGCAACCACACTTGCTGGGATGGGGCAGCCCTAACTCAATCTATTGTCATGCCTCTCGCCGGTGCCTCCAACCAGGGAAGGTTATGAGCGCGTGCTACCCTGGCCCGGTAGGCGGCTATAACCTTGTGAACCCAGTTTTGGTATTGAGCTCAGGTCCCCGTTTGGGACAGTTTTGTTTGGCCACGACAGTGGCAGGTGTCGGAAGGACACAGGGGTCACCCATGACATAGCCCAAAGGGGAGTTTGTCGGAGTGGCTGGGAGAGTGCCATGCAATAGATTGGGTTTTGTCGGAACGTCGTTGGTCCACCCGAATGGGAGCACGAGGCCACGAGTTCCGTGGTGTGGGTACAGTGTACTAACCTCTGCAGAGTGTATGATCTATCGATAGCCGTGTCCTTGGTCATGGGCACAGTTCGTAGTAGGACACGCTATGGGTCAACAGTATAATAATCTTGCTTATAACAACCCGGTTCGATGTGAAAGAAGTTGGTTGATCTTTATGTGATCGCGAGAGGATCACCGTGGTATCAAGGATACCGATGTTGATTGATCATGATCATGAGAGGATCACCGCGGTTTGGTGTTATGTGGTGATCTCAGTAAAGACCAAGCTCCTTGTGATCATGTTATCACTATGGTATTGTAATACCAAGTTTGGTTGGTCCCGAGGTTATCATGTGGCACACTCGATGGTAAGTTCTTACAGGTGATGGTTACGGGGTAACCTCACGACAGAGTAAGTTGCAACCTGTTGCATGTAGTAAATGTCATGCTTATATTGTTCTAGCATCATCATGTTTACACCTGCTTAACCTATAAGTGCCATGCTATTGCTTGTCTTGACTGCTTTGGTTGTTGTGAGCTTGCGAGTACATTCAAAGTACTCACCTGGCGTGTCATGCCAGTTTGCAGGTCATGCCATGATTGCTTGCTTGTCGAGGATTCCGAGTTTGTGAGCTAGGATACGCGTTCCAGCCAGAGTCCGTGTGGAGTGGAGTTCACCACCGACATCGTTGTTCCGCTGTCGAGGGTACTCCGCTTCCTCGGGTTGTTTCGCTATTAGCATAGAGCTACCCTGGGCAGGCGTAGTGTCGCCGTGCCGATGTATTCCATGTACCCTTGTAACCTTATTCATAGTAATAAAGAGCTGATTTGTTCTATGCCAACAGTGCCGTATTCCGGAAGACTTGTCTCTGGGCTGGAATACGGGGCGTTCCGGTTTCCTCTGAGCCGGGGTGCCACATACGGCCCATTAACGACCCGTTGTGCCTGTCGATAAAATTAAGCCTGTTATACATATCGGCTTATTAACGACCCGTTATGGTCGGCCCATAAACAGATGATTCCCATTCTAGACCATTTACGGGCCACATTGTGGACCGTTATTGGTCCATGAATAGTATGTCCCATGTTTGACCAATCGATCATATGGCCCATAGAAGGCCCACTGATTCTACGGCCCGTAGAAGGCCCATGGATCATACGGACTGTAGGAGGCCCATGGTCACTACAGCAGGCAGCAGGACCATGGTTACAATGGTTCGTATCTTGCCCAGGGTTATTGTGACCTAGTTCTAAATAAAAAGGTTACTGCGGAAAAAGAACTGCAGTGACTACAAGCAAAAAAATAAACAAGACAATAAGGAAATGAATAAGCAAGCAACTTACGCTAGGCTATTACGGCTATTACAAATATTAGATCCACTGGGCATCAAAGTTCGCCACCAGAGCAAATATAGTGAATAAAGCAGCATATTACATACATTGCGCATCTAAATTGGCCACCAGTGCAAATAAATGCGGCAGCAAAACAAGTCCAGAACTGAAACCACTTCGGAAGAGCTCAAGAATCAATATCCTGGGTACCCACCATGCTGGCAAGAAGCTTAGCAAGCTTATTAGCTTTCTCTTTGTTTGGTGCTAAAATCCTCCAACGCTTGCTGTTGCACCAGAAAGTATGCATCTGAATTCTACAGGGACTTCCTCAGTCCTTCGGCTTCTTGCCGCAGCACAGCTGACTGATGCCTTTCAGCTTGTAGCTGAGACTCAAGAAGCCGAAGTGATTCAGGCAGCGAGTTCGAAGAGCTTGTGCTAGTGGTAGTGGCCAGTAACTCGAACACTACATCAAGGCAGGACTTTGGGGTTGTCTCACTGTCTACAAGATAGTTTTTATCACCACAAAGTCTCTTTTATTATAACATTTATTTTTAGGTTGTGGGTTATCAAGATCAACAGCAGGTTCTATTTCAACATCATTATCTGGTTCTTTATCATTGTCTGGTTGAGCATCTTCATGAACATAATTATCATTTTCATTATCACTAGGTGGATGTTCATTGCCAGATTGAGTTTTAGCATCAGACATAGAAACATCATTGTTATCTTCGGAAGGTTTTTCTATCTCAGGTTCACTAGAGGTATGCAAAGTCTTGTCATTTTTCTTTTTCTTCTTCCTTTTAGAAGGACTAGGTGTACCAGTATTAATTCTTTGAGAGTCTTGTTCGATTCTTTTAGGGTGACCTTCGGGATAAAGTGGCTCCTGAGTCATTTTGCCTCCTCTAGTTGCTACTCTAACAACATAATCATTCATATCATTATTCATTTCACTAAGAAATTCTTTTTGAGATTTAGCGACTTGTTCTAATTGGGTTTGGACCATAGAAGCATGTTTTCCTACACCTCTAATATCATTAGTGATTCTAAATAACAAGTCACTCAAGCGAGCAATCATATCAGAATTTTGTTTCAGTTGTTTCATAACATAGGCATTGAAGTGATCTTTTTTCATGATATAGTTATCAAATTCATATAAGCATTGACTCAGAGGTTTATTATAAGGGATTTCACCTTCATCAAACTTTAACAAAGAATTTACCTCTACCACCGGTGGTGGTGGTGTGTCAAGCCCATGTATTTCTTCAATAGGTGGTAAATTCTTAACATCCTCAGCTTTAATACCTTCTCCTTCATGCATTTCTTTGCCTCTTGCATATGTTCAGGACTGAGAAATAAGATACCCCTCTTCTTCGGAGTGGGCTTAGGCGGTGGTTCAGGAATTTTCCAATCATCATAATTCTTCAATATATTATTCAATAATTCCTCAGCTTGTTCAACAGTTCGTTCCCTGAAAACACAACCAACACAACTATCTTGGAAATCCCTAGAAGCATTGGTTAGTCCATTATAGAATATATCAAGTATTTCATTTTTCTTAAGAGGATTATCAGGCAAAGCATTAAGTAATTGGAGAAGCCTCCCACAAGCTTGTGGGAGACTCTCTTCTTCAGTTTGCACAAAGTTAAATATTTCCTGTAAGGCAGCTTGTTTCTTATGAGCAGGAAAATATTTTTGAGAGAAGTAGTAAATCATATCCTGGGGACTACGCACACAACTAGGAGCAAGAGTATTGTACCATATCCTAGCATATCCCTGTAAAGAAAAAGGAAACAACTTAAGAATATAGTAGTAGCGAATTTTTTCCTCATGAGTAAATAGGGTGCTTATAACATTTAATTTAGTAAGATGTGCCACAACAGTTTCAGTTTCATAGCCATGGAAAGGATCACATTCAACCAGAGTAATTAACTCTGGGTCAACTGTGAATTCATAATCCTTATCAGTAACAAAAATAGGTGAAGTAGCAAACTTATGATGACATTTCATTCTAGCATTCAAAGATTTTTCTTTCAACTTGCATAATAATTTCTTAAGATCATCTCTATCCTTGCAAGCAAGAAATTCTCTAGATATCTCCCCATCCATAACATAACCCTCAGGTATCTTAGGCAATTCAAGTCTAGGAGAGCTAGGTCTAATAGGTGTTTCATAGTTTTCAGTTTCAAAGACTTCATCAGTCTCAGTGATTTCATCAGTTTCAGCATTCTCAATATCTTTAGCTCTAGCAAGTTGCTCATCAAGAAATTCACCTAGTGGCACATTATTATCAAGAAAAGTACTAGCATCATTCATAGAAGATGTAGCATCATCAATAACTTGTGACATATCAGGATTAATAGCTTGTGGTGGTTTTGCAAGTCTATTCAAAACAGAAGGTGAATCAAGTGCAGAGCTATAAGACAGTTCCTTACCTCCCCTCGTCTTAGAGGGAATGATCTTGGTTCTTGGATCTTTTAGATTCTTCATATTCATAAGTAGATATAAATCCCAAGTGACTCAACAAATATAGCTATGCTCCCCGACAACGGCGCCAGAAAAAGGTCTTGATAACCTACAAGTATAGGGGATCGCAACAGTTTTTGAGGGTAGAGTATTCAACCCAAATTTATAGATTCGACACAAGGGGAGCCAAAGAATATTTGTAAGTATTAGTAGTTGAGTTGTTAATTCAACCACACCTAGAGATCAAATATCTGCAGCAAAGTGATCAGTAGCACAGTAATATGATAGTTGATAGTAGTAGTAATGGTAGCAGTGGTAACGGTAACAGCAGTAACAGTTTTGTAGCAGTTGTAACGGTAGCAATAGCAATAGTGACTTAGTAAGAACAATATGTGGAAAACTCGTAGGCACTGGATCGGTAATTACATTGGATGATATTCATCATATAACAGTCATAACCTAGGACGACACTGAACTAGCTCAAATACATAAATATAATGTAGGCATGTATTCCGTAAATAGTCATACGTGCTTATGGAAAAGAACTTGCATGACATCTTTTGTCCTACCCTCCCGTGACAGGGGGGTCTATGAGGAAACAAAGGGATATTAAGGCCTCCTTTTAATAGAGAACCGGAACAAAGCATTAACACATAGTGAATACATGAACTCCTCAAACTACGGTCATCACGGGAAAGTATCCCAATTACTGTCACCCGAGGTTTACGGATCATAACACGTAGCAGGCACATATGACTTGCAAGATCGGATCACGAACATAGATATAATGGAGAAAACATAAACAGTTCAGATCTGAAATCATGGCACTCGTGCCCTAGTGACAAGCATTAAGCATGGCAAAGTCATAGCAACATCAATCTCAGAACATAGTGGATACTAGGGATCAAGCCCTAACAAAACTAACTCGATTACATGATGAATATCATCCAACTCCTCACCGACCAGCAAGCCTACAAAGGGATTACTCACTCCCTGTGGGGAGCATCATGGAATTGGTGATGAAGGAGGGTTGGTGGTGACGAAGACCGAAGATTCCCCTCTTCGGAGGCCCAAACGGGCTCTAGATTTGGCCTCCCGATGAAGAACAAGAGGTGGCGGCGGATCCGTATCGTAAAACATGATGAAACTTCCTTCCTTATTTTATTCTTCGAAAATAGGATTTTATAGAGTCGGGATTAGGGTCAGCGGAGCCCAGAGGGCCCCACCACCAATCAGGGCGCGCCAGAGGGGGGGGCGCCCTGGTATCTTGTGGGCAGCCTGCCCCCCTCCAGTGGGTCTTGGTTCTAGAAATTATTATATATTCCAAAATAATTCTCTGAAAAGTTTCGTCCAATTCCGAGAACTTTTATTTCTGCACAAAAAACAACACCATGGTAGTTCTGCTGAAAACAACGTCAGTTCGGGTTAGTTTCATTCAAATCATGCAAATTAGAGTCCAAAACAAGAGCAAAAGCATTAGGAAAAGTAGATACGATGGAGATGTATCAGCCCCCGGGTCTACGTGCTTGATAATTTCCTTTGCTGCAATTTTATTTCTTTTATTTTGTTTTGCAATTTATCTATCTACCACTACAAGATTTGATCCTTGCAAGTAACAAGTTCAAGGGGATTGGCAACCCTCTTGCCCGCGTTCGGTGCAAGTATTTTCTTTTGTGTGTGCAAGTGTTATTCACGAGGCTTTGCGTGATTCTCCTATTGGTTCGATAAACCATGGTTCTCACTGAGGGAAATACTTATCTCTACTCTACTGCATCTCCCTGCTCTTCGGGAAAAATCACAACGTAGCTCACAAGTAGCAATAGATCATTACTTGATCCTGAAAAGTTTTATGATTAATAATTGATGTTATAATAAGGATCATAAGTATGATGCTGCCATGTACGTATTTTTCTTTTATTGACACCTCTCTCTATAAACCTGTGGTCGTGATTAAAGAGTTTGATATTCGCTTGAAGGCAGGCGGAGTATAAGCTTGGGGGAGTTGATACGTCCATTTGGCATCAAGTTTTCCTACTGTTATTTTTATTGTTTTGAAGTTATATTCCACTTTATGATGCAATTCTTATGCCTTTCGACTCTTAAAATGCAAGCTACACCAAAAGAAGGAGATTGCCTAAAAAAGCTACATCGGAGATAGCTATTCTCCGGAGGTCCAAATGACCTAAAAATTTATGAAGAATTATTTTGGAGTATATAAAAAACACTGGAAGAAACAAGTTGCAGAGAAGACCCTCGGTGGGGCCAAAATTTAGGGGGGTGCCCTGGTGACTTGTGGGCTCCACTGAGGCCCATTGATGCCCTTCTTCTACTATATGAAGCCATTTTCCCTAGAAAAAATTAGAAGAAGACTTTCGGGACCAGATGTCGCTGTCTTGAGGTGGAGCACTTTTGCTCTCTGATAGAATGATTCCGTGGGGGATACTTCCCTCCGGGAGGGGGATATTGAAGCCATGGTCATCACCAGTGCTTCTCTGATCGTGGTAGGACTCATCTCCATCAACATATTCATCAGCACCATGTCATCTCCAAACCCTAGTTCATCTCTTGTATTCATTCTTTGTATCAAACTTCAGATTGGTACCTGGGGGTGCTATTTTTTTTACTGGAAACTGTGAGGCAACAACCCCACAATATTTTATTCATAACCCACCAAACAGAGATATAAAAGCTATCAAAACTAAAAGAAAGAACTAGTAAACTACTTACCTATGTACACACTTACATAATTATAGAGTACAGTCCATCTAGGGCAAAGAGTTAACCCAATTCAACAGCAGAGGCTTCATGCTGGCCTTGAACCTGTGAGCGAGCAATGTAATATCATGAATAAAGCTCCTCTTCCAAGCACCAAAAGAGGGCCTCTCATTCCTGAAAATTCTCCCATTTCTAACCAACCAGATGTTCCAAGCAGACAGGTAGACCACCTCTCTAAAGAAAGGGTGACCACAACTTTTCCTTGCAGCAATCAGACATTCTTTGGGAGAAAGGCCAGCCAACCATTGGATCTGCATGTAGTTCTAGACCCTTGTACTGAATTGGCATGTGAAAAAGAGATGGTCCATGTCTTCATGAGCCTAGACAGGGCATAAAGGGCAAGTATTATCGTCCTGTGTAGTTCTCCAGTGCCTTCTAACCAGCAAATCTCTGGTGTTGAGTCTATCATTGAGCATCAACCAGGCAAACACTTTTATTTTCATTGTGGATCTGCTCTCCCATATCCATTTAGCAGGTTCATCAGTAGGGAGGTGAGCATGCATTACTGTGTAATAGCTTTTAGCAGAGAATTTTCCTTTGCCTGGTGTCCAAGACTAAACATCACTGATAACCTCATCTGCATTAAGGTCCAAAAGACCTGCCTGTACAGAGATCATTTCCTCTGCTGCTTCAGGTGACAAGGGCAAATGAAATAACTTAGACATGTCTAGCGTGTTGATAGCATCTCTGACAGGTATCTTATCATCAATAGCAAAAGAAAAAAGCCTGGAAAACCTGTCCCTGAGAGGTATTGATGATCCTAAGAATATCCATGTGTCATGCCAGAAAAGGGTGGAATCTCCCTTGTTTATAGTTACCACAGAATGCATTCTAAAGACCTCATTTATTTTAATGATATCTCTCCACCAATAAGATCCACATAACACTATTCCATGAGGGACAACCCCATCATAATATGTGTTCTGGATAAGAGAGACCCATGGATATCAGCTTTGTTGTAAAATTTATGCAGATGCTTGGTGAGAAGGGCTCTATTATGAATATAGAGATTGAAATTTCCCATGCCAGCTTTATCTTTAGGTCTACATACTAAAGGCCAAGCTACCAAAGACTGTTTGGGTGTACCTGAGTTCCCCCTGCACAAACATTGCCTCATAATTCTTTCAATCTGCTTAATGATACCAGCTGGGAGGCACAAACTGCATAAGAAATATATGGACAAAGAGGATAAGACTGATTGGAGCAACTGCAGTCTAGCCCCCTGGTTTAAAAGACAGGAGCTAGCATATGGCCTTCTCTCAACTCTATCCACAAGTGGAATTAGATCATGGAACCTTGGCTTTGTAGTACCTGCAGGTAACCCAAGGTATGTAAATGGAAGAGTTCCAACCTGGCATCCAAAAATTGAGCCAGTCTTGTTGTTTCTGCTTCATCTACATTAATAGGCAAGATGCAGGATTCATGGAAATTGACTTTGAGTCTAGTGGAAGAATGGAAATCATGAAGCATTTCTTTCAGGGTAAGTAGTTGAGATTCAACAGCAGGTACAATTAGGAGGGTATCATCAGCATACTGGATGATTGGAAAATCTTTATCATGAGTATCTAAAGGAAGTGATAGTGTCCCATTCCTCAACATGTTGTTAACCAGGGTCTGCAATAAATCAGCTGCAAGACAAAAAGCAAAGGGGATAGGGGATCACCTTTCCTTACTCCCCTTTTACAATTGAATTGCTTTCAAGGCACCCCATTTAAGATGATAGAGGAAGTGCCAGAAGCTAATAATTCCTTGATCCATCCAATCCATTTACTGTCGAACCCCTTGTGGTGTAGAAGCCTAAGGATGAGATCATGTTCAACTGTATCAAAAGCCTTGACAAAATCCAATTTAACAATTAAGATTGGCTTGTTTGACTTATGGCACTGATGGATATACTCTAGGTTCTAGCCAATGCAATCCTGGATCGATCTGGATTTCAAGAACCCATACTGATTTTTATGAATGCACTTTAGGATTACCTTTTGTAACCTGTTAGCTAACAGCTTCGTAAGAAACTTCAAGCAGGTATTTGTCAAAGATATGGGCCTAAAATCATTAGGTCCCTCTGGTGATAGCTTCTTTGGAATTAGGGTAATCAATGATCCATTGATACTGCTGAGAGTGATTTTTCCATCATAAAAATCCTGAAAAAACTGTAGAAAGTCCTCTTTGATGATATGCCAGCATCTTTTAACGAACAATCCGGTGAAACCATTAGACCCTGGAGCCCTATCTGTGGGTAAATGTTTAAGGACTTCATTTACTTCCTCATCTGAGAAAGGTGCAGACAGGTTCTCAAGTCCATCCACTCTATCAATCATTGATGGTAAGTCAAACTTCATATCAATCCCCTCAGTAACACCCATTCTGTCATTAAAAGTGCCCCACAGAATGCCAGCCATCTGCTGGTGGTCTGAGATTATATCTCCAGCTTCATATTGCAAAGAGGCAATAGTGTTTTTCCTGTATCTTTCAGTGGCCATAGCCTGAAAAAAATTAGAATTTTCCTCACCAATTTTAATCCATCTTATAGTACATCTTTGTTTCTAATAAATAAACTGGAGATGAAGCAGATCCTCAAGATGCAGTTTTATAATTTTTCTGAAATTGAATTCAGTCTTGTTAAAGGCCTTACTTCCTCAAGATTATCAATAGTTAGGACAACCTCATTGCATGCCTGAATTATTCTCTTTAGTTTAGACAAACTAGTATACTATCTCTTGAGCTCATATCTGAGCCTCTTGAACTTTTCAGTTAACTTGGTAGCAAAATTTGTCTTTGAAGTGGGAGCACTCCAGGACTGTTCCACACATTCAAAGAAACCAGACATATCTACCCAATAGTTTTCAAACCTGAAGATTTTTGACTTGGGAATAGATGTAGCAATAGAAACTACACAAGGCACATGGTTAGAGGCAGTTCTTGCTAAAGGGTGGACCATTGTGTTTGGGTAGTCATTGGTCCATGTAGAGGAAGTGAAAAACCAATCAAGCTGCTCAAGCAGTGGTGTTTCCTACATGTTGGACCATGTATAAGATCTTCCTTTTAAAGGTAGCTCAAACAGTCCTAGGTGGCCAATTATCTCATTGAAGAGGAAAATATCATTTATATCTCCTCCTGGCAGGTTTCTATTATCAAGGGATCTAATAAAGTTAAAAACTCCCACTAGGAGCCAGTTAGAATCAACTGGAATATCCAAATGATACAACCACTGCACAAATTCATCTCTAAGAGGGCCTTGGCACGACCCATAAACATTAACCAAGGTCCACTGACTTGCATTGTCGGTAGAAGTCAAAGAAACCACAATTCCATAGGGCTTGATATCAATGAGAGTGCCAGAGAAAATACTAGAGCACCACAGCACAAGGATGCCACCAGAGGCCCCCACAGAAGGGGAGTATGCAAAATTATCAAATCTCCTCGGACAAAATTTCCTGATGGCTCTCTGGTCAAAGAAATCACATTTTGTTTCCTGTAAACAAATAATAGAGTACTGGCTTTCTTCAATTTTAGCTCTAATAGCTCTTTGCCTGTTATCTAAATTCAAACCTCTAACATTCCAACACAGCACCTTCCAATCTCTTATTTGTTGTGAATTCATTAAGAAACAATAAATCGAAGCCAGAGGTAATTGTCTACTGCATAACAGTAGATCAAAATGCTAGATTTGAAACCAACATCTAGGAACATAAAGTTGGAAGCAGGAAAGAAAGGAACAAGTAGCAGATAACTGGCATGACAAGGGACATGCCTCCCTATAAAATAGAACAAAGATTGAATCATCATTAGGACCTGTGAATTGGGGCTCAGCACCTGAAGAGGCCATAAGCTTCTCCACTGTCATCTTCTCTGGTGGTACACATAGGGAGGCACCTATCTGCTACATTGTGGCAATTGGAGTAGGTGGCGGAACTTGAGCATGCATATTGGCCGCCTAAGGGTGCGTGTCAGCATCTGCATTGCTAGGCTGCGTGTCAGCTTTGAACTTCTTTGCTCTTGGCTTCCTGAGAGGACGAGGCTTCGGAGATAGTGCAGAAGTGGGCTTAAAACCATGTAGCCACTCCGCACTTCTAGTCATCCTTCTGTCACAGAAATATGGAGTTGTTTTCACAACAACACACTTGGTTCTCTTTGCACGTGGTTTCTTGGACTGATCTTTCTAGGGGTGCTAGTAGTGTTGATTATTTCTTGTAGTTGATGCTAGTTAGTTTACTTGGTGGAAGATTATATGTTTAGATTGTTAATCACATATTTATATCCTATGATCATGGACACAAACATGCTTTGTGAGTAGTTTCGTTTGTTATTGAGTACATGGGACAAGTCTTGTTATAAGTAATCATGTGAAGTTGGTTTCATTCAATGTTTTGGTGATATATTGTTCTTCCTCTAGTGGTGTCGTGTGAACATCAAGTACATGACACTTCGCCATATTTGGGCCTAGGGGAAGGCATTATGGGATTAGTTTGTAGACGGTGGGTTTTGGGAGTGACGGAAACATAAACCCTAGTTTATGAGCTGTTCCGTAAGGGGTTGTTTTGGATCATTTTGTTTAATGCTATGGTTAGATTTATCTTAATTCTTCTCTTGTATTTCCAAATGCTTGCATGGAGGGCATAATCATCAGTAGGTTGTTTGTTCAAGTAAGAACAACACATTAGCTCTGGTCTACCCACATAACAACTTATCAAAGCAATGAAGGCAAGTCAATGAATCATGGTGAAAGTAACTAGATGAAATTCCTGTGTGTCCTCGAGAACGCTTTAATCGCTATAATAAGTACTTCTGGCCTGTCCTTAACAATAATAAGGATTGGGCCACCTTGCGGCACCATGTTACTTTTGTTACTTCTCACTCGTTACCAATTATCTACTATTAAACTATCTTACAACACTTGCAAAGAATACCCTATTGAAAACCTCTTATCGATTCCCTCTACTCCTAGTTGGGTTCGACAATCTTACTTATCGAAAGGACTACTATTGATCCCCTATACTTTTGAGTAATCAATGGCCTAATTTAAATCACCTCGGGTGACCACGGTCGTATCCACGGCCGCGAGGACATCCTCATCCCTTTCCCCATCGTCAACCATACTATTTAGATGGTAAAGCCCTTAATAAAGAGACGAGGCACTGATACCAATTGAAAGGATCGGTATGGTCGACTAGAGGGAAGTGAATAGGATACTAACAATTTTTTACCTCTTTGATAATTTTAGTCTTAACAACAAAGATAAGTTATCTAGATACACAACTAGGTGGACAACCTATATGGCAAGCAACACAAATACAAGTGCAAGCATAAGGTAAACCACACAATACAAGCTTGCACAAAGTAAAGGCATGAAGTAAAGACAAGTGGAGTCGATGGAGACGAGGATGTGTTGTTGTATTTCCCTCCTTTGGGGAGGTACATCTTTGTTGGAGAGGTCTGAAGGTACAATGCTCTCAAATGTCCCTAGGACCACCTTCTTCACCTCACGCCCTCTCATGATGCAAGGTGCCGCGAATACACTAGCAGTGCCCTTGAAGGCAGCAACCAGAACCTTTACAAATAAGGTTGGGGCTCTGTCCACAACTTAATTGGAGGCTCCCAACACCCCCACGAAGCTTCACACAATGGAATGTGGCTCCGAGGTTACCTCTTCCGTCTAGGGTTCCCAAACACCCAAGAGTAACAATATCCACAAGTGAAAGTATGGGGGAATCAAATTTCCTCTGGTGGAAGTGTAGATCTAGGTCTCCTCCCTTAATCCCTAGCAAATCAACAAGTTTGGTTAGCTAGATAAGGAGATTGGGCAAGAAAAAGCTTGGGGTAATGGAGAGAGAGGCAAGAGGTAAGTGGGAGGTGGAAGAACCTCCCCCATTTATAGTGTCCTCCAAATCCAACCATTATGTGTAGAATCACACAGGGGCGGTACAAAACGTAGGGGGGTGCGATATAACCTCCCAAGGTAGAATATACCACATGGAGAGTCGGGGCGGTACAACCGCCGGGTGGCCCGGTTGTACTAATAAATAGGTACACCGGAACAACTGGTCTAATTTTTCATCGCTGAAAAAACAAAGGTTATTCATACATGGAGGGCAGCAAAACAAATCGACTCAGCCAAAATCGATGTAGGCAAATATTTTTAATAGGGGCAGGTTTGTAACTCCACTCATACGTGACACAACTGCCCTACCTGTCAGCCCCGTTCATACACTGTGGACACCAACCATGGGCACCAAAACACCCTCTCCTCGCCCGAAATCGCTCTGGGCAAATATTGGGGAGATGCGAGATTACTGTCCTATCCCCAACCGATGAGACGTCCAAATTTTAAACGGGGGCTAAGTTCGTAACTTCCCCATATTTCAGACATGGGCATCCCAGAGACATGGTTCCCTGTACCTCTCCCTCCATTTCCCCATTCATACACCGTCGGCGCTAGAACACCATCCCCACACCAGCCTCCTCCGTCTGCCACCCCATTCATCGCCGCCGTCCTCCACCATGCCGGAACGCCTACCAAGACCGCGTCGTCCCCTGCTAGAGATGGACGTTTCTCATCCACGGCGATGGACCAGGAGCCTTGGATCGCGTCCTCTCGCTACATCAGCGCCGACGTCCTCCTTGTCGGGGCCGCTCCAACGACCTTCTCGTCCACCGCAACAGGACTTATCCCCCGATGCATCCGTCTACCATTGTAGATCTGCTTCCACGCCACCAACAGCCATCGCACCCCCTATGCCTACACGGCACCGCAAGAGAGGTGGTACTACTTCATATCTGCTCAACTTTTTGATCTCAACCAGAAAATAGATCATAACTTGGTTACTGTACTTTCTTTGCTCTTAGAATCTTAGTTCTTAGTTCAAAGCAAACAATGGTTGCTAAGTAGCATGTCTGCGGTTTGCAGCTTCAAATATGCCATGACACACTCATAATAGGGTTTAATTGATCATGCTTAGGGTTTCTCCCCTTTTATGATCACTATACGATCAGCCTACGTGCTTCGTGTCATAACAGCACTGCTCCACCCATCAAGCTAAACAAGCTTAGTTGTTCAAATACAAATCTGACATTATTAAAACATAGTTGTCTAATTGGTCAGTTAAATGTTCCTAATTTAGTTTTGAAATGCACGTACGCTTGTGGGTGGATCTACAATGTGGCCCAGACCCCGATTCCCCTCCCTTCTGCTGCGCTTCCGATCTCTACTCGCCCCCAGCTGCCTGCCTCGCCGGTGACTTGCCATCCCCGGACAGCATGACTTTAGGAGGAGACGCCAGACTAACAGGAGGTCAGGAGCCGCTTGCCCAACAGCGTCACCACTGCCCGGGCGCACCGCCGTGCCTACCTTCCCAGTTCGTTCAGGGCTCAGGCGTGCAACACCCACTAAGCCAACTCAATTTATCTTGAGATACGTCCTCAACACTCAGCAGCCACTCCCCATCACCCATTTTCTAATTGATTCATTACTCATTAGGCAGGACTGTCATTAGGGTTTGTTGTGTACTGAGTGCTACCTACACTTAATGGTTCAGATATTTCAGTAATCTTTAGTACCTGTAAAGTTCACAGGGTTTCAAAATTCCGGCCCTAGGAACAGATACTAGTCATGTTGGATTGTTGGTCATAGTGACATTGACCCAGATTACTACTGCAGGCCAGTTTTGTTGACAATTTTACTTTTATTTCTTAGTCATTCGATATGATATCCAATTATTCACTTCGATTAGTTGCAAACAATAAGTGCTAGACCAACTTTTTGATTCAGATTTTGGATGGTCTCTTACTGCAGTTATGATTCTGCATACTTGTCCTAGTAAGCTCACAAGTAATGATTGATTCACTACCTCTATGCTTGCCTTGTCATACTTGTTGTCAATATTCTTTTAGGGTGAACCACCCTGTTTCAAAATACTGGAACCGCCGACATGAATGAATAGTATTTCTCGGTGTGATCTCTTCCATCATGTGTGGGCAACGAACACTGCATTGTATAGAAAGAAAAGTGTCATATCCACCTTTTACATAGACTATGATCTTTACATGGAATACAATCAGCCTACTTGCTTTGTGTCACACTACCAGCACTCCACCCTTGAAGCTAAACATTATGCCACTCATAATTCCGAAGTTTATTTGTTCAAATACGAATTTGATATGATTCTAATGTTCCTACTTCAGTTTTGAAATGTGTGTCCTTCCCTTATAGAGACATACATATTCGATATGATTCTAATGTTCCTACTTCGAGTAGAATCCGCAATGCATTCCATAGATAAGCTGGCCTACTTTTTATGTTTTCCTGAATCTCAGATACTGAACAGCATCATAATGATTATGAGCTTGCGCACATGAAAAGAATAAAGCAGAACAATGCCATGGCTATCAAACTTGGCATTAAGGGACTGAGATCTAGTCAGGATGCAATGCAATGCAAACCCTCTCCACCTACAGATTCGTGTTCGGAATATGATCCTAACAATGATTCTGAGCTAGAGGGAGACCTAAGTCAATGTTGATCCCTAGTGGAGGAGTCAGAGTGAGGGAGTCCTGGACTAAGGGGTCCTCGGGCCGTCAACCTACTATGTGTGGGCCGAACTGATGGGCTACTATGGAGCCGGATTAGGGCGTCGACCCGTGACCAGACTGGAGATGGGTTGGAGATCTTCTGAGCCATGGTGTGCCCTCCAAGTCAAGATTAGCGTGATCTTTCCTTTGTTGTAACCGATCGCGTGTAACCCTAACCCTACTGGTGTCTATATAAACCAGAGGGTTTTAGTCTTTAGGACTAGAGCAACATCCTACACCCCTCAACTTAGGGTTTAGCTCAACTTATCTCGAGGTAGATCGACTCTGTAACCATATCATACACATCAAATACAATCAAGCAGGACGTAGGGTTTTACCTCTTAGAGAGGGCCCAAACCTGGGTAAGCATCGTGTTCATCGTCCCTTGCTCCCCATTGAACCTAGATCCAAAGCTCGGGACCCCCTACCCGAGATCCGCCGGTTCTGACAACGACATTGATGCTTTCATTAAGAGTTACGCTATTGGGTCGCCGAAGGATCGATGGCTCGCCTGATCACTGGAGATGGCGTTAATTCCGGGGACCTCTTTGTCCCCGGCCAGCTCTTTGCGATTGGCAGCATTGTGCTGCACGCCAACCCAACAGGTCATCTAGACCAAATCGACAATTTCGCCCCCGAGCACCGGATTAGATTCGGTAATCTGGAGTACGTCGCGGATGCCCGAGGCGATCTGGTTTTCGCCGGGTTAGCAGCCGTGCTCGGTACCCCCGCAGGCCCCCTAGGGCCCACCACAGAGTCTTCTCCCAATCCAATCTATGGATCGGCCTCAACCTCTCAGCTGGCTTCAAGCTCGGATATCTCCACCTTGTCCGAAGACCTCGGATCCCCTTCGGCCACACAAACGATGCCCGCCGAAGACTCAGCTTCAGGTCTCAGTGCGGGAGAAGTGTTCAGGCCCCAAGAGTCACTCTCGGCCGAACCCTCTCCTTGTGTCGTTGATCTGGCCTCGAGCCCCAGTGATGGGTCGACGTTCGGATATTAGGAATCACCTCCTACTGAACTCCCCCTCATCAGCTTGTCCTTGAGCCCTAACTCGGAGGAAGCCTCCGAACGCCAGGTGAGGGAGTTATGGACTAAGGGGTCCTCGGGGTATCGGCCAATTGAATATGGGCCGGACTGGTAAAGCCGCATAGCGACAAAAGATCTATGAAGCCATGGTGTGTCCTCCAATTTAAGGATAGACAGGATCTTTTTATCCCTTATTGTAATCTATCTTCAGTAACCCTAACCCTATCAGCGTCTATATAAACCGTGGGTTGTAGTATTTAGGGCTAGAGCTATATTCATCACCTCATCCCCTTAGGGTTTAGCTCATACTGATCTCGAGGTAGATCTACTCTATAACCCATACTATAAATCCAATATAATCAAGCAGGACATAGGGTATTACCTCTTCGAGAGGGCCTGAACCTGGGTAAACATTGTGTTCCTTGCCCCTTGTTCCCCAACGATCCTAGATCCACAGCTCGGGACCCCCTACCCCGAGGTCTGCCGGTTTTGACACCGACATTGGTGCTTTCACTAAGAGTTCTATTGCTGGATCGCCAGAAGGATCGATATCTCAACCGGTCGTTGGAGACCACACCCGCGCCGAGGGCTTCCCCACCCCTGGTCATCTCCTCGTCTTCGGCAGCATATTAGTGCGCGCCGATCCCACTAGTCGCCTCGACTAGATCAAAGGCTTCACCCCTATTGAAGGATTCATTGGTTCAGGGGCATCGACCCCAGGACCAGCAGACCCACAAAAATCTGGTATCTCTCAGAGTCCGGCCCTGAAGCCCGACTCCGACGGACCGCCCATGAGATCTCCTGCCGAGTCACCAGAGTGTCCGGCATCCCCATATGCCCAGCCAGCAGACCACTTGGCGAGTCTGTTCCGCGCAATGGGAATCTCTGTTATTAGGCCCACGGCCTATGATCGGATCGGGCTTAAACCTGACGACCGAGAAATCAACACCCCTCCGGTCACGCACCTCGTCGCCACAGTCGAAGAGGCCCAGGAGGGGCCACAAACTTGCAAGCTAAGAACGGTGTACACTCGAATCTCTAGCTCAGAGTCAGACACCAACCCAGATATACGTCCGGACTTGATCCCCGACACAAGACCCAGCCTTGAGCCTATCCAGCCGCACACCAGTCCGGATCTGAGCCCTGTGCGATCAGAACCGGACATGACTCGGCTACCAATTAAAGATAATCCGGGTCCGCTGCAGGAGGGAATCCTGGAATTTTTTCCACCCACCATACGGAATACTCCCCGAATTCGGGAAACCCAAACATATGGGATCTCATGTACGTCAAACAGCTGCCAAACGAGACAGTCCATCATTATTGGGCTAGATTTCTCCTGGTGAAGAATAGGATGGCGCCTTGCTGCGACAAAGAGATAATTAAAGCCTTCCAGTTCAACTGCAAGGACGAGAGCCTCTTGAATGCCCTCACTCATCGTCGAATTCAAAGCTTCACCGCACAATCAGACTTGGTGCGCAAGTATTGCACCATGGAGAACACGTGGAGGGCGCAACAGATGAACATGGGGCCACCGCCCGCCGTGCATCACGGAAGGTCTTGCTTTAAACTGGCTTACACAAATCGGTCGCCGGAGCACGAGCCTATCGAAAAGAAAACCAGGCCCAGATCAGTGCTAGACGAGTTGCTGGATAAACCATGCCCAATACACTCGGTCTTGCTAGACGCAAACCCAACCCACAGACTTCGAGCCTGTTGGGTGGTAAGACAAGTGGCCAAATATGGCGAGCCAATCCTGGGCCTTACACCCCCAGACAAGCAGCCCGCGGCTCCACCACAGGACCACAATATCCTTACGGTATATGAGACGTTCACCTCAAACAATAAAAGGAAAAAGGCTCTTCGAGAGCTCAGCCAGATATATCAAGTGATGGCCGCACAGCCATGGGCAGCCACGCCTATCACCTTCGACGAAAAGGACAAGCCAAGCCCCCGTAACAACCACGCACCAGCCGCACTGGTCCTCGACCCCATTGTCGACGGATTTCGGCTGACTAAAGTGCTGATGGACGGAGGCAGCGGCCTCAACCTCATTTATGAGGATACTCTCGACAAGATGCAGTTCAATAGGTCTTGCATCAAACGCAGTCATACCATATTCTGAGGTATAATACCCAGTAGGGAGGCACACTGCTCGGGACGCGTAACCCTGGACGTTGTGTTTGGCACACCCGATAACTACAGATCCGAACCCTTGCTAGTTCACATTGTGCCCTTCCGTAGCGGATACCACACCCTTCTAGGATGTGAGGCATTTTCAAGATTTCAAGCCATACCACATTACGGGTATATGAAACTCAAGATGCTAGGGCCCAACGGGGTAATCTCACTTAAAATCGACCCGAGCAAAGCCTTGCGAGCCGAAAACAAGACGGCATCCCTCGCCCTAGAGGCACTATCCGAAGCCCTCGCGGCCGAAGAGTTGACAGCGCTACGCACTACAGTCGACAGGGATGATGTGGCTCTCAGCAAAAGACAAAAATCCACATCAAGCCAGTAGATGAAATAGTAAAATTTCAAGTGCACCCAACAGATCCCAATAAAACAGCATCCATAGGGGCACAGCTGGACCCCACAGTCGGCGAGGCGCTCAGGACATTCCTGCGTGAAAACTGGGAAATATTCGCCTAGCACCCCTCAGATATGCCAGGAATCCCACACAGGCTAGGAGAGCACAACCTCAAGATTTTAAAGGGCTTCAAGCCAGTGAAACAAACTCTGCATCGATTTTCCGAACCCAAACGGCAAGCCATGGGCGAAGAACTCACAAAACTGCTAGAGGCCGGATTCATCCGCGAGTTTAAGCACCCCGAGTGGTTAGCAAATCTGGTCATGGTACCCAAGAAGGACAAGTCCTGGCGGCTCTATGTCGACTTTAAAGACCTTAAAAAGGCTTGCCCTAAGGATCCTTTCCCCCTGCCAAGAATAGACCAGATCATCGACGCCACCGCCGGACACGACACGTTATGCTTCCTTGACCTATACTCCGGATACCACCAGATTAAGATGAAGGAGTTCGATCAGGCAGCAACCGCATTCATCACCCCTTACGGGCCTTTCTGCTTCAACACCATGCCGTTCGGGCTAAAAATACACAGTAGCCACATATTAGCGCATGATTCAAACATGCCTCGAAAACCAGATTGGCAGAATGGTCGAGGCATACGTGGATGACATGGTTGTCAAAACCAAACACATAGACCAACTGGTAGACGACCTACACCAAACCTTTGACAACCTGCGGGCTTACGACATATGGCTCAACCCGGAGAAATGCGTCTTCGGGGTCCCTGCCGGAAAGCTACTCGGATTCATCGTTTCCCATAGAGGAATCGAGGCCAACCCGGCCAAAATTACAGCGATGTCTCAGCTCGCAATACCAAGAGAGCTCAAGCATGTCCAGAAGCTAGCAGGATGCATGGCAGCCTTGAACCGCTTCATATCTCGCCTCAGAGAAAAGGCATTGCCACTCTACAAGCTGCTTAAAAAGACCAAGAACTTCCAGTGAACAGATGAAGCAACTGCGGCACTCGAGGAGATTAAAACACTCCTCGCTGGCAACCCTATCTTGGCCGCACCCAGCGTTGGCGAACCCATGCTACTATACATTTCAGCCACCAATCAGGTGGTCAGCGCGGTGCTCGTCGTGGAACGGGAGTCTGAGGGTCACAAGTTCCAAGTCCAGAAGCCGGTCTATTATGTGTCTGAGGTACTTACGCCATGCAAATCACGATACCCGCACTATCAAAAGATAGCCTACACAGTTTTTATGGCGTCCCGAAAGCTACAACACTACTTTCAAGAATGCTCGATCACAGTGGCATCAAAGGTTCCCTTGAATGATATAATCAATAACAGGGATGCCACGGGCCGCATCGGCAAATGGGCCATCAAGCTCCTCCCCTTCGAGATAACATACAAGCCACGCCGAGCCATTAAATGTCAGGTGCTGGCCAACTTCATAGCCGAATGGACCGAGGCCGAACTACCCCGGGAATACAGTACATATTCACACTGGACAATGTATTTCGATGGCTCAAAGATGTTAGTCGGACTGGGGGCTGGGGTCATCCTAATATCCCCTACAGGCGACACTATTTGGTATGTCCTCCAAATAATGTACACGGACTCCAACAACGCAGCCGAGTATGAAGCACTACTACATGGTCTTTGTATGGCCACATCAATGGGCGTGTAGCGCCTTGAGGTAAGAGGAGATTCAAACCTGGCGATCTCTCAAGTCAACGGCGAATTCGATGCCAAGGACCCCAAGATGGCGGCATATAGAAACGCGGTCCTCCGGATATCGGCCCGATTTGATGGCCCAGAATTTCACCATGTCGCTAGAGACAGCAATCAAGCAGCCGACGTCCTCGCCAGCATGGGCGCCAAGCGTGACCTGGTTCCCAAAAACACCTTCCTCAAGCGGCTCTTTAAGCCCTCCATGGTGTGGCAGGACGAGGTCACCGGTGCACCATCCAACGAGCCCGCTCACAATATCTCGCCCGAAAACGAACAGGACGATCACGTCATTGGCGGCTCCACACTCGAGGAAACATCTTCCGCCCACGAGGTCATGGCCGTAATCCCACCCTGGACAGAACCCCTGCTAGCCTACCTCACACAACATCAGCTTCCGAAGGATCAAACTGAAGCACGGCGTATAGTTCGGCGCTCTAAAGCATACAAGGTCCATGAGGGCGAACTCTATAAGAAGAGTACCATAGGAATCTTACAAAGGTGCATCTCCGAAGAAGTGGGGCAACAGCTCTTGGCAGAGATACACGCGGGCATGGACGGAGACCATGCGGCAGCTCGGGCTTTGGTCAGCAAGGCTTTTCGAGCAGGTTTTTTCTGGCCTACTGCCTGTGAAGATGCCCGGACATTAGTCCAACATTGCGTCGGATGCTAGCTATTCGCAAATCAAAGCCACATGCCCCCCACAGCTCTTCGGACGATACCGATAACATGGCCTTTTGCAGTCAGGGGTCTCGACATGGTCGCACCACTCAAAGGGGGGACAAGCAAAAAGAAGTACCTATTGGTCATGGTCGACAAATTCACCAAGTGGATCGAGGCAAGGCCCGTCACTTCGGCAGAATCTGGACCGGTCGTCGACTTCTTATCCGATGTTGTACACCTTTATGGTATCCCCCACAGCATAATTACCGATAATGGTACCAACTTCACCGCCCAGGAAGTTAAAGACTGGTGCGGCAAAATGGGCATTAAGCTCGATTACGCCTCCGTGTACCACCCACAGACCAATGGACAGGTTGAATGAGCCAACGGGCTCATTATGAGCGGCATCAAGCCTCTCCTAGTCCGATCCCTTAAACAATCAGACTGCCATTGGGTCGAGGAACTCGATTCCGTACTATGGGGGTTGCGCACTACTCCTAACCGGTCAACTAGATACACACCATATTTTATGGTATACGGTGCGGAAGCTGTCCTCCCATGTGACCTTATCCATGACGTGCCTAGAGTGCACATGTACGAAGAAAAGGAAGCCGAGCTTGATCGGAAGGATGATCTAGATGCGCTGGAAGAAGAACGGGATATAGCTCGAGCTCGGTCCGCATTCTATCAACAGCAAGCACGACGTTACCACAACCGTGAAGTCTGGGCAAAGACATATAATGTGGGAGACCTCGTCCTCCGACTCCCCAAAAAACAGAAGAATAAACTGGCACCTAAATGGGAGGGACCGTACATCATCGATGAAGTACTCACAGGAGGAGCATGTCGAGCCGAACCTGTGGAACGCAGCCCGGCTGCGGCATTTTTACGCCTGAAGTCTGTCATACATCCCCACCTTTTACTTCTTTTATTTTCCTTTCTTTCTTTTCTACATGGTGCGAGTTCGGCTAAACCAAACCATACCAAGCTTGTATTATATACATCATTGAATGTAACACCCAGCTTTACATGGGGGCTCCCTTAGAAGATCCAAATAACGTACAAATCGCATTTGTCCTGATTGCATCCTTCTCACACATGTCAAGCCAACATATGCACTTGTTTGACTTAAGATCTTTGCCAAGCTAGGTTGCCTAGCTCCTGTGCTTACCCCTACGTTCTTGATTTTTCGGCTAGGGAGTAAAGGGAGCACCTCTGTGATTGTTACGACCGGGTCATCCGGGACCATACCTCAAACGGGTGAAGCCGAAAGCTAGCGTTCTTACAGAATACAATAAGTCGGCCTAAGGGAAGCGAATATAGCATCGCGCTTCTCACCAGGGTTTTTTTCGCAGCCATTGGTTTCCGTTGATCCTACGTATCCGGAATATAAATTTTACCCGAAGAAAGGAACCCTTGGAGGAACTATTTTCATCGGAAGATGTTTCTTATGTCAAATAGTAATATAACATAGCTCTCCGCACATGTTTCTTCTGTTCAAACCAGATGGCCGGATTGCCTGGTTCCTGAAGTATTGCCTTGTTCCCCACGGCACATAGTACAGAACACTTCCCGGTCTCTGATCGGGGAGGTAGAAGCTGATGGCCGGTTAATGCAACATTCTTTTAAAAATAAGAACGCGGATTGAGCACGGTCAACATAAAGTACATAGATACATAGAATTGACAAAATTACTCCTTATCGACATTGTCTATCAATTGCTCTAAAGCACAATCCTTCTGAGAATAGTGAGCGGCCTGCATCACATCATCATACACCAAGCTTAGGGGTATCTCTCGGCCGTCAGGGCCCACGGGACCAACCCGGGCCATATGTACTGGGTCTAGCTTGGTGAAGCGGGTCTTTACCATAGCCCACGCCTCGCGCGCTCCTTCTCGGCAGGCCGAGATCTTCCATAATTCAAACCTTCGCCGAGCTCCTTTAAAGCGACTCGCTAGTTCGGCCATATTCTCCGGCGGCACATCTGACGGCCATAACACCTTTACCATGCTCTTCATGGCTTTCCTGGCCCTTCCATAAGTCTTTAACAGCTCCTTTAAAAGGTCCTCGTCA
Organism: Thinopyrum elongatum; assembly: GCA_011799875.1. Taxonomy (NCBI): domain Eukaryota; kingdom Viridiplantae; phylum Streptophyta; class Magnoliopsida; order Poales; family Poaceae; genus Thinopyrum; species Thinopyrum elongatum. The sequence goes on from CM022297.1 coordinate 235,619,307, forward strand.
TAAGTGCTTGCTTCTTCCTCGGGCCGCCTAGTCAGGAGACCTACCAAGCAGGTGTTGCACATCGTCATTAACACATCAATGATACTTGTCAAAAGCACGGTAAGATCAGCGCTTACCAAATATGCCACCTTTCAGCTTCTAGTTTTCCTCCAAAGTTTGGGCTAGCTGAGTTTTCAAACTCTTGATTTCCTTGGCTTTCCGTTGATTCTCTGCCTTGAGCTCATTTTTCTCCTCCTGACTTCGCATCAGCACTCGTTTACCAGCCTCTAGCTCACTCCGTAACTCGCTTACAGCTCCCGCGGCTATACGAAGAATACGGTGTTAATGCATAAACTACCACGTATACCTGCGAAACAGTCTTTTCTACTTACAGGACAGCTCGCTATTGGCTTTTCGAGCCGAATCCAGTTCGGCCTTGGTTTTGACCAACTGTGTCCAACTCACTTCAAGGTCCTCAGACAGCTTTTTGTTCTGCTCTCTTGCGGCCTACAAAACAATATCATTAGACACCCTTAACTCGGTCGTCCCGCCCAAATTAAGGCTTGGGGGCTAGGTGGTTCGGGAACATGATCTGATTTCAAGCTATATACCTGCACCTTGGCGGCAAAAAGACCGGCGATCCCTTCAAGACCTGTCCGCGCTGCTCCAAGGTACGCATCCACTGAATTAAACGCACTGAACTCCAGTTCGGCAAAGGCAGTATGACGTAAAATCTCCCTTCGACGGTGATGATTCATTATGCTCTCGACTTCGGAGTTGGTAACTGAAACATCGTCGGAGTCCGCAGAAGGCATGCCAGCCGCCCCATGTTTGGAGGAGGCTCTGGCTTGTGCCGAAGACTTGGTACCGGAGCTGCGATTCGGTGCACCCGGGGAATCTTAGGATTGGGGCAGAGGCATACGCCTTCTGCAAAATTGAGCAAGTTTTAATAAAAGGGTGCTAAAAGCGACCCTCGCTGTAATTCCGAAATACGTTACCTCTAGGCCGAGGAGGCAGGTGATTCCGCTTCGGCGGAGGCTTTCCGCTTTGATCTCCCATTAGGGGACGAAGCTGGCATGGTCCACGCTCCCGCCAAGGCGGTCTTATGCATAGTGCGGTGACCCTTGGGAGCAGAAGTCAGCACATGGGGAATAGCACGAGATGAGCGCCTTGTTCGGGAGAGGGTCTTCTTTTCACTTACTATGGAAGAGGGAAGAGCCCGGGGTGATCGGCTGTCAAGGCAACTTTGACGCCGTCAAGGCTCTCCTGATAAAACACCCCGTATTCAAAATCAATCGATGTCTCTGGGTCGTCATGATATCCTGGATCGTCATCACGGGAGTGATCCTTCGGTTAAGGAGGAGGGCAATTAATGGATGCAACCTGACGCCTCCAGCCCTATTCAAATACAACCAGTCAGAGTTCGGGTGTAATCCATGAGCTCACGACAGTGGGTCATGGCTTACCCAGTCCGCCGGATTGTATCCGGCGCAACCTTCCCAGATAATCATTCGAGCAAAATCTGCCTCCTCTCCCTTGAAGAGCTCGGTCAATATTTTGGCCAGAGCCGCCTTATTGTCTGGCCCTTGTCGCTGGTAGCGGGTTACGTCGTTGGTCCCGTTGTAGCACCATAAGGGATGACCCCTTTGCTGCAAGGGTTGCACACATCGGGTAACAGCGATCGCCATTACCTCGACCATGGTCAACTTACTGCTAGTTAGTAGCCTGATCTTGGCCGCCAGCGCACGCACCTCTTCACTGTCCTGTTGGGAAGGGCCTCTAGGCCGCTAGTTGAACCGCTTTATGGGCGGGTCGTTTGAGTATTCGGGCAGCCCCTGCCGAATTGGATCGGTTAGGGGAACGTCTTCAATATAAAACCACTCCGAGGTCCATCCTTCGGGATCTTTATATGGGGTCCCAATTGGGTACCCTGTCCCAGCAATCCACCATACTTCGGTGCCGCCCACCTCGAATATGGATCCCTCCCGGAGGCGAGGGACAAGGCAGAAATACTTCCTCCACAAGTCAAAGTGAGCCTCACAACTTAGAAATATCTCGCACAGGGCTATGAAGCCAAAGTTGTGCAATATGGACCCCCGGGGTGAGGTTGTGGAGCTAGATCCCGTAGAACTCCAACAAACCCCGTAAAAAGGGATGGATAGGAAAGCCCAAACCTCTTAGAAGGAAGGGCATGAGACACACCCTCTCCTCCTTGCTTGGAGAGGGGGAGTTCTCGGCGAGGGCGCGACCATCGATGGAGATGAGGCCGGCGCGGACGGGAACCAAAACTGCTGGAGGGAGGAAACACTGCGTCTGCAAGCGCCTCAACTGAAGGTATGAAATTGAACAGCTTGACCAATCGCCTGGGAGTGGACCGTGTGGGTGCGAGGATGAACCTGGGAGGTCAGCCATGGCGTCGGGAAATTTCTTCGGTGTTGAACCTTGTGAAGGGGGGTAAATTATCCCCTGCGCCTTTGGATCTATAAAGGGGTGTCTTGCCTTTATGCTAGAAGGACGGGCTCGTGGAAAGTTGGCGTTGGGCCACGCGCCTTCTGAAAAGGTGCACGAGGCTTTGGCCCCGAGGAATGGCATAAACTCTGATGGTCCCACCTTGCCACTTTCGGAGCCCAGAAGCTATCCGGGTCCGAGCATGTTGAGTCCGGGTTCCGGATAGAGTTCGACGAAATTGATACGGCTCTGAACTAAACAGAGAAGAACTCGTCTCGCAAAGCCAATGATATGAAGATTCTAGACATCACTTGGCTCCGAATATGAACAAAGCATGTTGAAGAACTCGCCTCGCAAGCCGAACACCGTTAGGAGAGCAGATGCCGGACACAAGCTTTGGCGTTGGAGGCAAGTTCGGGGGCTACTAAGGGAGTTATGGACTAAGGGGTCCTCGGGGCATCGGCCCATTGAATATGGGCCAGACTGGTATAGCCGCATAGCGACGGAAGATCGATGAAGCCGTGGTGTGTCCTCCAAGTTAAGGATAGACAGGATCTTTTTATCCCTTATTGTAATCTATCTTCGGTAACCCTAACCCTATCAGTGTCTATATAAACCGAGGGTTGTAGTCTTTAGGGCTAGAGCTATATTCATCACCTCATCCCCTTAGGGTTTAGCTCATACTGATCTCAAGGTAGATCTACTCTGTAACCCATACTACACATCCAATATAATCAAGCAGGAAGTAGGGTATTACCTCTTTGAGAGGGTTGAACCTGGGTAAACACTGTGTTCGTCGTCCCTTGTTCCCCATTGATCCTAGATCCACAGCGCGGGACCCCCTACCCCAAGGTCTGCCGGTTTTGACACTGGCACCAGGTGTCATCCTCGGCCCCTCCACCTATGCGGTCATGCAGCCGGCCCGGGCCCTGAGGCTGACTTGGCCCTCGGAGATCAGGAATCACCCCCTACCGAACTCCCCGCCATGATGGAAACCGGTCTTGAGCGGCCACCTCATGACAGCCCAGCAAACCTCGCTCTGTTAAAGGAGGCACATGATCGAATCCAGACGTTGGTTATTCGAGACAACTCGCACTCGGCCTGCGTTCAGCAGTCCCTCAAGGCGAATCACAGGGAATTTTACATCCCACCCCCCACCCACCTTGTGGCCACAGTCAAGGACTTAACCGACATGTTGGACTACACCTCTGAAAATGCCTACTCCATAGATGAGGGTAGTGGAGCCACTGCCAACGCCGATGCCGCACCCCCCGTCACCGATCGCTGGACGGCCATGTCCACTTACGACATTTATATGGTGGACACTCCGAAAGACGACAACAGCACACCCAGGCAGGATAGCAGCAAGCCCAGCGATGAGCCGCCCAAGCGCCACAGATAACGCTGCCGGTCCAAGACATGTCGAAGCCATGCGAGCAACACGGACACTGGAGAGAACGGCACTCCGAATAATGCTGACAACCTCGGCGACCACGGCGCCGACGAGCAACCTCAAGCCGATCACGAGGAGGAGGAGGACCCGCTCAATCTGGAGGATCTCCATGACTCCGAAGACAGAAACTACCTCCCTCTTTCCGAAGAGGAAGTCAGTCTGGGCGACGAAGACTTCATCGTCCCCGAGGACCCGCTGGATCAAGAGCAGTTTAAACGGCAGCTCATCGCCACCGCGCGTAGCTTGAAGAAACAGCAACAAAGAATCAAAGCCGAGCAAGATACCCTCAATGACAGATGGACCAAAGTCCTAGCTTCCGAAGAAGGTTACGGCTACGAGCGGCTGACTAAAAGCTACCCGATGCGAAAGCTTCTGCCGCGATTCAACGACTAGGCCATAGAGCCAGCACTGCCAAGGTATACTCAGGCGGAAGAGCCGGATTGCCCCCCTCGAGTACGGGATAGGCCGGCCAACAAAACCGAACAGCCTCTCGCTCCACCCCGCCGTGCAGGCAAGGAGCCAACTCGGCCCGCCTACGAGTACGACCTACAATGCGACCTAGACGCTCGGGCAGGTCTGACGAGGTCCATTTATGGACCCCAAGGATAATTGTCCCTTTAGGCGGGACGGATACCAATCATGGCTAGACCAAAATGACAGAGCTCGGGAACCACAACGAGCACGGATGACAGACGGTCTCCGGCACGACGCGGCCCGAATCAGAGGTGTCGCTCACCCTCTATGCTCCACAGATAGGGTGATGCAACAACAATTCCCAGAAGGCTTCAAGCCTGTAAATATCGAGCCGTACGATGGGACTACAGATCCGGCCGTATGGACTGAAGACGTCTTATTGCACATCCACATGGCGCGAGGGGATGACCTCCACGCCATCAAATACCTGCCTTTAAAACTTAAAGGACCTACCAGGCACTGGCTAAATAGCCTCCCCGAAGACTCCATAGGATGTTGGGAAGAGCTTGAGGACGCCTTCCGGGCCGACTTTCAGGGCACTTATGTCCGGTCCCCAGATGCCGATGACCTAAGCCACGTAATCCAACAGCTCGAAGAGTCAGCCCGGCAATTCTGGTACAGGTTTTTGACCAAGAAAAACCAGATCATCGATTTCCCAGACGCCGAGGCTATAGCCGCCTTCAGGCACAACATTCGAGATGAATGGCTAGCACAACAGCTCGGCTAGGACAAGCCAAAGACAATGGCGGCACTCACCTCCTTGATGATCCATTTCTGCGCCGGAGAGGATAGTTGGCTGGCTCGTAGAAGCACCAACCCAGAGGCCCCTGGCACCTCCGAAGTTCAGGATGGGAATGGTAAGCTGTGGCGCAACAAGAACAAGCGTCGCCACAATGACGGTGAAACCGACGAAATGGCAGTAAATGCCGGATTCCGCCATCCAAAGTCTGGGTCACGGAAAAAGCCTTCTAAAGGCATCCAGGATGGACCAACCAAGTTGGATGCAATCCTGGACAGGCCCTGCTAGATTCATGGCACCCCCGAGAAGCCCGCCAACCACACCAACCGTAACTATTGGGTGATAAAACAGGCCGCCAAACTCATAGCCAAGGACTCCTGTAAAAGTCCTCGGAGCGAGGACAATGAGGAGCCCCGCAGTCCGAACAAACCCTTCCCTGCTGAGGTAAAAATGGTGAACATGATCTACGCCACCCACATACCAACAAAGGAAAGGAAGCGCGCGCTACGAGACGTTTACGCTGTCGAGCCCATAGCGCCGAAGTTTAACCCGTGGTCGGCTTGCCCGGTCACCTTCGACCGCAGGGACCATCCGACCAGCATCCGTCATGGAGGATCGGCTGCCCTGGTACTCAACCCCATTGTTGATGGGTACCAACTCACGAGAGTCCTTATGGATGGAGGCAGTAGCCTCAATCTGATTTATGCAGACACGGTGAGGAAAATGGGGATCGACCCATCAAGGATCAAACCCAGCAACACCACCTTCAAGGGAGTTATTCCAGGCGTAGAGGCCCGCTACTTCGGCACGGTGACTCTGGAAGTAGTATTCAGCTCACTGGACAACTTTCGCAGCGAAGACTTGATCTTCGACATTGCCCCCTTCCGCAGTGGCTACCATGCCCTCCTCGGTTGGACAGCATTCGTTGAATTCAACGCCGTCCCGCATTATGCGTACCTCAAGCTAAAGATGTCTGGCCCTTCAGCCGTCATAACTATCAACGGCAACGCGGAGCGTTCACTTCGGACTGAGGAACATATAGCATCCCTGGCAGTCGAAGATCAGGCCGGCGCCACAGGGCATGGGTATCAACCCGCCGTCAAGGCCAGAGACACAAGTAAATGGGCTCGACCCCGATCCCCATCATGGTAGCCTGCCTGCGTTCGCCGCAAATAGGGACACGCACCCCATGGCACACCCACCATCATTGCACCCTATGTGCCTCGACAGCACAACTTCGCGCTCAAGATACCATGGGCGACCGTGAGGGCTTGTGTCAAGCAACAACACCATATGTTCGGCTCAACCAAACTAAGGGATTACCGCGTCCTCGGGCGGCAAAGGGTACGACTCCGGACTCGCCCAGCATTAAGCTATGACTATGCGGCTACCCTTCAGGGTACCTATTCCAGGTCTTTTTCGCCGGCATGCGTTTCTCCACACGGACGTCTCCCCTACCCAACAGAAGTAAAGGCGCAGACGTGCAGCAGGGCACAGTTGAGGCTTCGACCCACGGATCAAGGCCCTGTGTAAACCTTTTCTCTGTATAAATTTTCACCTCTTTCATAATAAACGCCTCAGGAGATCAAATTATACGGATAGACATCTCGAGCTTATGGAAAACAAGAAATGGCCTTTGCGGTGTCTGAGCATTTGCATTTGCTAGCTTTTTCTTTTTCCTTTTTCCGCTCTTTGAACAGCTCAGCATGCACACATACGTATCGGCCAATTGACCAAGGGTCTGATTCCCTCATCAGCCCTACATACCAAGTCTGGCACCACGCTATGTTGTGTGTTCGGCGTCTCGGATATTGCAATATATGCACTAGTTCCGAACTATGTCTTGGGTCAATAGTTGGGCTGCCCGGCTCCTGTGTTTGCCTTCCTACATTCCGCATGTTCGGCTAAGAAGGTAAAGGGAGAACCCCCTGCGATTGTACTTCTGCTAGCACAGTTAAGTACCACAGGGGAAAAGCCGAAAACTGACCGTCATAGTAAGCGAGAACTGGTCGGCGATCCGATGATAAGTGTTAAACTAAGACATCATTGGCGATTTATCCGTGTCATACGCAGGGTTTGTCTTAGCACAAACCAGGTGATTACAAGGGAATGCCTCGGCTCCCACGTAAAACACAAAGCACTGGGGGCTAGTCATTAGTTCCCGTCGTCAAGCTCCTATGGCTAAGTGAAAGCAATAAAGCCTCATAGTCCGATTGCCTAGTCTCTCTCGCGCACTACCGCCTTCGGGTACCGAGACATCGGCTAAGGGTAATAGTGCAGAGACGAAACACCCCTTGCAATATTCGCTTGGGGGCTGAAGCCGATGACTAGCAGCTTTCAGAATAATAAACGGCCGCACAGGAGTCAAAATAACAATATCATATAAAAACGGGCCGCATAATAACGCAAAAGGTTCGGTACACAACTTAATACAATCACTCAATGATTACATCCTTGGAACACTGGCTCTCTATCACCCGAGCACCATCAATAACTTGGGCAAAGTAAAGCTCGGGGCAGCGATGCTCCTTTCCAACTGGCGGGGGACCAGTGGCCATGTCCATTGGCTTGATCTTCGGCCAATGCACCATGGTGTTGGCAAATGCCAGCCTAGCTCCCTCAAGGCATGCAGAACGCTTCACGGCATCAATCTGGGGCGACGCATCATGCAGCTTTTGCACCAGACTAAACTAGCTGCTTGGAATAGGCTCCGAGGGCCACTGTCGGATACAGAGATCCTTCATGGCCGGCCCGGCCATCTGATGCAGCTCCATTAGTTGCTTCATCTGGTTGGTGAGGAGGGAAGGATGCTCGGGTGCCTGGAACTGCGCCCAGAAGACTCATTGCGAGGAGTTCTCCTCATGCTTGGCGTAGTGCTCCGCCGCATCCACCACACTCCTGGGAAGCTCGGCGAAAATGCCAGTGGAGCGCTAGACCCGTGTCGGCAAGGCGAACCTGTTGCCGCCAAAAACACTCTATAGTAAGTACGGCTTACCATCCGCGATCTGCCTCACTTGGCGGAGTTCTTCGCGAACACCCTGCACTTCAGTCCTCGTCACCTAGAGTTCTCTGTCTACCTTGGACAGCTCGGAGGACTGCTCTTTCTGCTTCTGCTCAAGGGCCTCACATTTCATGATGGCATCCTTGAGCTCCACCTGCACTTCGGCCATTCGAGTCTTGTGCTTCTCACCGACGGTCTTTGCTGTCTCAAGTTCAGCCACCGCCTTTTCGGTAGCCGCTTTCTTTTCGACCGCCTCAGCCTCGACCTTCTTAAGTGCCGCCTTGAGGCCCTCAACCTCCGCGGCAGCAACTGTAGTCACCAAATACCAGGGGCTTAGCATACAATCCTGAACGTAAGTGTCCGGTAGTGTTAACTTTCCATCTTCACAGAATCTTACCTTGACGAGGACCAGCTCTCCATCAGAGCGTTTAAGCTTCCGATCCATCTCCTCTCTATGCCAACCCCTTCTCTTTTTCGTAAGACTGAGGTATAGGTAGGGCTAAAAAAAAGCAAAAAAAAGAGTCAAATCGCACCAAGGGAAAAGATGTTAGAATCAGAGTTATTTTGGAATGCACTATGGCAGCGGCATTAGCAGCCGTGGCCAAGGACGATGCCTGCGATTTCAAATCAATCAGGATATTTTAATTACCGGCCTACGGATATTTGACCCTCTATAAGGTTTCTGCAATCCATACAGAGTCTCAGGGGCTGGCATATATATATATAGGACCTACTCAATCTCTGGCTAAAAAGGTTAAAACCACTTTTATGGGAAAAGAACATTACTTGACTCACCTCAAAGCCTGTCAAGAGGCCCTGGACGGAATCGTTCAGTCCGGCATGGACGGACCGAACACCTAGTAGAACCGCACCCATAAGGGCACGGTGTTCGTCAACGATGACGGAGCTGTTCACCAACCCCTCCATCACGTCCGGCCAGCCTGTCGCCGCCCAATTATCGGCGCTCTACGCGGGCGGTGGTGCCTTGGCACCCCTTCATTGGAAGGCGGGATCGGTGCATCCAAGTGCCTTGGGGGCTTGGGTGCGGATGGTTGGGAGGGTCCGGATGGTCCGAACTCCCCTCCCATGTTTACCAGGAGGGATGCATCCTCCTGGTCTTTGGTGACTGAGGCATCAGCCGCAGCCATGGTTGCGTTGCCCCCCTCCTCCGTGTTCGGACAGGGAGGGGTCCTTCAGGGCAGCACCTCCACGACCTCTTCGGGGACCAGGGGAGGTGGGGAGTGCAACTCGGATCCGCTGTCCGCCAATTCGGCGGGCGGAGAGGTCCCCTCCGAGGTCTGCTCGGTAGGAAGGTTGTGCGGTGGGCTGTGATATCACACAATCAGTGTCCGGCAGGAGGGGACTAGTAAAAATGAAACAAGAAATGTTGAAGTTCATACCTTGTGGTAGGGGGCTTGACCCTGCGGTCCTTGTTCGGGATCTTTTCAGATGCCATGGACTCCTCGTCGGAGTCCGAGTTGTCGGGCAGGACCACCTTGGGCCTGCATTGCCTCTTCAGGGCCCGAGGAGGCTGCTCCTCCTCCACGTCTTCGGACGCTGCCCTCTTCTTGGAATGAGAGGAGGCGCTGTCCTCTTCGTCGTCGCTCTCCTCCCCATCCTGGGTGGACGGGGCCGCCGCGTCTCCGGCCTTGGTATCCGGGCGACCTTTTGAGCGGAGACCCTTCCGGGTCTCCAGCTGGTCCTTCTTTTTCTTCCCCTTCTTCTCTGGCGCCTCATAAGGCACCACTACCAGTAACTCCTCTAGTTGAGCCGTCCGGGGCTCTTCGGGCAGTGGAGCCAGACTGCTGATTTTCATGGCCTTCTCGAGCCAGCCCTATGAAGGAAACAAATAATTACCTAGGCCGAGCACTACGCAGTATGAGCCCCCGAATATAAATAGGGTAAAAGATCAATTACCTCCCTCGGAGGATGGGTGGCGTCGAGGCCGATGTCTTCCTTCTCTGCCGGCCACGTCTCCTGGGGCTTGAACAACAAGCCCCACACCTTATCGTGGGTAGTGCCGAAGAGGTGTTGTACGGTGACCGGGTCCTCGGGCTTGAAGGCCCACATCGGAGTGGCCCTCTGCTGGCAAGGGAGGTGGCAGCGGCGGAGCATTATCTAGAACACATTGGTCAGCTTGGCGCCAATCTCCATCATGTTGGATACACGCTTCTGCAATTTCTTCACCTCATCGGCGGATCCCCAGTTAAGACTTTTCTTGGTCCACGAGGTCAGTCTCGTTGGGGGTCCGGATCTGAACTCGAGGGCCGCCGTCCAGGCCGCATCACATGGTTCCGTTATATAGAACCATTCCTTCTGCCACACCTTGATAGTGTCGATGAATGTGCCCATCGGCCACTTCACCTTGGCGAGCTTGTTGATCATTGCTCTGCCACAGTCCGCGTGGGCGCCACCGACCACCTTCGGCTTCACGTTGAACACCTTCAGCCACAGGCCGAAGTACGGCTGGACTCACAGGAGAGCCTCGCAAACAACAATGAAGGCTGAGATGTGAAGGAAGGAGTTGGGGGCTAGATCATGGAAGTCCAGCCCGTAGAAGAACATCAAGCCCCACACGAAGGGGTGCAGCGGGAATCCTAGCCCCCGGATAAAGTGGGGGAGGAAAACCACCCTCTCGCCTGGCTTGGGCGACCTGGCCCTTCTCGGGGGCCCGGTGGGCGACGTCGGTCGACAAGTAGCCGGCTCGCTTCATCTCCTCGATATCTTTGTTGGTGACGATGGAGGCCTCCCACTTGCCGTTGGCGCCAGATCCGCCAATGGCCGTATCTAGGAGAAGGTGGGGGACGGGATTGCCGCAGGAGAATGAGGCAGGGCGCTAGAGCTCTGGAGGTTGGAAAGGCAGCAGCGGGAGGTGGAAGAAGGCGTAGGATGCTAACTGTAGCTGTTCCCCTTTTTTATAAGCCGCGGAGGAGCCAAGGGTCCCCTTTTTCATGTCACGGGCTTCTCCACTTCTCGATATGCTCGCGACGTTATGCACGGGTGGGGGAATCGAAATTATTAATCATATCCCCTAAAAAACGGGGCACGATCTCTGCCTTGATGAGACGTGCCTATGGAGGGGCGGCCTCGGGCCACGCGGTGATAACTTCCAGCCGTTCGGTGTTATGACCGGACGTGGCCCTTCGCTAAATTTGTCAGACGAGGGTACTGTTCACACTTGAGCACTCAGGCCTTCGAGGCTAAGTAAAGAAAACGCTCCGGATTCCGGACACCACTCAACTTTGAACACACAGGACAAGATGAAGAACTGGCCTCGCAAGCCGAAGACCGTGAGGTGTGCGGAAGCCGGACACAAGCTCTAGCATTGGAGGCTAGTTTGGGGGCTACTGAGGGAGTCCTGGACTAAGGGGTCCTCGGGCCGTCAACCTACTACGTATGGGCCGAACTGATGGGCTACTTTGGAGCCGGATTAGGGCATGGACCCATGACTGGACTAGAGATGGGCTGGAGATCTAATGAGCCGTGGTGTGCCCTCCAAGTCAAGATTAGCATGATCTTTCCTTTGTTGTAACCGATCGCGTGTAACCCTAACCCTTCTGGTGTTTATATAAACCAGAGGGTTTTAGTCTTTAGGACTAGAGCAACATCCTACACCCCCTCAACATAGGGTTTAGCTCAACTGATCTCGACGTAGATCGACTCTGTAACCATATCATACACATCAAATACAATCAAGCAGGACGTAGTGTTTTACCTCTTAGAGAGGGCCCGAACCTGGGTAAGCACCGTGTTCATCGTCCCTTGCTATCCATTGATCCTAGATCCACAGCTCGGGACCCCCTACCCGAGATCCGCCGGTTCTGACACCGACACAGAGGTAGATGCCCAATCTTATTCACCCATCAAGGTGCTTGCTCTAACTTTACAAGGTTATATTGGTCACACATATCTTGCAAATGATGATTTGCATTGCTTCTACTTTGTTGCACTGCCATTTGCTTAGTTTACACATCGTCTATGTCAATACGCCCTGCCTATCCATTTTTAGTACATATTCCATCTGTCATCATACCATATTTATCCATTCAAATGTTGTTCTTGTGTATCAGACATTCAAAAGGAAGAGGGCGATTGCTGATCGTGAAGGAGCACGAACAAAGTATTTGAAAAAGGTAGTGACACCTGATAAATCAAATAGCCTATTTGGTGTAGTGGCAATATCACTAGACCCACAAAACACAGCCCCAACTCTAGCAGACTCTAGCCCTACAACACTGGCCATCTCTGATGCCCCAACTCAGCAGATCCCAATTGCAGCAAATAGTATGATGATGCCAGTTGACATAGCACCAGCTCTATGATGCAAAAGCCCCATTCCAGCAAAGAGTACACCAAATCCAGTTGCCAAATCCCTTTTCGAATGAGAGAGAGCCCCAATTGCAGCAAATAGGACCCCTGTTCAACTTCTTCCTAGTTTAGAAGATGAAGCTTATATTGTTGTCAGGAACTTTGTATGCATCTTTCCTTCATGGAAAGATTATACCATAGACAAAGAACAATTTCCAATCTTCCTTCGCAACTTACGTGTAAGTAATATACTCATGTTATTCATGGTAATTAGTGCATATGTTTCTGCTGACAGAACACACAAGATTTCATTCTTTTAAATAGCGAGGACCAAACTGGATAGTCAAGACGAGCAAGGCTTGGTTGCGCTTTTCAAGCACGCGTTGATCAAGTATCGTTCCTACCTGAGGCAAGCGCACTTCGATGGCAAGCCTCTAAATGAAATTTCTGTAAAGTCTTCGGTGCTACATTTAGTAGACAGTGACTGGAATAATCTTGTCACACATTGGTCTCATCTGCAACATAAGGTACTGTCTATGATATCACATCACAATTTGAACTACATTTCTGCATGTGCCTTACCGTCTCACTTGTACGAAAGCTGTTTGCAGAAGAATATTCATTCTCAAGGGACCACATAATCTTTCAACTATACTGCACACTGCATTGCTCTTGTGAGTACCTCTTACCCTGTATCACCATACTTACTTTCATAGCTGGTTGATTATGTAGCATCACTGCACATGTTAGCCTCATTATCCTCCATTTGGTGGACATTATAAGATCCGTATCGACTCTTACATAAATTTAGAATCAACCCAATGCTTTTGAAGAGGTTTAGCTCCGTAGTCCTCTTATAAGGACCGAACGTCTTGTATCACTATATTTACATTAACAGCTACTCCCTCCGTCCCATAATATAAGAGTGTTTTGTACAGTACACCAGTGTACAAAACACTCTTATATTATGGGAAGGAGGGATTGGTTCATTGTGTAGCATTACTCAACATCTTATCTCCCTCTCCCACCATTTACTAAAAAATATCAGATCTATATTTAATCTTACCAAAAAATTGAATACACAGACAATGTCAGTGCAGAAGTGTAGCCCATTGCTCTTGTCAGTACATTTTGTCCTGTAATGCTTGTACTTACAGGGATAGGTAGTTGATTATGTAGCATCAATCTGCATCTTATCTTCATTATCCTCTGTCCCTTCCAGTATTATCATATCTATAATTACTCTCTACAAAATGTACAGGCAATGCTTATGAAGAAGATTATGTGCTGAAATTCTTGAGTTATCCTTCCCTTGAGATGGAGAAGGGCATTATAGAGCCAATGTTAACTGTTAATGTAAGTCATTCCTTCTAAAGCCTTTATCTCAACTGCTCTTTAATTTTCTCATACTCCCTATCATCAACTGTTGTTTAGTTTGTTGTTTCTATCAAAATGCATGTTCGCAACAACTGTAAGTTCCAAGTTTTAGTTGTAAAACCAAATTCCTTATTCATAACATGCACATTACTCAATACAGATCCAATGATTTTCTTTAGCCCTGCATGTATGCTTGTTTTTGTTGATCTATAATCCAGTGTGTGGTGAAGCAGCCCACATTTGCACCTTGTCATTTCCTGCTTTATCTTACTGATGTGGCTGATGATATGAACAACATGCCATGCACATTAACCAAAATAGATACAATGATTGTCTTTTGCCCTTCATTTATGCTTGTTTTGTTGATATGGTAATCCAGTAGTGGGGTGAAGCTCCCCGCATTATGAACAATGCCAAATTATGCTATTGACATTTTGAACTGTATCTTTATTTTCTAATTTGAAATTGGATGCAATTGACAGCACAGTTACCATGTTTGTTTATATACGTGCAAAACCTGTCATGTCTCTGCTTGTTTCAGGGTGATATGCCTGGTGGCATGCACAAGTCTGCTAAAGGATGTGAGACAAATCCAACATATTTTGTAGCAAAGAAGGCAAAACATCTTGAAGATAGCAAGACAACCCCAAAGTCATGTCTTGATGCAGTGTTCAAGTTACTTGAGACTAGCAGTCATAGAAGCTCACAGAATTTGCTGCCTGAATCAGTTTGACTTCTTCAGTCTCAACTTCAAGAAGAAAGGCATTCTGCAACTCAACTTTGACTTGAAGTCCAATATCTAAGGAAGATTGCGGAGAACTCCAATGAGAAAATCAATGCTAAACAGCTACAGCTGGAAGCTATGACCGACATGCTAGGCCGGTCTCACAACCTTGCTCAGCTGCTTGCGCAGCAGCTCCCGCACAAGGCTAACCTTTGTTGAACTATCTTGGAAGTGGTCTTGGTTCAGTATTATTTTGTTACGCTGCAATGGCGCCCGATTTTTGTAATCTGCTTCTTCGTTGCGCTCTATGATCACTGGTGGCAAACTTTGATGCCCAGTGGATGTAATATACCATAAATCCTTTATTGTATAGTGTAGGTTTATTCTAAGTTACTATGCCGTAATTCCTTTATCGTATAGAGTAGGTTTGTTCTTAATTCCTAGTTACCGTATATGCCATCATTCGCTATATGAAAAAAGGCGAATATCCGATGTAGGCGACCGGGCCAAAACAGTCGCCTCTAACGGGCCTGCATTTCAGCGGGCAACAATTGGGCCAGCCCGCAACTTTCTTGGGCCTGTGCTGACCGGCCATTCGGGCCCTTCATGGACATTGTGCACCAGACCCATAACTTACATGGGCCTTCATTGGGCCAAACGTTTAGTTGGGCCTTTAGTGGACCCGACGCTTAGTTGCACTGGTACAGCAAACTGCTATACAAACAGTTTTTAACCCCTTTCCGTGACGGCATTTTAAACCATCGTCAGGCGAGTGTGGGCGATAGGGGGGGTCCTTCCCACACGACCCAGAAACCGTCGGGGATTGGGAGCCATGATGCATATGTTTTATATAACTAAGCGTATGCGATGTCGGCATCTATCACAAACGCGAGTCTTCAGACAACTGTTTTTGATATCTCGAATATCCTAAATGCTCCATCCTTGCTACTCATTTGTGCTCGCATTACCATCGCAGTCGGTATTCTGTGGTGCTACGTTTATGATGCGCGACCCATCACAAACAGTTCACGATTATAGAATGTGTACGATAAGCAGACAATCACACACATTTACTTTTCCTCGACTGTATGCGATTCGATGTAAGAGTGCATACAGTTGTCCCTATAAAACTGTATACGAAGCTTGAATATATCCCACACGATTAATCCATTGTACCCATGTCAGATGAAGACCTACCGCACACATTCTTCTATGAGCAAATGTTTGCGATGCGCACGACATCATAAACAGTCCATAATTGCCAAGCGTGTGTGATGAGGTGACTTTCACAAACATTTAATAAGAAGGAACTGTGTGCGATCTTGTTGTTAATCTCACACATTTTTTCTTGGCTGATCGTGTGTGCAGTAGAGATTGATCGCACATGTAGTGGACCCGAGAAACGTGTCTGGTCTCCACGTTTATCGCAGACATTTTGCTTTCGCAAACCATGTCCAGTGTAATCCCTAATTTAATCCCTGCATTTAAAAATCATAGATTTTGAATTTAAAAGTAGGCAATCACTTATTTCATATAGAACCATGTTTATTACAAATATAGGTTCAAGCACGAATGCATAATTCGATGCACAGGAACATATACCGAAGAACTACAGAAGCACCAAGTAAAGACTGATGAACCAAAGTTGTACTAAAGACTGTAAAGAGAGAGGCGAAAGACATTCTAGTTGCTGGAGAAGGTGAAGCGGAATGCCCATATTGTGCCCTCCTCCATGCATAATGCACGCACGACTCTAGGCCAATCCCTTGTGATGGCTGCCCGCCCATCCTTCACTGTCTTCATTAGGACTTCCCGATGCTCACTGTAGTCTCAATGAAATACTTTAACCTTCATTTTGTGTCCACCAATAATGTACTTTGCAAGGTAATCTTGAGTAAACTGCTTTGGGAACGACTACAAATGAAAAAGATTCAGACATTGTTGTCTAACAACTCATTATGGGCAGTAAAAAGAGAAGGCTGCAGAGTTTGTAGTTACCATCCTACAACTTACTGTTGTGTTGGATAGAGCGTAAACAAATAATTTGATTGCCACTGTTTGTATCTTTTTGCTAATAATCCTTATCAGTTTCCTCACTTGATGCTCATTCATGAATATCTCATTGGCCCATACGCAAAAAGGGTCGATGCATGGATCTTTGTGAAGGACATATGTACCTACAAGCAACAAGTCAATATTAGAAGCTAAATGTGTCCAGGCCTAGATCTATATGCACTACATTATGGAACGACGGGGGGAGTACAAGCCGAGGGATGAAACTAACCTCGGTGGAAAATGCTGGCCACTCCCATTATTGTCCTGCATAAGTAGTGGAAAGGCATGATAAGTACAGCAACCTTAACATCAAACAAATATAGCCAAGGTAAAAAACATCATCCCCAAATGATAGCTTGAATGTGTTGGTTTCAGCATGTTGTTAAAGCGGATATAAAATGGAAGGGAATGTTACCTACAACAGGCTTAACAACCACCAAATATTGCAATTCAAACTGGTATTATTGGAAATGAATAGAACGTAGCTCATGCTTAAACATCACACTAGATAAATGTGTAAAACTGAAATACAGGGCATGTGTTAACTACACTAGGCATAACTGGAACCAAATATAGCCATTCAAACTGGTATTGATGAAATCGAGCGGCACAGTTCCGACTTGCACATAATTTAAATCACATTGT
This sequence comes from Thinopyrum elongatum, assembly GCA_011799875.1. Taxonomy (NCBI): domain Eukaryota; kingdom Viridiplantae; phylum Streptophyta; class Magnoliopsida; order Poales; family Poaceae; genus Thinopyrum; species Thinopyrum elongatum. The sequence continues at coordinate 235,636,510 of CM022297.1, forward strand.
GAATGACTGAAATAAACAAGGCACAAATGATAAGTATAACAACCAAATATAGCCATTGAAAATTGGACAAAGTCTGAGTACAACCAACCTAACAAGCAAATATAGATAAACAGGTCATATGCTTGAAAACTGGACAAATGCTCACTGCAACCAACCTAACAAGCAAATACAGATAAACAAGGCATCTGCTTGAAAACTGGACAAATGCTCACTTCAACCAACCTAACAACCAAATACAGATAAACAAGGCATCTGCTTGATAACTGGACAAATGCTCACTTCAACCAACCTGATAACCAAATATAGATAAACAAGGCATCTACTCACTATAAACAACCAAATATAGCCATTCATGAAACCGAAGTGGACAATTCATACTTAAACATCACATATCCCTATTGAACATTACATTTTTGCATAACTGAAATAATTAAACATGGCACAGTTAAAACACCACATGGCAAAAGCTACTACAACAAAGGGTACGGGTTGGCTAGCTAGAAAAGATAAGATTTGCTGATAGGATGTTGCCTCACTTGTCATGGACGGGATCCTTCTAGTTGGAAGAGCACAGACCCATGGTGCACTTTTTGATGTTACAGATGGGCTGTTTCACCTTAGAAGAACCTTTGTGGGTGCCCTCCTCGTGGTCGTGGTCGATGACATTTGACTTGGCAATTGAGGACCCCAAGCCGCCGCCGTAGAACGTGTCCTTCAGAAATGACAAAATGGGCTCGACAGAGTACAAGGATCGCAAATCCTTGACCGCATGGCGGAGGAGATCAGTGGCAGGGCCGTCGAAGAGATCGATGGTGGTTGAACCAGAGGGGTTGGGGATGGACCACTTAACCTGTGACATGGCCCGCGTGAAGCCGTCGCTGTCGACGAGCTTGATGTCATAGCCAGCTTTCCCGAGATACAGTAATACGCTAGCCCGCTGACGTGAAGCCTTCGGCATGGCAACGCAGTCCATGTCCTCACCGGCTTTCACGGCAAGGTGTTGCTCCAGGATCGACACGTCAGGACGAACGGCGGCCACCTCGCCAACATCCGCCGTAGAGGCCATGATAAACCTCTTTTTGGCCGGACGCTCGTTGGGCTCCCCGGGATACGTGGTCGGGCTTAGGCTGCGACTCTCTGGAGTAGGGGATGTGGATCTGGCGGGGAGGGACACCGCAGGCCTCATCTTAAAACTTAGGGAGGCAACGGTGTGGGAATCGCTGGGTAACCTGAACTTTATTATCTAAGCTAGGAGGCACGGGCAGATCGGCAGGGGTTGGCAGTGGCGATCTAGGGTTCGAGGGGGGGGAGCAGGCGGGTGGGGGCGACTGTGGAGGGGGTGGTGTTTGAGGATATGTCGCGGCTACTGAAAATTTTAGTAATGGTGGGTGGAGATGGTGGTGGGTGAGGGAGGGCGACGGTTCAAATGCCTCGGCTACTGGAATTTTACTATCAGGTCGGTGGTGGAGGAGTGGGGGCGACGGTTGAAATACCGCGGTTACTAAAATTTGGGTAAAGGAATTGATGCGGGGCGGGAGCACCCAAGATTGCACATGGTCCAATAAGAATATGCGTGTATGATAATAAGGAAAAGCGACGGAACCGTTGATTTTTACATCGCTCAAGGCGGGTAGTTTGTTTTTAGATTTCTAACTAGCTGGTCTATCGCACACGGTTCATCCTAATTTTCAGATGCATACGTGGAATTCATCATAAATAAACTACCCGCCTTTAGCTTGCGCAGGTGGAGATTTTACAGCGCACTAGCTAGCATCACACACGGTTAAGCCAACACCTCCACCCTTGTTCACGCTTGCGCAGTCATGGTGATTTCACAGCACACTTGCATCGCACACGGTTAAGCCACTACCTCCACCCTTGCTCGTGCTTGCGCAGTCGTGGTGATTCACAGTGCACTTGCATCGCACACGTTTAAGCCACTACCTCCACGCTTGCTCGTGCTTGCGCAGTCATGGTGATTTCACAGCGCACTAGCATCGCACACATTTAATCCACTACCAACACCCTTTGCTCGCGCTTGTGCAGTCGTGGTGATTTCACAGCGCACTTGCATCACACATGGTTAAGCCAGTACACCCGTGTCTGTTGAGCGTCATCCGAGTCATCGCAGCATAAAAAAACATGAGAGAGGGTTAGAAGACAGCCACACCAGCATGTGGCCCAAATATATATGAATGAAAAGGGTGGTGTGTGATGTTGAAAATTCCAATGCACAACTTTGACCACGCGGGCCCACGGTTGGGCGCATCATCGAAGATCAATGAGAGGGGCCAGAAGAACCACCTGGAAGTGGCCAAATATATGTAGGAATATAGGGTGTGATGTTTAAATACACAATGCACAACTTTGGTGGCACCTGCCTCGCAAACCGGAAAGCCCCCTTGGATATATCTATAATGACATAATGTCATAGCTCCCTAGCTAGCACTACAAAAATAGACACATCCGTGACATTTTGGGCCAAACAAATTTTTTTCTGTCATGCTTATGACACTTCTATGACGATAATTGTGACAAAAGCACGTATCATCATAGATGTGGTGGGCTCCTACTTCTATGACAAAAAATCATAACAGAAAATGGGTTTTTCATCCTGGGCGAGCCGGAGACGCACCTGTATGACACTCTTTGGGCCGTCCATGACGGAAAAAATAATGGTAAAAGAGAGGGCGAGGAAAATATCGGGGAGTTCCCGATTACGGTGGGTGGTCGGGGCCGAGCGAAGCACGGAGGTTTGTGCATTTCTCTCGTACATGTACGCGCGTATGTGTGGCGACGTGTTGGGCTCTAACTGAACCTGAGCGATCGCACTGCTAGCTACGTTACTGAACCCGAGCGCTCGATCCCTTGGCTGTTAACTGAACCCGAGTGATTCATTCGCTGCTGCCTAAACCCGAGTGATTCCTTCACTTCTGCTGCTAACTGAACCGAGCGATCGATCACTGCTGCTGCTTACTGAAGCCGATCGAGCCCCCATGCGAGACGTAGCCAGCCGGTGTTGGGTTGCCTCTTGATGAACAGTGATCGTTGCTACCGTGTGCGCGGTACATAGAACGAGTCAAGATGTGGTGAGTTGAGCCGGTTGGTTGGCTGTGGATGAACAGTTCCCGGTGGGGGTTGGATGAACAGGACCTCGTGGTAGTAGGCCATTGCTGCTGGATGAACAGGACCCCGAGGAGGCCGCCGCACCCCAGCCGGTTGGGGGTGGATGAACAGGACCCCGTGGAGGCTGTATGAACAGTAGCCGGTGGAGGCTGGATGAACAGTAGCCCGTGGATGAACAGTAGCTGGTGGAGGCTGGAGGAAGTCGACGGTGGATTAACAGTAGCCCGTGGAGGCTGGAGTGAGGTAGTAGACGGTGGATGAACAGGACCATGTTTCGACCGTAGGCGCTCCAACAGAAGCCCGTTTCCTCTGTTTTGCGGTACGCCACAACCCTCCTGATCAATAGGACCCCGTTTCGACCGTAGGAACTCGATTAGAAGTCTGTTTCCTCCATTTTGTGGTATGCCAGACCCTTCCCGATGAACAGGACCCTGTTTCGACCATAGGCGGTCGAACAGAAGGCCATTTCCTCCATTCTGCGGTACGCCAGACCTTGTTTCACTGTTCCGTCCAAGCCGGTTGGCTCTCGATGAACACGACGTATTCCGACCCAGTCGGTTGCCTCCCGATGAACACGATATTGTTTCCTCTGTTGCGACCCAGCCAGTTGGCTGCCGATGAACAGGACGATGTTGCTGTACGCGTTCGAGACCCCGCCCGTATGTACGTACGTAGCCATATTTACTTTCTTGCAGCGTGACTGTATGTATGCGTACACGACATAGACGGGACTGCGTGACATGCTACGTCCATGCCTCTACTATGACACTTGCAGCTCCTTACTCAGACACAGTTCATTGCTGCAGAGAGACAGATCGACCAGCATGTACATACACATTCGTGACCAGACAGACAACGCTACGTACACTTCGACCGGGTGGGTCCCAGCTGTCAGGGAGGATAAGGACGCACTTCCTTGCGTGCGAAGATATAGCAGGTGGGTCCCAGCTGTCAGGGGGAAGAATCATTTTTTTTGCCCGTAATAAGGACGCACTTCCTTGCGTGCGAAGATGTAGCTAGTGGGTCCCAGTTGTCAAGGGGAGAAAATATTATTTTTCAGGGTAAAAAGGACGCAGTTGCATGCATGGGTCCATGGGCGTGGTGCGTCTCCACTGTCAGCCTCTCCGCGTATAGTCATCTTCCGATGACTCTCGTTTGTTGACCGTGTTGACCACACCGTGCCGAGCGCACCAAGGCCGATGGACGACAGCAAGGCCCCAGACTGGACTGACCCAGAGATGGGAAGACACGGCAGTGGAGTCGTAGAAGAAGAGGAGTGGGAAACTTGACTGGTTCGGGTGCGTGGCAGCACTGCCGCCCACAAGAGACAGGAGCAAGATCAAAGGTTGAAGAAGCAGCACGGCTGTTGGATTAACATCCAAAGGTCCAGCTGCTAGAATCATTTGTTGATTAAGTTGACAAAGCCCCGCGTACGCGTCAGCTTAGTAGGCCCACAAGTCAGTCACCAAATCTGCCGGGTCCCAGCTGTCATCGGGAGGAATATTTTTTTCGCATAATGTGGCACCCCGGCTCAGAGAACTGGTTTACCAGTGTTTCCAACCCGGAGATCATGTCTTCTGGAAACACTCAACAACTTGGAACAGAACAAAACTGAACTTTATTGATAATCTTGGGGTACAAGCTCATATTTACATGGATAGCGAGGCCAAAAGCACACCTGGTGCTATGACAGTATCAACATTATTTATGAAACATAGCAGGGCCTCGGTACTACTGGATACTTCTATGGCATAGCGGAACATAGCGAAACTCCAACCACGGGGACGCTGCCGTGGACACTGCCTAGTTAGCGTAGCATGAGCCTTCGGGACCTCCGTCCTCGGCTTCTCCTGCATCTGGCATGATACGCTAGGTGAGTACTTTGAATGTACTCGCAAGCTCACGACAACCAAATAATGCAGCAAACAACAGCATGCAAGTAACATGTTAACTACTTAAGTGGTTCACTTACTGTCTCCGGTTATCAACTTACTCTCTTCCAAGTTGTCCCACAACCCTCGGAATACTCACCGAGTACTTCCGGTCATAAGATGAATTCTTCCATCATTATTATCACTGTTACGGTTGACCACCTAGTGAGGTCTGGACGGGCTGTCCAATACCGTGGACGTGGCTATTCGAATAGATTTGACACTCTGCAGAGGTTGCACACTTTACCCACACCATGGAGTACCCGGCCTCGTACTTAGTACATGCTCCCATTCGGGTGGACCGGAGTTACTCCAACGAAACCCGCCTGACCCGTGACCCTCCCATCGTACCACCGGCAATCATCCTCCCCCGGAGTCAAGCCCTGGGTGGCCCCTGTGTCACCTCGTGACACCTGCCACCATCGTGGCCAAACTAAACTGTCCCAAACGGGGACACCGGCACAATACTCAACTGGGCTCACAGGGTTATCGCCGTCTACCTGATCAGGGTAGCACACACGTATAACCCTCCCTGGACGAAGGTACCGGTGAAAGAGCACAAAGCCAGACCAAGTCAAGGTCGTCCCATACCGGCAAATGTGGTTGCACGAATAAGCCAGGACAGGTGACTCAAGATCAACCGACTAAGTTCATTTAGCAAGCATGGTGGTTATCACAATAACTTATTATGGTAGCAATTAGGTATTTGAATTAACTTACTTTGAATTATTATATAGCAAATAAATGAAAGTAATTCATATGAATATGCAATGCTATTGAAATGCTTCATAAAATGGATGTCATGGCTTGCCTTGCTCTGTTGGATTGCCCACAAAGTCCTGGTCTTCAAAATCACCAAAGTTTCCCTCTGAAAATATTTTTAAACAGCAATTTAAAATGTCACATAACACTGTTTTAATCACCAAAAATTCTGTGAGTGTGAGAAAAATACCAAATTTTACCAGAAATTAGAGGGGTTCAAGACAAACGAAATGCAAAAAGAATCAAGTGATTTGGACATGTAGATAAAAAGTTACAGCTGGTCAAAGTTTCTGGTCAAACTCTGGTATTTAAATTAAAAACAGAAAATCTAAAGGGGGCCACGTCGAAGGCGTAAAGTGGAGGGGTGTCTCCACTTATCGCTTCGCGAGCGCGCGGCCGAGCTGCTGACAAGCGGGCCCCACAGCTAATTTAAACAGGAGGGCATGACGGGAACAGAGGGAGACGGAGCTCCGGCGATCGTCGCTGGCGATGTGGGCGGCAGCAAGGACGGGCGAGGGCAGGGATGGAAAGGGCTCACCGAGGCGAGCACGCACGTACCCGGAGATCAACCAGGGTTGGCCAGACGGCATCGCCCCCTTCCTCTCCGGCGGCAGTGGTGCTCGGGGATCATCGGAGACGGTGGTTCCGGCGATGGTTCGGTCAGGCAAGAGACTGAGTGCGACCAGGGGGACGAGCTAAGCTCGATGATGGGGTCAGAAGAGGTTGGGGAGGGGTGGAGCGGTCGGTTGGCTGGGCTCTAGTGGCGGTGGATCTCCGGCGAGGTTCGAGGCCAGAGGGCCTCTCGGCCATGGCTCAGCGCTCTGGAGGGCGATTGGAGGATGGTGGAGTGGGTTGAGGAGCTCGGAGACGCTGGGCGTGGCCTTATATAGGCGGGGGCGAGCGCGGGCAAGCTCTCCCGAAGCGGCGAGACTCGGGCCACATCGCCGGCGCAAGGACGCCATGCTGGCTGGCCGCTTGCAGGGTGAAGTGATGGAGGAGGGCAGAGGCAGTAATGGCGGTCGATGGCGGCTAGCGGGGAAGCGACGAGCAACAGGGTTGCGGCGCCGCCATGGGCGGCACAGTGCCCGAGTGTGTGGCGGTCGTCGGGGAGGTTTCCGGTGAGGGGAGGGATCCAGAACGGCCAGGTGGGACGAGGGGAAGACGTTGGCGTGCTCGGACAAGACTAGGCCACGCGGGGCGGTAGGGACGCATCACTTCAGACGCGGGCGCAGTGCAGAGCACGCGCCTGAGCATGCCAGTGCCATGCTCACCACGGGCAACGGTGTCTAGAGACCTCCCTTGTCCAGCACACCATGTCTGGGGTCTTCTCCTTTGGCCACTTAGTCCACCTGCACCCTCGGTTTGGCTAGGTTCAAGCTGGCTCGAAGGGTGGCATCAACTGAAGTTTTTGACAGAAATATTGAGAGGGATCTAGAGGTAAGAGGAGCTGGAGATAGAGCCAGTGGAAATTTCTGGGGTAGTTTAGGTTGGAAGGACTATGAACTGGCAAAATTTGGAAAGGTTTGGACCAATTTTGAATAAGGTTCATGTGTAAACCACATTCTGGTCCAGAAACCAAATATGCTTGGTTCACTCACATGGTTGATCTGGTGGAGCTGAATTTTGGTGTGTGAGAGTCATTTGGGGTGTATGAGATGCCATAAAAATTTCAGCTCAAGGGGATACCCCTAGATGGTACTTCCTTCACAGAGGTTCAGAATGAGCAGAAATTTGGCAGAACTTAGTTGCTAAAAAGTTGCATTGGCCAAGATGATATTTTTGGATATTGTGGCTAGATAGGTTCCCTAGTATCTCAGGGAATTTATTTGGGAATTTCCGAGTTAGGAAAATAAAGGTTGCTTCACAAATGGACAATTCTGACCAAAGAGAAAATAATTATTCTGGCCAAAATTTTATATTGGAAAATGGAATATTTTTGAAGATTATGAGGTTATATGATGATGAGAAGGTGTGACATAAATTTGGGATCTTTCTGATCATCAGAACCATAGGTTGCTTCACAACCCATAGTGATGTCATAGTTTCCCAAGGAAGAAAATAAATTATTTGGAAAAGATTAAATATTGAAATTTGATCCAAGAGAGATGTGGCAAGGTTTTGGCAAGGTGGTGAGGGTTTTGGGTCAAGAGGTTCAAGGATTCATAAGTCCAAAGTTACTTGAAAAGTTTCAAAAACCATCCAAAATTTAAATTAAGCCAAGAAGATTTTGGAAAAGAAAAAGTTGTCAAAACCAGGGTGTCACAAACCAACCCCCCTTAGGATGAATCTCGTCCTCGAGATTCGGTTTCTCAGGGAACAAGTACGGGTATGCGGATCTTAGAAAGTCTTCTCTTTCCCAGGTAGCTTCTTCCTCAGTGTGGTGTTCCCACAATACCTTGTAAAACCTGATCACCTTACTCTGGGTAGTTCTTTCCATTTCATCCAAGATTCTGATAGGTTTCTCCTCATAGGTCAGATCTTTAGCCAGCTCTATCTCACTCATATCCGCTTGCTTGATTGGTGGTGCAATGCACTTTCTTAACTGTGATATGTGGAACACATCGTGAACGTCAGACAACTCTGGTAGTAGCTCCAACTGATATGCTACCCTGCCTTTCCTCGCAATTACTGGAAAAGGACCGATGTATCTTGGTGCAAGCTTTCCCCGGGTAGGAAACCTTTTCACTCTGTTCATGGGGGTTACTCGAAGGTAAGCATATTCTCCGGGCTCAAAGGTCACTTCTCGGTGCTTTGGGTCGTAGTAACTCTTTTGACGGGACTTGGCTGCTCGAAGATGCTCCTGAATATCCTTGACTTGTCTCTTAGCCTCGAGCATCAAGTCCGTGCCAAAGATTCGGCTATCTCCTGTCTGAGACCGGTTTAATGGGGTGCGGCACTTCCGCCCATACAGTGCTACAAATGGTGACATCTTGAGACTTGACTGATAATTGTTGTTATAGGAAAATTTTGCATAGGGTAGGCTATCTTCCCATTTGGGTCCATGAGTGAGAGCACATGACTGAAGCATATCCTCTAGTATCTGGTTTACTCGTTCGGTCTATCCATCTATCTGTGGATGATACGCTGTGCTATGCGTCAGCACGGTTCCCAAGGCTTGATGCAATCGCAACCAGAATGCTGAGGTGAATAGGGAGCCTCTATCCGAGGTGATAGACTTAGGTACTCCATGAAGGCTGACTGTCCGGGACATGTAGAGTTGTGCAAGCTGGTTTACATTAAAAGTGGTCTTCACCGGAATAAAGTGAGCCACCTTTGTAAGTATATCCATGATGACCCAGATAGCATCATGACCTCTTGTCGACTTGGGTAGTCCAACAATGAAGTCCATGCATATGTCATCCCATTTCCACTGGGGAACTGATAAAGGTTGCAGTAGCCCAACGGGTTTCTGGTGTTCTGCCTTAACTTTGTAGCAAACATCGCAGCAGGCGACATAGTATGCTATATCCCTTCGCATTCCTGGCCACCAAAAGGTTTCTCTTAGGGCTTGATACATCTTCGTGCCTCCTGGGTGAATGGAGTAAGCGGACTCATGAGCTTCCCTGAGTATTTGCTGTCTCAGGTTGTCCCGATCGGGCACACATATCCGCTTCTCAAACCATAAGGTGCCTTGGTCATCCACACGGAAAGACTTGGCCTTCCCTTGCTGCATCAACTCCATGATCTCTTGTATCCCCACATCTGGTTCTTGAGCCTTTTTAATTTCTTCCATAAGAGTTGGGGTAATTTCCAAGGTATCCGGGTTAACTGGGCCGCATAGCACCATATTGAGTTTGGCAAACTCTTCTTGCAACCTGGGTGGATACTTGCGGTCAGTGTGTTCACGGTGCCTGGTTTTCTACTGAGAGCATCAGGAACCACATTGGCTTTTCCCGGATGATAATTTATTTCGAGATCATAATCCTTGACCAATTCTAGCCATCTTCGCTGTCTGAGATTCAGGTCAGGCTGAGTGAAAATATACTTGAGACTCTTATGGTCTGTGTATATTTCACAACGTTGCCCAATGAGATAATGCCTCCAGATCTTTAAGGCATGAACTACTGCTGCTAGTTCCAGATCATGCGTGGGATAGTTTTCTTCATGAGGTCGTAGCTGTCGGGATGCATATGCTACAACCTTCCCTTCTTGCATTATCACGCAGCCAATTCCATGCCTGGAAGCATCACAATATATGTCAAAGCTCTTGTGGATGTCTGGAAGAACTAAGACAGGAGCTGTGGTTAGCCTTGTCTTTAGCTCCAAGAAACTGCTCTCGCATTCTGCTGTCCAGACAAACCATTGATTTTTCTTCAGTAATTCTGTTAGTGGCTTGGCGATCTTAGAGAAGCCTTCTATGAAGCAACGGTAATAGCCTGCCAAACCCAGGAAACTGCGGACTTCAGTAACAGAGGCTGGCGTCTTCCAGTTCAAAACTACAGTTACTTTGCTGGGGTCGACGGCTACTCCTTGTTCTAACAGAACGTGTCCCAGAAATCCCATCTCTTTTATCCAAAATTCACATTTGCTGAATTTGGCATACAGACGATGGGTCCTTAATCTTTCCAAAACAGCATGGAGGTGTTGTTTGTGTTCTTCTTCATCCTTGGAGTATATCAGGATGTCATCGATGAACACTACCACAAATTTGTCCAGGAAATCCATGAAGACCTTGTTCATCATGCTCATGAAATAGGCTGGAGCGTTCGTCGGTCCAAACGCCATGACCGTAAATTCATACAGCCCATATCAGGTGGTGAAAGTTGTCTTGGGGATATCCTCTTTTCTGATTTTTAGTTGATGATATCACGTTCGGAGGTCAATCTTGGAGAATACCCGTGCTCCGTTCAGCTGGTCGAACAAATCGTCAATGCGAGGGAGTGGGTACTTATTCTTGATAGTGACCACATTCAATTGGCGATAGTCTATGCACATTCATAGACTTCCATCCTTCTTCTTGACAAACAATACGGGTGATCCCCATGGCAAGACACTTGGATGAATGTACCCTTTCTATTGTAATTCATCCAACTGCTTCTTTAATTCTTCCAGCTCCGGACTCGGCATACGATAGTATTTCTTGTAAATCGGAGCAGTTCCGGGAATCACCTCAATTGCAAATTCTAATTCCCGGTTGGGCCGGCATCCCTGGTAGTTCCTCAGGAAATACATCCGGGAATTCACAGACTACCGAAATCAAGTTCATATCCATACCGGTAGCTTGGTATGCCATTCCCTTTCTTGACATCATTTTGCTGGCAAGAAATTTAACTGTCTATCCTGCCGGGTTAACCAATGTTACTGTCCTGGTAGCGCAGTTGATGCACACCTGATGTGGTGTCAACCAGTCCATCCCCAGTATTATATCCAATCCAGGGGATTCAATGGCAACGAGTGTAGCTGGAAATTTCACTCCATGAATCGAGATTCCTAGACACTTATATATCAGATTTGTTCTGAGCAGGGAGCCAAGGGATTGTACCACCATGATTTTATCCAAGAGCGAAGGGGAAAATTTGTGCAAGGTGGCAAAACTCCGCAAAATAAACGAATGGGAAGCTCCAGAATCAAATAAAATTACTGCGGGTATGTCGTTAATAGAAAACATACCGAGGACTACGTCTGGTGCTTCGCATGCTTCTTCGATGGAGATATGATGGACGCGTCCATAGTTGAAGTTATGGTTGGGGCGGCATCCAATGGTGTTGACCTGTGACTTGAAGTCGGATGGGGGCTTCCCGTTCCTGGCGGGGCACTGCTTGGAGTAGTGTCCGCTTTGGCCACAAGTGAAACAAGTGTTGTTGCGGCGGCAGTCCTCCATCACGGTCTGTTTGCCAAAGGTCTTGTCCTGGCTGGCCGTCTTATTGTTGTTGTTGCCATTGTTCCATGCGGGCTTGTATTCAGATGGGCCTGTCTGCCAGATGCGTGGCTTCTGCGCAAATTGCTCCCGGTTGTCCTTCTTGGGTTCAAACTTCCGCTTACGGTCATCATACCCGGACTTATGTTCTCGCTCTACTATGAAAGCCTTGTTCACCAAAGTCTGGAAGTCCGGAAAGTCCTGGATACAAAGCTGACAATGGAGGGCATGATTCAGTCCTCCTAGGAATCGGTCTATCTTCCTCTCTTCATTGGATACATCATGGGCAGAGTACCGTGCCAGATTGTTAAACCTGTTCAGGTACTCTCCCATGGACATATTTCCTTATGTGAGAGCAAGAAATTCCCTTTGTTTCACCTTCATTATGCCAGTAGGGATATGATACTTGCGGAATGCCTCCTTGAACTTCTCCCAAGAGATATCTTCTCCAGAAGGCCATGTTATCTTGGTGTTGTCCCACCATATAGCTGCTGGCCCTTCTAGGTAATGAGTGACAAAAGGAACCTTGTCTGCTTCTTCACAGAGAGCTATATCCAGCTTCTTTTCCATGGTCCTCAGCCAATCATCATCCTCCATCGGGTCCACAGCTTGACCAAAACTTGGTGGCTTAGTGCGCTGAAAGTCAGACAACTTAGAGTGTGCCCCATTATTGTTATTCTGGCCCACCATAGTCTGCATACTCTTCAGGAATTCCATGAGATCCTGATTCCTTTTCTCTTCAAACATCCTCATGATCTGATCAGTGGTCGGTGCCTGAGGTGGTGGTGGTGGTAAATCTTCCGGTGGTTGTCCTGATTGTCTGGCGGATCGACGAACGGGGGTTCCATCGCCGCCTTGGCTACTACCTCTCTTCATCCTAAATTTGTTCCCATTGTAAAATACCGAATCGATGAGCAACATCCATAGGGGAAACACACTAATATGACACCAAAAGAAAGTTTACGAAAAAGAGGCGAATAAAGCAAACAACATAATTATACAAGATAACCCAACATCATACATGGCAAGCTAGTAGGGGGATATCATGGCTAGACTGCTCATACGGCAGTTGACATATGCAAAGATGCATGCACTACAACTCAAGCCTCCACTCTAGTGGTGCGGGTGGCACGAACACTGCCAAACGGAAGACTCCTCATCATCTGATCCTGAGTCGAAATCAGAACTGATGATGTGGATCGCATCCTCCGGATTAAAGGAAACACGACGACGCTACTGAGATAGTTCTCCTTCCAAGGAAGTAGGAGCACGACACCTCAGCATCGGAGTAGCTGGAGTGGCTAGGGGCGAGGCCCACTCTACCGGGGTCTCATGTCGGCTACCAGACGAAAGGTCTGGTGGGGTGGTGGAGCTAGAGGGAGTATCAAACATACATGGAGGTGGAACTGGCGGTGGATGCACAGGTGGAAATGTAGGATGAGGCAGAGATGATGCGATAGTCGTAGCTGCAAGTGCCCCTTGGACACGAGACAGCTCCTCAGACAAGGAAACGATCATATGGTAACTGGTGTTCAGATAACGAGATAGAACACCAGTGGCACGATCACTCGCCGGGTCAACAGGTGCAAAAATGACTCGCCCTGTCACAGGCGACAGGGTGGGGTAGTGAAAGAAACCTGGATGGGTCTGCATCTCGACCTCGTAGAAGCGCAAGTCAGTGAGAGCCTCCATCGCGGCAAACTGGATTGCCAGCTCCGGAGTTGAAGCCGTTCCGCCCTTGGAAGAGTGAGAATAGCTACCAATGTCCAAGCTCGTGGTCAGAAAAACCTCCGCGTGATACTCAATAACTCACTCGGCAAGCTGCTCTCGAAACACCTGGTACACTGGATCTTCGCCATTGGGATACAGCCGAAGCCAGACGCTATGGAGCAGTACAGGAAAAGTGGACGGTGCTGGCTCATGATGGTAGTGGTACGGAACTGGTGCCATCTACACTCACAATGCCAACGGTTAGTAAAACAATGATGCATGATGCATGCCATGCAACAATCAAATGCAGCAAGCAAGATGCACACTCAAACCCTACACTACTCGCGGTTTCTAGTGCAGGCTAACTAGGGTGTCCTATAGTCAGCATAGCTCTGATACCAAGCGTTGTGGCACCCCAGCTTAGAGAACTGGTTTACCAGTGTTTCCAACCCAGAGATCATGTCTTCTGGAAACACTCAACAACTTGGAATAGAACAAAACTGAACTTTATTGATAATCTTGGGGTACAAGCTCATATTTACATGGATAGCGAGGCCAAAAGCACACCTGGTGCTATGACAGTATCTACATTATTTATGAAACATCACAGGGCCTCGGTACTACTGGATATTTCTATGGTGTAGCGGAACATAGCGGAACTCCAACCACAGGGACGCTGCCGTGGACACTGCCTAGTTAGCGTAGCATGAGCCTTCGGGACCTCTGTCCTCGGCTTCTCCTGTGTCTGGCATGATACGCCAGGTGAGTACTTTGAATGTACTCGCAAGCTCACGACAACCAAATAATGCAGCAAACAACAGCATGCAAGTAACATGTTAACTACTTAAGTGGTTCACTTACTGTCTCTGGTTATCAACTTACTCTCTTCTGGGTTGTCCCACAACCCTCGGAATACTCACCGAGTACTTTCGGTCATAAGTTGAATTCTTCCATCATTATTATCACTATTACGGTTGACCACCTAGTGAGGTATGGACGGGCTGTCCAATACCGTGGACGCGGCTATTTGAATAGATTTTACACTCTGCAGACGTTGCACACTTTACCCACACCATGGAGTACCCGGCCTCGTACTTGGTACATGCTCCCATTCGGGTGGACCGGAGTTACTCCAACGAAACCCGCCTGACCCATGACCCTCCCATTGTACCACCGGCAATCATCCTCCCCCGGAGTCAAGCCCTGGGTGGCCCCTGTGTCACCTCGTGACACCTACCACCGTCATGGCCAAACTAAACTGTCCCAAACAGGGACGCCGGCACAATACTCAACTGGGCTCACAGGGTTATCGCCGTCTACCTGATCAGGGTAGCACGCACGTATAACCCTCCCTAGATGGAGGTACCGATGAAAGAGCACGGAGCCAGACCAAGTCAACGCCGTCCCATACCGGCAAATGTGGTTGCACGAATAAGCCAGGACAGGTGACTCAAGATCAACCGACTAATTTCATTTAGCAGGCATGGTGGTTATCACAATAACTTATTATGGAAGCAATTAGGTATTTGAATTAATTTACTTTGAATTATTATATAGCAAATAAATGAAAGTAATTCATATGAATATGCAATGCTATTGAAATGCTTCATAAAATGGATGTCATGGCTTGCCTTGCTCTATTGGGTTGCCCACAAAGTCCTGGTCTTCAAAATCACCAAAGTTTCCCTCTGAAAATATTTTTAAACAACAATTTAAAATGTCACATAACACTGTTTTAATCTCCAGAAATTCTGTGAGTGTGAGAAAAATACCAAATTTTACCAGAAATTAGAGGGGTTCAAGACAAACCAAATGCAAAAAGAATCATGTGATTTGGACTTGTAGATAAAAAGTTACAGTTGGTCAAATTTTCTGGTCAAACTCTGGTATTTAAATTAAAAATAGAAAATCTACAGGGGGCCATGTCGAAGGCGTAAAGTGGAGGGGCGTCTCCACTTACCGCTTCGCGCACGCGTGGCCGATCTACTGACGAGCGGGCCCCGCAGCTAATTTAAACAGGAGGGCGAGAGGGGAACAGAGGGAGACGGAGCTCCGGCGATCATCACCGGTGATGTGGGCGGCGGCGAGGACGGGCGAGGGCAGGGATGGAAAGGGCTCACCGAGGCGAGCACGCACGTACCCGCAGATCAACCAGGGTTGGCCGGACGGCATCGCCCCCTTCCTCTCCGGCGGCGGTGGTGCTCGGGGATCGTCGGAGACGGTGGTTCCGGTGATGGTTCGGTCAGGCAAGAGACTGAGTGCGACAAGGGGGACGAGCTGAGCTCGATGATGGGGTCAGAAGAGGTCGGGGAGGGGTGGAGCGGTGGGTCGGCTGGGCTCTGGTGGCGGCGGATCTCCGGCGAGGTTCGAGGCCAGAGGGCCTCTCGGCCGTGGCTCGGCGCTCTGGAGGGTGATTGGAGGATGATGGAGTAGGTTGAGGAGCTCGGAGAGGCTGGGTGTAGCCTTACATAGGCGGGGGCGAGCGCGGGCGAGCTCTCCCGAAGCGGCGAGACTCGGGCCACGTCGCCGGCGCAAGGACGCCGCGCTGGCTGGCCGCTGGCGGGGTGAAGTGATGGAGGAGGGCAGAGGCAGTAATGGCGGTCGATGGCGGCTAGCGGGGAAGCGACGAACAACAGGGTTGCGGCGCCGCCATGGGCGGCATAGTGCCCGGGTGCATGGCGGTCGTCGGGGAGGTTTCCGGTGAGGGGAGGGATCCAAAACGGCCAGGTGGGAGGAGGGGAAGACATCGGCGTGCTCGGACAAGGCTAGGCCACGCGGGGCGGCAGGGACGCATCACTTCAGACGCGGGCGCGGTGCAGAGCTCGCGCCTGAGCATGCCAGTGCCATGCTCACCATGGGCAAGGGTGTCTAGAGACCTCCCTTGTCCAGCGCACCATGTGTGGGGTCTTCTCCTTTGGCCACTTTTTCCACCTGCACCCTCGGTTTGGCTAGGTTCAAGCTGGCTCGAAGGGTGGCATCAACTGAAGTTTCTGACAGAAATATTGAGAGGGATCTAGAGGTAAGATGAGCTGGAGATAGAGCTAGTGGAAATGTCTGGAGTAGTTTAGGTTGGAAGGACTATGAAGTGATAAAATTAGGAAAGATTTGGACCAATTTTGAATAAGGTTCATGTGTAAACCACATTTTGGTCCAGAAACCAAATATGCTTGGTTCACTCACATGGTTGATCTGGTGGAGCTGAATTTTGGTGTGTGAGAGTCATTTGGGTTGTATGAGATGCCATAAAAATTTCAGCTCAAGGGGATACCCCTAGATGGTACTTCCTTCACAGAGGTTCAGAATGAGCAGAAACTTGGCAGTGCTTTGTTGCTAAAAAGTTGCATTGGCCAAGATGATACTTTTGGATATTGTGGCTAGATAGGTTCCCTAGTATCTCAAGGAATTTATTTGGGAATTTCTGAGTTAGGAAAATAAAGGTTGCTTCACAAATGGACAATTCTGACCAGAGAGAAAATAATTATTCTGGCCAAAATTTTATATTGGACAATGGAATATTTTTGAAGATTATGAGGTTATATGATGATGAGAAGGTGTGACATAAATTTGGGATCTTTCTGATCATCAGAACCATAGGTTGCTTCACAACCCATAG
This sequence comes from Thinopyrum elongatum, assembly GCA_011799875.1. NCBI lineage: Eukaryota > Viridiplantae > Streptophyta > Magnoliopsida > Poales > Poaceae > Thinopyrum > Thinopyrum elongatum. Next base: position 235,653,509 of record CM022297.1, read on the forward strand.
TGATGTCATAGTTTCCCAAGGAAGAAAATAAATTATTTGGAAAAGATTAAATATTGAAATTTGATCCAAGAGAGATGTGGCAAGGTTTTCGCAAGGTGGTGAGGGTTTTGGGTCAAGAGGTTCAAGGATTAAAAGTCCAAAGTTACTTGAAAAGGTTCAGAAACCATCCAAAATTCAAATTAAGCCAAGAAGATTTTGTAAAAGAAAAAGTTGTCAAAACCAGGGTGTCACACATAACAACGTGGCACTTCCTTCCGCGCGAAGATACAGCCGGTGGGTCCCAGCTGTCAGCAGGAGCAATTATTTTTTTCGCGTAATAAGGAGGCACTTGCTTGTGAGGGTCCCTATTGTCAGCCTCTCCACTTACATCCCTCTTCCGATGGCTGTTGTTTGTTGACCATGTTGACCACGCCACGCCGAGAGCGACAACGCGGTGGAAGATGGCGAGGCCCAGGAAGGGAATGACCCGGAGCCAGTGAAGCCACAGCAGCGGATGCCCACGCTGAGGGGAGTACGAGGGCTGACTGGTCGGTTGCGGGGTGAGGCTGCCGTCGCCAGAAAATAATAGGAGGTGCGGGTGGGTAGAGCGATGGCCTGGCCAGCGGTGGGAGTAGGGTGGGCCGGTGAGGCCTGCGCGACAGCAAAGCCGGCCATAGAAGGAGGGAGCAGGCAGTCCCGCCGGCGCTGGTTTGAGCAGCTGGAGCAGGAAGAGCAGAGATTGAAGAAGCACGACGGCCGTTGGATGGACATCCAACAGTCACTGCTCTCGTGCGCGTCAACCTTTTTTTTAGGAAAGCGTACGCGTCAAAGTTTTTTTTAGGAAAGCGTACGTGTCAACCTATAGTAGGCGCACAAGTCAGTCTCAAATCTGTGGAAAACAGCATACATGCCATCTGCCATTATTTCTAATAATTTACAGCCCATTTGCTAATTCTTAAGGATTTTTTTGGAGCCCATATTCTTTTTGTTAGCATTACAGCCCATATTGTGGCCACGGTTAAAAAATTCTACGAAATTTTGCATATTTCTGTGCGGTCCGAACTATTTTTAATCCTGAAAGTTCGAGTCACATTCAAACTAATTTGAAAAATAAATGTATATCAATATAAAATCCAAATAATTGTCCACGCATAAAAATCAATGGAATTTAAAATCTCAAAATGAAAAAAAAAGAAATTTGAAACTAATTGCCGGTTTGATGTGTTTTAAAAATGTGCAGCCCATTTCTCATTACTGATAGCCCATTTTCTGGGCAAGCCGAATGAAACTCTCCTCGTCTTGAAAGATTTGCAACCCAGCAGGGCTGACAAAAGCAAGTAGGCCTCGATTGGGTATTCTGCAAAATAACAAAAAAACTGGGCTAGCCATTTTCAAAAAGAAAAAAAAACTACTGGGCTGGTCTTGTGGTAAACATAAAATAAAAGGCTGGCTAGACAGGCCAGAGTGCCCCGCACAGCCCAGTTGACACCCTGCTTCCATCTCAAAAACAAAAAGAACTGGGCGAGCTGCTGGGTCCCTGGTGTCAGCCGCTCGTTGCGCAATTCTCTCGTTTATTGACTACGTTGACAATGGCATGGGACCCAGATGTCAGAAAACCATTAGGAGGAACCATTTTATTGGCTTGAAATAAGGAGGCACTTGCTTGCATACTGCCATGACCCTGGTGGGTCCCTGCTGTCATCCTCTCCATGTACAATCATCTCCTGATTGTGTACGCGTCAACCTAGTAGGCCCACAAGTCAGCCTCTAAACCCGTGGCGGACAAATACAACCCATTTAAAAAATAACAGCCCATTCCATACGTTCAAACGGAAAGTTCAACATTCAGAGCAAAGTAACAGGTCTGATCCAGATATAGAGTACTGAACTTCCACGTTGACAACCATCATATCCAAGTTAACTATCTACTCCCACTAATACTCTAGTAGTGTACAACTACTAACTTACTCTTAGCTAACTAGACGATGCCGGCCGCCATCTGCGGTACATGCTAAACGCCGGCACCGACGTCCTCCTCCTCGCCTCGGACTTGCCAGAGGTGCGATAGGGCGCGTTGCTCACGTGCGTTGGCCCTTTCCATGCCAGCGTGGTCCACCGAAGCATCGGCTTCTAAGCGGGAAACCCACTTGACGAACTAGTAGTAAAATTCGGTGTCGCGAACACGTGCATGCCTGACAGCCTCCTGGGCAATTTGCCGGGCGCCTGTCGGTGCAACAAACCCTAGGCCCGTTGCACAAACTGTGCACAGGCCTGAAATCAAGATTGCAACATCCAAGACCAGATCAAGCGCAAGAGATCAGCTCTTTTAAGACTCAGAGTATGGGTCAAGAAGACCAAGTCAAGCCAAAGGAGCAAGACACCACTAAGGGAAAACCTCCCTTGCCGGGCAGGCAAGCCTGGCAAGGTCAAGTTTGCCCCAGAAGCAAGCCTCAAGACCATCCCGGCAGGCCTGCCGGGTCCTACAAAGGCAAAATACCCCGCCATGACTCCACCGCACCACCTCATGGCGACGCAAGTCATCGATCGTTGCGGTGTCAAGCCCAAGGTGACTAAGTGGCTGTTCTTTGCCACATGGCAGCCACTTCCTACAGAAATCACCTCCAAATGACACCCGTCCAGCGACGTGTCATGCAGACAGGAGAGAAGGTGGCCGAACAGCCCGGCAAGGCATGCCGGGCAGGCCATGATGTGACACTAAGCGGCGCATTTAATGCGCTCTGCCCTGTCTATAGAGTTAGGTATGAGAGCACTGTTTGCTATCTAATCAGCACACAATGATGGATTTGCCACTGTGGTGACCCCTTGATCTATAAAAGGAGGCCCATGGCAATCATAGAAAGGATTCGGACCCTTGTACACTCGTACGCGCGTAGCTGCTCTCGCCCCGAGGCAACCCTATCGGGCAAGAACACTGCGTTTCCACCACAATCCACCAAAGCAGGAGTAGGGTTTTACGCCTCACGGCAGGCCGAACCTGGGTAAAATTGCCCGTGTGATCTCTGTCGTGCTGCGCGACATTCTCCGCTCTTTGTGCAATGTGCCCATCCCCCTTGTCGAACCACAAGGGGCTCATGGCCCCATAGGTGGCCATGGTTTCCCACGACATCTTTGGCGCGCCAGGTAGGGGGGTGCGCTTGCGCGAACCCGAGAAGCGTGTGTAGCGCATCATCTTCATCATCATTCTCCTCATCAATGGCTCCATCGTCCATGGCGCCCAAGAAGAAACTCGGAGCCGCCGCCCAGCCGTCCTCCTTGAAGGCCCCGCTGCCCGCGACCATTGACGCCGCGGGGGCTACGGGGACGCCTGGGAACGTGGATGCTACGGGGGATGTGGTCGACGCAGGCGGCGGCGTCACCACCTCCCCTGTGGCCGAAACAGGAGCAGGAGGCACCGGAGAAGGACAACACCAACAGCATCCCAACGGTCACACCCTACGAGGTACGGGTAGAGAGATCATTTCGTCTGCACCTCTCCGCCCGGCCGAAGGGCACAGCCGCAGCAGTGGCACTCACTCTGGGGCGAATCGCAATCCTCAGGCCGCCCCCGCTGCGGGTGCGGCCGCAGGGCATGCACCACCCCCGGAGCAAGCTGACCCAGCCGGTGCACTAAACGGAACCACTGGTCTGCAAGCGCCTCCACCTTGTCACCACGCCATCCTGGCAACTGGCACAACCACTACCGGCACCATCAGGAGCCGGGCGACGTTACGATCTTCATCGACATCCACGCTAAGCACCGCTTCGGAGGCCATGGCGCGGACCCAGCTGCTGTTAAGATTTCTATCGGTAGCCGATTAGATGGATGAACGGAGAGCCACCATTCAGAGCTGTAACACTCCAAAAATTTAATCATGTTTTTACTAAATAAAATTTGGCCAGAATTAAAATTTTGAATTTTTGCTAGGTCTTTTATTAATTTCAGAACCATTTTCTGTTTCTGTTTTTCAAAATTCTTCCCTCCATATAGCAATGTTTGAAAATAATATTGTGGCTTTGGGAGTTTTCTTAAACCATTTCATTATTACTTTAACAACAGTAGGAATTATTTTCAGAATAAAATTTGCCTCTAAACAATTCTTTTAATAGCTATTTCAATATTTTAAATGTCTCTGTTGCACTGCAACCACTTTAAATAATTCTTTAAAAATTCCACAAAAATTCTGAGGTGTCATGTGATGCCTATAGGTCACTTTTATGCAAAAACCCTTCTTGGTGTTTTGAAAATTTTGAGTGAACCAACCTCTTTTCATTTCTGTCCTGTTTTTGACTTTGCACTACAACCCCAATTTTCATTGCTCTAAAAATTCTAAAACTTTTCCCACTTATAGTCCTTCCAACAAAACCCTTAAGTCCAGAATATCAGCTCCATTTGCATCTTTTAAATTCACCAAATATTCCTTTGAAGTTTCTGTCCAGAAATGAATATCTCTAAAACTGGCACTATCAAGTTTTTCTTTTTATCAAACTAACTTCACCATCATCTGTGTCATCTAAGGAGACACCATCCTGGCAATTTACACACCTAACAAAGTTGCCTAACTAGCTCTATCATTCTGTCGAACAGCTTGAGGACATGATAGAAATCTAGCATCCTTCTAAACTGCAAACACCATTTGGTCCTATGGCCAAACCAGAATGTCTAGCATCTTTTTCATCCCATAAAATGCCACCCTACCAAGTTTCATAATCAACAAAGAATCTCTAGTTGCCTCTGGCATTTCATCAAGCAGGTTGTGGGCACGCCCAGAGCGCGGCCAGAGCGTCCGCGTTGCACCCGACGGCGCCCGAGCCACTACCGTGTCCCCACTGCTTCCCCCACTCGACCTAGCCCTCTCCTGGATCACCATGACCCCCTAGCAACCTGCCGACACCCTCCCCCCTCGCCTAGCGCCGGCCAGTCACCGACCCGAGCCGCCGCCACCGTCATTTGCTCGGGCACGGCACCGCCTGAGCCGTCCGCCGCCGCCAACGCACCCCCTTCTTAAATGATGACCACCGCCCCTCACCGACCTCCTCACCAACCTCCACCGCCCTCAACCACCTCACCGCTGTCCACGGTTGGCCATCAATGGCACCGCCGACGTGCCTTCCTCTGGGAGCCGCGGCACCGCGTCGCTCCCGTCTATATAAGCCACCCCGAGGCCATCTGCGGGGGCACATCTCCTCCTAACCTCCTCAAGCAACTCCTCGGTACATCAGTCGAGCTCGGGAGAACCTTCTTCCTCCCCTCTGGCAACCACACCCGCCGCCATCACTCGGTCGATTCCGGCGTCTCCAGGGTCTCCCTCTTCTCCATTTCCTCTCCAATAGCTTACCCATGGTCCACAGAATTCATTCCACCCACTAATTTCATCGGAGGTGGGCTGTAGGTGAAATCCCTAATTTTGCTCCGTCGGAGCTCTTCAGGCATGCTCACCGCCGGCGGCCCCGTACCCTCCACCGACCCAGCTGCACATCGATCGAATCGCCATGACCGCCTGAGCATGATGGTGGGCTCGGCTCTTCGGGAGTCGCCGCCGTTCACCGGCGAAGAGCGCCGGAGCCCCGCCCCTGTTCTGCCGCGAGGGAGAAGGGCGGGGTGGACCGGTCAAACATGATAGGTGGGCCCGATGGGTCCCACCGTCAGTGACCTCGCCTCTCTCTCCCCTTGTCGGCATAGTTGGGCCAGCCCCGCAACCAAGGCCCAGTGACGCCGTCCGACTAAACCGCGCTCAGGGCGCACCTCCACTCCTTTTCCCTTTTATTTTTTTATGCAGTTTCAAATAATTCCACAGTGTCCTTTTCAAATCCAAATTGGATGATTCAAATTTTTGTAGATTCCTACAATCATGTTCTATTATTCTAGCCTAGGTGAACATTTTTCGTAAACTCTGTTTCTACTGGATATTTTAAATAGTCCATTTCTTTAATTATTTCAGATTAGAAACTCTCTAAGTAATTCATATGGACTCCAAATAATTTGATTCTTTTTCTGAAATTCTTTATTTATAATCTAGTTTATTTTAGTATTTGTTTCAAAAATAATTGAAACAATTTTTGGCACTGTTTTTGGATTATGTGGTGATTTCAATATTTTGCAAATAGGAAAAATGGAGGGAAGAGAATGTTTCAAACTTTTGGAGTGCACCCCACACTTCTGCATGCTCAAGGCAAGCATCTTGAACACTTGATATTGTGAAAGCATGGTGAATTATTTGCTAGAATAATTTGAACATGACTATGTTGAATTCAAATTAAATTTTGCATGTTGCTAGATGAGCATGCATGGTCATGTATATTTTCTCTTGCATGCATTCCACTCAAGTTTTGACATGCACAAGTTGTGAGAATCTAGGAGTGTGCTCCTGCCTTGGACGTGCCAGTGGGCACGGGCCATATTTGACACGGGGGTGTCATGTGATATATGTGGAGCATGCAAGGGTTGTGGCCCTGTTTGGTATTGTTGTTGAAAGAATACTTTGTTGTGCTAACCACTGCAGGAAAACTTGTACCTCCTGAGTTGACCGTAGATCGAGTCTTGTTCCAGTAACCCCCATACTTGATTCGTGCTGCCACTTGTCCCTGCCACAGGTAGGGTATGGTTTAGTAAGTTGATAACCCCTTTCCACGCACACATCGTACAGAGGGCCACGATGAGGGTTTCCACGGGGATGGACTAAATCCTGTCATCGGGTCAGGGGGCATGGGTGTATCCGGTTGTGACCGAGAGGGGGGCACCCCTTGGAATCCGCACGTATTAATAGTGATCCCATGCTACTCGAGATTGTTGTCTCCCCGACTTAGAGTTTTTCTGGAACGATGCTTTGGGTGATTCCTGGCATCCGGACAATTAATCTGGTGTGTGTTGGTTAGGTGTGTTTTCAACCCAAAGACCATAATGGGAATTAGTCAGCGTCTCGGTGTTGACTAAAGAAATCCTTTACTTGTGGGTAAAGAGCACACCCTGTGCAGAGTTTAAACCTATTCGAATAGCTGTGTCCATAGTTAAGGACTACAGTCTGGGTTGGTCAAGTGTCGGTCTTTGGAGGAAATAATTAAACTGAGCATGAGTTACCTTGCTGGATAATTATTGTCATCACTAATGCTGTCAGGAATATTTCTACTACTGTTATGAATGTTTTTGATGCTATGATTATTATTGTGGACTAACCCGTTTCTCTTATTTATTCTTCTGAGTGTCTCACGGGCTGGCTAGACTACCCCGGGCACTCAATTTTTTTAAGACCTCTCCGTGGTGTCCCTCGAGTTCACAGGCGGTCTGTCACGCCACTACTCTTGTGGATACCCGATTGGCATTTCTTTTCAAGACCGACCGTGGCGTCACTTTTGACACCCGACTGGCTTTTTTTTTCAAGACCTCTCGTGGCGTCGCCTGAGTTCTCGGATGGTCTTGTCTCGTCCGATTTCTCTTTTATACACCCGTTTGGCATTTCTCTTCAAGACCTACCGTGGTGTCACTTTAGACATCCAACCGGCATTTCTTTTATTTTATTTTCCTTTAACCTTCCTTGTTTATCACTAACATTTTTATATATCCACTTATTTGCACATGCTAATAGTTTATCATGCCTTGATTTAATTCCTGTCAGCATGCATTTAAGTCCATCATGAGCATACGCATAAAGTGTAGTTCATCATGATCATATATTTTGTCTCCTGCATTCGGTATATCTTTTGTTCATGATGATTGCGAGTACATTCCAACGTACTCACAGGCTTGTCCCTGGCTATTTACTTGGCCAGGTCAAGAGTTCTATGAGGAGTACCACAGCGACGTCCGTGCGGATCATAGGATGGCAGCCACGTGGGATAGGAATTATCCAGGTCAGCCGTTCCTGTGGGAATGGAGCCCCACCGACGTTGAAGAACCACGAGACAACTCCGTCATCCACCACCAGAATCATTGTTGTATCATTAGACCTTCATGGTCTTGTATCCAATTCTTGTAATAGCTTGGTAATATGTAACAAGGACGTGTCCACTAGTAACAGTAATCCTGGGCTGGTGATGACACGAGGGGTTAATTTCTGGGATATTTTGTGTCCCCGAAATCCGGCCCCGGCAAGAGCCTGATTGGCTTCGCCGAGGCGGGAGGATCGCAGTGAGCTGGCCCGTCACGGCCTCCCCAGGCGATGACAACGGCCCACGCTGCTGGCCATGCGGAAGGGGCCACCCCCACGGTGCAGTCCCCACCACGGCAGCCAGCGTGGGGGCCACACAACCAAGCACCCGACGATGTCTCGATGGCTTCATCCGACCCTCGAGCGCGTCAAGGCCAACAGCGAGTCCTAGAGGACAAGCAAGGGGAAGGCGCGCGTGTCACCATCGAGCGACGCCGCGACACCCACCGCCAGTCCGACAGGCTTGATGGCCCCGACGTCGACGAGCCCGCACTCGCCGAAGGCGGGTACCTGCCTTTCAAGGCTGGATGCCCTGCCTTCACACATGAGTTGCGGCAAGTCCGTTGGCCATCCACTCGCACGTTCAAGCCAGAGATACCAAAGAAGTATGACGGGATACTGAACCCGGCAGAGTTCTTAAGCATCTACACCATCACTGCTCAAGCTGCCGGAGGAAGAGATGAGAAGGTGTTCGCCAACTACTTCCCTTTGGCACTCAAACCAAATGTGAGGTCTTGGCTGATGCACCTGCTGGAGAACTCCATTTCAACCTGGGCTGACCTATGCCATGAGTTCATTGGCGCCTTCACGGGCGGCCATCAAGAACCAGGCGGCCCAGCGACTTGCAGCTCCTTCCGCAGAAAGAAGGAGAGACTCTATGGAAGTACATGCATAGATTCAGCCGAGTCCACAAAAATATTCCAGACATCCACCCGGCAGCTGTGATAGCTGTGTTCCAGTCCAACGTGCGCAATCGTCGGATATGTTCCAAGATGAACGTTCGATTGCCCAAGACTGTGAAGGAGCTTTACACTCTGGTGGATAAGTGTGCTCGGGTAGAGGAGGGGAGAAGGCTCCCCGGAGAAGAGGATGGCGTCGACATCGACTCAGAGGATGATGACGAGGCCACCAGTCAGAAGAAGAAGAACAAGAAGCACAATAAAAGGCGCAAGGATAAGGCAGTGATGACCGTTGAGGGATCGGGCACACCTAGTGCCGGCAAGAAGGCCAAGACTGAGGTACCCGGCAAGGAAGTTGCCGCGTGCAGTGATTGCCAGGAGGCCGCAGCTGCCGAGAAGGCTGGGAAAGGTGATGGCCCGTACTACAAGATTCATCGGACCAAGGGCCACGATCTCCAGGAGTGTCATCAGGTTAAGCAGCTGGTCTGGTCAGAGGAGTATTGCACCCAACATGGCTAGCGAATCCTGTGGTGGTACGCAAGGCCAACAGGAAATGGAGGCTATGCATAGATTTTACGGATCTGAACAAGGCGTGCCCGAAGGACCCATTTCCCTTGCCGCGCATCGACCAGATTGTGGATTCCACCTTCGAGTGTGACCTGCTTCCCTTCCTGGATGCCTACTCTGGATATCATCAGATCTTTATGTCCAAGGAAGACGAAGAGAAGACTGCGTTCATCACCCCGTGTGGCACATACTGCTTCGTACGGATGCCTTTCGGGTTGAAGAGCACCGGATCCACTTTCGCAAGGGCAGTCCAGATTGGTTTTGAGTCACAGTTGCACAGAAACATTGAAGCTTACATGCATGATATTGTGGTCGAGACCAAGGACAGATCAACCCTCATTCAGGATTTGGAAGAGACGTTTGCTAATCTGCGCAAGATCAACTTGAAGCTAAACCCGGAGAAGTGTGTGTTTGGTGTTCCTTCCGGCAAGCTACTTGGCTTCTTTGTGCCCCACGGGGGGATAGAGGCCAACCCCGACAAGATCAAGGCTATCGAGCAGATTCAAGCACCCAAGACAGTTAAGGGCGTGAGGCGTTTGACTGGATGTGTTGCCGCGCTTAGTAGATTCATTTCCAAGTCTGCCGAGCGTGCCTTGCCGTTTTTCAAAATCTTGAAGAAGGCAGGACCCGTGGAGTGGACCCCAGAGGCAGACACTGCACTGCAATATTTTAAGGCTTACCTTTCCTCTGTGCCCACTTTCGCCGCTCCTAAACCACAAGAACCGTTGTTGCTATACTTGGCGGCAACTAATCAAGTGGTTAGCGTGGCACTGGTGGCACAGCGGGAAGTGGATGAAGCAGCAACCATAGCCAGTGTCCCCTCCGGGGAGGAAAGTGAGCATACCCTAGCAAGATCAGATGCAGATCAAGACAGAGAAGAGCAAGGCAGCGGAGGCAGCTCCAAGGATGTGGCAAAGAAGAAGGTGGTGCAGCACCCAGTGTACTTCGTCAGCTCCCTGTTGCAGGGGCTAGATCCAGGTACTCGGGCGTGCAAAAGTAGATTTTTGGCCTTGTCATGGCCTCAAGGAAACTGCGCCACTACTTCCAAGCCCACGAGATCATGGTTGTCACCCGCTTCCCTTTGGAACGGATACTCCGAAACCTTGAGGCTACCGGCAGGGTAGTGGAGTGGGCCTTGGAGTTATCCAGCTTTGGTTTGAAGTTTGAAAGCACATCAACTATTCAGAGCAGAGCATTGGCAGAGTTTATTGTAGAATGGATGCCAACTCCTGATGAAGAAGTATTGGAGACAGTTATTCCCGGCAAGGAAGCGCCCCAAGAATGGATCATGTATTTCGATCTTGATAATCAATCAAACATAAAAACTTGATCAAACGAATCAAGAAAACAGCCGGAGGAGGACGTGCCCACTCTTAACCTTTCCTCTTCTCTTCATAATTTTTTGCGCAATTTAACCAAAATAAAATGACATCAGCGCCTTGCCATTTTGGTGACACTGTACAAAAAAATTGACTTGTCTCATGAAAGTGAGGTATGTAATCTAAAGCATTAACAGTGCAAAAATCTAAAGGTAGTAACAAGTTTCATCGTTGGTATACTAGCTGTGCAACAGAATTAGAATGCCTTAGCTGAAAAATCTTTAATACATCCACAATCAATAGCTAACCTTGAAATAATCCAGTGACATTAAATGGCATTTCTTAAATTTATCGGTGGCATTATACTGAGTGCGGCATTAGTTAAATGTGGCATCACTTTAGCAGTAGCATTGCTTCACTTTACCGGTGGCGTTATACTAACAGCAAAAAAGTGGCAATAAGAGCATGGGAGGCCCATTCGGACAGTGGGCGCACTAGTACGATGTACCTCCATGTAAGCATAGAGTGGTGAGGGAGGTATAGTTGCCCAGAGCAACAAATATTCAGGCAGTATATGTTGATTACGTCCCATTTTTGTTCTCTTTAGCCACCTTTTTCCTATGTGAGGACAACACACCGATCGACCTGGTCATTCTCTATTGCATTGTCATGCCTTTCTACCCTTTTTCAACCAAGAGACACGAGACTCATTCCTTAGCTACTGATTTTTTTCCTTTTCAACCTAGATGCAGGTTCGATACCTAGTCTCTTCGACAGTACTTTCTCCCTTCCTTTCCTTATTCAACCCAGACATTAGTCTGCATGAAGTAGGGTTTCCTTTAATAGTGCAAATTAAGGTTTTCATCTGCGTGACCAGCAGAGCAGAGGATAGCAAATTGGGGAGATGGTGGAGTGGAAAAAGATCCACATGCAGCGACGTGGCAGATGGGGCAATAGAACAAGGGTATGGTTCAAAAAAAGGTAGCATACCTGAGGGTCGGTGGGAAGTGGCTTCGCTCGTGGTCGTCATCTTCCGCACACATTACGGTAGCGAGCTTGGGGACGGAGGCCATCCCGCGAGGGTGCTAGTTCTGAGAGGGCAGCCTTGTCGTCAATGTGTGACCTCGCTCGCCGACGACGAGTGCATCAACGCTGCACATCCTTTTCTTGTCCGGCGGACGGGATCCTGGCGGATCTGTGACCATTGGTGAGGAGGGAGAGAGAGGGGCCACCGCCATCTTTTTTAGATCTGGAGAGAGGGTGATAGTGTGAGAAATAAGTGGGTAGCCCTTAGCAAGCAAGCGCTGAAGCTCCAGCCTATATAGTATCTTTTTTTGTACGGACTAGTACTAGAGGTGGAGTAGTGGTAGAGTAGTGTATATTTTCTCTGCATACAGTACCAATTAATTGTGCTTCAAAACATGTCAGTGAGACAACGGCGAGAACTTTTGTACAATTTCCGAAAGGACATCTATGTAGGCCGGGGCGCCTCTTCCTGTACCGTGGAAACCGTCCACCGCCTCTTTGCCTTTCCCTCTCGATTTGGAACTGATGTTGCACGCTCTTCCTTCCTCCATTTGCCTTCACCCTTTCTTCTGCCATTGTTCGATCGTCTTCTCCATGGAGGAAAAAGGCCGGAAACGACCCCGTTATTCCTGCCCCGATCTGAAAGATGACGTGGTGGAGGAACTCATTGATCGGTGCGACGTCATCACCTCGGCTAGCATGGCAGGTTCGTTCAAGACCATTCTCGACTCAACAAATAACATCATTACAAAGAACCCAAGGGTCCAGGAGCGGTTTGATCTCCCCTATCTTCTTCGCCATGACCCAGCTCAATGGCGCGCGGACGACGGAAGCCTCGCCTTGTGCAAGTTGATGCTGCTTGATAATGATACGTGTGATGTTAAGATGCCATCGCTTAAGGGTAAGGCCTGCGCAGGCGCAAATGGAGATTGGGTTGTTTATATTGGGTACAACTTTGAGTGGGAACTTGTGAATGTGTACACTCATCACCGGGTTCCACTTCCAAAAATATCAGAGTGCCCTGAGGTTGAGCACACAGATGATCTACGTACATTCAAATACGATCATGGTGACTGTCGTCTATGAAAGATAGCAATTTGTCGAGTTCCCAAACATTGTTGGGATTACACGAACTATGATGTTGTTGCTATCTTCCACAAGCTCGTTGCCGTCCTTACTTCCACACCTCGATGGATATTGCTCAAAAATCAATTTCTGTACATGGATGAGTACTATGATGCAATTCAATACGAGCGTCTTGTGTTTGCTACCACCACTCTGGCACTGTTTTTGCATGGAATCCTTATGGTTTCAGTACATTTGTCTTCCACCGTAATTAGAATTGTTTCGTCCACATGCATGCAAGTTAGTATCCCCGTACTAATTAACCTTCTTGTGTTTCCAAGGTCCTGTGAACATTCCACCACCTATACTTGAAAAAAATTATAACCAAGGGGGAGATGACGATGGTGATGATCACGAGCATGAGGAAGAGCAGGACCTACATACTCAGTGGCGCCTGGCAACTTATTCCGATGGATCACCTATTCTTGTCTGTATACAGGGCACTGCTGATGTTACTAAGGAAGCAGGTGTTGTCTCCCATGGTTGCACTCTCTGGACCTATTCCAACATCCATTGAAGGGTATTCGGGATGGATACTAGTGTGCTAGCACTAGCACCTTCTTCCTGGTTCAATATTGATAGTCTTGGAGAAAACTCGCTCTTCCTTGGACTAAACTATCCAATGATGGTGAAAGGCGATCCAGCTACTGTTGGCACAGTGTTACTACCATTTATGAGAAGCAACTATATCTATACATCGGACATTGCTATGGTTCCCTACCCTGGCTATCACAATATGCGTCCTGATATAGGCCGCTTCAGCCTGGATGATGAGTCCTACGTTGGTCTCGATATTGACAATAGTTGGCCCTTCCCAGAGGCTTACTTATGGTTCAAAGCAAGCGTTTCCAACGCTGAGGATTGGTTAAACTGAAGTTCATTTCATTGCTTGTTATTTGTTGTGTGATAAAAACTTTAGTATTTACTAGAATGTTTTGTTGGAAATAATCTATAATCCAACATGTATCCTCGTTGTCGTTGTGTGTTGATGACTTCTTGTATGTAATAAATGGTACATTTGCATATGCATGTGATAAACTCAATTTATGAATGGTTTTCGAGTCACTTCTTGGAGTGTGAGTACCATAGTAGTATAGCCAACATCTGGTTATATGAAGTTGCCACATCACATAGAGCCAACCTAATAGTATGCTAGTACAATAGTTAGTCCTAGTAGTAGTATACCATCAACTAGAGCTAGGTGTCGCACGGAGGCCGAGAAATATGGTGATAGCGTGAGGTGGGCTTGTATGTATGATGTAGGCACAGGGCTTGCCGTGTTTCCTACTGCTCCGGTCTAAATGTGCAGAAGATTTGGTCGAGTTCTTCCTTCTTTTGCCGACACGTGGGACATCCAGCATCCAGGTCGTGTCATGCAAGAAAATGGAGTGCTAGTTGAAGCCACGTGATGTGCATCTTGGGTTAAACTGTAAATAGAATCTTACTCTTGAGTAACTCCAAAAGCGGCCACCGAAGATCTTTATTGCATTTGTTTTTCATCACCAGCACGTCGAGGTGAAAGATGTGCAGGTTCAGTGGGTCGTCTTGCGTTTTCACTGACATGTGGGACAGCATGTGAGCAAACAGACGATGGGCACACTCCGTGCGTCTGCTGGCTGGCTGAGAAGAGAGAGAGGAGGCCTGAGCACGGACTCCAGGAAATTTCGCGACAATGTCAGTAGTACTAGTGGTGTACCATACTCCTGGAGGGATAATGTATTCGCTCTACGTAACCAGCACCTTGATATAGTGGGGTGGCATGGGCCATAACTAGCATTCATGTCTAGCAGTATGGCACACGCCACCCGCACGAGTCCCATCTGACACCAATTTTCTTGTAGTCCGTCCTACAGCTATCTCTTCTCCCTCCTGTTTTCTCTAACTCATCCATCGCGTGGTGGGCGGGGTGGGGGTTTGCCGATAGTCGGTTTGCTCAACTGCGGTCCCACTTGTAAGTGAAAATGCAACACAGCACGCATTCCCCCTTGAGCGGCATGCTGGACCAACCGTGGGGGGGTGCAACGCGAACACGGCAGGCTTTTCCTTTTGAACTTGTAACTTGTAAAATTTGGTTCTGCTCCTTGGCGCGACCGATAGATAGAAATAACGATTTTCCCTAGAGTAATGAGAAGTTTGGTTCTGGCGCGGTTCATGCATGGTAGGTATGTACGAAAATTATGAAGTTGATGCGAAAGGTAAGATAATTACTAGTACAATATACTACTACATGGAATTGACGAAAAAATAAAGATACATATGGATCCATCAACGACATCCTCACGCCCTAGTGCGCCGGGTCACCAACCGACGTGTGAGGAGCAGCGGCGTTAGCAGCGAGCTCAACGTGCTTCTGAACAATGCCGTCCATGGTTGCCCTGCGGTCCAAGAATGCCAGCGTCCTATCATCCTCCTCTTGCACATAGTAGTCCTTGTGGATGATTTGCTCGTAGACGTGGGTGATTTTGCCGATGGTGTCTTGCTGCACCAGGCGCTGTGCGGCGAGCGCGACCTCGAGGTGGACATTCTCCGGCGCGACGGCGAGCAGTCGTAGGGCCACCAGTGCATCAAAGAGGTTGTCACCATAGAGGCCGTTGAGGGTGGTGGGCATCGCAGAGCCTGGGCGCGTGGGCTGGAGGCGTACGTCAAGGTCATCCACGAGCTTCTTGACGACGATGAACTTGTCGAGGAAGCCGACGAGGACCTCATCGAACAAGGAGACAAAGCTGTCGTCCAAGAGGCCTCTCACCCTGGCGGCCTCAACCATGACCTGGAGACGTTCCTCGGTGCCGGGCCACAGGCCGGCATCGTGGACCATCTGGCACAACCGGCTCATGCGCGCGCTCATCGCCTCCATGGGTATAGCTTCTAGTCAACTGATCTTGCAATTGGAGTGATCACTCTTGCCCTTGGTTAGGGTGCGTAGGTGCGTAGGATTTCATAGATTGGACTGGCGGGGAGCCTTTATATGAGAAGTGCAGACTGCGTTGCATTCACGCGTGTGTTGGCCATCTACTCCTCGGCCCTCCCTCCGTACCGGTGCAGTGTAGTAGTCCTATCACCGAGACCAAGTTGGGGGCAAAACGAGAGAACTTTGATGTTTACTACTCCCTCCGCCTAGGTGTATAAGTTACGAAAACCAAATAATCCCAGAACACTTAGGCTGGTCGTAAGACTAGCCATAGTGGGAGTAACTTCAGCAGTAACATCGAGTCCAACTCAGCAAATTTGCTTATGTGGCAATGAGTTAATGAGGAGAGAGGTAGTTTGAGTAACTTAGCTAGTTACTGTAACATCACATGTCCCAATGCAATATGAGTCTATAACCTAATAAATGAAGCTTTGCTTGACACCACACTTATGTTACTACCCACTATGAAGGTAGTAACATAATCTAGGGATATGTGTATGTTACTAGGGTATGTTAATCTCCATTGTGGCTAGTCTAATGGGAGTATTATAAGCAGTATCATGCATGCCAACTAGGCAATTTTGATGAGGTGGCATAGAATTAAATGAAGAAAGAGAGGGTTGAGTATCATATCATGATACCGTATCATAATAAATGCTATGCTAGTATGTGTCATGCATGACAATAAATAAAGTACTATATGATAGTACTAATGTATGATACTAATGTATGATACTAATGCATGATACTAGTACATGATACTCCCCATTACAACCAGCCTTAGGCGCGGTGCATTAACTCCCACCTCGTTACTTGTTTCTTGACATATCAACCAATAAGAGATGCGAGGCGTGCATGCTTTCAATGACTTGAGACTACCAAACACGACATGCAGTGGTTAGTTCATTGCATGCAATGCTATTAATTAGCAAATAAACATTAAGTTCTCTCATTTTTCCCATCTTCCTTGGTCACGGTGCACAACCTAAGATGACTTATTCATCTAGATGGAGGGAGTAGTATTTTGTAATTAATGTCATTGCATGCAGAGAATTGAGCACTGCATGTTGTGCTAAGTAGTCTCAATTCATTGAATGCATACGAACCCCACGTCTCCTATTGGCTGATTTCTTTTTTCGTGGCAAAAAACAGGGAACAAGGTGGGTAGTTAATGCGCCGCGCCTAAAAGTTTTGGGATTACTTCGTTTTCGTAACATGACTAATGCACCAGTACGGAGGCAGTACAATAGTAGTCTGATTGATGAGATTTCAGATTTGAGCCATCTACTGGAAGGGAGAGGAGTAGGGAGAGTGTATAATATCATCAGGAACTACATTAAAAATTGAATAAAACAATACTCCATGTATTTATTTACAGAGGGAGTAGTATACTTTTTGTGACATGCATTACTAGATATTGCTAGTCAAATACTAAATCCAGACGGAGGTGGTAGTACTACTAAATCCAGACGGTGGTGCTAGTACTAGTAGTACTACCAATGTAGTAGTACTGTACTACCCGTTGGTCAAATTATTATGTGCTGCTCCTCACAGTGAAGTGATAAGACCCTGCGCCGGAGATGACACCTGAGTGTAGGCGTCGTGTTCGGCATACCAAAGTCAGCCTCACCGTGTGCAGTCACTATCATTATGGATGTAGAGCTAGCCTGCTTAACTAGCCGTATTCGACATAATTTCCCATGCGTTGCCATGAGTAATAATAAATATTATACTCGAGTAATGGGTATGTACGCGAACATTTATCGTAACATAGTACCTCATGATGGGTAGTCGTAATATTACAAGTTTCAAACTGATATTACAAATGCTAGGAGTAATGCTGCACCTACGAAGAGGGAATTATTAGGAAGTTTACGTAAGAACTTTGATTACTTTAGGTGGATACAGCATTATCGTACAAACTAAAATCCACCGCCCTGACAAGTCACTAATGGGCAAATAATTTTTTTAGTCTCTGGCACCTTGATGTTTCAAAAACAAATTCAGCTTCTGCGGAGCCTTTGTCGTTTAGGCTTAGACGCTTGCGGTGATCAGCACACCATTCATTTTTGCGCCAGAGAACGCCAAACCTCATTACCTTGAGCGAACTTGCCTTCAGAACAAAGAACCTGGCCAATTTAATCTCAGATGTGCTGCCTCGGTAGTCGATCAAATCAATTTCTGTAAGATGGAGATCGAGGCATTTGATGAGATTGTTATAGTGCAGCACATTTTTCACTTTTGGGTCTTTTTTTATCTGCAAAAGAAGAGAGCATATTAGAGCAGCTGGCTGTATAAGATTGTTGTGTCATCAAGAGGTACCAATATCATTCGCTCATACGATAGGATTGGCTATAGGGTTGGCTCTAAGGCTAGTGATATTTTTTCACTATCTATCTCTCTTTCTCTTTCTCTTTCATTTCATTTACCTAGGAGCACGTGAAGAGCTTGGGCATTTGTTGCCTTCCACTATGTGGCTGATGCCATATTTCTCAAAAGTATGCCACATACAATACGCATCGATGTCAAATCAAAAGATTTTGGCACCGCTCTAGCAATGTGAGAGAGTTGGCACCGCTGTGCACACAGACCCACATGTATAAACAAATCAATCAAACCAACTACACCAGCCTCTCCCTCTCCCAAACAAGTGTTTTTTTATTGCCTCAGTCCTCTCCCTCTCCCACGCAAGTGTTTTTTCATTGCGTGAGTTAATTTGGCACCGGAGCAAAGTAGGTGATCCAGATTGGGGCACCAGGTGAGCAATGGAGGGCATCGATGCCAAATGCATCAGAAGTGAATTTGGCACGTCTTTTGGCCTACATAGTGGAGGGCCGTTATAGCCCACTTTTGTACAACCTCGTATTTAGTGTAAAATTTTGACCATACATTTACCTAAGAAAATGCCAATGCATGTCACCAAAAATTATACCATTTGAAATTATGTTCAAATACGAATCCAACGATGTAGTTTTTAGTGACATGCATTAACATTTTGTCAGTTAAATCTATGGTCAAATTTTGATACTACAAAATACGTACGAAGAGCAAACCAGGATGGAGGTAGTACTTGCTCTTAGGCTAACCATAGTAGAGTTACTAGTCTAAGTTACTTGCCACTATGATTAGCCTAGGATACTAGTACAACAAAAAAGATTAAATGATGCAGGTGATCACGTGAGAAAAAAATACTAAAAACATTTCTTTTGGTGCAGTGCGTAGATGCAGTTTTGAACACTACACTTGTCATCGTAATTTGGGAAAATTACGGAAAATTTGAGCTAAGTTCTGATTACCGTTTACTAATCGAAAAGAAGTTTCACCTCGATGAGTAGCTTCTCCATGCACGGAAAGCATGTAAGGAATCCAACAACTTGATCCAGATTGGGGCCGATAGATTTTATTGCCAAGATCTTCACTGTGCACATAGACTGGGTCAAGCTTGTGGGGATCATTTTCTGGATGACAGTCATAAATACATCAAGAAGAAATTTAAAAATGTGAATTTCAAGAAGACGGAGAAGAAGATGAGTGTTGTACATGAACGATTACGGATCCAATAAAGAGTTTAGAGAATTTGGTAGACGAGTACACCAACATTGTCAATTTTGGCGCGTCAATGACCCTTTTGTTGGACCTTCTAGATCAGCTACAAGCAATCTCTCAAGGAAAGGCGCATTCTCAATGACCATAACGTGGAACAGCTCGAGTGATCTCTTCCCAATTGATGTCTTATTACGGGGCCAGCAAGACACATAAATCCATCGAATATTCGTCGAGGTGATGTGAAGGCTAATGAACCCGTGGATCTGCCGAAGATGAAGGTACTCAAGCGCAGTACAGCTGCGGAGCAGGTGCTCCATAGCCTTCTTCGAGATGCCAATGTCGAAGAGGTCGAGTTGCTTGAGTTGAGGGAGAAGAAGGGCGGGCGCGGCATTAATCTGGGGAAAATAGCAGGAGCTGAAGCTGGCGCGGCACAGCGTTGGCGTGAGGCGGAGCGCAGACGGCAGCTGAGAGCGACATCGTCCAGCTTCAAACCTAAGCTCCTCGAGCTGATCTAGGGCGAGGGATAAGAACCACTCGTTGAACTTAGCTTGGACCTTGCAGTTGGTACTGAACATGCGGATGTCAAGGCGTCTTGCTGGCCCAGGGTGTGATGCAAGGATCTTGGAGACTGCGGCCATGCGTTTGCAATCCCCGTCGCAGAGGTAGCTGTTGACGGTGAGGTTGAGGGGGACGCGGCGCCAGAGGGGGCGCCACCGCCGGGAGAGTAGGGTGGTCCGCACGGCAGATTTGGTGGGAAGGAGGGCGATGATGACAAGCAGCATGTCATCGGGGAGGCTGCTGATGAAGCCCAGGCTCACCGGATGTGGTTTTGGCTCAAGCCGCCTCTGCTTGTTGCCTGCCTCGCCGTCCATCTCAGTCGGCGGCGACGCCGGTGTACACGTGTGCTGGTGTGTATTTTGTGTTGTGCGCGAGTGCGTCCTTGTGTGCATGCCTCCGCGTAGTGGTGTAGTGTGCGCAAGTGCGTCCTTCACACGGAAGAAGTGTGCCCTCAATTTACTAGCGGAATTGTTTCACGCACGACAGTAAACGCACGACGCCTGCATGATTCTCCTTCCCCAACAGTGATCATGCATGCACACTAGCTGTTGGTGCTGCCACGTATGAATCATGCATGCATCGGCCGTGCATGCGTCGTGTGTATAGCAACGCTGATTTACTAGCGTGTGGGGTGCTACCGTGAGTGGTTTCAACTTTAAGCTTCAAAAAAAAGTGGTTTCAACTTTGTTTACTTCACCGCATGTCAGATGGGCCTCTAGTTTACTTATTTTCACCCACTGCCACATGGGCCAGCACACGAAGATAGAGAACACGAGCTGACAAGGCAGCATGTGGACTGGTTGATCGCTCAACTAAACAATATACGGAGCCATACGCTGAGACCGTATAATCCCTCGGTAAAGAGAGATCGAGTGAGAGGGGAGGCCCGTGAGAGATAGTAGAGAGAGAAAAAGAGCTACTCCCTCAGTTAGATAATGTAGTGGCTATATTTTTTTTAAAGTCAAACTTTTGAAACTTTGACCAAGTTTATAAAGAAATTACTTATATCCACAATGCCAAAGATAAATGATAGTATGAAGTAAGTACATGTTGTGATGAATCTAATGATCGTTCCAGATGTAAATGTTTTTCTCCACATATACCTGGTCAAACTTTTGTGAGGTTTGACTTTTCAAAACATCCATATGTTTATGGACGTGAGAGAGTACCTACCTAGAGAGAGAGAGAGTGTGTGTGAAATAGAAAGAGTGAGTGAAAAAAGTGGGTGTGCGTGTGTGAAAGAGACATGGACAACACACGATAAAGTAGAGAAAAAACGTGTGTGTGTCTTATGCAAACATATCACACATGCATCCTCGACAGCGGAAGCGAGGTGAGGAGATAGTGTGTGGTTGTTTGCAACCGAGAGAGAAAGACCCCTAGCACATGGCCAAGAGAGGTCTGACAAACAAGGGAGAGAGGTCGAGAGAGACGTATGGACAAAATGCAGGCATGGGGAGGAGAGTGTGTGTGTTTGTGACAGAGAGATCCCCTGGAGATCGTGATGGGACTACATGAGTGGGAGATCGAGTGACAAGGTGTGTGCGCGATAGAAGATACCCCGAGAGATATCGAGATAGACGTATGGATGGAAGGAGACAATACGGGTGTTCCTGAAGGATAGTGAGAGATGGTCATACTTAGGGAGGGAGTGTGTGTGCCTATGATGCAGTGAGAGATTATGGTACTTATAGGGGGGTGTCACATAGAGAGAGAACAAGGGCGGAGAGTGTTAGATGGGTCTACGTAGCATGAGTGAGATATGTGTATGTGTGAACCAGGGAGATATAAAGTTTGAGAGAGATAGAGGAGCCCCGATACGGCTGAGTGGTGCGTCAGATAGCTGAGAGGGGGAAAGAGATACTCCATCCGGTCGATAATGCAGTGCATATAAATTTTTTAGAAGTCAAACTTTGGAAACTTTGACCAGGTTTACGGAAATATTATTTATATCTACAATACCAAAGATACATCATACAAAACTACATCTCATGATGAATCTAATGATATATGCTTGCCGTTCTAGATGTAAATGTTTTTCTCCACGTACCTGGTCAAACTTTGTGAAGTTTGACTTTTCAACAAATCTATATGCTATGGACCGAAGAGAGTACCTAAGTCGAGAGAGATCAAGTGTGTGTGAAGGAGAAAAAGTGAGTGTGCAAAAGAGTGTGTGTGTGAAAGAGAACAGGACAACAAACGATAAAATAGAGAGAGTGTGTGTTCGTTACTTATGCAAACATATCACGCCTGCATATCCGAGATAGAAAAGCGAGGTGAGGAGATACACAAAAATAGCTAGTGTGTGATTGTTTGCAATTGAGAGAGACACCCCTATAACACATGTCCAATAGAGGTCTGGCCAACAAGGGACAGAGGTCGAGAGGGACGCATGGAGAAGATGGACGCATAGGGAGGGAGAGAGGGTGTGTTTGTGATAGAGAGACCCCCTCGAGATCGTGAGGGGACTATATGGGTGGGAGATTGAGGGACGAGGTGTGTGTGCGATAGAAAGATGCCCTGAGAGAAATCGAGATAGACCAAGTGAGGGAAAGAGACAATGCATATGTTTGTGATGGAGACCGAGAAATAGTCATATACATAGGGGGCACTGCGTGTGCCTACAATTGAGTGAGAGATAGTCATACTTAGCTAGGCGTGAGATTGTGTGTGTGTGCGTGTGAGATGGAGAGAGAGAGTTTTAGATGGGTCTATCGAGTGCGAGTGAGATATGCATGTGTATGTGTGACCCAGGGAGATGGAGAGTTCGAGAGAGAGAGAGGGAATAGCTCCGAGATGGCAGAGTGGTGCGTGAGAGAGTTACGGACAACAAGCTAGGGAATTTGTGTGCGTACGATGAGTGCACCCTAGATATTTAGCTTGGACTAGAGAATCATACATTGTGTCCTAGAGAACTACCTATACATGGAGTGCGCATGGGAACTAGAAAGACCCACACACACACACACACACACAGAGAGATAGAGAGATAGAGGGAGAGGGACCGACAAGGTTTGTGTTTGGATGTGTGCGGTAGAAACGAAGATTGTCAGCGCGAGAGAGAGAGAACAGGAGTCCGGGAGAGGGGGAGGTCAAGTTTATGCATCAAAGACTGATATAAACCATGTTTTGATATAAATTTGCATTCAAACATTTGAATTGGAGAACATGTTGTCTGCAATCCACACATGAACGGAGATATGTGTATCAAACAAGTTCATTTGTTTGACTTTCAGCATGTTCATGGAGTACTATAATACAACATGCTACTCAATTGAGGTGTTCAATTTTGGATTTAGTTCACTATTTTGACCTGGTGAACGAGCTATTTCATTGAATCGAGATATTTCATTTTGGGTTTGATTCCCGTTTTTTAGTGGGTCAACTATTTGTCATATAGTAAATCGTTAGCAATGAGCATGTAAAAACACATTAGTCCCGAGCATCATCTCACCATCTAAAAAAGAAGTGGCAAGCTAATATTTCAAATTTTGATTCGAATCGACTTGGTAAGGTAGACGTGGATGCTCGTTCTCCAAAAATTTGAACGAACCGCTAAACACCCTCTGCTCGGTGGAATTCTCTTGAGCAAATAAATGGGAGACGCGAAATTACCGGCCTATGTGGGACACACATCAATTGGCCCGTTGTACATCGAGGGTAGGTTCATAACTTCATCCAAGCGTGCCTTCTCCTCGGCCGAAATGACAGGTGCCGAATAATTCATAAACCATGGGCGGCAAAACACCCACTCCTCGGCCGAAATGGCTCGCGCCGAATAACTCATAAACCATGGGCGGCAAAACACCTTCTCCTCGGTCGAAATCGCTCGCGCCCACTATTTCAAAACACGCCCTCCTCGTCTGTCGGTGTAATAAACAGGGGGGTGTTCACTACCCCTGGACACGCACCGGCAAGTCGCAGCCTCCAGGCGGGAAGGACATGGCAGAGGAGGAATCCACCCAAGAGTACATTCGAAGCCCGGTTCCCGGCAAGGTCTACTTGCCGGGAATGGGTCCGCGCAACGCCGGCAAGGCAGAGCTGGCAAGACAAGACTCCAGGCGGATCGACCAGAAGATCAAGTCTACTACTGCCGGCGAGATCAGGGCCGGCAAGCTCAGGACTCGACAAGACTAAAGATAAGGCCCCGGCAAGGTTCTTGCCGGGATGACTAGCTGAACCCGGCAAGGCTTGCCGGGGGACAGCTAGACTGGAGACAAGGCCCCGGCAAGGTTCTTGCCGGGATGACCAGCTGAGCCCGGCAAGGTTCCTGCCCGGCAAGGTTATCCCACTATGCTGCTGCTCCAGTGCGGCCGCCAGCATGGCACTCTGGACCCTTCTCTAGGCATGCGTGGCAGAGCACTGTGCCAAGCGGCGCTAATTGGATGGCCCCTTTTCCCATCCCCAAGAAGCTAAGGGACACCTAGACAGAGCATTTAATGCGCTTGTCCTGACCCGTAAGTGATAAGCATGTAAATGCTGTAGCAGAGTACTTGCCGCGGCAAGGTACTTGCCCCGGCAAGTCATTCGCTGCGACAAGGTATTGGCTACGGCAAGATAGCAGCTGCGGCAAGGTACTTGCCCCGGCAAGTTACCTTGCGCGGCAAACTATGGGTTGCGCCAAGCTGTCAGGTGCGGCAAGGTCTTGCCGCGGCAAGCGTTACTGTACCACTGTGCTACTGTGCTGCTCCGGTGCCTCTGCCAGCGTGGCGCTCTGGGTCCTTCCAAGCGTGCGTGGCAGGGCACTGTGTAGACGGCGGTGCACTGTAGATAGCGGTGCAGCAGCAGGTGGGATAGGCTTTTCCCACGTCCACGACGTCCGGGTACATGTATGTGTACAGCAAAGGCATGGGCATTTAATGCCTTTGTCCCCTGCCGTCAATGGTAGGTAGGACATGTCATCCTGGTAATAGTGGCCTTACTGTAGCAACTTTCCACCTCTACCTTTACTGTTTGCCACCTGTCGGTGACCCCTTTGTGCGTATAAAAGGAGGCCCATAGGCAACGTGAAAGGGGGGAGGAACTGGAAAAGGGAGAACTCCAGTATTGTACGCAGCTACTCGGTACTGTAGCGCTCCTGGAGCTAGAACAATCATACAGATAATAAACCAAAAAAAGCAGGAGTAGGGTTTTACGCATCCGTGCGGCCCGAACCTGGGTAAATCTCTCTCGTGCACTATCGTGTTCTTCGCTAGATTTGCTCTTCGTGCGACCGTCTCTCCCTGCCGAACGTAAAGGGGTCCTTCCCTGGGTCCCATAGGTGATCGCGGATTCGTCCCCGACATCTTTGGCGCGCCAGATAGGGGGTGAGGGGCTGCGCGAACCTGATCTGGCGATCAGCGCGGCAGTTTCTTCATCATCTTCACCGCCATAGCGTCCAAGAAGAAGGGCCTGAACCTTCGCAAAAAGCTAAGTTTTAAAGCTTTAATTACTTTCTGCTGTTAAGTCTTATCCTGGACGATATTTTTGTGCATAACCTGTGCGCGAAGGAGCGCTCCTGAAACATTCTGCGCTCCTGGTTGTTTTGGGTCCGCCCAACAATGCAGACGCAGCTGCGATTGTTTCTAAGGCGTTAAGCTCCCGAAGAGGCGGCGTTCTCGATAGGCTGCTGAACAGGACCCGATCCTAAGCGCCATCGACCGGAACGAGCGCATTCGGGGAGTATTCCGGCAAGCGTGGGGGGCTCACTGTGCAAAAATGCAGTCGTTTAAGGAGAAGGACTTAGCGAGTTTTATTCTAAGGTTCCTGCGTAAACCCGTATGCTGAGGAGCCTTCCCGGGGCTAGTCGCGCTCCTAGTTGCCTCGAGTCCGCTCGGCAACCTGAGCAGCTGCGCCAGAGCCGGGAAGGTAAACCTTTTCGGGAGGCGGCGTTCCCGGCATGCTGCTAAGGATTCGTTCCTCAAAGCGCTGCTGACTGGATCGTGCGCACCGGAAAGTGTTCCGGCAAGCAAGGGAATATTCAGCAGGAGTCAAGATTGCAGCGAATCCGACATTAACCAGAAGCTAATCAACTTGTTGTGCTCAAACGCTGTTGTGGCATTTCATGCCCAGTCAGTGTTGCAGGAACACGCATGGAAGGCGAGCTCGGGGGCTGGCAGCGCCCCAGAGAGTAACCCCCTGAAGAGCCTCCCCGGCAACAAGCTTGCCGGAAGCTGGCGTTGAGAACGTCAAGGTTCTCCGCCAGAGTCAAGAGCCTCCCCGGCAACAAGCTTGCCAGAAGCTGGCGTTGAGAACGTCAAGGTTCTCCGCCAGAGTCAAGAGCCTCCCCGGCAACAAGCTTGCCGGAAGCTGGCGTTGAGAACGTCAAGGTTCTCCGCCAGAGTCAAGAGCCTTCCCGGCAACCCCTTGCCGGAAGCTGGCGTCGAGAACGTCAAAGTTCTCCGCTAGAGTTAAGAGCCTCCCTTGCCGGGGGCTCCGACAACCACTCTTTGAGCAAGAAACAAGCTCGGGGGCTAGCGGCGCCCTAGCAGAAAAAGCTAAGTTGCACAGATTTTTTGGCAATTGCATTCATTTTTCTGTCCTCACTCGCTTCTTACACCTACACGCGAAGGAGCCTTCTCGGGGCTAGTTGCGCTCCTAGTCGCCTCGAATCCGCTCGGCGATGTGAGTAGCTGCACTAGAACCGGGAAGGTAAACCTTTCCGGGAGGCGGCGTTCCCGGCGAGCTGCTAAGGACCCGATCCCCAAGCGCCGCTGCCTGGAGCGTGCGCACCGGAAAGCTTTCCAGCAAGAGTGGGTCGTCTTGATTGATTCCTCGTTCTCGTATATCGACCTGCACGCGAAAGGACCTTGCCGTGGTTAGTCCGCGCTCTGGTTTCGCCTCGAGTCCGCTCGGCAAACTTAGCAGCTGCGTTCTGGCCCGGCAAGTCGCCTTGCCGGCGGCGGCGTTTCCAGCAGGCTGCTAAAGACCCGCACCTAGCGCTCGCGGCAAGCGTGCGCACCGGCAGGGTTTCCAGACAGCGTAGGGTACAAGATACGTGCAAGGACGGAATCAATCAAGGGGGAAGCATGCATTCATTTAGCATGAAGGAATATCTCTTGTGCCATAAAGCTTGGCCTAATCAAGGTAAATTGTTTCTTTATGCGTGCCATTGCAGCAACAGGGTTGCGACCTCCAGGCAGGAGGAACGGCAGGGAACAGATCTACATGTTGCCGGTGTGCGTCGTTGGGCCTAGCCCGGACAACCACTGTGCACGCCTGTCCGGCCCAGGCCCGGGGGCTCCTGTCGGTGTAATAAACAGGGGGGTGTTCACTACCCCTGGACACGCACCGGCAAGTCGCAGCCTCCAGGCGGGAAGGACATGGCAGAGGAGGAATCCACCCAAGAGTACATTCGAAGCCCGGTTCCCGGCAAATCTAGCGAAGAACACGACAGTGCACGAGAGAGATTTACCCAGGTTCAGGCCGCACGGATGCGTAAAACCCTACTCCTGCTTTTTTTGGTTTATTATCTGTATGATTGTTCTAGCTCCAGGAGCACTACAGTACCGAGTAGCTGCGTACAATACTGGAGTTCTCCCTTTTCCAGTTCCTCCCCCCTTTCACGTTGCCTATGGGCCTCCTTTTATACGCACAAAGGGGTCACCGACAGGTGGCAAACAGTAAAGGTAGAGGTGGAAAGTTGCTACAGTAAGGCCACTATTACCAGGATGACATGTCCTACCTACCACTGACGGTAGGGGACAAGGGCATTAAATGCCCATGCCTTTGCTGTCCACATACATGTACCCGGACGTCGTGGACGTGGGAAAAGCCTATCCCACCTGCTGCTGCACCGCTATCTACAGTGCACCGCCGTCTACACAGTGCCCTGCCACGCACACTTGGAAGGACCCAGAGCGCCACGCTGGCAGAGGCACCGGAGCAGCACAGTAGCACAGTGGTACAGTAACGCTTGCCGCGGCAAGACCTTGCCGCACCTGACAGCTTGGCGCAACCCATAGTTTGCCGCGCAAGGTAACTTGCCGGGGCAAGTACCTTGCCGCAGCTGCTATCTTGCCGTAGCCAATACCTTGTCGCAGCCAATGACTTGCCGGGGCAAGTACCTTGCCGCGGCAAGTACTCTGCTACAGCATTTACATGCTTATCACTTACGGGTCAGGACAAGCGCATTAAATGCTCTGTCTAGGTGTCCCTTAGCTTCTTGGGGATGGGAAAAGGGGCCATCCTATCAGCGCCGCTTGGCACAGTGCTCTGCCACGCATGCCTGGAGAAGGGTCCAGAGTGCCATGCTGGCGGCCGCACTGGAGCAGCAGCATAGTGGCATAACCTTGCCGGGCAGGAACCTTGCCGGGCTCAGCTGGTCATCCCGGCAAGAACCATGCCGGGGCCTTGTCTCCAGTCTAGCTGTCCCCCGGCAAGCCTTGCCGGGTTCAGCTGGTCATCCCGGCAAGAACCTTGCCGGGGCCTTATCTTTAGTCTTGTCGAGTCCTGAGCTTGCCGGCCCTGATCTCGCCGGCAGTAGTAGACTTGATCTTCTGGTCGATCCGCCTGGAGTCTTGTCTTGCCAGCTCTGCCTTGCCGGCGTTGCGCGGACCCATTCCCGGCAAGTAGACCTTGCCGGGAACCGGGCTTCGAATGTACTCTTGGGTGGATTCCTCCTCTGCCATGTCCTTCCCGCCTGGAGGCTGCGACTTGCCGGTGCGTGTCCAGGGGTAGTGAACACCCCCCTGTTTATTACACCGACATCGCCCGAAATCGCTCGCGCCCACTATTTGAGAGAAGCAAAGTTACTCTACTATCCCCGACCCTCAAGACATAGACCCAAGCCCAGAAGCCTAAAGGCAGGGATAGAACTTTAACTCACCCCCCCCCCCCCCCCCCCGCACACACACACATTTCAGACAAATGCGTCCATAAGACATGGTTCCCCTCCCAATTCCCCATTCGTATATCGTGGGCGCCAAATCACCTTCTCCCCAGAAGCTCCCTTCTCCCCAGCCGCGAAACCTTAGCCCCTCCTCCATGGCGCCCCCCCCACCACACCAAATTCCATGCCGCCCCCCTCCCCAATGCCGGTGCCACTGTCCGTTTGCCGTCGTGCACTGGGTCATGTGCCTCTTACTCTGTGCTGCCGGAGCTACCTCAACAACGACCGCGTGAACTGTACCGGAGCCGATTCACCCGCGCCGTTGTGCATGGCGCCGGAGCGGCTCCAACTTCGAATGCGTCCAGGGCCCCAGCGCTGCTTCCCCGTAGCCTTCTACCGTCGCGACATATCTGCTTTCCTGCAGCTTGGAGCCACCGCAACCGCGCTGGCCTCATCGACTCGGCAGCTGGAGCTGCCTACTTCACCAGGCCGCAAGAGAGGTCATACACTCATCTTAAATCACTTTATGTAGGCGTCAGTCGTCTGAATTTTTAGTCTGGGTCAGTCGATTCCCAATGGGAAGCAGCACCCCTTGAGGCGGCGGAGCTCCTAGGCTGCCGGTTGGCTGGTGTCTATCGTAAGGGTGCGGGGGCGCAAGTTCACCGTGGAAGTAGCGCTTAGGTGGCTACCTTAGAGTTGCATGAGTTGAAGGTACTGCCGCCGCCGGATCTGGATGACGGCGAGTCTTTGTGGATTGGCCAGGGGCGGTGCAACCATGGCAGTGCGGTGGGGCGGGGAGCGGGGTTTTGGTCGGAGCTCTCGCGGCCAGGGACGGCGGAGGCAGGCTGCTCTTCCTGTGGTCGCTGGCTCTTCGGGGAAGATTCTGAACAGTGTCAGTCGGAAGGCACAAGACGGCCATCAAGCCATCCGGCGCAGATCGGACAGTACCAAAATAAAATAAAATCATGCGACCCCAATTTAGTTTTCAGTCAACAGACGTGTGACCACTCTCGTACCTTACTGTTGATCTCTTAGGGTATTTCTTTATATCAGAGATATGTGTCGTTCTTAACATTATGCGTTTTCTGCATCTTCAGCCACACCATCTTCCTTCTCACCGCAGCTGCTCCAACAAGGGAAGCATACACCAGAAGGGCGCTATAGTCCCCACTCAACATTTCCCTGCATCGAATGTGCGTGCCCGACATGGATAGCCACAACAACTGCAGGGCCATCGACAAGTCAGCACATGATGCTCACTCCTATGGATGGCAGCCAGATAGGTTGTACCCTCATCTTACTTGTGTGCAACATTTATGGCTTTGTTATTGATCTAAGCATGGAAAATAGATTATCACATTTCACTGTATATTCATGTTGATCTCTTAAGAGTCTTGTTCAGGAGTTAACGTTGTTCCATAGTTCAGATAAGAGACTTGTTCTTTAGGTAAAATTGTTCCATAGTTATCATCCATTAGCCAATGCTATCCCACAGGCTGGTGATTATACCACTTCTAGTATTACCTATGTTGTTCTTTAATACTTTTTTGTGCCATCTAGTTAATCAAGAGTACAAATGATACATATTCTGTAGCTTTCATCTGTGTTCTCCCTTTAGTTTTTGAGACATGTTGCTGCTAGTTAAGCCCAGTCCTACTATTTATGTCATCTCCTGCAGGCACTCATTACATAAATCTAACCACTAGTTGTCTTCCATGCATGTCAGATATAATTGCACACACTGATATATCCACAAGAACCTCACGGAGCAATGTAACGGCTAACAAACTTGACGTCAATGATACCCAATATGATGGAACATGTAAAGACAGTTCTTCAGAAGACTTGCAGAAGGATGATGAATCCTATTCACCCCACAAGGTCCTTGCTCTAACTTGGCCCGTGATATGGGTACAGCATGCATATAATGTCCTGGAGTGCATCTACTCTGTTGCAATGCCATGTGCTTAGCCTGCTGATCATGCATGTAAATATGTCATGCCTTCCTGTTTTTCAGTACCTATTCCATTCATGATAACATGTTTTCAAATTCAAGTACTGTCATTCTACTATGTCGCAATGCCATCTACTTAGTTTGGACATCATGCTTCTGAATATCTTATGCGTTGTTATTCATCAGTATGTACTCCATCTGTCTACCATACCATGTTTTTTTTACATTGAAGTGTTGTTCTAGTGGTCTGTTGCAATGCCATCTTAGTTTCCCAATCATACATGCATATGTTGCCTTGGTGTTTTCTGTATGTATTCCGCTATCATACAGTTTTACATTCAACTAGTGTTTTTTTACTCTATTGTCTTGTCGTATCCCTAGCTCTTACATCATACTCCCTCTGTCCGGATTGCATGTCGCAGAAATGGATAAAAATGGATGTATCTAGAACTGAGATACGCCTAGACACATCCATTTATTTTCGGATGGAGGGAATACATGTCAATATGTCATGCCTTTCTATTCTTCAGTACCTATTCCATCTCTCTGCCGTAGCATGGTTTATAACTGAAGCACCATTCTTCTATATAAGGCATGCAAGGGGAAGACGGCCATGTTAGAATCTGAAGGGTTACAAACAAGGTCTTCGCAAAAGATCCAAATGCCAGGAGATAGTAAACCAACTCCAGTGTTCATAGATACTGCTCCAGCACAGAGAAACCCAACTCCTACTTATAATAAGCAGATTCAAGTGGCCAACGAACTAGTCCGCTCCAGTCCAGCAAAAATATGTCAACTCCATTCTAAAAAGCGTGTGTGTATCCTCACATCATGAAATTTTATAGCATTCAGATCATATTTTCTACATGTTTCTTACCCATCTCTCTTTTAGAAAATAAGCTTAAAGGATAGAAGACTTTCTAAACTAGGATCATGTTCGAGGAAAGTATCTTGCGGGAATTCTCTGTGCTCCAATGCTGATGTAAGTACCTATTGTATATCACTATATTTTTACATCAGCATGTATTTTGTTAATCGGCGCCAATCCAACCTTTATCTGATCTAAACTTACTTGTAGCAAAATGTATAATTAAAGGCGACAATGTTGGTTTTTGTAAGGAAAACTGCCTGGTAGTTTTGCATACTGAGCTGCATGAGTGTATTATCTCATATCATGCACATTACTAAATTGTAGTGTTGTTCTGGTTGCCCAATCATTCATTGTGTCAATGTTGCTTTCCTATTACCTTACCTGGCTCATGATAGCTGTGCCATATTGTGTTAATCTGGTGTAGGCTGGTGTGGTCTAGTTGCCCAAACGTTTGTTGTGTCAATGTTGCATTCCTATTTATCTGACCTGGCCAATGATAGCAATGCTAGTGTGTTAATTTGGTGCAGATTGCTGAACATAAGAAGACAAACTCTGGAAATAGCAAGGAAACCCCATTTTTTTTTCAATAAATCTAGGCGAGGTAATATGGCAATAACTCTTGATTAATCTGTTCGGTTCCCCTCCTAATTTATGTTATGATGCAGTGGTCGAGACACTCTCCACTATCAATAATACAAGCCTGCCAAAATCTCCATCTAAATCTGTTGAGTTTCCTCTGTCTTGAATCCAACGGAAAAAATGTATGTTTGTGAACCAATTACTGGCTAAAGCAATGATGGAAATCGTGGAGGAATCAGAGGTGCACATTCTTGCGCAACAACAACTGATCAATGTTTTCAGAGACAGTGTAGCATACAAGGAAGAACTTGCTCACTTGCTTATGGGCGTCATCCGCGCTGAGGTTGCAGATTGTGAGGTTGTAGATCGTTAAGTTATGTTCATTTATTTGCCCTAACATCAATCTTTGATTGCCCAGTGGATGTAATTTCCTGTAATATATGCTGGATGTGCTATGTTTTTCCTTGTATGCCATACATTTGCTTAGTGCGCCTCGCATTCCAACTAATTGGTCTCTAGGAAGCCAAAAAAGCAGTGAAATTATTAGTTAACACAAACAATCGTGGGCACTATATGAAGGTTAGCAGCCCACTGCCCTTAATGGGCTTCCCTAATGGGCTCGCAGGGGCCAAAATTCTCATAGGCCTTTGATAGATCGGTTTTGGTCATGTCCATAATTGCTCGTCGTAATGGGCTCAAATTATAGCTGGGCCGAAATTGACATTATCTAATTGGTCCTACAGACTTGTTCGAACTTTAGAGGGCCCATTAAATCGATAGGCCGTAACCAGGCTGAAAGCTCTATTGGGTCGCTATAATTGAAACGAGCCAATAGTTAATGCTTGGCCCTGTTACCTCCTGGGTCGTTAACAGGCCGACATCAAAGCGGGCAATAAGTGGGCCCATTCGATTTCACGGGTCGTTAACAAGCCAATACTAAGGTCGGGCTATATAAGGCCCAACTATACTTTGGGCCTTTAGCAGGCCAAAAGAGACAGCGGCCTCGTACTAGATCATGAAGAGCATGGGCCACTAAGAGGCCGAAAGTCAGGTCGGACTGTATATGGCCCAACTGTGTTGTGGGCCTTTAGCAGGCCAAAAGAGAAACCGGGCTGGTATTGGACCATGAAGAGCATGGGCCATTAAGAGGCCAAAATTCAGGTCCGACTGCAAATAGCCCAACTCATCTATGGGTCGTTAACAGGCTGAAAGACACACCAGGATGGAAATTGGCCCAACACTTAAATGGGTCGCAAAAAGGCCAAAAGACGTACATCCTGAAAATTGGCCCATCCCTTGAATGGGCCATTAACAGGCCGAAACCACATCGGGCCGATATTGAGCCCAAATATATAGCGGGCTGTTAACGGGCTCGAACTGACGATGGGCTGCAATGGTGTTAAATAGTTAACGGACCATTGACGGGCCGAATTGGCACATCTCGTATGGGCCGTGGGCTTAAATGGACTAGACACAAGTAGGCCCTATATGGGCCGGCCTGCTAATTTTGACTGGGCCGGCCTCTTTCACCTAAATGGGCCATTGTTGGGCCTTGCCACGTGCTGACGTATCATAGGCGCCTCTTGTATAATGAGTGGATGACATCTGTCCCAACACTGAGCCGACACGTGGATCCTGCGGCGAATGAGAATTTTACACGTGGAAAAAACGCCATTGGTCGTTGCTGTTAACGGGTTATCGGATCCAAACCAAAAGCCGATAGCTTAACGGCAACCCGTTACGGAGGATGCCACGTGTCGGTTACCCTTGACGAAAACACTTCCATGACATGCCATTTATCGTCATGGAAGTGGACACTTCCGTGATGATAATTTTGGTATTGTCATGGAACTCTTCTACGACAACAAAGGTATGACTATCTTGATTCTGTCATAAAATCATCATGGATGTACATGCATGACAGAAAACGTGACCTACTGTGACAAACACATATCATCACGGAAGTGTATTTTTTTTGTAGTGTAGATAGGGTGCTTGACCCACATCCCACTCCGTGTTGACGGGACGGATGCACGTACTGATACTTTGGTCATACATGCATGTCGCCATGACCTACCATAAGACGGACCAGTGAATCTATCGCTTGGTCAAACGAAAACTGTTGTTGTTGAACTAAAATGAATAGAATATATATATATATATATAAACCACTTGGGCCAATAGATTGGACCATCATAAAAAATCGCACGACAGGGGCCACAAAACCAGCACCGCCTGCATGCGGCCCAAAATGATGTACGTTGGAAGGGGTGATGTGTTTTCAATATCAAATAATGTACAATTTAGATGTGGCGCGTGCCTCTCGATACAGACAACCACCATGAAAGCCAGGTAATTATATATATATATATATATCCGGGGAGCCCACAAATATGCATGTCGTCACAAAAAACCACACAAGGGAGACGTGGTCGACCAGAAGACCCCCTATACCCTGCATGCGGCCCGAAAATATGAATGGGTGGTGTGTGATGTGTTCAAATCCCCAATGCACAACTTCAATGGGGCACCAACTACATTACAAACCGAACACCGTACCCGGCCCTAAGCCAGGTTCAATACGTACGATGTCGGTTCCCCAACTTCGAGGCGGGGGGAGGAGGAGGGGGTGTCGTCCAATGCATGTGCTCAAACTTGATTTGGTCTAACATGGCACACAGAGCAATAGGAAAACTTCATGGTCAAACCCTTCTCGCATGTTGGGTCAAAGGGATAGATTGTGTGGACCCCCCTTGTCATCGATCAAGGATGATATATATATAGACCTCGGGGAGCCCACAGATATGTGTGTCGTCTAAACCGTATAAGGGAGACGTGCTCGATCAGAACACCCCCTATACCCTGCCTGCGGCCCGAAAAAAATGTATGGGTGGTGCGTGATTTGTTCAAATCCCGAATGCACAACTTCGATGGGCACCAACTACATTAGTAACATTACAAACTGAACATCGTATCCCCCAGCCAAGTTAAAGACGTACGATGTCGGTTCTGCAACTTCGAGGCGGCTGGGGGGTAGGGGGGTGTCGTCCAACACATGTGCTCAAACTTGATTTTCTCTAACATAGCACACAGAGCAAAAGGAAACCGTCATGGTCAAACCCTTCTCGTACGTTGGGTCCAAGGGATAGATTGTGTGGGCCTACAGATCTCGATCATTCTCCAATTTTTTAGAACAAGAAATAGTGAATAAAAAATATTCTACAAATTACCAAAACAAGGATCCCAAGGATTATATAATCGTCATGACAGGTCACTACAGACACATTTATATGATATAAATGTCTGTAATGACCGTATCATGGCGCTTTAATGAAGCTTGAGATATGCAACTTCCCACCAGGTCACCCATCCTTAGACTGCTCCAACCCCAGCACGCTTAACTTCTGCATTCTATTCGACTCGGTTAGCAGATGGGAAGCCGCCCCTTGCTGATAAGACTTGCCTTCTTGCCTTTAAGGCGTTTCGCATTGGTCACCGTATGGGACCTACTCCCTACTATCACACATGTTTGTGCTTTTAGAATCTGTGTGCAATATTTACATGGCCGGTGTGTCGCCGCCTAGCCTTCTATGAGCACTGACACTGGCAGCGGGAAACCAATGGGAGAAGAGGCGGGAAACCGATGGGAGGAGTGGCGGGAAACGGTAGCGTGTTTGGATATATAACACCATTAATATGGAAAACTTAGTAAAGAAGGAAGCGTGATCTAGCACGACACATGCGCACAGTGCTTACCCACGGGTGACAGACGGTTGACCAGAACCACTTTAAATATTCAGGGTTTGTTTGGCCTTTTTTATACATTATAATTAAGTTTTATAAGCATTAATTTAATGTGCATAATTCGAATTAGTGCACCAAAATGGCTACAAAAATCATACATGTGTCCTTGGATGCATGTTTAGGTCCCATGCAAAGAATGGGAATGAATTACAACCGTCTCGGCGTCTGGCTCGGCCTCAGACATTGAGAATCTCGGTTTTTAAATCCTCGTAAATCCAAAACTCACCTGAAAATCGTGAAACTTGGCATGGTGACACGACATGGCACATATATGTCTTGGAATTTTTTTTGTCCATTTTGGGGCAAGTTTTATTACAAGCCTCTTACAAACCGTAGCTTCTCTCAAGAAGCCTCATGGTTCCGACAGGGAAACGTGTCCCCCTTGTAGGCGAAACGATAATCGCTGCCTCTTTTCGCCTTGTATTTTTTTCTACACGCAACATGGAACGACAGGATATCCATGCTGAAATTTAAAATTATTCAGGGTGCATTTGGCCTTTTATACATTACTTGAGTTTCCTAGGCATTTAATGTCCATAATTCAAATCTGAACTACAAATACATGCTCTAGTGCACCAAAATGGCTAGAAAAATCATACATGTGTCCTTGGGTGCATGTTTAGGTCCCATGAAAGTAATGGGAATGAATTACAACCGTATCAGCGTCCTGGCTCGTCCTCAAACATTGGGAATCTTGGTTTTTAAATCCCCATAAATCCAAAACTCACTTGAAAATCATGAAAGTTGGCATGGTGTCATGTCATGGCACATATATGTCGTGGTAAAAAAATTGTCCAATTTGGGCCAAGCTTTATTACAACCCTCTTACAAACCGGAGCCTCTCACAAGAACCCTAGTGGTTTCGATAGGGAAACGTGTCCCCCTTGTGGGCAAAATGATAATCGCTCCCTCTTCTCACCTTGTATTATCTTCTACAGGCAACATGGAACAACGGGAGATTCGCGCTGAACTTTGAAATTATTTAGGGTTCGTTTGACCTTTTTTATACATTAATTGAGTTTTCTATGCATTTAATGTCCATAATTCAAATCTGAACTACAAATACATGCTCCAGTGCACCAAAATGGCTAGAAAAATCATACACGTGTCCTTGGGTGCATGTTTAGGTCCCATAGAAGGAATGGGAATGAATTCAACCATCTCGGCATCCTGGCTCGGCCTCAAACATTGCGGATCTCGGTTTTTAAATCTCCGTAAATCCAAAACTCACCAAAAAATCATGAAACTTGGCATGGTGTCACGACATGGCACATATATGTCATGGTAAAAAAATTGTCCAATTTGGGCCAAGCTATATTACAAGCCTCTTACAAAATGGAGCTTCTCGCAACCCTCGTGGTTCCGGTAGGGAAACATGCCCCTCTTGTGGCCGAAACGATAATCGCTGCCTCTTCTCGCCTTGTATTTTGTTTTCTACAGGCAACATAGAATAACAGTAGTGTTGTGCTGAAATTTGAAACTATGCAGGGTTTGTTTGGCCATTTTATATATTAATTGACTTTTCTGGGCATTTAGTGTCCATAATTCAAATTTGGACTACAAGCACATGCTCCAGTGAAGCAAAATGGGTGGAAAATCATACATGTGTCATTGGGTGCATGTTTAGGTCTCATTGAAGGAATGGAAATGAATTACAAACATCTCATCATCCTGAAACATTGAGAATATTGGTTTTTAAATCCTAGTAAATCCAAAACTCACCCAAAAATCATGAAACTTGGCATGGTTTCATGACATGGCACATAAATGTTGTGGTAAAAAATCGTCCAGTTTTGAGACAAGGTGCACACATTAATAGCCAACGAAGTCCGTTTGAAACAAATAGCTGACACGTTAATATCGCAAACGGTTGTATTATATGAA
Source organism: Thinopyrum elongatum (assembly GCA_011799875.1). NCBI lineage: Eukaryota > Viridiplantae > Streptophyta > Magnoliopsida > Poales > Poaceae > Thinopyrum > Thinopyrum elongatum. The sequence goes on from CM022297.1 coordinate 235,691,259, forward strand.
CCGCGTGTGTTCCCGTAACCATTTAATTGCGGCCACACGTCCCTCTTTTCTTATGGGAGAGTACTACCTCGGTCCTCGTTCATTGGTCATCTATGTATTTTGTGCCAAAATTTAACCATACTCGGTGGCGTGCGTGCAGCTATTTGATTAGACGGGATGGGCGCGAGAAGTCCGCCATGCAGGCTCGACGAAACGAGTGCGAGCAGTCCGCCGCGGAGGCTCGATGGGATGCGTGCGACCTGTCCACCGCGCAGGCTCGACGGGACACGTGCGAGCAGCCAAGGCCGCGCATGCTCACCGGGAAGTGAGCTCTTTAACCTCCATCCACCAGCCGCTCGCCTCGCTCTCAACTTCTCCATTAATGGCGGCCGAGCCATTGTTTAATACGCAGTTAATTAAAGCACATGGACGGAGGGTGTTTGCTTGTGATCCCATGGCCCCGCTCAACGTTAGCATTTGCTTTGTTCGTGTTTTCAACTCGTATTCCAGATAATTTAAAATGCCACATGCGGCAACAGATAATACAACGACAAATAAAATGGCAACAGATAATATGATGACAAATTTACAATGGCGCGGATAATAATTGTCTTACATATTCTGGATAATTTAAAATGCCACATGCGGCAACGCCCGGAAGACACGGGGGCAAGAGAAGAAGGAAATCGCAGACAACGATCTAGGTCACTACTGTCTCTACTCCTTGATGGATCGCCGGGCGACGAGATCCTCCAGCTCCTTCTTTAATTCCTCACGACTTTGCTTGACAGCAGCCATGAATTCCTCCACTTCCAGCTCGCCTTGATCCGGAGCTTCCTCAAGTCACCCATCAGTTCCTCGATGACCGCTTTTAGCGTCATCCCCGAGGCACTGCTCTATGCATCCAGCTTCTTCCAGCCGGCGGCCTAATCCTCCTTCTCGGCAAGCGCCTTGAGGAGCTTTGCATTGTCACCCATGAGCTGCTTGACGAGGCCGATCGCCTTCTCAATCAAGGCATCGCTAATCTCGAGCAGCTTCATCAAGCCGTCGACCAGCTCCTGCTGCTTAATTAGGCCAGCGAGAATGTCATTGTCGCTGGCCAAGGACTTCAGCACCGCCGGCTCGTCGCGATCGCCAACGCGGTGATTGCGCTTGTGAGAGCCCTCGCGTGCCGGTGAGAGCTCGTTCGAGGGCTCCGCGACGCGCCAGGACATCGCTACTGCGGCTGCCGCATAGCGGCGGGACTTCTCTAGTGCTTCCGCGGCCTTTGTCTTTGCTCCCTGGTTATATGTCAACCCGAAACTCCTCCTACCAGCCATGGCAAAGACCTTTTTTTTGGGTGATGACTAGAGGAATTGTGAAGTAATTTTCGAGTGGGTAGTTTTTATAGCCCAGTGCTAAGTGGGAACACGTTTAGGTTTGATCAATGTGAACAAATTTGCAATTACTTATTGCGTGGTAATCTGGAATGTGACGAGAAACAAGCTCAAAATTTATTGATGGTTCTAGGCTCGAAGCCCGAAACGGTTCCTGGATGGCGTACGTGGGCCCATGTTCTCGGACGTGTACGTATCTTCCCACTATCACACATGGTCCAAATATCACCATCGTGTCCGATGGATGGGCCGTCGCGCCTCCCACGCGGTGCAAGAAGGTTGACCAGAATTCCAATATGCAGGTGTGGTTTTTCGCCGTTCAGGCGGCCGCGGCGCGCTCTGCTCGTGCCCCCCGTGCGCTCTGCTCGTCGTTGAGGCGGCCGTGGCGCACTCTGCTCGCATCCGTTTGCATGTTTTGCTCGCCATTGAGGCGGCCGTAACGCGCTCTGTTCTGGCATCCCTGCACGCCCCCTGCTCGCCATTGAGGCAAATTTACAGTTGCAACAGTTAATAATTGTCTTACATATTAAGGATAATTTAAAATGCCACATGCGGCAACGCCCAAAACACACACGAGCTACATATGCTTAGTGACTTAAAATGTCGATATGCGACATTTCCATACAATTATAATAAAATATAGGCTGAAAGTCTGAGTTGCCGGCCTTCCGACGACGGTCTTCTCAGACTCCATGATCAGCATAGCACCCTTGCGGCCATTCATTCCGAGTGTCCTGACCCGCGGCCATGTTACCCGTGTCCGCCTATGGAGCTGCTGGCGCTGGGAGGCTCTTGGGGCTGCTGGGCCTCTTCCAGAAGAGCTTGACAGCGTGCAATCGCATGCACGAAATCTCCACGGAACTGCTCCATTTACATGTCTCTGCCCTGGTAGCACATTATGTCCATCACCTGCATCCTAAAAATACTATGTTGGCGATTTTCTACTTTGTTGGGGACATCAACTCCGCCAAGGATGCACTCGAGCCTGGCCACCACAGCGTCAGGATCGAGGTTGACACGGCCGCCGCCGGCAATGACGAAGCCGCAGGCTGGCTATCTCATAACTGAATCGCAGAGGTCCTCTACCCATTCCTTGTGGGGTATCAGGCTCTCGATGAGAACCGGTGATGGTGGCTCTTCGGGTGGTCGTCAATCATGCCGCCTAGCAGCTCTGGACCTTTTGCATGGTGGATGGCAAACTGCTCATCACACTTCCTCTGCAATATGTCCATTGCGCCCTCAAGGACTGGCACGGCGATATCGCTGCCGATGGGCCATGGCGCCTGCACCGGCCGATGAAGCTCTTGCTCCCCAACCTGCTCCGGCTCATTCTCCTCGCCGAAGATGTAACGCAGGAAGGGGTCGACGTCGAAGCTTTCGTCAGTGCCTGACATGCTTGGAATAACTAATGGTAGATGGGTGTGGACTAGATCTGCGCACAATGTCGCTATGGTGTGTTGCCGCCTGGGTCATATGGAGCAAGCCACTTGCTGGTGGCGGGAAACCGATGAGGGAAAAGGCGGGAAGCATTGGCTTGGATTGCGGGACACGTGTATAACATCATTAATTTTTGCACTAGGCGTATGTGTTCGTATAGGTACTACGACCTCCGTCATGGTTTATTGGCCCCCTTCGTATTTTGTAGTACCAAACTTTCACCTTAGATTTAACTAAGAATATATTAATGCATGTCATCAAAAATAATATTGTTTGATGACTATTCCCGGCTATGTTCATCTACTATATGCAATAATTACGCATGTTCTTGATCGCCATTTAGGATGCCGCGGCGCGCTCTGAGGATTCTGTTATGTTGGGTTCGTGGAAAAGAAGAAGAAAGGTGGAGCCTAGGCGCAAGGTGGAGAGAGAGATCACGAGGGAGAGAGAGAGAATCAGGGAGCGAGGGGATCAGGTGAGCAAGGGGAGCGGGCCTCCGCCTCTGCTCGCGCTGGCGGCTGGCCTGCTGTCTGGCCGCGCCTCTGGTGGCTGGTACTGGCCTGGCTGCTATTGGGCCGGCTGGGCTGGGCACTGGCGGCTACTAGCATTTATTTCTTCTTCTTTTTGTAAATCGTTTTTTCTTTACAGAAACATTAAAGCACTGAAAACACAAATAAAATAAGCCTAAAATCCCACAAAAATTCACATAAATTCCTCCTAATAAATGGGCTTATGTGAACATTTTTCCTGGCCTAAATGCAAATTTTAAAAATGAACATTTTTACTATGCTAATAAAATTTGCATTAAAATAATTTACAACTAAAATCAAATAAATATATTTTGATTTCAAATTCAATTTCCAATATTTCTCTTCTGTTTTTTAAGAAGTCTGTTTATCTTCTCTCTTTATTTACTTTTAAATAATGGAAGTGAATTTTGGTGAAACCAAATCTGATCCAAATTCCAAATTTTGAAATTTCGAAAATGGATTTAGGGAAACTTCCAACTCTCTCTTTTTGGTCCTTGAGTTGCTCAAAGTCCCTTGGATCTAATTGAAACGAAAATCAATGGGGCAAAAATGCATAAATCATGGATGCATATGAATGATCTATTTATAAACATCCAAATTGAAAATTGGGATGCTACAAACCTACCCCGCTTAAGATGAATCTCGCCCTCGAGATTCGGGTTGGCTAGAAAAAAGGTGTACGTCGTCCTGTTGGAGGTCTTCTTCTCGTTCCCAGGTGGCTTCCTCTTCGGTATGGTGACTCCACTGAACCTTGCAGAACTTGATGACCTTACTACGGGTAACTTTGTTGGCAAACTCAAGAATCTTGATGGGTTTCTCCTAATAAGTCAGGTCACTCTCCAACTGAATTGCCTCCAGGGGCACTGTATCTCTTAGAGGAATATCAGCCATCTCCACGTGGCAGTTCTTCAACTGGGAAACGTGAAACACATCATGAACTCCATACAAAGCTTCGGGTAATTCCAGCTGATATGCAACTTCACCTCTGCGTTCCAAAACTCTGTATGGACCCACAAATCATGGTCCTAGCTTTCCTTTAACTCCAAACTATTTAACTCCTCGAAGTGGAGACACACGAAGATATGCTCTATCTCCCACTTCGTAAGTTACTTCCTTGCGTTTAGCATCGGCATAACTTTTTTGCCTGGACTGGGATATTTTGAGTCTGTCACGGATCAACTTGACTTTCTCATGTGAATCTCTGATCAAATCTGGTCTGAACAATTTACGGTCCCCAACTTCATCCCACATCAGTGGTCTTCTGCACCTCCTTCCGTACAATGCTTTGGATGGGTCATCTTAAAACTGGTTTGATAGCTGTTGTTGTATGAGAACTCTGCGGAAGGTAAGTTATCATCCCAACTCCATAATCTAGTGCACAAGCTCTCAACATGTCCTCCAGAATCTGATTGACTCTCTCGGTCTACCCATCTGTCTGTGGATGAAAGGTTGTACTGAACTCTAGCCTGGTACCCAAAGTTTCATGTAACTGATTCCAAAACTTTGAGGTAAACTGTGTTCCTCTATCTGGTATGATGGTCCTCGAAACTCCATGCAGACATACGATCCTGGTCATATATATCTTGGCCAACTTAGCACTTGTGTACGTGGTTTTCACGGGGATGAAGTGAGCTACCTTGCTCAAGCGATCAACTATAACCCAGATGGAATCATATCCTGAACGAGTCCTGGGCAATCCGGTGATGAAGTCCATGCCAAGCTTATCCCATTTCCAATAGGATATCGACAAAGGCCGAAGTAATCCTGCTGGTTTCTGGTGCTCTGCCTTGACTCTCTTACTACGTCGCATACTGCTACATACTCTGCAATATCCTTCTTCATACCTATCCACCAAAAGTTTTCCTTCAAGTCCAAAAACATCTTGGTGTTGCCTGGGTGTATCGAGTAAGGCGAATCATGAGCCTCCTGAAGAATTAACTTCCTGATCTCTGGGTCATTGGGCACGTAAATACGCTGCTCAAACCATAAGGTTCCATGTTCATCCTCACGAAATCCTTCTTCCTTTCCTTGGTTCATTCTTTTCTTTATCTCCGCAATTACTTTGTCCAACTTCTAGGATTCTCGGATCCTTCCCAAAAAAGTGGACTGAATTTCCAGTGCTACAACAAAACCTCATGGAACTATCTCCAATCGAAGATCTCGGAGATCATCAGCTAACTCATGGGGTAATCCTCCAGCTGTGAGAGTATTAACATAGCTCTTGTGGCTCAAAGCATCTGCCATGACATTGGCCTTTCCTGGGTGATAATGCAGTCTCATGTCATAATCCTTTATGAGCTCCAACCATCTCCTCTGCCTGAGGTTCAACTCCTTCTGTGTGAAGATGTACTTCAAACTCTTGTGATCCGTGTAAACATCACAACTATTTCCGATAAGAAAATGTCTCCAGGTCTTGAGCGCATGCACTACGGCTGTAATTCCAAATCATGCATGGCATAATTCAACTCATGAGGTCGAAGCTAACGTGAGGTATATGAAACAACTCTTCCTTCTTCCATAAGAACACCTCCAAGTCCCTAGGGAGAAGCGTCGCAATACACTTGAAATTCCTTGCGTATATTCGGAAGAATTAGCACTGGGGTTGTAACCAAAATTTTCTTCAACTCCTAAAACTGGCCTCACAATCCTCGGTCCAATTAAACTTGGTGTCTTTCTTTAATAACTCCATCATGGGCTTCGCGATCTTGGATAAATTCTCAATAAATCTCCAGTAATATCCTGTGAGTCCAAGAAAACGGTGTATCTCTCGACTGAGGTGGGTGCCTTCCATTTGGTGATGGCTTCAACCTTGGAAGGGTCTACTGCTATTCCTTCTCCTGATACAACATGTCCGAGAAATCCGACTTCCTTCAACCAAACCTCGCAAATTTGCTGAATTTTGCATATAGCTAATGTTCCCTGAGCTTCTCGAGAACCAAGCGCAAATGTTCCTTGTGTTCTTCTTCATTCTTCGAGTAAACCAATATATCATCAATGAACACCATGACAAATTTATCCAAGAACTCCATGAATACCTAATTCATCATACTCATAAAATAGGCAAGGGCATTAGTCAAACCAAAAGACATGACTGTATACTCATAAAGCCCATAACTCGTGGTAAAGCTTGTCTTAGGTATATCCGGCTCTCGGATCTTCAGCTGGTGATATCCTGATTGAAGATCGATCTTGGAGAAAACTCTAGCTCCCTGCAGCTGGTCAAACAGATCATTGATCATCGGCAAAGGATACTTGTTCTTGAGTCACCCCGTTCAATGCACGATAATCTACAACCATTCTCAAGGATCCATCCTTCTTCTCAACTAAAAGTACTGGGGCTCCCCAAGGTGATGATCTCGGTCAAATATAACCTTTCTCCAATAATTCCTTAATCTGCTTCTTAATTTCCTCCAGATCATTTGCGGGCATCCAGTACGGTCTCTTGGATATTGGTCCGGTGCCCGGCAATAACTCGATTAAAAACTCTATGCCTCGGTCTGGTGGCATGCCTGGTAATTCATCTGGGAATACATCGAGATAATCCTTCACAACTGGTACTTCCTCCTGAAAAACTCCCGAAAGGGAATTCACCTGAGTCCTCCTTGGCTTATGCCTCGACACATACTTGATCTGTTTTCCCTCTTGGGTGTAGAGAAGAGTCGACTTACTGGCACAATCGATGTTTCCCTCATACTTGGATAACGAATCCATGCCTAGGATCACGTCCAATCATTGTGATTCTGGGATGATGAGGTCTGTGGGACAAACATGCCTACCTATGGTCAACGGCAACTGAAAACATCCCCGACTAGCCATATACTCTGCTCCTGGGGAACCCACTAACATAGGTGACTTAAGGGCTACGGTCGGTAAGTTAAACTTGTCCTTAAATCCCCTTGATATGAATGAATGCGATGCACCAGTGTAAAAAAGAACAAGGGCTGTAAATGCATTAATCAAAAATTTACCAACAAATGCGTCAGGCTGCTCGTCAATTTCCTCCACATTGACGTGATTCACCTAACCTCTGGTGAAAGGGTTGGGCTTCTTTCCAGAGCTTCCATTGCCATTCCCATTCTTCGCCTTGGGACATTCGGTGGCGTAGTGTCCAGTTTCCCACACTGGAAGCAGGTAATGTCACTCAAATCTTTCTTTGCTGGTGTTGCGGAGTTGGAACGATTTTGATTGTTGTTTCCTCCATTCCCATTGCCATTCCTATGGCCATTATGGTTATGCCCATTTCCTCCATGATTAGGATGACCTCCATGGTTATGGTATTTGTGTCCACCATACTTGCTGGATCCCGATCCATTATTTCCTGAGTACGGTGTATAGCGGGGTTTCTGCTGAGCTCTAGAGTTATACTTTCCCTGTCCATACTTCCTCTTGTGGTTCTCTATCTGCTGCTGCTTGCCTTCCAGAATGGGAGCCTTGTCAATAAACTCTTGAAAGTTACTGAAGGTAGCCATGGTCAACTGAAGTCACAGATCATCATTCAGTCCCTCTAGAAATTTCTCCTGTTTACCGGCATCTGTGGCCACATCCCCTGGGGCATATTGGGCTAACTGGCTGAACTCATCCACATACTGGGCCACTGAACGGCTTCCTTCGCATAGGTTGCAGAATTCCCTCTTCTTCAGTCTGATGGCTCCAGCTAAAACATGTGCAGTGCGGAAAGCCTCCTGGAACTGATCCCATATCACATTGGCCACGGGGAAGGTGGTGGTGTAGTTCTCCCACCATGAAGCTGCTGGTCCATCCTGTTGATGTGTGGCAAAGCGCACCTTCTCAGCATCAGTGCATCCCGCGGTGGCCAGCTCCCTTCCGATCTTACAGAGCCAATCATCTGCGACAATCAGCTCGGTGCTGCTAGAGAATACTGGTGGGTTCAACCTCAAGAAGCGGGTAAGGTTGTCAACTTGAGGTGGTGGCAGTGTGTTGTTGTTGTTGTTGTTGTTGTTATTATTGTTGTTGTTGTTGTTATTGTTGTTGTTTTTGTTATTGTTGTTGTTGTTGTTGTTGTTGTTCTGGTTCTAGAGGAGCATATGCATGAGGGAATTCTGGTTTTGGATCAACTGAGGAAGTTCCGACGAAAAGTTGGATTTGCTGTCACGTCTCGGAGGCATCTGATGGGTTTAGAGTGGGTGAGAAATTAGAATAGAATAAGGGCCTAATGAGAAATTCACACTACCCATATGCAAATGAGAAAAATAAAACTCCAAATCACACCATTCAATTTCAATCAAGGTTCACACAATCGGATCTAAGCTAACTATTACAAAATCTCACGAACGACATCGAACTACTCGGAAAACTCTAATCAAAAATAAATCAGAATTATAATATCTAAAATGGTGGTCGGCTAGAAGTTCTGATCGGTAGAAGACTCCATCATGTCATCATCGTCATCATCATCACCGTCTTCATAATCCTTGTCTTGGATGATGAAATCCCTGTCGGAGTTGTCCTCTTGAATGTTCTCTCCCTGGTCCAGCTTCTCCTCGGCTCTCTTCAGATTTTTGTACCTTTCCAGTAGTACGCTGATTTTCTCCTCATATCCATCGTGAGTTGCCTTGATTTCATCCTCCAGCTCGATATTCCGGGTTATTAGCTTCCGGTTGTTCTTCAGGCTATCGTACATCTGGTTCTCCAATCGGTGGATGTGCTACTCCAGATCATGTACGTATGATGCAATCGACTCATCTTCTCTGGTGCAGACTACTTCTCTGTAGCAATCCCTGTGTCCGCATATCCTGTAGATGGTTCCCTCGAGATCCTGGTTGTATTCCTCACAAATGCGTCCAAAGGTGTTTTGTGCGGCAATACTCCCGCCTAAGGTCCAGGTTGGCGCATTTAAGAAGAAATCAATATCCCTGCTGGTATTTCCAAAGGAACGTCCGGGAATGTGGACGTCAATTCTCCAGCGCTTCTCCTCCGGCAAGGTTGCTTTGAAGGTTCCGATGAAGGTGGGCAGAGCGATGTTCAGAAGCTTCACGACGTTCTTCAGGCGTTGTCCGAAGGGCATGGTCTCATCGAGCTGAGCAAACATGGTCCTTGAGGTCGACATCTATATTGTTGAAATAGAGAAGGATTAGAAATGAACAAAGAAGAGCATAAGACCAATGGATATATATAGGTAAATTGTAAAATAAGTTTTTCCATCCTATGGCTTTTCCATTCCTAGTTGTCACGTCCTACAGTCAGCGTGTGCTCTGAATACCATCTTGTAGCGACCCGATCCCAATGGATCGAAGCCTCTGTGCTTAAATGTCATCCCTGGATCGGTATGCTGACACACACAGTACTCGAGGAATTATAACAGAGTTCAATCACACACTTTATTACATCGAGGTCCTCAAAAGAGTATTTATTACATAAATATGGTTGAAGGCCATCTAAATAAAATAACTGCGGAAGCTTCAAAGATAAATGAGTCCATCAAACTCCAAGGCAAAACTGAGTGTAGAACAATGACCTATTGCACCTTAATCCTCGTCGGAAAACTCGGCAACATGAGACGTTGCAGCCGTGTAGGTCAGCACATGGAATATGCTATCAATGACACACTATAGTATAATGATGAAAAAGACTATCACTATATGCAATTTTGGCTGCTGGAGGCTCTAAGTTTAATTTTTTGCATAAAGCTAATTTTTTTCCTACAACAAAGGAATTAATTTTATTTACTACCAAGTTTATGCCATTATTGAGAAGGTTCCTCCAACTCAATCCCCAAATTCCCAAGTTATTAACAACCCAATTCATTAATTAAATAAAGTGATGAGATCAACCAATAATTCACTTCTAGATACTCAAGTTTGTCCATAACCGGGGACACGGCTAATCATGATTAGTTTATACACTCTGCAAAGGTTTGCACACTTTTCCCCACAAGACTCGACCACCTCCATGATCGGAAGATAAGGACATAGTCTTTCTGAATGTGTTCCCCTTAACCCTGGATAGGCCGGTTGTAGGAACGAAGCATGTCTACCAGAGGGGGCGTGAATGGGATTTTTCAAATTTCTGCGAAAATATCAAAACTCTCGGAACCCAGCAGCAGAGCGAATGAAAAACATAGTACAGTGTGCGAGTACAACTATCGAATGAAAACTACAGCATGCATCGAGGCAAATCACATGATTGAAATCATACGAATGAAAAGAGGAGGAACAGATGTAATCAGTGATGCTCGATGGCGACAGAGAATTTGTTCGAACAGTTCGTCCTTCTGCACAAGGACTACGTCTGGTTGGAGGGGTTGTGATTTAACACAGAAGATAAACTCTCTTTGTTCTATTCTCCTTGACAATTGGTTCGTCAACCAATGTCGATTACTCATGGTAGATACTTGAGGTGATCTCCAAACCTTCACAGACTTCTTCTTCGAGAACCACAATCACTCTTGGTCTCTGAAGAAATTGACAGCTAACCGTCTAGGGAGTTTGCAGCTCTCAAGAGTAATAGGCGGAGCGTACTGGACTTAGATTCGAGTGATGTTGAACCACTATCTAATTTTTCGGCTCTAGGGGTTTTCTCTCGGTGGATTTTAAACTCAAATCACTCGGAGAGGGGGTTGCTCAACAATCTTCTCAGAATCAAATGGAGCAGCCACCGGACAAAGCCGGCGAGGGGTGGCTATTTATAGCCGTAGCCTTCCCGGATGGGAAATGACCATTTTAGACATGCGGTCCAGCCAATGGCCCACCGACACGTTCACAACGGTCGGATTTTGGAGCAACGGTAACATTACTTGAGGAACAAGTAATGCTAACTCCTTGATCTAAGCCAAATTTCTCGCAACGAAGAAGATCACAGCCTCTTGATGGTAAGTATTTGCTCAGAACACAAAGAGATTTCTCTCACAACTTTCATAGGATTTGGGTTTAGCATCAGAGAATCAAAGTTTCGAATGCTACACCGCTCTTAATAGTACGGTGGTCCTATGACTCAATAAAGAGAAGAGAAACAATGAAATAAATGCTACGTCTTTACTTCACCTTCAATCTCCTCGGCCGCAGTCACTTCCTTCGGACGAGCACCGAACCAATTGCTTCACATCAGCAATTTTTTAGGGGTCACTCTTGTCAACATAATCTTCGGTGATAACCTTCACTGCTGCACAGGGGATTATCTTCGTCATTTGAATCAAACTCCTCTTGATTCCAGGGACCTGTTACTCTGTGTGCAATTGCAAACACATAAGTCCCATACTGTTTATGTCAACAAGCTCCAAAACATAAGGAGGAATGATATTGCACCCACAATCTCCCCCTTTTCGTCATAACTATGCGCTTTTCTATCAATTGCTCAATAGTAATTTGTTCACCCACCGTATGTTTTCTTTCAAGAGAGAAGCCTCTAGTGAAACCTATGGCTCCCGGGTCTATTTTCCATCTTATAATTTCAGATCTGTAAAACCAAAAACCCAAAAATACCTTGCTGCAATTTACCTTTATTTTATTTTGCCTTTTATCTATCTCTATTAGATCTCACTCTTGCAAGTGACCATGAAGGGATTGACAACCCCTTTATAGCGTTGGATGCAAGTGTTTGTTAGTTTGTGTAGGTGCATCTACTGGGGACTTGCTTGTTCCTCCTACTGGATTCATACCTTGGTTCTCAACTAAGAAAAATACTTATCTCTACTTTGCTGCATCACCCTTTCCTCTTCAAGGGAAAAACCAACGCAAGCTCAAGAAGTAGCAAGCAGCAATTGTTGTGTGCGCAAACTGACTTCGAGCTGCAATGGAGGTTGAGGTGAAAGTTGTGGATCATGCTTAGGGAGACACGGCCCATCGAATGCATCGTGATAATGTTGAGGGTTTGAAGTGGGCGTTTTGCCTGAAGAGATATCTTCCATAACTTGTAATGTGTCACGAACTAGAGGAATGAAGCATTTGTGGCTTTCTTTCGCCAGATATACTATACGCATAGCATAATCAACAACTCTTTGGATCCATGGCACGAGCACTTTGACGCAGTTGGGATATTGAGCAGAATCCTTCAGTATGCACAGAAACATGTCTTCAACATCAAAGATATAGCGCTCAAAGATTGCATAAATAGTATTCCAAAGAACATCTAAGATGGAGTTGTCTGAGTTCATTCCTGCCAGAGGGCAAATAGTGTACGAGAGCAAATGATAAAGTGTCTGATTCTCGAACTTCAGATGCTCAGGACGAGGTGGACCAGTATAGTCATGAATTTTATCTTGCTCCATGGTGCACCGAAAGGTTTCATCTGAAACAACATCAATATTGTGGACACGAATTTTAGTGGTACCATGCTCATACCGAGGGAAATGGAAATGTGAGACAAAGTCTGTTGAAGAGCATTTAATTCGTTTCCCTAAGGTCATTCACTCAAAGATCCATTTAGAGTTGTCCGATTCATCGCCTGTGATATACAATGTGGCATATAATTGAAATATAATTTCTCTGTTCCACGGATGCTCGAACTCAAAAACCTTGGTGAGGCAGAAATCATCCAAGTCTTGTAGCAATTGAGAGAAATAGCCAATAGCTCTCATAGCAGGGATGTTTGGATATTCATGAGGAAATATGTTTCTGCTGTCATATAGAACTCGAGAGTTATAGATTGCTTGCTCCTGTGTCCAGAAGCTAGGGGATTCAGATGTGCGTGGCTGTCGGGGACGAATCCACGATCACCTATGGGACCCAGGGAAGGACCCCTTTACGTTCGGCAGGGAGAGACGGTCGCACGAAGAGCAAATCTAGCGAAGAACACGACAGTGCACGAGAGAGATTTACCCAGGTTCGGGCCGCACGGATGCGTAAAACCCTACTCCTGCTTTTTGGTTTATTATCTGTATGATTGTTCTAGCTCCAGGAGCGCTACAGTACCGAGTAGCTGCGTACAATACTGGAGTTCTCTCTTTTTCAGTTCCTCCCCCCTTTCACGTTGCCTATGGGCCTCCTTTTATATGCACAAAGGGGTCACCAACAGGTGGCAAACAGTAAAGGTAGAGGTGGAAAGTTGCTACAGTAAGGCCACTATTACCAGGATGACATGTCCTACCTACCACTGACGGCAGGGGACAAGGGCATTAAATGCCCATGCCTTTGCTGTCCAGATACATGTACCCGGACGTCTTGGACGTGGGAAAAGCCTATCCCACCTGCTCCTGCACCGCTAGCTACAGTGCACCGCCGTCTACACAGTGCCCTGCCACACACGCTTGGAAGGACCCAGAGCGCCACGCTGGCAGAGGCACTGGAGCAGCAGCACAGTAGCACAGTGGTACAGTAACGCTTGCCGCGGCAAGACCTTACCGCACCTGACAGCTTGGCGCAACCCATAGTTTGCCGTGCAAGGTAACTTGCCGGGGCAAGTACCTTGCCGCAGCCGCTATCTTGCCGCAGCCAATACCTTGCTGCAGCCAATGACTTGCCGGGGCAAGTACCTTGCCGCGGCAAGTACTCTGCTTCAGCAATGCCCAGGCTGGGCCTCAGCTGTCCCTCCCGGCAAGCTCCTCTTGCCGGGGCCTTAACTCTTGCTTTGGATACTTTGTTCTTGAATGGCTTAATGATCTTGAGCTTCTCTCTGGCTGTCCTCCCGCAAGCCTGGCCGCGGGATGCTACTACTGCCCGTGCACAAGTACGGGGTACTAGGGTACCCCTATTCTAGTACACCGACAGGAGCCCCCGGGCCTGGGCCACACAATGTGCCGGGCGTTGTTGGGCCAGGCCCAAACAGTGCACGGGCACGCGTGGCTAGGATAAGCCGAAACGTCCCTATGCTGTTTAATTGCATGCTCTCCCACGCGTCGCGCGTTGAACGCGGAGCGTGGGAAGCGTGCGCAGCCATCTCGAATGACGAAGGGGCGGATGGTTCCGCATCTTTCCCCATAAAAGGAGGGACCTGCAGAAGCACTCGCACACCCCTCTCACCATTCTCGATCTCCAAATCTCCGCCTTCTTCTTCCTCCGCTCTAAAACAAAAGAGGTTTCCCAATCCTCCGCCACCGCGCGCGTCCGCATCTCCCTCGGTCCTCAGCTCCGCCTCCGCCATGCCTCCCAAAGGAGAAAAGGGGAAGACGGGGAAGTCCTCAAGGACGGAGACCCAGGCGCAGATGAAGAGGCAGAAGTACGCGCTCTTCGCTCCGACGCTCACGGGGGCGGATCTGAAGGCCAAGTTCTAAGGCATGTGGGCCGCGAGGACCAAGGCGCATCCGGCCACCCGCGTTCGCCCAGCCACTGACGAGAGCGAAGTGAGCAAGTACCCCTTCTTCGCTTGCTACTTTTGGTGCGGGCTCTGCCCACCATACTCGGATTTCTTCAGCGACGTCATGTACACCTTCAACCTCCGTCTGCTGGATCTCACACCGAATGCCGTATCCACCATGGCAATATTTGCGCATCTGTGCGAGAACTTCGTCGGCGTCGCACCCAACACCGCGCTGTTCAGGCATTACTTCACTCCCCGTGCTGAAAAGGGGGAGCCTCTCACTGTTGGCGTCTCGTTCGTTTCAAGATTGGGCGTCAAGGAGCATTATCTGAAGGGGGATCTCCGCCCAAGATGGGGAGAAATCCGGTCTGAATGGTGTTGGATCATTGACGACGAGCTGCCACCATACTGTGAGCTTCGCAAGACCCCAGCAGCGCGTGGCACAGACTAGAGCGATCTGGATCCCCAGGATAAAAAGCTGGAGATTGCCGCTGCCAGGATCATACGGCTCAGGGAGGCCGGGCTCACCATAGGGATGGTTGGCGCAGACTTCCTCCGCCGCCGCATTGCTCCACTGCAGCAGAGAGGAAGGCCGGCCTCTGATTGGAAGAACCCAGCCGATATCATGCGGCTGCGCCCTGGACTGATCAACAACTTCACAGTTCTGCAGCATGACTTTTTCATGCGAGACTTGTTCAAGCAAGAGACAGATCCAGAAAAGCGCGACAAGGCGTTCACGCTGCCGAAGCACATCGTGCCCCTTTGCAACAACTCCGCATTGAGTGCAATCATCGCTATGATGCCGCTCTGCAATGCGCACAGCGTTGAAGCAACTTGGGACGTGCCGCTCGAAGAAGATGTGCGGCGATTCTTTGACTCCACGGTCGAAAAGCAGGTCCGAGTGGAAGAGTGGCTCGTCCGCAACACCACTGAGCAAGAAATAGAATTCATTGCTCGAAGAGTGGAGGAGGACAGGCTCGCCAGGGAAGCTGGCGATTTTGGTTATACTTTGGCGGAGCTCGACGAGGCACAAAAGGAGAGCCTTGCCGAGCAGGGGATGCTTGCCGGGAAGGGCGAGCTCGCCGCATCCGGCAAGGATGTCGGGCCAAGCCAGCCTGCCGACGAGTCAGGCAGCTCGGAGGATGAGGGCTCCTCTTCCGAGGAGGGCACCGAAAGCCCACCGCAGTCAGAGTCCCCAGCCCCTCTGAGGAGGAAACGCCTTCGCAGGCTTGGCAAAGTGGCTGAGCGGCAAGAAGTTCAACAACCGCCGGAGCGCCGTTCGACGCGCTCGACCGCGGCAAGGGCTGGTGCTGCGGGAGTGTCTCACGCGGCCCCGGCAACTGGAGCAGGGTCATCAAAGACCGCTGCTACTACCCCCGCCAAGCGGCCAAGGAGCCCAGCTCCCCCTCCTCCCCCTCCTCACACGGAGGCGGACTTTGATTTTTCCACTCTCAGCGAAGAGGACGACGAGGAAGAGTAAGTTCCCTTGCCGCGACCCTCAATCTTTGTAAGGTTTTGTTTCTGTCCTCACTTGTCGCGCTCCGGCCTTGCTTCCGCAGGGAGGAAACTTTGGCGGAGAGGACAAGGAAGAGAGCTAAGGTCTCGACGAGCAAGACCGTGGTGGTCGTCGAAGATGAGCCCACGGCAACCACCGGGAGAGCGTCTGAGACCGTCCCGACCAGCTCAGAGCCCAGCCCTCGTTGCAGCCCCCAGCGCAGCCCCCAGCGTAAGTATTTCAACTACCTTTCGCTGACGGTCGCTGAGGAACAAGCATTTTGTTACCGACATCTTTGGGCGTGTAGGAGAGGAGCAGCAAGTGGAGCCATCTGAAGGTGCTCCAGAAGTACCACCCCCCTCGACCACACCGCCAAGGAGAAGATCTCCGGTAAGGGCTCCCACTAGCGAGCCGAGCCACGAAGAGGAGCCGGCAAGCGCCGAAGTGCCAAGCACCAGCGCTGGCGACCCCACCCCAATGACAAACGTTGACGGGGGAGGGGAGCCCACCGCTCTTGAGCTCAACACGGGTAAACCCACTTGCTGCAAAACTCTTTCTGCTTTCTTTCTTTTGTCTTCTTGAATTTCTTCCTGAAGCTCTTTTTGCCTTACTTCTCGGGTTGGCAGAGCCCTCCTCGGTGGAGCCAATGAACATTGAATCTTCTGCCGAGGAGAACACCACAGGGGCCGTCGACGACGAGGCCGCCAAGGCTGCCGCTGCCAAGGCTGACAAGCTTGCCGACGAAGAAACTGCCAATGCTGCCGAAGAGGCCGGCAAGGCCGCCGAGGATAATACCGCCAAGGCGCCCACCGATGAAGCCGCCAAGGCTGCTGAAGCTGAGGCCGCCCAGAAGGCTGCTGAGGAGGCCGGCGAGGGAGCCGGTGGTCGTACTGACGGCCCTGAGGCCACAGGAGCGCCAGGCGCTACTCCGACCACGGGTCCTTCAACCACTGACGAGGCGGCAGCGCCCAACTCGCCTCCGCCAAGCAAATACGTCCGGGTCGGCGAGAACGTCTACGTCAGCCTCCCCTGGACGGTGGGCTCTAGAGCGCCAACCGAGGAGGATGTTGTGGACGAGGAGATCCTTGCCGCTGCCGGGCTCCAGCTTGTGGATGCGCCAGGCACCAGCAGTAGCAGCACGTCTGAAGAGGAGCAACTGCTTCAAAAGCTGTTTAATCTTCATCGCGCCCGACGGGAGAAGCTAGCTTCCAGGGAGGCGCTCATCGAGAAGGCCGAAGCTGACATGTTGAGGCGCGCGGAGATCTTGGCGGATGTCCGCGCGCGATCTCTTAATGCGTTAGAGGCCAAGCGGGCACAGCTGGCCGAAGAACGGCAGGCCCTCCTCCTGATGAAGCAAGACATTGAACAAAAACAGGAGGAGACCGCCAAGGAGTTGTCTGCTCGGGCCGGTGATCTGAACCAGCGGAAAGTGGACCTTGATGCCCACGAAGAAGAACTTGCCGAGCGCAAGAGGAAACTTGCCGAAACCCTTCGACAGAAAGACGAGGAGGTGGCAAGACTTGTCGCAGAGCGGACCCAGGGGCAGGCACAAAAACACCAGAAGGAAATCGAAGCCTTGGCCCAAGAGTACGCCAGCAAGTTGGTGGAGGCCACCAACGCTGTCGCTGCTGCAGAAGTGAACAGGAAGGAAACGGAGGAGAAAGTGGCAAGACTAGAGGCCGCCCTCAAGGCAAACGGTGACAAGCTCTCAACGCTTGAAAGTGAGAGGGCAAAGGTGACCCACACTTTGGCGGAGATGCAAGTTACCATAGCCAAGAAGAACAATCTGCTTGCCGCCGCCAATGACTCCAGAGCAGACCTGAAGCTGAAACTAACCACGCTGAAGGAAACGCTCGACACCACCAGAAAGCGCGAAGGGCTTCTAATGGCAGAGCTCCAGAAGGAAAAGGGTCTGCTTCAAGACGCTATTGCAACCCACAAGAAGTTCAGGGATAACGTGGGGATCTTCACAGACAGGCTTGCCAGCGCAGCCGAGGACATCGACATGGAGCTGACTGCCCTGAAGGTGCCGGACTTCGGGTACTCCACCGACAAGAACACGCAAACTAGCGTCAAGCTAGCCGAGTTCTTCGACGGAGTAGTAGAAGCACTCCAACAGCTCCAAGTCAATCACAAGGCTCAACTGGCCGACGAGTCACGCAGGCTTTGCCGGGGAGTTCTCCGGAGGTTGTTGGTGAAGATAGCATACAGAAACCCGGGCGTCAACTTCAGCAACATCTTCAAAAGCTTGCCGAAGGGATACGACCCTGCGCCACTAGAGGCCCTTGTCGCGCCCATCGTGGAGAGGGTGGACCAAATCCAGAGAGTCGAAGGCGAGCACCGCAATTAGAGAGCCCATTCTTCTCCCTCCTTGCCACCGCTAGACATGTTAAAGAACAATCTGTTTAAGCCGCGGCAACTTATCTTGTAATATAACATGCAATATTTTGAAGTTAATGCATGTCATCTCCCTTGAGCAATTTCTTTCTTTGTGTGTACTTGCCCTACGCTTATAGGAAACTTGCCGGTGCGCGCACCATCGCCGCGAGCGCTGGGTGCGGGACTCCAGCAGCCTGCTGGCGGTGCCGCTGCCGGCAAGCAACCTTGTCGCGCTCAGTGCGGCCACTTAGGTTGTTGAGCGGACTCGAAACAAGGTAAGGGCGCGACCGATTACGCTTAGGTTCCGTCGCGCACAGGTTTTCCATACAAAGAGTAGTATCGTTCAAGGAAAATAACCTTGAAAATAAAAAAGAATTTGGTTATTCAAACTTTGGCACTTAGCTTTGTCGCTGATCTCTCTGCGGCAAGGTCTTGTCACTGCTTGCCGCTGCCTTCTACCCGGCAAGGCAAAGTTTCTTTGAACGACGCCTGGTCCATATCATTATCCCATCCCCCCCGGCAAACTTGTGCGCGAGGGAAGCTTCTGTCTTTTTGAGAAAAAGAAAGAAGAGAAAATAAAGATATAGGAGCTTGGCGGCTCGTTAATGCTTACCGGGGAGGCTGTACTGCACAGTATGTCAGATAATCATGCAAAATAAAAGTAAACATGAAATCGTCAAAAACTGCGAAATACAAAAGCTTTATTTATGCACAGGGTCTGCGCCTGGCTTTGTACAAAGGATTACATGCAACAGCGGCAAGACTTGTACAAAAGGTGGTTGCCGGGGAAGGGCCCGGCAACCGCGCCTTATGGAAAAAACTTACGGAGATGCTCAATGTTCCAGGAATTGATCACTGGAATGTCATCCCCGGTCTCCAGGCAGACAGCGCCGGGCCTGGTGACTCGTTTCACCCGATAAGGGCCTTCCCACTTCGGCGTCAACTTGTTTGAATTCTTGGCCGACTGAACGCGCCGAAGAACAAGGTCGCCTTCCTCGAGACTTCTGGCATTAACTTTGCGGCTATGGTAGCGACGCAAAGCTTGCTGGTAGCGAGCAGCTCTCACAGCAGCCTGAAGACGATCCTCCTCGAGGAGCACAGCATCATCTTGCCGCAGTTGCTCTTGCTCAAGCTCATCGTAAGCGAGCACTTGAGGTGACCCGTATACGAGTTCCGTGGGGAGAACTGCCTCTGCTCCATAAACTAGAGCAAAAGGCGTCTGGCCAGTAGCTCGATTTGGCGTCGTCCTGATCGACCAAAGAACCACTGGCAGCTCCTCGATCCAGTTTTTGCCGCACTTGCGCAGCCTGTCGAAAGTTCTCGTCTTGAGCCCACGCAGCACTTCAGCATTTGCCCTTTCAGCTTGACCGTTGCTTCGGGGGTGAGCAACAGAAGCGAAACAGACCTTGGCGCCAAGGTCTTCGACATACTGCATGAAGGCGTGGCTCGTGAACTGGGTACCGTTGTCGGTGATGATCCTGTTAGGAACACCAAAGCGACAAACAATTCCCTTGAAGAACTTGATGGCTGATTGTGCTGTCACCTTCCTCACTGCTTCCACTTCTGGCCACTTCGTAAACTTGTCGATGGCCACATACAAGTACTCGAAGCCCCCGGTGGCACGGGGAAAGGGGCCGAGGATGTCGAGCCCCCAGGCCAAAAATGGCCAGGAGAGAGGGATTGTCTGGAGAGCTTGAGCTGGCTGATGAATCTGCTTGGAATGAAACTGGCACGCTTCACACTTGGTTACTAGTGCAGTTGCATCCTGGAGGGCGGTGGGCCAAAAGAAACCTTGCCGGAAAGCCTTTCCAACAAGGGCTCTTGACCCTATGTGGTGACCACATATGCCTCCATGAATCTCCGCCAACAGCTCCTGTCCTTCTTCCCGGGGAATACACTTCAATTTCACACCGTTTGGTCTTTTTCTGCACAGCATGTCATTGACAAATTGATACATATTGGACCGTCGGGCTACTTTCTCCGCTTCTTCCTGCTCTTCGGGAAGTTCTCCTGTCTGAAGGAAACGGACGATCTGCTGCGCCCACGCTGGAGCCTGTGGCTCGACAACGAGGACTAAAGGCATTTCTTCTACTGCGGGAACATCAGGCCCTATGGCAAGAGCTCGTCGCTCTATCAGAGCCGGCCGTTCCCCGACGAGCTTGGCGGGAACAGCCGCCTCAACGACAAGAGCCTGGGGCCCTGCTGGAGCGTGCTGTCCTTCAACAAGCTTGTCGGGAGCAGTTGCTTCAACGACGGAAGCCCAAGGCCTCGTCGGAGCATCTTGCTCCTCAGCGCTTCGATCAGGAGCGCCTGCTTCAACGACAAGGACCTGAAGTCTTGTCGGAGCAAGTTGCCCCTTTGCCTCTAGCCTAGGAGCACCCGCTTCAACGACAAGAGCGTGAGGCCTTGTCGGAGCAAGTTGCCCCTCTGCATCTTTGGCGCTGGCTTTGGCAGCCTTCTTGCCGGCGGCTTCGGGGAGCTCTGCCGGGAAGTAGTCGCCAGAAGCCAACTTCCTCTTCCTGCCCTGCCCTACTGATGGCGTCACGGATGGCTGAGTTAGTTGGAGCACAAAAGTGCCTGGCTCCACAGGCAATTTGAGTGCGGCGCGCTTTGACAAACCATCGGCAATGTCATTCTCAGCACGTGGGACGTGCTCCATTTGTAGGCCGTCAAAGCGTTCTTCCAACTTCCTCACCTCATCTACATAAGCTTCCATCAATGGGCATTGGTAGTTCTTGTTCACTTGCCTGACGACAAGCTGCGAATCTCCCCTGACAATAAGCTTCTTGATCCCAAGGTCTGCCGCGATCCCGAGACCGGCAAGCAACCCCTCATATTCTGCAGTATTGTTCGTCGCCTGTTCCTTGGGAAAGTGCATTTGGACCACATACTTGAGGTGCTCTCCAGTGGGTGCGACAAGCAGTACGCCAGCACCGGCGCCTTGCAGCGAAAAGGCACCATCAAAGTACATAAGCCACTCTTTGCTTGTCTCCTTGCCGGGGAGAGTCATCTCTGGGATTTCTTCGTCTGGCGTTGGTGTCCATTCTGCGACAAACTCTGCCAAAACTCGGCTCTGTATGGTTGATGTACTCTCAAACTTGAGACCAAAGCTCAACAACTCCAACGCCCACTCGACAATCCTGCCCGTCGCTTCTGGATTTTGCAAAATCCTTTTCAGCGGGAAGCGAGTGACGACGGTAACTTCATGTGCTTGAAAGTAATGGCGCAGCTTTCTCGAGGCCATGAGAAGGCCGAAAAGCAGCTTCTGCACACCAGAATACCTTGACCTAGCTCCCTGCAGAAGAGAGCTCACAAAGTAGACCGGGCGCTGCACCATTTTCTTCTTTTGTATCACTTCGCCTGACTGCGCAGACGAATCCTTGTCGGCAGCAAAACTTGTTGCCCCCAGCTTGTCGCTGGTCGTGCTTGCCGCAGTTACTGCCTCCTCATCCACCTCTCTCTCCGCTACCAGCGCAGCACTAACCACTTGATTGGTTGCCGCTAGATACAGCAACAACTTCTCTTGTGGTTTAGGCGCGACAAGTATTGGAGGAGAGGAGAGGTATCTCTTCAAGTCTTGCAGCGCTGCCTCCGCCTCCGGAGTCCATTTCAATGGACCTGCCTTTTTTAAGATTTTGAAAAATGGCAGGGCGCGCTCAGCTGACTTGGAGATAAACCTACTGAGGGCAGCAACACAGCCGGCAAGTCGTCGTACATCCTTGACGTGCTTCGGTGCTTCAATTTGCTCAATGGCTTTGATCTTGTCAGGATTGGCTTCAATTCCACGTTGAGACACAAAGAACCCGAGAAGCTTGCCGAAGGGAACTCCAAACACGCACTTCTCGGGGTTGAGCTTCAGGTTGATCTTGCGCAGATTTACAAAAGTTTCTTCTAGATCTTGAACCAAAGTAGCCCTGTCTTTGCTTTTGACCACTATATCATCCATATAGGCTTCCACATTTCTGTGCAGCTGAGGCTCAAAAGCAATCTGGACGGCTCTTGCAAATGTCGAACCAGCATTTTTCAAACCAAAGGGCATACGTATGAAATAGTATGTGCCACAGGGTGTGATAAATGCGGTCTTTTCCTCATCTTCCTCAGCCATGAAGATTTGATGATACCCTGAATATGCGTCAAGAAATGAAAGCAAATCACATCCTGCCGTGGAGTCAACAATCTGGTCTATGCGGGGCAAAGGAAATGGGTCTTTGGGACAAGCTTTATTGACATCAGTGAAATCAATACAAAGCCTCCATTTTCCATTCGCTTTGCGCACGACAACAGGATTGGCCAACCACGTAGGATGGAGCACTCCTCTAACGAGGCCTGCTGCTTCCAACTTCTTGATTTCTTCCGCAATAAACTCTTGCCGCTCCACAGCTTGCTTTCTGGCTTTCTGTTTGACGGGCCTCGCATGGGGAAAAACGGCAAGGTGGTGCTCAATTACTTTCCTGGGAACACCGGGGATGTCGGACGGTTGCCATGCAAATACGTCGACATTCGCCCGCAGGAAAGCAACGAGCGCGTTTTCCTATTTGTTGTCAAGTGTGGCACTGATGGTGAAGGAACCACCAGTGCCATCCTCCTTGGCGGGCACCTTCTTTGTCGCCGGCGGAGCGGCTTTGTTCTTCTTACACTTGCCGGTGGAGCTCTCTGGTGCGTCCTCGACGGCAGCGCAGCACTCCGAAGAGGTGCGCTTGCCGGAGTGGGCACAGGAGCTCTTGCCGGACTTCTTCTTGTTCTCCCGCCCGAGAGCTTCGGCGGCAAGTGCCTTGGCGGCAGTTGCGGCAACACCTTCCCGGTAGATCTTGTCGGCGCAAATAAGCGCATCCTTCTTGTCGCAGGGAACTGTGATAACACCTACTGGACCTGGCATCTTCAACACGTTGTAGGCATAATGAGAGGCTGCCATGAACTTGGCGAGCGCTGGACGGCCAAGTATCCCATTATAAGGCAATGGATTATCGGCAACATTAAAGGTGACCTTCTCGGTCCGGTAGTTCAGCTCGCCGCCAAATGTCACTGGCAGCGTGATCTTCCCTTTCGGCTTGCTCCTTCCTGGATTGACTCCTTGGAAAGTACCAGTTTCCTCAAGCTCGCCGTCAGAGATTTGAAGTTTCCGGAGCACAGCGGGCGAAATCAGATTCAAGCCGGCCCCACCGTCAACTAACATCTTCGTGACCTTGAGGTTGCGGATCGTTGGTGAAACCAACATCGGCAAGCACCCGACCGCCGTTGTGCGGTCAGGGTGGTCCTCAATGTCAAATACGATAGGCGTGTCGGACCACTTCAGAAGCTTTCTGGCATCAACAGATGGTTCCGCCGCATTGATCTCTCGCGCCCACTGTTTAAGTTGGCGGTGAGAAGAATGCAACGAAGCACCACCGTCAACACACAAGACTTCTGCGGCTTTCTGAAATTCGTGCTCACTGGATTCTTCATCATCTAGATCATCATCATCATCATCTTTGTCGTGGCCACGAGGAGGCCTGTCTCTCTGCTGCTGCTTGGCCTTGCCGCGACGCCCTCCTCGGGCAGTGCGCTTCTTGCCGGACCCGCCAGCACCTTCTGGGGCCTTCTCCTTGTCGCGCCTCTCATACTCAGCTTTCTGCTGTTCGACAAGCTGCTCGACTCGTCGACAGTTCTGGAGATCGTGTCCCTTGGTGCGGTGGATCTTGCAATATTGCTTGTCGGAGCCGTCCTGCTTGTCGGCAGCCGCCAAGGCCTGACAGTTGGCGCACGCGGCAATCTCCTTGCCGGAGCCCTCGACTTTGGCCTTGTCGGCGCTGCCGTTGCCGCTGGACTGCTCGACGGCAAGCACAGCTTTGCCCTTTTTCTTCCTGTTGTTCCGCCGCCGGCCCTTCTTTGCCGGGGTGGTACCTTCGCTGTCAGAGCTCCCCCCTGCGCCAACACCTTCATCGGGAAGTTTCCTTCCCTCTTCAGCGCACGCACACTTGTCGGCGAGAGCATATAGCTGGCCAATGTCTCTGACCTTGGTCATCGCCATTTCCTCCCGCATCTTGCGGTTACGCACGTTCTGATGGAACGCGCTAATAACCGCAGCGGGGTGAACATCTGGGATGTTGTACTGTACGCGGCTGAACCTTTGAATGTATTTGCGCAGGGGCTCTCCTTCCTTCTGGGGGATGAGATGAAGATCACTCTCCTGGCCATGAGGTTGATGACCGCCAGTAAAGGCACCAACAAACTGATGGCACAGGTCCGCCCATGAAGAAATGGAGTTCTCCGGCAAGTGCATGAGCCATGAGACGACGTTGCGCTTTAACACGAGCGGGAAGTAGTTAGCAAGAATCTTGTCGTCTCGTCCCCCGGCAGCTTGCACCGCAATGGTGTAAATGCTGAGGAACTCCGACGGGTGTGTCTTGCCATCATACTTCTCCGGCACATCAGGCTTGAAAGCCTTGCGATTGGGCCACTGGACCTGCCGCAGCTCACGGGTGAACGCTAGACAACTTACCGCGTACGGCAAGTCGCCAGGATCCCCTGGCGCATGCATGTCAATAGCGGGCCCTGCGCGTCTGTCGGACTGACGATGCGCTTCTCTCCTTCGCTCGATAGTGGTACGAGCGTCTTCTCCTCTGCATTCCTGAAGAACGAGGCGCTGGTCACGACGAGCTCGCGGGTCAGACGACACCGTGGAATCATCGCCACGGGCGTCGTTTCGACGTGTCGGCGACCGAGGCCGTCTGGGTGGGGAGTGTACGGTTGTTGCCCCCTCGCCGTTCTTGTTGGTGACAGCATCGTCACCAGTTCTCTTGTCGGCCGCGCGCACCGGGTCGGCATCAGCGAAGCTGAGAAGGCTCTGAATGGTTGCCCTCCACTCGTCAAGCTTATCTGCTGGTGGAGGGAAGTTCAGGAGCAGCTGCGCACGCGCCAACGCTTCTGCTGGCGAGGGAGGTATCGAGTGGCGTGAGGACTGTGGGATGCTCTTACTCCTAACGGTGTTAGAAGGAGCATCTCCATGCCCAGGCGACCGCACCTCGACCCCGCCAACGTGTTGTTGCGTATGGTGACCCCGCGCATCTCGAGATTGATGTGCAAGTTCATTATCCAGGGAGCGCCTGGCACCTGGGGCGTCAGGACGCTGCCTGTCACGGGCTTCTTGCGAAGGCCGCGGCGTCTGAACCGGCGCAAGCGTTCCAGAATGCGCAGCACCGTTTCTGGAGCTTGCAGGGCCAGCAGCAGCGAGCAGCGCTGCGTTCCTAGACCCAACAGCGTCAAGATTGGCGTTGTTGGCCCGGTTTTGGACAGGTGGAGGTAATAGGAGCTCTCGCTCTCCAGTCCCCCCAGCAGCCGCAATCACGTCGGCACCCTCCTGCACGGGAGCAGGCGGGTTGGATGTGGACGCACCGATGGCTGAGGTCTTCTTTTTTGGAGCCATAAGACGGAGAATGGCCCAAAAACTAGCGCGCAAACCGCTAGATTAGGTTCACACAACCTCCTTGTCCCCTACCTAGCGCACCAAAGATGTCGGGGACGAATCCACGATCACCTATGGGACCCAGGGAAGGACCCCTTTACGTTCGGCAGGGAGAGACGGTCGCACGAAGAGCAAATCTAGCGAAGAACACGACAGTGCACGAGAGAGATTTACCCAGGTTCGGGCCGCACGGATGCGTAAAACCCTACTCCTGCTTTTTGGTTTATTATCTGTATGATTGTTCTAGCTCCAGGAGCGCTACAGTACCGAGTAGCTGCGTACAATACTGGAGTTCTCTCTTTTTCAGTTCCTCCCCCCTTTCACGTTGCCTATGGGCCTCCTTTTATATGCACAAAGGGGTCACCAACAGGTGGCAAACAGTAAAGGTAGAGGTGGAAAGTTGCTACAGTAAGGCCACTATTACCAGGATGACATGTCCTACCTACCACTGACGGCAGGGGACAAGGGCATTAAATGCCCATGCCTTTGCTATCCAGATACATGTACCCGGACGTCTTGGACGTGGGAAAGCCTATCCCACCTGCTCCTGCACCGCTAGCTATAGTGCACCGCCGTCTACACAGTGCCCTGCCACACACACTTGGAAGGACCCAGAGCGCCACGCTGGCAGAGGCACTGGGGCAGCAGCACAGTAGCACAGTGGTACAGTAACGCTTGCCGCGGCAAGACCTTGCCGCACCTGACAGCTTGGCGCAACCCATAGTTTGCCGTGCAAGGTAACTTGCCGGGGCAAGTACCTTGCCGCAGCCAATACCTTGCCGCAGCCAATGACTTGCCGGGGCAAGTACCTTGCCGCGGCAAGTACTCTGCTTCAGCAATGCCCAGGCTGGGCCTCAGCTGTCCCTCCCGGCAAGCTCCTCTTGCCGGGGCCTTAACTCTTGCTTTGTATACTTTGTTCTTGAATGGCTTAAAGATCTTGAGCTTCTCTCTGGCTGTCCTCCCGCAAGCCTGGCCGCGGGATGCTACTACTGCCCGTGCACAAGTACGGGGTACTAGGGTACCCCTATTCTAGTACACCGACAGTGGCCCATTATACGGACTTCCCTGAAAGAATTGGGGATGCACATTCCAATTGAAAAGTGGACCCCTGGAGCCTGCTCCTTTTGAGAATAAAGATAGTTGCTCATGAGGGAATGGATACTTTAATTCTTCTTCGGGTGAAATGAATTCATCGCCATATACCACAGAGCCAAAACGGCGAGCAGAAACTAATCTTGGTTCTAAAGGACCCACATCTTGCAATACATTCGCTATGTTGAGAGACAACTTGAGCGAAGATGGGGCGGGATTCATGACTGAGGGAGCTGCAGAGGTAGATGGCAGCTAAGCAGATTTCTTCACTGGGGGCACAGAGGCCGAATCAATCACTGGTGGAGGCTGGGATTTTTCTTCAGGAATCTTCTATTGTTGAACAGTCGCAGAGGCCGAGACATTTGGTGCTTCATGAGCTTGAGGCTCGGACTGAGGAATTTCACCTTTCTCTGAGACCGTTCGCTTGGGCGGAATCTCTTCTTGAGCAGGGGAGGCCATAGGCACTGGTTCAGTTGGCCTTGGCAAAGGAGGAGCATCCGAATCTTGGACTTGTGGTTGCGAGGGAATAACTGGCTCAGGTGAATTTTCTTTCTGCGGCTGAGCCTTTGGGCTATTCGGTGGTATTTCTGATGTAGCAGGAGGTACTTTTTCTTGGCAGTTTTTTTTATGCTTCTTCGTCTGTTGAGCAGTTTGATCAATGTGGCCTTTGACCAAGTCATTATAGCCAGTAACCTCTGCTTGATGTTCGTCACAAATCTTACGAACAACTGCATCCAGATCTGAGTGAAAACACTGTTGCAGAGGAGATTCATGGCACAGTTGACATCCTTGTAGGAATCTTCGAGTGCCTTGATGACAAATTTGGTAGAAGTAGTTTTCATACGAGCATCAACATCATTTAGTTCGGCAGTCAGAGTCTTGATCTCAACACCATCTTCTCTCATATCTTGAACAACTGTGGTGGCCTGGGCAATTACTTCAGGAGAGATAGGCAAAGAGCTTACTTCTCCATTGAAAGGATTGTCCACAATTTTATCAAGTTGCTCCATGATGAACATATGACTGTAATAGTGAGGAGCGTCAGACTTGTCAAGGGCAGCAGCTTGCACAGGAACTTGCTCGGAAGGTGGCATTGATGCCAATGGCTGAGTTAAGGTGGGAGCAAATTTAGCAGCCTTCTCCTTCGGATCAGAAACTTGTGGAGCATTTTGCTCGGGAGTAGGGGCCTTGATTTTCTTCACATCAAGCTCGGAATTTGTTCTCCAGGCTTTGCAATGCTTACAGGAGCATCAACAACCAAATCCTGCAAGTTGATAGCTTCTGGATGAGGAGTTCTACTCACATGTTGTTGCATGGTGACAATGGTACGAGGAGTTTTCCTAAGAATGATCTTCTTCGGAAGAGCTTTTGGAACAGGAGGAGCATGAAGATCTGGCAACACCGTTGAGGTGGTGATGTTTACTTGCTCGCTGAGAGTAGCAGCAACTTCATCTTTTGTGAGCGGAGGATCATCTTTATCTGATGAATTGCTTTCAGCAGAGTCATTTGCTTGTTCAGCTGGTTTCTTCTTCGGAGCACTTCTTTGCTTGGCAGCGGCACTGGGATCATGTTTGCGCTTGGAGCGGCTTTTAGGTATTCCTTCAGCCTTTTTCTTTTCGACATCATCCTTGAGAAGTCGACGATTTTCCTCTTCATGAGCCCTTTCCTTTTTAGCCTTCTTTGCTTGCTTGATGGCATTATTCTGACATTTAGCCAGCTCATCGGGATAGGATTCGGGAGTCCAAAGAGATGACGCATGAGCATTTGGAGGAGGCGGTGGTCTCTCCTGGGGATCATTTGGCTTGATAAGACCAATTTCTCGGCACTCACCCCACGGTGGATGAAATGCAAAGTTCTGAGCAAATCGAGGATGAATCATTTCATAGTTGAACCATTTATGAACCCAGTGGCGTCGAATCCATTGCAGACGCTTATCTCTTTGTTGCTTAGTTTCTCCAGGAGCAGTGTTATAATGATCATGAGAAATATATTCTGCAGTGTTTGTGTAAGGTTGTCTGTCACCTCTCTTTTTCTTCGGAGCATCTTCTTCTTGCTCGTCAGCATTTTGCTCGGAGCACTTGCGTTTGCTGGTTGAGGGGCCTACCATTGGGCCCTTTGTGTTCAGAGCTTTAGACTCATCAGCTGTGCCCAAAATAATATCTTCTCCATCAGCCATGCTCATTGGTCGAGCAGAATCCTCAACTGCGTGCATACACCTGTGAACAAAGATAGATGCGGGGGAAAATGGGGACAGGGTTACGAATGCTCACAGCAAAGTTTTGCGAACGAAAACATTTTGAAGAAGATTTAGATGCAGACTTTGAGAAATGTTTTGTATGAGAGAAATGTGTAGAACGAACTAGTAGGTTCGAAGAATAACTAGTTAACATGCTAAGCATTCCATTCGTACGAGACATAACACAAACCCTAGATCTGAAAAATTTCGGATGTGAGGAACAACTACAAACCACATCCGCACAAGTTACCTAGCAGTAAAGATCTGAGAATTGCAGTAAAAACAAGATATTTCTACTATGGATGAACTCGAATGCGATGGAAGGAAGGACGAGTTCGCACTGGGCATACCCTAACTCGGTGATGTCCAGCAGCTACGGCGACGCGGGAAGGAGGATGACCCGCGGCGGCAAGGAATGACTTCGGCGACTTCTTTCCGGCAGCAAAGCGGCGAAGACGATCATCGGCGTCAAGCTCAAGGTGGAGCAGAGAGGTAGGGCTTCAGAGGATAGAAGGAGGAATAGATTTGGGGAAGACGGTGAAGCGGTATATATATATATATGCGAAGGGAAATAACCGCTCCCTGTGAATCAGATCAGACGACCATCGACCGAGGACTTTTCGGATTCAACGGGCCAGATTGAGTTGTAGTTGCTGAATAGCACGTGGCAACCATCATCAAAGATCATGGTCCAAACTTGGGCGGGAAACCCCAAATTTTGGGTGGCTTTCGCCAAAATAGATTAAGTTCGGACCGAAACTTTAACGTGGTCAAGGACACCAGATAAAGTTTCATTTCCAGATGAAATTGAGCATTCGTAACGGAATAGCATGGACTAGAAGAGATAGAATAGAGGGAAAATAGGGTCCTAGGCATTTCACTCAGATAATAAACACAAACACTCGAGAGAAAAGCTATGAGTGAAATACATTCGGACTAACACAAAATCTGCCAAACGAAAGGCAACTCAACGAGAGAAAAATTGTGGTGGCGTGACCCACCGTATAAGAACTATATGACACCGAGCGTCGCACAATTATCATGGCACCCAGTTAGTCTAGTTCTTCATTAATGTATTCACTCTCAGAAAGAAAATTTCACTTTGTCCAAATTTTCAAACTCTTCGAGTGTTATGCACCCATTCCTTCTAAGATGTGGAAGTGTTTGCACGGGTGCCAAGTCCATCTTACTGCATGTTTGCAGAATCTAGGATATTTAGCTCACACTGTAACGCACAGAATCTTTTCTCATCGAGAGGCTTGGTTAAGATGTCAGCAAGATTATCTTCGGTACTGACATGATAAATAGCATTATCTCCTCGAGCAACATGATCACGAATGAAATGATGTCTGATGGCAATATGCTTGGTCCAAGAGTGCTGCACTAGATTGTGTGCAATTTTGATCACACTCTCATTGTCACAGTATAGTGGAATGTTCTTGACCTAGATGCCATAATCCTTCAGAGTCTGCTTCATCCAGAGCAACTGAGTGCAACAAGCGCCAGCAGCAATATATTTGGCCTCAGCCATAGAAAGTGAAACACAATTCTGCTTCCTTGATGACCAGCATACTAAAGATCTACTGAGGAAATGGCATGTCCCCGAAGTAGATTTCCTGTCAACCAAGTCACCTGCGTAATCTGAGTTTGAATATCCAACAACATCAAACTATGCTCCCTTAGGATACCATAAACCTAAGGTGGGGGTGTGAGCCAAATATCTCAGAATACGCTTGACCGCTTGGTGATGCGATTCTTTCGGTGCAGCTTGATAGCAGGCACACATACAAACACTCAACATAATATCAGGTCTGGATGCACATAGGTAGAGTAAAGAACCAATCATCGATCAATAGGCTTTCTGATCATAATCCTTACCATACAGATCTGCGTCCAACTTACCATTCGTGGGCATTGGAGTTTTGTAGCCCTTAAGTTTGCAATCTTGCATTTTGAACTTCTTCAGACAGTCTTTGAGATATTTCTCCTGAGATATGAAAGTTCCATTTTCCTATTGACGTATTTGCATTTTGGGAAAGAACTTAAGTTCACCCGTCATAGACATTTGATATTTCTTGGACATCATTCGCCTGAAATCCAAGCTGTAGGCATTGTTAGTACAGCCAAAGATAATATCATCCACATAAATTTGACACACGAAAAGATCACCATCAACAGCACATGAGAAAAGAGTGGAATCAGTGGATCCTGGCTTGAACCCTTTGTCGAGCAGAAACCTCTTCAGGGTGTCATAGCAGGCTCGAGGGGCTTGCTTCAGCCCATATAAAGCCTTTTCCAACCAGAAAACTTTGTTAGGAAACTAAAGGTTTTCAAAGCCAGGTGGCTACCTAACATATACTTCCTCATCAATTACACCATTGAGGAAAGCACTTTTCACAGCCATTTGATAAAGCAGGATATCATTATACTTTGCATAAGCGAGAAGAATGCGAATTGCCTCAAGGCGAGCAACAGGAGCATAAGTTTCACCGAAGTCAATACCTTCTACCTATGTATACCCTTGAGCAACAAGACGCACTTTGTTTCTCACAACAATGCCATTTTCATCTTGCTTATTCCTAAATATCCATTTAGTGCCGATGATATTGTGCTTCTTAGGATTCGGTTTGTCAACCAACTCCCATACATCATTCAATTCGAATTGCACCAACTCTTCTTGCATAGCATTCATCCAATCGATATCATTCATGGCTTCCTCATACTTAGTAGGTTTTGTCAAAGAGACAAAGGAGAAACTGCCACAATAGTTAGCCAAACGAGTACGAGAACGAGTCATGTGTCGATAACCTGGATTCTCGAGATCTTCGAGAATTAATGTAGGATCAACTTAATTAGCCACTCGTAGGTGAAGATTATCATCTTGAAGATCATTTTCTTCAGCATCGACATTGGGATTTGCATTTGTATTTCTAGCTTCATCATGATGGCCATTTTGATCGGCATTTGCATCAGGGTTGCCATTCGCATTCGGAGTAGCATTTTCTTCGGCAGTGGCTTGGCGTGTTCTGCTTCGAGTCATGGGGGGCATCATCATCGGATGAGTTAGGTACATTTCCTTCAACTGGCTTGACACTCCCAATGGCCATTTGCTGAATAGCCTCCCAAATCGTTGGTTCATCTATCACATTAGGCAGGTGCTCCTTTTGAGAGCCGTTAGATTCATCGAACCACACGTTTACCATTTCCATAACTTTCCCGTGCTGAGAGTTATAGACATGATAAGTATGCGAGTTCGAGCCATAACCAAGAAGAAAACCTTCATGTGCCTTAGGTGCAAACTTGGAATTATGATTCATATCACGAATGTAACAAGGTGCACCAAAAACAATAAATAAGAAACATTTGGTTTCTTGCCAGTGATAAGCTCATATGAAGTTTTCTTAAGGAATTTGTGAAGATAAACATGATTGATAACATGACAAGCAGTGTTGATAGTATCAGCCCAGAAGCGAATAGGAGTTTTATACTCACTGAGCATTGTTCTCGCCATTTCAATGAGAGTTCTATTCTTTCTTTCAACAACTCCATTCTGTTGGGGGGTGTATGTGGCAGAGAACTCATGAGTAATACCATTTACGTTGAGAAAATCTTCGATATGAGTATTTTTGAACTCAGTACCATTGTCGCTTCTAACATGCTTAATTCGCATATCATACTCATTTTGGGCCTTCTTAGCGAATCTTTTGAAGATGTCTTGGGTGCAGTTTTGTCTTCGAGAAAGAATACCCAAGTGTAACGAGAGAAATCATCAACAATAACCAGACCATAGTGACTGCCACCAAAACTTGCATAGTTTTGAGGTCTGAATAAATCCATATGAAGAATTTCCAGAGGTCTTATTCTGGTCATGACGGTCTTTGATGAATGATGCTTCTTGGCCAATTTGCCGGCCTCACACGCAGCACAAAGACGATCCTTGTCGAATTTTACATCAGGAATGCCACGGAGATGATTTTTCTTCACGAGAGTCTCCAAATTTCTCATACCTGCATGACCAAGTCTTCGGTACCATAGCCATCCTTCGATTGCTTTTGCAAGCAAACAAGTTTGGACAGAGGGACCCTTAGAGAAATCCACAATATATAAATCACCCTTTCTATTTCCTTCAAAGATGAAGGAATTGTCACAGGCCATAAAGACAATGCATTTCGATATGGAAAATAGAACTAGCATGCCTACATCACATAGCTTGCCAACCGACATAAGATTAAATCCAAGAGACTGAACAAGTAGAACATCATCAATAGTCTTGTCCTTGAAAATAGCAATTTTACCTAACCCAATTACCTTTCCTTTGTTGTTGTCACCGAAAGTAATATACTTCATAGATGAAGCAGTTAAGTTGGGGTCAACAAACAACGACTTGTCTTCGGTCATATGACTAGTGCATCCACTATCCATTATCCATTTGGTACACCCGGAGACATAGTCCTGCAGAAGAATTAGGCTTTCTTAACCACCCACATCTTTGTAGGTGGCTTCGAAGCAAATGAGCAAGCAGGATATGATTTCTTTTGATAACCATAATTGTTACTCAAAGCAGTGTGAGCATAATTGAAAGAATAGGCATTAAAATTCTTTCCAGATGAATGAGTATAGTGGTTGAATGAGGTATGCATATATTCATTCTGTCAAACGCAATGACGAGCATTTTCTGCCTGCATGGTTAGTGACGAAGCAATAGACAATGCATCAATAGTTTTCCTTGGCACCCAAATAGCTTTCTTTGGGGGGGGGTCATTCGTGCTGTTAGGTCCAACATAGCGAGCAACAACCTCACCATATTGGTTTTTGAATAGCCTGTAGTTGTCAGAGAATCATCATAAGAATATCTAGGGATATGAGAGTCATATCACGAAAGCAAAGTTGGATCAAGCTTTTGCTCTTGGCAGGCACCCACACAATGTGAGGATATTGATCAGATTCCCAGTAGGAGCCATCCTCATTCAGTTTCCTGTCGAAACCGACACCTTCTTTCCTGGGATTTTTGTGAAGAATGGATTTCTTCAGAACATCACAGAGAGTTTGATGCCCTTTGAGAGATTTGAACAAGCATGTCTGAATAAGATCCTTCAACCTAGCATTCTCATCACACACAGAACCATTTTCCTTGACAGAGGGGTTAGCACTCACAGAAGATTCAGCATTTGATTCATTATTGCTACGTTCAAGGCACTTTAAGCAGGGTAGTATAAACACTTCAGGTTTCTCATTGAGTTGTTGGGTGAGAAGAGAAGTTTCTCTGATCAAGTCATCGTGGGCCTCTTTCAGCGACTCGAGTTCCTGTTTCTTTTTCAGGTAATCATAAGTCAATTTCTTGTGGTTGGCTGAGAGAAAATCTTGGCGACTTGACAGTTCATCCATTCGTGACTTGAGAGTAGAAAACTATTCAGTCAATGACTGATTTTTCTCCATCTCCTCAACCAACAACCCTTCAGATTTCCTGAGGGTTTTCTCAATTTTCTCAAGAGAGTTTTGTTGTATATTAGCAATTTTGATCAGTTTAGCATGGTCATCCTCATCCAAAAAATATTGATCACTAGAGTGAACTTTGTGATGTTTGGAGGATACCTTTTCCTTCGAAGCTTTAGCAATGAAGCAGTAGGTAGGAGAATTGTTGTCGCTTGAATGTTTATCGAAGAAGCTTGATGGAGGGGTGGAGGCATATGCTATACCAGCCATGCCGGACTCAGAGTCCTCATCAGATTCATCAACTTCTTCAGAGTTAGATGACTCTTATTCATCGGAGTCCATCTCCTTGCCTATGTATGCCTTGGCCTTGCGAGAGGTATTCTTGCGGTTGGAGGAGGACTTGGAGGGATTCCTCGAAGAAGATCTTGACGAAGACTTTGAGGCGAAGCTGTCCTTCTTCTTGAAGGATTTCTTCGTTTTCTTCTCATCATCGGAATCGTAGTTCTTGCTCCTGCTTTTGCCTCGATAGTTGCCTAAATCATATCTTCCACTCGCACAGATTTCAGCTTCCCAGAGAGGACAGTCAGAAACGAAATGTCCTGGCTTTTTGCACTTGAAGCAGGTGTAATCTCCCATAGGTTCTGATGAAGATTTTGAACCGCCAGAGTTGCTGGAACCTTTCTTCTGAAATTGGTTCTTTTTGTGAAGGCGCTGGAATCTCTTCGTGATTAGAGCGAGATCTTTACTGATCCTTTCTGTGTCATCTGAATCTTCTTCGGCATTTCCTTCTGAGGAAGAATCAGCCACAGCTTTGAGAGCATGACTTTTGCGGTGACTTGAATCATACAGATCTCTCTTTTCTTCTTCTTGTTCTTCGTGAGTGTTTAGCCTTTCCATGATGTCAGCAATGTCGAGATACTTGAAATCAGCTCGTTCCCTGGTCATCAGAACCCAAGTGTCGAATGAACTGTCAAGAGATCGAAGCAGTTTCTTCACAACTTCATGATCAGTGATATCTTTCGCACCGAGACCTTACAGCTCATTTGCGATGTCACTCAAACGGTCGAAGGTTTGCTGGCAGCTTTCATTTCAGATTTGCTTGAACCAATTGAACTTCGCTAGAAGAGTATCAATGCGAGCTTCTTTCTAAGTTGAAACACCCTCATTTATCTTTTTGAGAATGTCCCACAATTCCTTCGCAGTTTCACATTGACGATAGCGAATAAATTAAGCACGAGAGAGATGACGACCAATTTCATCTTTGGCTTGTGCGTCCAACTGAATGAGTCTCTTCTCGCGGTCATTGGGGGCCTGGGGTATTTCAATCAAGACTCCATTCTGCACCACATTCCACATATCATCATCAATAGCTCAGAGACGGATCTTCATCTTCTCTTTCCAGAAGGGATAGTCCGTCCAATCGAAGATGGGAATCTTAAGATGCGACTTGTAGCTCACTGAAGACATACTTAAACTCCAAGGTGGCTAGACCAAAATGAGCAGAGTCAAGGAGTACCTTGCTCTGATATCAATTGTAGGAACGAAGTATGTCTACTAGAGGGGGCGGGGGGTGAATGGGAGTTTTAAAATTTCTGCGGAAATATCAAAACTCTCGGAACCCAGCAGCGGAGCGAATGAAAAACATAGTACAGTGAGCGAGTACAACTATCGAATGGAAACTACAGCATGCATTGAGGCAAATCACATGATTGAAATCATATGAATGAAAAGAGGAGGAACAGATGTAACCAGTGATGCGAAAGAGAATTTGTTCGACCAATTCGTCCTTCTGCACAAGGACTACGTCTGGTTGGAGAGGTTGTGATTTAACACAGAAGATAAACTCTCTTCATCCTATTCTCCTCGACAATTGGTTAGTCAACCAATGCCGATTACTCATGGTAGATACTTTAGGTGATCACCAAACCTTCACAGACTTCTTCTTCGAGAACCATAGTCACTCTTGATCTCTGAAGAAATTGACACCTAACCGTTTAGAGAGTTTGCAGCTCTCAAGAGTAATAGGCGGAGGGTACTGGACTTAGATTCGAGTGATGCTGAACCACTATCTAATTTTTCGGCTCTAGGGGTTTTGTCTCGGTGGATTTTAAACTCAAATCACTCGGAGAGGGGGTTGCTCAACAATCTTCTCATAATCAAACGGAGCAGCCACTGGACAAAGCCGGTGCGGGGTGGCTATTTATAGCCGTAGCCTTCCCGGATGGGAAATGACCATTTTAGACACGCGGTCCAGCCAATGGCCAACCGACACGTTCACAACGGTCGGATTTTGGAGCAACGGTAACATTACTTGAGGAACAAGTAATGCTAACTCCTCGTTCTGAGCCAAATCTCTCACAGCGAAGAAGATCACGGTCTCTTGCTGACAAGTATTTGCTCGAAACACAAAGAGATTTCTCTCACAACTTTCATAGAATTTGGGTTTAGCATCAAAGAATCAAAGTTTCGAACACTACACCCTTCTTAATAGTACGGTGGTCCTATGACCCAATAAAGAGAAGAGAAACAACGAAATAAATGCTACGCCTTTACTTCACCTTCAATCTCCTCGGTCGCAGTCACTTCCTTCGGACGAGCACCGAACCAATTGCTTCGCGTTAGCAATTTTTGAGGGGTCACTCTTGTCAACATAATCTTTGGTGATAACCTTCACTGCTGCACAGGGGATTATCTTCATCGTTTGAATCAAACTCCTCTTAATTCCAGGGGCGTGTTACTCTGTGTGCACTTGCAAACACATAAGTCCCATACTGTTTATGTCAACAAGCTCCAAAACATAAGGAGGAAGGATATTGCACCAACACCGGTACACCTACTTTCCCCTACATCTGCTAGCCTACCCGGAAAGGCTCACAGAAACTTACTCAGCTATGCCAGAGCCCATATTGGCTTGTGGCTGCACACGGAAGTTTCTAGGCATGAAATATCGTATGATACCTTTGAGCCTGGGTGGCATTCCGTAGGGTGATCTCACGGGTCCTCCGGGATCCCCTAGGGCAAGCACTGGATTCTCCAGGTGCCCAACCATTCCACCCAGAGTTATGTTTATGTTTCCACTTTAAGGTGACCCTTAATTATTATTTCTCTTTCATAACTTGCATGAATCACACATACCACCCCATCTACAAGCATGGCTAAGTAATATATATGACATAACGAATATTCCCGGGGTGATCAAAGGTCATAGGTTCCTACCTCATGAACTACATAGCAATGCCACAATTTCAATTCCTACTCATGCAAATATTGGGTGGAACTAATGCATAGTAAAAACTAGGTAATAAAAGTATGATCAAAGTGTGAAACTTGCCTTCCTGACGTTCATTAAACTCTAAATATTGGTAGTACTCTGCCTCACACTCCAGACAATCTAGCATAAGCAAGCAATAACATACATAAGCATACAAGTAAAGATCCAAAAATACAACGAGGAAAACACTTATGAAAACTCCAAAAAGAACCAAATAAAGCTTCTGTACAGAACATAATTTTAACAGTAGCAAAATTATATGGTTTTGGTTTTAACAGAAAGTACACGCCACAAGCTTCGATCTGCAAAAAGAATCACCTAAAACGGAGTTACGAAACTCAAGTTATGGCCTAATGAAGTTCAAATACAAATCTGATCGAATTCAAATTTTAAAAATTTAAAAATAATTTTCGTTTGGTTCTCTGGATAGATGGGTTTTTTATGAAACCGTAGGAGAAAGAATCAACTAATTTGGATCTATAGATTATAAGATATGCTAAATGAAAAATCTGACAGAAATCTAAAATTAGAATTTTCTGAAGAAAAAAACTAATTTCGGCCATAGGCCATGTGGCGCTCTCTGATTGACTGGGAGGTGTTTGATGCGGCTGTTTTTGAGAGGGTGACCGCTATCTAAGGGTTTCGATAACAACGGCTTGTAAAAAACTGAGTGGCCGGTTCGATTGAAACCGAAGAAAAACCGATCTAACCGATCTAAATAATAATAAAAAACAAGACATTTTATTAACTGAAACAAAAAGGTGTTCGTGCATCTTACAGAGGAGAACGAAGGTGTTGGGGGTGGCTCGGGTCCAGTGGGGCGACGGCTCCGGCGATCGTCGGCGTCGACGAAGCTTTCGGTAGGATGTAGCGGAGAGTGGCTCGTCCGGTGGTCAAGTAGGAGATGGTCGGCTACGACGGATGGCGACAGAACGAGGTGATGAAGCTCGGCGCTTCGGGTGCTCCGGCGAAGACGGCGAAGTCGGGGTGGCGTCTATAGATGGAGAGGGGATGCAAGACCTTGTCAAAAAGAATCTAGGGATCAAGAGTAGTCGAAACACAAAAGGAGGAGGCTCGGGATGGCTCACCAGCGTCGGAATACGGTGATGAACGGTAGCTTCTACAGCAAGATTGGAACGACGAGTGCGCGTCATTGGAGTTGATTTGGCGAGGGGTTTCGAGGGGAATCGGTCAACAGGGGTCGTGGCTATTTATTGGACATCTTTCGTGGGCGAGGGGGAGACTAGAGATAGGATTCCCATGAGTTTGAAACGAAGTCGGCGTCGGGTGCGTGTCCAGATAGGATTCTATTCTGTTGGGTTCGTGGGAAAGAAGAAGAAAGGTGGGGCCCAGGCGCCAGGTGGAGAGAGAGAGATCACGAGGGAGAGAGCAAATCAGGGAGCGAGGGATCAGGCAAGCAAGGGGAGTGGGCCCTGGCCTCTGCTCGTGCTGCCGGCTGGCCTGCTATCTGGCCGCGCCTCTAGTGGATACGCCTGGCCTGGCTGCTGCTGGGCCGGCTAGGCTGGGCGCTGGCGGCTGCATTTTTTTCTTCTTCTTTTTAAATCATTTTTTCTTTACATAAGCATTAAAGCACTCAAAACACAAATAAAAATAAGCCTAAAAATCCCAGAAAAAATCACATAAATCCGTCCTAATAAATGGACTTAGGTGAACATTTTTCCTGGCTTAAATGCAAAATTTAAAAATAAACATTTTTACTATGATAATAAAATTTGCATTAAAATAATTTGCAAAAAAACCAAATAAATATATTTTGGTTTCAAATTCAATTTCCAATATTTCTTATCTGTTTTTTTAAGAAGTCATTTTATCTTCTCTCTTTATTTTCTTTTGAAATAATGGAAGTGAATTTTGGTGAAACCAAATATGATCCAAATTCCAAATTTTGAAATTTCAAAAATGGATTTAGGGAAACTTCCAACTCTCTCTTTTTGGTCCTTGAGTTGCTCAAAGTCCCTTGGATCTGATTCAAACGAAAATCAATGGGGCAAAAATGCATAAATCATGGATGCATATGAATGATCTATTTATAAACATCCAAATTCAAAATTGGGATGTTACATCACAACACTTCTATTAAAATGCTTAAATAAGTTTTTTCCCCGAGGTTTTGAGTCCCTAGATATTTCATGACTCATGGTGGTTCACATTTTACTCATGGTGCTTTCTGTAAACTTCTTGCTAAATATGATGTCAACCATAGAATTACATCTCGTTAACATCCTCAATCTAGTGGTCAAGTTGAAATTAAGTAATAGAGAAATAAAGTTAATTTTGCAAAAGACCGTTAATAGATCTAGAAAGAATTGGTCTAAGAAACTTGATGATGCATTGTGGGCTTATAGAACTGTATATAAGAATCCTATGGGTATGTCTCCGTACAAAATGGTTTATGAAAAGCATGTCATTTACCTCTTGATCTAGAACATAAAGCATATTGGGCAATTAAAGAACTTAACTATGACTTCAAACTTGCCGGTGAAAA
This sequence comes from Thinopyrum elongatum, assembly GCA_011799875.1. NCBI lineage: Eukaryota > Viridiplantae > Streptophyta > Magnoliopsida > Poales > Poaceae > Thinopyrum > Thinopyrum elongatum. The sequence goes on from CM022297.1 coordinate 235,731,624, forward strand.
TAGGTTATTTGATATTAGCTCGTTAGATGAATGGAGAATCCAAGCTTATGAAAATGCTAAGTTGTTTAAAGAAAAAGTTAAAAGATGGCATGAGAAAAGAATTCAAAAACGGGAATTGAAAGTGGATGAGTATGTTCTATTATACAACTCTTGGTTCAGATTCTTTGTAGGAAAACTTCTGTCTAAATGGGAAGGACCGTATATCATCGAAGAAGTTTATCGTTCTGGAGCTATCAAGATCAACAACTCCGAGGGCACTAATCCGAGGGTGGTCAATGGACAAAGAATTAAGAATTATATCTCAGGTACACCTATTAATGTTGAAACTAACATTGTTCAAACTATGACACCGGAGGAACACATAAGAGAAACCTTCCGGAACACTCCAGAACCATGAAAAGGAATAGGTATGTGATACGGTAAGTAAACCGACTCCAAAATTCCATAAAAATATTTTCTGTCCTTTTTGGAATATTAGAAAAAATACCAAAATAAGAAATAGCCGAGGGGACCCACGAGGCACCTGGGTGCGCCCACCCCATGGGTGCCCCCTGGTGGCTCGTGGGCCCCTTGTGTGCCTTCCCGATTCATTTTTCTTTTGGAATACTTGTTTTGCAACATAAAAATTCTTTATATATACTCCCGGATGTTTTGACCACCATACCGCAGAAATCTCCTCTGTCTTTGTTTCGTGCTATTTTTTTCTCACAGATCTAGATCGCCATGGCTCCCCGAAGGCTCCGCACCAAGCACCGGATCATGCAACTTTTGTCAAGAAAACACCCATACAACAAGGTTTATTATGAGTGGTCGTCAGGAGAGGAGGACACCGGCAAGGAGGACAAAGCTGAAGAGGTCACGGGAAGCCAAACTCAGGATAGAGATCAAGCCATGCCTATGGAAGAGACCATGGAGAAGGGAGATATTCTGCAACCCCTTTATGATCATCTCTCTCCATCTGAAATTGATACCTTAAGGGTCTTTGAAAAAATCTATGCTCGAAATACATCTCTCATTCATGAAGTTATTCTGCTGGAGGAGCAAAATTGTGCTCTTCGGAATATCAATAGAAATCTGGAGTACCTTTTGAAGCTGAAGAACATGCCTACCTCATCATCACCATCCCCGAAGAAATAAACTTGAGTACACGGGTATGGGCACCACCCTAGGCTTGTGCCAAGCTTGGGGGAGGTGCCCCGGTATCGTATAACCATCACTTTTATTATCTTTACCTACCTTAGTTTGATCCTTAGCTATTTCGTGATTTAGTAGAATAAAAGATTAGTATGATCTATTTTTGAGTGCTAGTTTCATGATCTATCTATCTATGTAATCGAGTTGAGAGTTATATAATAAAGAGTAGTTTGAGTTTTGCTTCTTTACTTTTATGTTTCAATCTTAGCAATGAAAATAATGAACAGATCATATGCTAATCCCATGGAAAGTAATGACTTTACATAAAGAAAAGTATAAGTGGTAAAATTTATTGGAAGTTAACAAACATAGTATTGGTCAATGATGCAATTCATGAAAAATTAATAAGGGAAGAGAAGATTCACATATAAATATACTATCTCAAACATCTTTTATGATTGTGAGCCCCCATTAAATATTCTATGTCAAATTGTTGATATTGGACAAGGAAGACAACGTAATGAGTTATGTTTGCTTATATTCACATAGAAGTTATATTGTTATGGATCCTCCAACATGTGGTGCTTGCTCAATATCTTTGCTAGCCAAAAATCCGCACCAAGTAGAGATACTACTTGTGCATCCAAAACCCTTAAACCCAATTTCATGCCATGAGAGTCCACTATATCTACCTATGGATTGACTAAGATTGTTCAAGTAAGTTGTCATCGGTGCATAAAGCAATAAAAATTGCTCCTAAATATGTATGATCTTTTATTGTAAGGGAAAATAAGCTTTCTACGATCTTGTGATGGTAAAGAAATAAAAGCGACAGACTAAATAATAAAGGTTGCTATCACAAGGAGCAATATAAAGTGATGTTCTTTTACATTAAGAGCTTGCACATCCAAAAATAAAAAGCGCATGACAACCTCTGCTTCCCTCTTCAAGGGCCTATCTTTTACCTTTATGTATTTACTTTTCATGCAAGAGTCAATAGTGCTCTCCTATATTCCTTTTTCATTTTTCTGTTTGCAAGCATCATGTGGAGGGGAAAGATCTAGGCATATATATCCAGTTGGATACGAGTGATCATGAGTTATTATTGTTGACATTACCCTTGAGGTAAATGAGTTGGGAGGCGAAACTATAAGCCCCTATCTTTGTATGTGTCTAACTGAAACTTTTTGTATGTCGTGAGTGTCAACAATCATAGAAGAGTAAATGATAGTTGAGTATGTGGACTTGCTAAACAAAAGCGCTTACATGAGACCCTTCCTGAAAATATGATGAATTGTAATTTCCTTGTTGACTGAGAACATAGTTTGTTAGTTTTCAAGAAAGTTTATGCTTTATACTTTGTTATTGTGATGAATTGTTACTTGCTCATGAGAAGTTCTATGATAATATATATTGCTGCTATGATAATGATCATGATGCTACTATGTCCGTATTTTATTTTTATCGACACCTCTCTGTCTCTCTCTCTCTCTCTCTCTCTCTAAACATGTGGACATGATTATCGATATCGAATTTCGCTTGAGGACAAGCGAGGTCTAAGCTTGGGGGAGTTGATACGTCCATTTTGCATCATGTTTTCTTACTGTTATTTATAATGTTTTTGATCAATATAATACTTGGTGGTGCAATTCTAATGCCTTTTCTCTCTTAATTTGCAAGATTTACATGGAGAGGGAGATTACCGGCAGCTGGAATTCTGGACCTGAAAAAGCTATATCAGAGATACCTATTGTACACAACTCCAAATGAGCTGAAAGTTCACGGAGAATTATTTTGGAATATATAAAAAATGTGGGAGAAAAGAAATATTAGAGGGGGGCCACCAGGTGCCCACGAGGCACATGGGCGCACCCACCCCCTGGGCGCGCCCATGTGGCTTGTGGGGCCCCTGGCCGGCCTCTGAGGCCCATCTTCTCCTATATGATGCCATTTGCCCTAGAAAAAATCAAGAAAGGACTTTCGGGACAAAGCGCCACCGTCTTAAGGCGGAACCTGGGCAGGAGCACTTTTGCTCTCTGGCAGAGCGATTCTGCCGGGGATACTTCCCTTCGGGAGGGGGAAATCGAAGCCATCAACATCACCAACAACCCTCTCATCGTGGGAGGACCAATCTTCATCAACATCTTCACCAGCACCATCTCATCTCAAACCCTAGTTAATCTCTTGTATTCAATCTTTGCCTCAAAACCTCATATTGGTACCTGTGGGTTGCTAGTAGTGTTGATTGCATCTTGTAGTTGATGCTAGTTGGTTTATTTGGTGGAATATTATATGTTCAGATCCTTGATGATATTCAATACCCCTCTAATCTTGAACATGAATATGATTTGTGCGTAGTTACTTTTGTTCTTGAGGACATGGGAGAAGTCTTGTCATAAGTAATCATGTGAATTTGGTATTCATTTGATATTTTGATGATATGAATGTTGTTGTTTCCCTTAGTGGTGTCATAGTGAACGTCGACTACATGACACTTCACCATACTTGGGCCTAAGGGAAGGCATTGTGGAGTAGTAATTAGATGATGGGTTGCTAGAGTGACAGAAGCCTAAACCCTAGTTTATGCATTATTTCGTAAGGGGCTGGTTTGGATCCATATGTTTCATGCTATGGTTAGATTTATCTTAATTCTTCGTTTATAGTTGCGGATGCATGCGAGAGGGGTTAATCATAAGTGGGAGGTTTGTTCAGGTAAGAACAACACCCAAACACCGGTCCACCCACATATCAATATCAAAGTAGCGAACGCAAATCAAACAAACATGATGAAAGTGACTAGATGAAATTCCCGTGTATCCTCAAGAATGCTTTGCTTACTATAAGAGATCGTTCCGGCCTGTCCTTTGCTATAAAAAGGATTGGGCTATCTTGCTAAACCATTGTTGCAATTGCTACTTGTTGCTCGTTACAAACTACCTTGCTATCAAACTATCTGTTACCGATAATTTGAGTGCTTGCAGACAATACCTTGCTGAAAACTGCTTGTCATTTCCTTCTGCTTCTCGTTGGGTTCGACACTCTTACTTATCAAAATGACTACGATTGATCCCCTATTATTGTGGGTTATCAGGCTGCTGGTCCGGCTCATACATTAGTCCAGCTGGGCTAGGACCCCCTAGTCCAGGACACCAACACGGAGGGAGTAGTAAAATCTTCTCCTCGTCCTGCGAGCCACCGAGCGTGTGGGCAAGGGAGAGGGCGTAGGCGTAGTAAGCAAGCTTCTCCTCATTCTGCAAGTTGACGAGACATATCAAAGTAGTACTAGTACAAAAGTGCCTACTTTCCAGTTTATATGGCTCAATTTGAAAATCTCTTTAACCAAGGTAGATGGTGAGTGGTGGAATAAATTTGTTACTAGTTTGCAAAAGTAGTACTGAACATGTGATGGTGAAAGGAGGGAGTATGACACTTGTAGTACTACAGTTATTTTGGAAGGGATGTTCACATTTCAAGCTTCATCAAAACATTGCATGCAAGGATTAAGAGAAAACTCGGCAATGCATGTACTCCCTGAATCCTTATAGGGTCTAATGCGTTTTTAGGCTAAATTTGACCACATGTTAGAGCAATAATATGACATGCAAATTACACAAATCATATCATCAAATTCATCATGGTCATTGTACTACTAACACATGCATGCGTTGCATTTAGTACATGATAGTAAACACTCACTATCTAGTACTAGTTCATTTCTTGGTTTAGATATTGAATTGTGCCCCATAAACCGAAAGGGAGGGAATATTGTTTTTGGAACCATCCACATACTTGATGTTTTGGAGAAGGGTCATATGCCTTGCTACAACAGTACCGTCCAATCCGGGTAAAAAAAACAGTACCGTCCAATCTTCACGTGTGGTGTTTTTCTTGAAAAAATACTATGAGTGGATTCAACAATGAGTGAAATGACAGTTTCTTCGTGCGTCCAACATACTGTGGGAAAGGTGGGGCTTTGAGATTTCACAGCTCATTAGTCATTATTACTACGGCGCAACGACCAGGGTGACCGGGTGAGTCTTCCTTGCGGTTGTGCATCAAAATTTGGTGCACGACACATGGACTGGGAAGCTGGATGTCCCACATGTCGAGGAAAGGAATTACTCCTAGAATGGTTTCTCGCAAGGCTAGCAACCAATCAGCATTTGTTTATATATATTGTGCTAGTATATATAATTTTCTCAGCGACATAAAATTATACTAGTACAACGCTATGAAGCTTCCAGCATTTGTTGCATGTGTCTTGCCTTGAAGGTTTTCTCGTTACAACATTCCATTAAATACAAAGGAAACAAAAATGCATGCTAATGCATATGAATGAGTCGCATATCAAAGCCAATATTTGCTTCAAAACTGAAGATAAAGTTGCGAGAAGGTGTACAAATAAAGAAAAATGATCAATGATGTCCCTAGGCATGCTTTCATTTCCTGGCCATGGTGGACATGTTGGTAGCCACTTTCACGTGGCTCATTGATGCTCGCTAAGACATGCTGGCAAAGAGGAAAAAATAAGTAGCAGTTGGATGCATGCACCATCCGATCATTTTGTGAAGTTCCACTAAAATGGAGCTGAGCATCCCTATTGACAAGGATATTGAATAAGTGTGATTGCAATAATAGTGGCACTGTTGATGAAACATAAACACATAAATAGAAGCCAGTCACCTTCGCAATCTCTCATAAGACTAACTACTTGTTGGAGAAGATTAGGCTCATACTTGGATGAGGAGGATAGCAAAACCAATCTCCCTTTGTGCAGTCCCACTAAAATGTAGAAATGTTGCCCGTGTGACAATTTAGTAGAACCGCACAAAACACTATTAAGAAAAAAGTGATTTGCGCAGTTCACCAAAAGGTCACAATAGCAACGGGGTGAAATGGATAGCCCTATTTGCAAAAAGAGGCAGAAAGGACACAATTACTGGCCAATAACAGTTGATGAACATACACCGACAAAAAAGAAGAATATTCCTTGTCCTAAGGGAAACATAGCAGCACAGTCGTTTATCTAAAACGGCGTGAGGGCGAGATTGCAAGATGGAAAGTACACCGGTCGAGCTACGTTTTAGGCAAAGAACTAGAGAAGATCCACATGAAGGATTTTCCACATACAACCATGTGGGAAGATGGGCTGTGGAGCAAGGCCGGAGGAAGCTATACCTGAGGGTCATCGAGATGTAACTAGGAGGGCGCCAGCGGGCGAGATATGCCCATATTGCGGCAGCAAGCAAGGGGCGGAGGCCCTACCGCGTTGGAGCTTGGTCAGAGGGAGCGGCGTGTACTGGAGATCAGGACGAGCTGGCAGTGGATTTCCTGCCTCGAACACCGTTCAACGGAGCAACACTATACATCCTCCCTTTGCGTCGGCGTACGGGATCCAGCTGGATCAGTGACTAGCGATGAGAGAGAGAGAGAGAGAGAGTGGCCACCGCCATCTTGTGTGAGAGAGTGTGAAAATAGGCCAACCCCAGCAAGCAAGCATTGAGGCTCCTTCCTATATTATATTAGTATAGATGGAGTGGTTTTCTTTTTTCTTGATAACAATCATTTTATATTCAGTATGTGCCACTGAGGAATAAAACTTTATTTAAAAATAACACGCCAATGTGTCAAGTCGCACTTTGTTTCATTCGCGCGTGGTACACGACCCTCCATCAAGTGAACAACCGCTACACATGTCAAAGTATCACGTGGGCTGCCTTTTCATACAGAAATGAGTGCCACCGTGTACTCGCGTGGGTGTGGTTGGGAATGAGACGTGAGTATGTGCATCGTGCGTGCACCTCTTCTCTTCGTGCACGTACCCCACCTACATGGGTGTGTGTGTGAGAGAGATACAAACCTAGAGAGGGATGGTCTATGCGTTCATGAGTATTTTTTGGAGGCGGTGATTTCTTAATTAGTGCATTTGTGTGCGTGTGAGATAGACAAGGAATATGTGTTGATGATATCTCAAAAAAATGTAACATATGCAATGTGTGTGAAACAGAGGCCTAGATATATCATATATAGAGCGGGTGATCCACGAGAAGAGAGGGGAAGGGATCATTGGCGTGAGATATCGATAGAATCGAAGAGAGGGATGAAGTGTATGGGTGCGAGATCAATAAAGAGAGCCAGCGAAATTGTGTGTGTGCACGTCAAAGATATAGGGCGGCTGGCCTACTGGAACATGAGAGGGGTGATGTTGCTTGAACTATGTCAGTATTTCCCCAAAGAGGAAGGGATAATGCATTACAGCTACGGTAGGTATTTCCCTCAGTTATGAAACCAAGGTATCAATCCCATAGGAGAACCAAGCAACACTATGTAAACGGTACCTGCACACAAAGAACAAATACTTGCAACCCGACGCGTAAGAGGGGTTGTCAATCCCTCCACGGTAAAAAGATAGATAAATTTGTGGTAGATTGGATAAATAGCTCTCGATAAAACGTGAAATAAAATAAGTAATAAAAAAGTGCAACAAGGTATTTTTGGGTTTTTGGAATAATAGATCTGAAAATAAAAGCGAATAAAAATAGATCCCAAAGCACATATGATAAAGAATAGACCCGGGGGCCGTAGATTTCACTAGTGGCTTCTCTCGAGAAAATAGCATACGGTGGGTAAACAAATTATTGTTGGGCAATTGATAGAAGATCGAATAATTATGACGATATCCAAGGCATTGATCAATATATAGGCACCACGTACAAGATTAGTAGACCGACTCCTGCCTGCATCTACTACTATTACTCCACACATCGATCGCTATCCAGCATGCATCTAGTGTATTAAGTTCATGGAGAAACGGAGTAATGCAATAAGAACGATGACCTGATGTAGACGAGATCTATTCATGTAGGAATAGCCCCCATCTTGTTATCCTTAATAGCAACGATACATGGGTGTCTTGCTGCCCCTTCTGTCACCGGGAAAGAACACCGCAAGATCAAACCCATCACAAAGCACCTCTTACCATGGCAAGAAAAATCGATCTAGTTGGCCTAACTAAACCAAAGATTCGAAGAAGAAATACGAGGCTATAAATAATCATGCATATAAGAGATCAAATAAGACTCAAATAATATTCATGGATATAGATCATATCATAAACTCAAAGTTCATCGGATCCCAACAAACACACCGCAAAAAGAGTTACATCAAATAGATCTCCAAGAGACCATTGTATTGAGAATAAAAAGGAGAGAAGAAGCCATCTAGCTACTGCCTACGGACCCGTAGGTCTATGGTGAACTACTCACGCATCATCGGAGAGGCACCAATGAGGATGATGAACCCCTCCGTGATGGTGTCTAGATTGGATCTCGTGATTCTGGAACTTGTGGTGGCTGGAATTGTTTTTCGTTGACACCCCTAGGGTTTCTGGAATATTGGGGTATTTATAGAGCAAAGAGGCGGTGCAGGGGGGGCTCCGAGGTGGGCACAACCCCCCTGGGCGCGGCAGGGCTCCTGGGCGCGCCCTGGTGGGTTGTGCTCACCTCGGGCCTCCCCTCTAGTACTTCTTTGGCACACTGGGTGTCTTCTGGTCTAGAAAAAAATCTCCAAAAAGTTTCACTGTGTTTGGACTCCGTTTGGTACTAATATTCTGCGAAGTAAAAAACAAGCAAAAAAGAGCAACTGGCACTGGGCACTGTGTCAATAGGTTAGTCCCAAAAAATGATATAGAGTTGCTATAAAATGATTGTAAAACATCCAAGAATGATAATATAATAGCATGGAACAATAAAAAATTATAGATACGTTGGAGACGTATCAGCATCCCCAAGCTTAATTCCTAGTCGTCCTCGAGTAGGTAAATGATAAAAACAGAATTTTTATGTGAAATGCTACCTAACATGTTCATCACATATTCTTTTCTTTTGTAGCATGGACATTTGGACTTTTATGTGGTTCAAAGAAATAGTCTAGTTTTGACATGAAGATTTAAATACTCAAGCATATCAATAAGCAACCATGTCTTTCAAGAAAGTTATCCCTGGCCCATCATGCTCAATCATTGATCCATTCATGAAACACACTCGCATATTAGCTACATTCAATGTTCAAGTATGATCATAGTGCCCCTTAGTTGGTGCTTTATAAGAGAAGATGATGACTCAAATAAAATTAAAATTGCATAAAGTAAATAGATAGGCCCTTCGTAGAGGGAAGTAGGGATTTGTAGAGGTGCCAGAGCTCAAAGCTTAAATTGAGAGATAATTTTTTTTGGGAGGCATACTTTTCCCGTCAACGAAAACGACCGAGCAATTCCCAACACTTTCCATGCTAGATATATCTAGGCGGTTCCCAAACAGAAAATAAAGTTTATTCCTTTTCCCACCATTCTTTCACACTCCACGGCTAGCCGTATCCACGGGTGCCGTCCATACCAACACTTTCCAAGGAATTTATTATTTGACAACATAAAGTAAATTTCTTTTTCATTTTGGGACTGGGCATCCCTATTACCACCATACTCTTTTGCAATGACAAGTGAATAAACACTCATCTTGAGAATAACACATCTAGCATGGAAAATATTGGCCACCCCCTGCCGCTTCATGAGCGGTACGAGCACACAAAAAAGGAAATTTATTTTGAAAATTAGAGGTGGCACATACAAATTTGCTTAGAACGGCACGGGAATACCGCAAATAGGTACGTATGGTGGAATCATGTGGCAAAACTGGGTTTAAAGATTATGGATGCACAAGTTGTATTTCTACTTAGTACAAGTGGAGGCTAGCAAAAAGATTGAGAAGCAACCAACCAAGAAATGAAAAATCACATAAGTGAGCATTAAGCATAACTAACACCGAATAATGTACCACAAGTAGGATGTAATTTCATTGCATAACTATTGACTTTCGTCCTTGCATAGGGAATCACAAACCTTAACACCAATATTCATACTAAAGCATAATTACTCACCAACATGACTCACATATCACTATCATCATATCTCAAAACAATTACAAGGAATCAAGTTTAATTTGTCCAATGATCTTCATGAAAGTTTTTATTATATCCCTCTTGAATATCTATCACTTTGGCACTAGTTTCATATATTGCAATTGCTTTGACAAGCTCAAACAAATCTAAGTGAAGAACATGAGCATAAAGATTTGCATCTCTCAAAATAATTTAAGTGAAGCATGAGAGAATTTCTTCAAAATTACTAACTCTCAAATAAATCTAAGTGAAGCATGAGAGTATTTCTTCAAACATATTAAAGCACACCGTGCTCAAAAAAAAATATAAGTGAAGCACTAGAGCAATTCCATAGCTCAAAAAATTTAAGTGAAGCAAAGAGCGATTCTAAAAAATCATAGCATAATTTTGGCTCCCTCAAATAGGAGTGTCCAGCAAGGATACTTGTGACAAAATAAAAAGCAAAACAAGCAAAGACTCATATAATACAAGGCACTCCAAGCAAAACTCATGATATGTGACGAATAAAAATATAGCTCCAAGTAAAATACCGATGGTCGTTAGAAGAAAGGGGGGATGCCTTCCGGGGCATCCCCAAGCTTAGTTGCTTGGTTCTCCTTGAATATTATCTTGGGGTGCCATGGGCATCCCCAAGATTAGGCTCTTCTTACTCCTTATTCCTTCATCCATCATGATCTCACCCAAAACTTGAAAACTTCAATCACACAAAACTTAACAAAACCTTCGTGAGATCTGTTAGTATAATAAAGGAAATCACTACTTTAAGTACTTTTTTAAACCCATTCATATTTTATTTTTTGCATTATACCTACTGTATTCCAACATTACCATGGCTTATACCCCCCGATACAATCCATAGATTCATCAAAATAAGCACACAATGCAACAAAAACAGAATCTGTCAAAAACAGAATAGTCTGTAGTAATATGGACTTTGACCATACTTCTGTACCTCTAAAAATTCTGAAAAATTAGGACAATGTAGAAAATTGTATATCAATCTTGTGTAAAAAATTCAGAAACTTTCGTCACTTCTGTGATTTTTCAAAATTCTGCTACTGGACGCATACGTTTCTGTTTTTCAACAAGATCAAATCAACTATCACCCAACATGATCCCAAAGGCTTTGCTTGGCACAAAAACTAATTAAAACATAAAAACACAATCATAACAGTAGCATAATTGTGTAAACACTCAAGAACATAAAGAAAAATGCAAAAATAAATTTTATTCATTGGGTTGCCTCCCAACAAGCGCTATCGTTTTATGCCCCTAGCTAGGCATAGTTCATAGATTCAAGTATTGTCATCTTTGGTTTTCAATTCCTCAATCACACAACTAGAATTATTCAAAGATTTAGCATGCATACTTTCAATAATAATACTTCTAGGGATAAAATTGAAGAATTCATTCTTGCAAGAAAGGATTTTTACCATTTCAACAAAATTGGGGTAAATACTAATCATTTTAAGATCTTCCTTGTTGTTACTAGAAGTGGCACCCTTGTTCTTAGTGACTTGAGCAGATTTGCAAATTTTTATGGGAGTTTTTTCAATAGCGTTAATACAAGAAAAGGCCGAGCTTAAGTTACTAAAAATTTCTTCCAACTTATCAATTCGAGAAGGACTTTCTTCTATCCTTTCGTTAACTACGGTTTCCTTTTCCTTTAATATTTTAAGAGCATGTCCCGCTTTTGACCCAATTCTATTAGCAAGATTGTGCATTCTTTTATCTAGTTTTTCAATTTGTTTGGTAATAATTTTCTTTTCAATAGCATCTAGCCTTTCCATAACATGCTCAAGAGTTAAAACAGTTTCATTGATAATGATAGGTGGTGCACCCACTAGATCTCCCATAGAATTAAAAGCATCCAAAGATGGGCACATCAAGAAATTCCCAGCGGTAATCGTATCAAGGATGAATCTATACCAAGTGGTTATGCCCACATAAAAACAACAAAGAAGAACAACGGTAGATTGCTTACGAATAGATCTATTATGAACATTGCAAATCCTATACCAAGCATCTTTTAGGTTCTCCCCTCCCCTTTGCTTAAAATTGAGAACTTCATTCTCAGGGGTACACACGAGAGAGGTGGAACTAGCCATAGTGACTAGGTGAGCAAGCAAGAGATCTGATGAGAAAAAGGCGAACGAAAAAGAGGGCAAATAAAACGGCAAATTTTTGTGAAGTGGCGGAGATGAAAACGAGAGGCAAATGGCAAATACTATAAATTGCAAGGAGATGAGATTTGCGATTAGGAACCTGATAGATGTTGATGATGTCTCCCGGGCAACGGCGCCAGAAATTCCTTTTGATGTCGCTTGAACTACGTCGGTATTTCCCCAAAGAGGAAGGGATGATGCAGTACATCTACGGTAGGTATTTCCCTCAGTTATGAAACCAAAGTATCAATCTAGTAGGAGAACCAAGCAACACTATGTAAATGGTACCTGCACACAAAGAACAAATACTTGCAACCCGGCGCATAAGAGGGGTTGTCAATCCCTCCACGGTAAAAAGATAGATAAATTTGTGGTAGATTGGATAAATAGCTCTCGATAAAACGTGAAATAAAATAAGTAATAAAAAAGTGCAGCAAGGTATTTTTGGGTTTTTGGAATAATAGATCTGAAAATAAAAGCGAATAAAAATATATCTCAAATCAAATATGATAAAGAATAGACTCGGGGCCGTAGATTTCACTAGTGGCTTCTCATGAGAAAATAGCATATGGTGGGTAAACAAATTACTGTTGGGAAATTGATAGAAGATTGAATAATTATGACGATATCCAAGGCAATGATCAATATATAGGCATCACGTCCAAGATTAGTAGACCGACTCCTGCCTGCATCTACTACTATTACTCCACACATCGACCACTATCCAGCATGCATCTAGTGTATTAAGTTCATGGAGAAACAGAGTAATGCAATAAGAATGATGACATGATGTAGAAGAGATCTATTCATGTAGGAATAGCCCCCATCTTGTTATCCTTCATAGCATTGATACATGCGTGTCTTGCTGCCCCTTCTGTCACTGGGAAAGAACACCGCAAGATCGAACCCATCACAAAGCACCTCTTCCCATGGCAAGAAAAATCAATCTAGTTGGCCTAACTAAACCAAAGATTTGAAGAAGAAATACGAGGCTATAAATAATCATGCATATAAGATATCCAAGAAGACTCAAATAATATTCATGGATATAGATCTGATCATAAACTCAAAGTTCATTGAATCCTAACAAACACACAGTAAAAAGAGTTACATCAAATAGATCTCCAAGAGACCATTGTATTGAGAATCAAAAAGAGAGAAGAAGCCATCTAGATACTGCCTACGGACCCGTAGGTATATGGTGAACTGCTCACGCATCATCAAAGAGGCACCAATGAGGATGATGAACCCCTCCGTGATGGTGTCTAGATTGGATCTCGTGGTTCTGGAACTTGCGGGGGCTGGAAGTGTTTTTCGTCGACTCCCCTAGGGTTTCTGGAATATTGGGGTATTTATAGAGCAACGAGGTGGTGCAGGGGGGCTCCGATGTGGGCACAACCCCCCTGGGCGCGCCTGGGCTCCTGGGCGCGCCCTGGTGGGTTGTGCTCACCTCGGGCCTCCTCTCTGGTACTTCCTTGGCCCACTGGGTGATGACTCCATTTGGTACTAATATTCTATGAAGTAAAAAACAAGCAAAACAGCAACTGGCATTGGGCACTATGTCAATAGGTTAGTCCCAAAAAATGATATAAAGTTGCTATAAAATGATTGTAAAACATCCAAGAATGGTAATATAACAGCATGGAACAATCAAAAATTATAGATATGTTGGAGACATATCAAGGGGGGAGGTGCAGTTTGTGTGTGGCAGGGAGACCTAACTAGATTGTTCGACTATCGGTGTGTGGGGGGGAGGCAGTGATCTAACTAGAGAGGTAGATCGACTTGTACATGTGTGGATAAGGAGAGACCTAGCAATGTATTGTGGGAGATCAATCGGCATCCATACATATGTGTAGGAGAGGACTAAGATTGGGAGAGAGATGGAGCTAGAGTGCCGGAGGGTTGGTGGTGCAGTTGCTTCTTGGAGATGGTGGGAGCGGCCTACTAGACAAACGGAGGGTACGACTGCAATATCAATAAGAGGGGGGATGCATGCCTGTGTGTGCGCGTGCGTGTGAGAGACAGGTCGGGAGGCATGCATAGATGATGAGGGGGGGCGATATGTCTATGGTAAGCAGACCTAACTAGATAGGTAGATCAAACATCGTGTGTCAGAGAAAGGGAGATACATAACTAGTGAGGTAGATCGATCGGTACGTGGGGGAAAAGAGTTATACTTGACCTAGCTATATGTATAGAGGGAGATTGATCAGCATAAATGCATGTGTTAGAGGAAAATAAGGCCTGGAGAGATGAATGGAGAGGGGGAGGAGTGTGAGAGTTCGAGAGCGATCAAAAGAGGGGCAAAAGTGTGCATGTCTGTGGGACTGTATGAGAGATAGGGGCATGGATGGTGAGAGGAGAAGAGGAGAAGTGCGTGTGTGTATGTGGTAGGCAGACCTGGCTAGAGAGGTATCTCGATAGGTGCATTCTGGAAAGAAGGAGCTGGGGATACCTATAGAGACCATGGGAGAATGACCTAAAGAAAAATAACGAATGTGCGTGATAGAGAGAATGCCGAGGAAGGGGTAGGGCAAAAATGTGCGCCGTTGTCCTCTAGTCTTGGGCGTCAAGAAGGTCATTTGGTCCCCTAGGGTTACCGCCATGCCGTGGGCCCGTTGGGCCCCCTTGCGGTTGGTCAGGCCGGGCACCACATCATCAGCCACCCCTGGTACATGACCACGTCAGTAGCCCCCGAGTGCAGCGGAGGTCGCATTAAGGATCGCGAGACCTCTGGTGGGCTCCTTTGTCACGTCGTCTTCTTGGAGCCCGGCTACGGTGTTGTAGGCTAGATGGATTGAGGGAGGTGGGATGCACACTTGATGACCCACAAGTATAGGGGCGATAAGTAAGAGTGTCGAACCCAACGAGGAGCAGAAGGAAATGACAAGTGGTTTTCAGCAAGGTAATTTCTGCAAGCACTGAAATTGTCGGTAACAGATAGTTTGATAGCAAGATAATTTGTAATGAGCAAGTAACGGTAATGGTAAATAAAGTGCAGCAAGGTAGCCCAACCCTTTTGTGGCAAAGGACAGGCCAAAATGGTTTCTTATAATAGGCAAAGCGTTCTTGAGGGTACACGGGAATTTCATCTAGTCACTTTCATCATGTTGATTCGATTTGTGTTTGCTACTTTGATAATTTGATATGTGGGTGGATCGGTTCTTAGGTGTTGTTCTTACTTGAACAAACCTCCTACTTATGATTACCCCCCTCGCAAGCATCCGCAACTATGAGAAAAGTATTAAGATAAAATCTAACCAGAGCGTTAAACTTTTGGATCCAAATCGGTGCCTTACGAAGTAGCGCATAAACTAGGGTTTAAGCTTCTGTCACTCTAGCAACCCATCATCTAATAACTACTCCACAATGCATCCCCTTAGGCCCAAATATGGTGAAATGTCATGTAGTCGACGTTTACATGACACCACTAAGGGAATCACAACATACATATCATCAAAATATCGAACACATATCAAGTTCACATGATTACTTGTAACAAGATTTCTCCCATGAGCTCAAGAGCGAAAGTAACTACTCACAAATGATAATCATGCTCAAGATCAGAGGGGTATTAAATAGCATAATGGATCTGAACATATAATCTTCCACCAAATAAACCATATAGTAATCAACTACAAGATTTAATCAACACTACTAGTCACCCACAGGTACCAATCTTAGGTTCCGGTACAAAGATTGAACACAAGAAATGAACTAGAGTTTGACAGGAGATGGTGTTGTTGAAGATGTTGATGAAGATTGCCCTCCCCAAGATAGGAGAGTTGTTGGTGATGATGATGACGATGATTTCCCCCTCCGGGAGGGAAGTTCCCCCGGCGGAATCGCTCCGCCGAAGGGCAAAAGTGCTCCCGCCCAAGTTCCGCCTCGAGACGGCGGTGCTTCATCCCGAAAGTCCTCCCCTTATTTTTTCTAGGTCAAAATGACTTATATACCAGAAGAGGGGCACCAGAGGTGGGCCGAGGAGGGCACAACCCACCAGGGCGCACCTGGGGGGCCTGGCGCGCCCAGGTGGGTTGTGCCCACCTGGTGGGCCTCCTTCAGTAGTTATTTGCTCCTATATTTTTCTTTTATTCCAAAATAATTCTTCATAAAGTTTCAGTTCATTTGGAGATGTGCAGAATAGGTGACTCTGACATAGCTTTTCCAGGTGCAGAATTCCAGCTGCCGGTATTCTCCCTCTTTGTGTAAACCTTGCATATTATGAGAGAAAAGGCATTAGAATTACTCCAAAAAGCATTATTATGCATAAAAACATAGTAAATAACAGTAGGTAAACATGATGCAAAATGGACGTATCAACTCCCCCAAGCTTAGACCTCGCTTGTCCTCAAGCGAAAAACCGATATCGAAAAACATGTCCACGTGCTTAGAGAGAGAGGTGTCGATAAAAACAAAATACGGACATAGAAGCATCATGTATATTATTATAACAGCAACAAACTTTATTATAGAACTTTTACCACATAACTTTTATCATAAACTTTTCATGAACAAGTAACAATTCATCACAACATCGAAGTATAAAGCATGAACTCTATTGAAAACCAACAAACTATGTTCTCAGTCAACTTTGCAACTACAATTCATCATCTTTTCAGGAAGGGTCATGTATCGGGGCCTTTTGGCAAGTCCACATACTCAACCATCATATAGTCTTCTATGAGTGCTAACACTCACCGCATACCCATGAGCAAAAAGTTTCAACCAGACACATAGGAAGATAGGGGCTTATAGTTTCGCCTCCCAACGTATTCACGTCAAGGGTGATGTCAACAATAATAACTCATGATAACTCACATTCAACTAGATATATGTGCCTAGATCTTTCCTCACCACATCGTGCTTGCCAAAAGAGAAAATAAAAAGGAATAAAGAGGAATACTTTGACTCTTGCATAAAAGTAAATACATAAAAGTAAAAGATAGGCCCTTCGCAGAGGGAAGCAGAGGTTGCCATGCACTTTTTGTTTGTATGCTCAATCTCTTAGTGCAAAAGAACATCGCGTTATATTGCCCCTTATGATAGCAACCTTTATTATGCAGTCTGTCGCTTTTATTCTTTGCCATCACAAGTTCGTACAACACTCGATTTTCTCCTACACTAAATGATCCAACACTTTTAGAAGCAATTTTTATTGCCTTATTGCACCGATGACAACTTACTTGAAGGATCTTACTCAATCCATAGGTAGGTATGGTGGACTCTCAAAGCAAGATTTGGGTTTAAGGGTTTTTGGATGCACAAGTAGTATCTCTACTTAGTGCGGAATTTTTGGCTAGCAAAGATGGGGGACAAGCACCACATGTTAAAGGATCTATGACAATATAACTTCTATGTGAATATGGACAAACATAAATCATTACGTTGTCTTCCTTGTCCAACGTCAATAATTTTGGCATATAATATTTTGATGGGGGCTCACAATCACAAAAGATGTCCAAGATAGTGTATTTGCATGTGAATCTTCTCTTCCCTTATTAATTCTTTCATGAATTGCATCATTGACCAATGCTATGTTTGTAAATCTCCAATAAAATTTTCTACTTATACTCTTCCTTATGTGATGTCATTACTTACCATAAGATTAGCATATGATCTTTTTCATTTATTTCCTTTCTTTTTATTGACAATGAAAGTAAAGAAAACAAAACTCAAACTAAACTTTATTATATATCTTGCACACGATTACAAGGATAGATCACTAAGCAAACACTCGAAAAGAAAGGATCGAACTAAACTTTTATTCAACTAAAGCAAAAGATAACTGAGGATCGAACTAAGATAAGTAAAGGCAAAAGATAGTGGAGGTGATACGATACCAGGGCACCTCCCCCAAGATAGTGGAGGTGATACGATTATTTATTTTGATAACTCCAGAACGATAAACCTCTTCGATAATATATGGTCCTTCCCATTTGGAGAGAAGTTTTCCTGCAAAGAATCTGAAATGAGAGTTGTACAAAAGGACATATTCACCCACTTTGCACTCCCGCTTTTGGATTCTTTTATCATGCCATCTTTTAACTTTTTCTTTAAATAATTTGGCATTTTCATAAGCTTCAGTTCTCCATTCATCTAATGAGCTAATATAAAATAATCTCTTTTCACCAGCAAGTTTGAAATCATAGTTTAGTTCTTTAATTGCCCAATATGCTTTATGTTCTAACTCAAGAGGCAAATGACAAGCTTTTCCATAAACCATTTTATAAGGAGACATACCCATAGGATTTTTATAAGCTGCTCTGTAAGCCCAAAGTGCATCATCTAATTTCTTAGACCAATTCTATCGAGACCTATTGACAGTTTTTTGTAATATTAGTTTTATTTCTCTATTGCTAAGTTCAACTTGACCACTAGACTGGATGATAGGGTGATGAAATTCTATGGTTAACATCATACTTAGAAAGCATTTTGCGGAAAGCGCCATGAATAAAGTCCGAACCACCGTCAGTCATTAAATATCTAGGGACTCCAAACCTTGGGAAGATAACTTCCTTAAGCATTTTAATAGAGGTGTTGTGATCAGCACTACTAGTTGGAATAGCTTCTACCCACTTAGTAACATAATCAACAGCAACCAAAATATGTGTATACCCATTAGAGGAAGGAAAAGGTCCCATGTAATCAAAACCCCAAACATCAAATGGTTCAACGGCAAGTGAATAATTCATAGGCATTTCTTGACGCTTACCAATATTATCAATTCTTTGACATTCATCACAAGATAAAACAAACTTACGAGAATCCTTGAAGAGAGTAGGCCAGTAAAAACCAGATTGCAATACCTTGTGAGCAGTTCTATCTCCCGCATGATGTCCTCCATAAGCTTCGGAGTGACATTTCTGTAGGATTTGTTCCTGTTCATGCTCAGGTACACAACGTCTAATAATACCATCTACTCCTTCTTTATAAAGATGTGGGTCATCCCAAAAGTAATGTCTTAAATCATAGGAGATTTTTTTCTTTTGTTGGTATGTGAAACTAGGTGGTATATATTTAGCAACAATATAATTAGCATAGTCAGCATACCAAGGAGTGTTATGAGAAACATTTATTGTGGCTAGTTGCTCATCAAGAAAACTATCATTAATAGGTTGTGGGTCATCAAAAATATTTTCTAACCTAGACAAGTTATCAGCTATGGGGTTCTCAGCTCCCTTCCTATCAGTGATATGTAAATCAAATTCTTGTAAAAGAGAACCCACCTAATGAGTCTAGGTTTAGCATCTTTCTTTTCCATGAGATATTTTATAGCAGCATGATCGGTGTGAACAGTTACTTTAGAATCAACAATATAAGATCTGAATTTATCACAAGCAAACACAACTTCTAAAAATTCTTTTTCGGTAGTAGCATAATTTCGTTGAGCACTGTCTAGAATTTTACTAGCATAATGGATAACATTTAATTTTTTATCAACTCTTTGTCCTAGAACAGCACCAACAGCATAATCACTAGCATCACACATAATTTCAAAAGGCAAGTTCCAATCAGGTGGTTCTACTATAGGTGCAGAAGTTAAGGCTTTCTTGAGTGTTTCAAAGGCTTCTACACAATCATCATCAAAAACAAATAGAACATCCTTTTGTAAAAGATTTGTAAGAGGCCTAGAAATTTTAGAGAAGTCTTTAATAAACCTCCTGTAGAAACCAGCATGACCAAGGAAACTATGAATACCTTTAATATCTTTAGGACATGGCATTTTCTCAATTGCGTCAACTTTAGCTTTATCCACCTCAATACCTCATTCGGAAATTTTATGTCCCAAAACAATACCTTCATTAACCATAAAGTGGCACTTCTTCCAATTCAAGACAAGATTAGTTTGCTCACATCTCTGCAAAACTCGATCAAGGTTGCTTAAGCAATCATCAAGAGAACTTCCGTAAACGGAAAAGTCATCCATAAAAACCTCAATAATCTTTTCACAAAAATCAGAGAATATAGCAGTCATACATCTTTGAAAGGTAGCAGGTGCATTGCATAAACCAAAAGGCATACGTCTATAAGCATAAGTTCCAAAAGGGAAAGTAAAGGTGGTTTTCTCTTGATCAGGTTGTGAAACAGGTATTTGAGAAAAACCAGAATATCCATCAAGGAAGCAAAAGTGTGTGTGCTTAGAAAGTCTTTCTAGCATTTGATCAATAAAAGGCAAAGGGTAATGATCTTTTCTAGTTGCTATATTTAATTTTCTAAAATAAATTACCATTCTATAGCCATTGACAATTCTCTGTGGAATGAGTTCATTTTTATCATTAGGAACAACGGTAATACCTCCCTTCTTAGGGACGCAATGAACGGGACTTACCCATCTACTATCAGCTATGGGATAGATTATACCTGCTTCGAGAAGTTTTAATATTTCAGTTCTTACCACTTCTTTCATCTTAGGATTCAAACATCATTGATGATCAACAACGGGTTTAGCATCATGTTCCATACTAATCTTGTGCTGACATAGAGTAGGACTAATGCCCTTAAGATCATCAAGAGTATACCCAATAGCAGCTCGGTGCTTCTTCAGAATTTTTAATAATCTTTCTTCTTCATGTTCTGAAAGGTTAGCACTAATAATAACAGGATATATCTTTTTCTCATCAAGATAATCATATTTCAAAGTGTCTGGCAATTGTTTTAGTTCAAACACAGGATCACCCTTAGGTGGAGGAGGACCTCCTAGAGTTTCAATAGGAAAATTGTGTTTAAGCAGAGGTCATTGTTCAAAGAATATTTTATCTGTTCCATTTCTTTCATGCATATGCATATCATTTTTGTGGTCTAGCAAATATTGTTCTAGTGGATTAGTAGGAGGTACGGCAATAGAAGCAAGACCAATTATTTCATCCTTACTAGGTAATTCTTTCTTATGAAGTTGTCTATTAAACTTGGAGAAATTAAATTCATGAGACTCATCACCAAAGCTAACACTGACAGTTTGTCTATGACAATCTACAGTAGCATTGACAGTGTTCAAGAAAGGTCTACCAAAGATAATCACTACAAAAAAAAGACACATCAGTGGCATTTTGGCCCGAACGAAAAAAAAATTGTCATGCTTATGACACTTCTATGATGATAATTGTGACAAAAGCATGTATCATCATAGATGTGGTGGGCTCCTACTTCTATGACAAAAAAATCATGACAGAAAATGGGCTTTTCGTCCTGGGCGGGCCGGAGACGCAGCTGCATGACATTCTTTGGGCTGTCCATGACGGAAAAATTCATGGTAGAAGCGAGGGCGAGGAAAATATCGGGGAGTTCCCGGTTACGGTGGGTGGTCGGGGCCGAGAGATGCACGGAGGTTTGCGCGTTTCTCTCATGTACGCGCGTGTGTGTGAGGCATTCGCTTACTGAACCCGAGCGATTGCACTAGCTACGTTACTGAACCCGAGCGATCGATCCCTTGGTTGTTAACTGAACCCGAGCGATTCCTTCGCTCCTGTTGCTAACTGAACCCGGGAGATCGATCACTGCTGCTGCTTACTGAAGCCGATCGAGCCCCCGTGCAAGACGTAGCCAGCCGGTGTTGGGTTGCCTCTCGATGAACAGTGACCGTTGCTACCGTGCACGCGGTACGTAGAACGAGTCGAGACGTGGTGAGTCAAGCCGGTTGGTTGGCTATGGATGAACAGTTCCCGGTGGGGGTTGGATGAATAGGACCCGGTGGTAGTAGGCCGTTGTCGCTGGATGAACAGGACCCCGAGGAGGCCGCCGCACCCCAGCCGGTTGGGGGTGGATGAACAGGACCCCGTGGAGGCTTTATGAACAGCAACCGGTGGAGGCTGGATGAACAGTAGCTCGTGGATGAACAGTACCTTGTGGAGGCTGGAGGAGGTCGACGGTGGATGAACTTTAGCCCGTGGAGGCTGGAGCGAGGCAGTAGACGGTGGATGAACAGGACCCCGTTTCGACCATAGGCGCTCCAACACAAGTCCGTTTCCTCCGTTTTGCAGTACGCCACACCCCTCCCGATCAACAGGACCCCGTTTCGACCGTAGGCACTCGAACACAAGTCCGTTTCCTCCGTTTTGCGGTACGCCAGACCCTTCCCGATGAACAGGACCCCGTTTCGACCGTACGCGGTCGAACAGAAGGCTCGTTTCCTCCGTTCTGCGGTACGCCAGACCTCGTTTTGGCTATTCCGTCCAAGCCGGTTGGCTCCCGATGAACACGACATATTTCGTTGCCTCCCGATGAACACGACGCATTCTGTTGCCTCCCCATGAACACGGCGCAGTTTCTCCGTTCCAACCCAGCCGGTTGGCTTTCGATGAACAGGACGTCGTTGCTGCCGTCCGTTGCCTCTCCATGTACACGAGCCCTGGTTGTACGTATGCGTGAGTACGCGTTCAAGACCCTGCCCGTATGTACGTACGTCGGTACGTGGCCGTATTTTTTGGCATCTGGATGTATGTACGTGTACACGGTTTTGACTGGACTGCCTGAACTACTACCTCTCCTTACTCGGCCACGGTTCATCGTGGCAGATAGACCGATCGACCGGTATGTACATAGACAACGCTACGTACGCTTCGACCGGGTGGGTCCCAGCTGTCAGGGAGGGCAAGGAGGCACTTCCTTGCGTGCGAATATATAGCTGGCGGGTCCCAGCGGTCAGGGGCGGAATCATATATTTTTTGCCCATAATAAGGAGGCACTTCCTTGTGTGCAAAGATGTTGTTGGTGGGTCCCAGCTGTCAGGGGCAGGCATAAGGAGGCACTTCCTTCCTTGCGAAGATATACGTGGTGGTCCCAGCTTTCAGTGGGAGGAATAATTTTATTTTCGCGTAATAAGGAGTCGGTTGCATCCGTGCGTCCATGGACTTGGTGCGTCCCCACTGTCAGCCTCTTCACGTACAGTCCTCTTCTGATGACTCTTGTTTGTTGACCACGTTGACCATGCCGCGCCGAGCGCACCAAGGCGGTGGACGACGGCGAGGCCCCGGACGGCAACGAGCCGGTGATGGGAAGACGCGGCAGTGGAGTCGCAGACGGAGAGGTGTACGAGGGTTAACTGGTTCTGGTGTGGCGTGGTTCTGCAGTCGGCGGAGAATAACAGGAGGTGTGGAGGGGTGGAGGGATGGCTTGGCCGGCGGTGGGGTAGCGCTTCACAGCGAAGCGTGCTAAGTAGAGCTGCTAGCAGCTGGAGGCGGGAGCAGGTGGTCCCGGCGGCGCTAGAGGAAGAAGACGAGAGATTGAAGATGAATGCCGGCCGTTGGATATAAATCCAACGGCTATCGATGTCAGAATCATTTGTTGACTAAGTTAACAACGCCTTGCGTTGGCTTCGACCTATTGGCCCGCATTTCAGCCTCCAAAAATGTCACACATATTCAACCCATTTTTTTTAGAATTTACAGTCCATTCGCTGCGCTGGGTGAACAAATAATGTAGCGTCCATGCGGCCCATTTATTTTTTTCTAAAAAAACTACAGCCCATTTGCACTTTCTAGAAATACATGAATTTGCTGGCCTGGGTGAACAAATAATGTAGCGTCCATTCAGCCCATTTATTTTTTCCTAAAAAATTACAGCCCATTTGCACTTTCTCGAAATACACGATTTTGCTGGGCTGGTTCTAATTATAATGTTGGGTTGGGCGCAGCAATGTTATCAAAAATTAAACAGGGGCTGAGCATTTTGTTATAAATATATTTAAATAATAAGTGTTTTATTTACATTGGTCCTTAAATCTTACCAAGCTTTTGTACACAATCACCTGTATTTTCGTTGACCTTAAGTAAAAAAAAACCAGGATTTTATTGTTAAACATTTATTTTTTTAAGTTCATAATACATGGGATATTTTTTTCTTATATATGTAAGTATGTGTTAAATATATGATGATAATAACAATAATATATAATAACATATAAAATAATATAAATATATATAATATAGTTAGAAAGGAAACATAAGTTGGACCTGTCGTTCCTATTCTTATATAGAAAATTAGAACAGACCTCTGCGTTTTCTTTAAAAAAAATACATAAGTTGGGCTGCGAATGTTTAAGAACAAATAAAACCTAGGATGGGAGGGCCATAGGCCGGTCGATACATGACGGCCCTCAAACAAATACAAACCGGCTTGTCATGAGCTGCACATGTTAAAAAAGAAAGCCTAGACTGGGCAGCCCACAACCCAGCTGATACTTGTTGGCCCACTGATAATAAATGGTACATGCCAGCTCTCCGATGACTAGCTTCGTTGTAAATTTATCTCCTTTAGTAACTACGTTGACAAACCCGTGGCCTCTAACATCAGTATAGCATCAGGAGGAAGTATTTTTTTCCAATGTGGCACTTGCTTGCGTACTGCCATGGACCTGGTAGGGCCATAGACGTGCTACAGTAGTGGTAGATGTTGTGCCTAATTTCTACCAAAAGTACTCGAGTAGCCCAGTGGCCAAGTTCCACTCCCCAACTGCTGCTCCGCCCGGGTTCGATTCCACCTGATGCAGTGAAAATATCCACAAATTTTTGCCTCTGCCTCTGACATGTGGGTGCCCATTGTCATCTACGCACACCACCTCCAACACACTCAACATTGTGTGGGCATTTTGAAAATAGCATATCTTTTTGACTGTGCATCATATGAAGATGTGCTATGCACGAATGTTGATCAGCATGATGTTAACTGGCTGGTAGTTCCATTTTCGACCATGAATAAAACTTCCAACATGATGTTATCCCTATTTAAAAAGGGTGTGTTAATATAAATGCTCTGCCTCGGAAACTTGCAGTTTCTTATCTGAAACTGAAACTTGCAGTTTCTTCTCTGAGAATCACATTGTCTGCACTTTTATATGAAACTACATTTTTTAAAGTGCTAAAAATAGATCTCTAGAATTCATAAAATATTTCATATGCTCAATACTGCAAATCTAAAATTCAAAAGACATTCATATCTGAAAGTACTCTCAAATCTGAAACACAAAACACAACCTGCAAATACTAACAACCCTAAGCTCCTCCTTAGACTATTTTGAGGGGGAGTCCCCTCCTATTCCTCGGCGGCAGATAGCCGCCCCGTGGGACGAGGTGAACGGCGAGGGAGAGGATGGCGGGGAAGCGTCGTCACGCCAACTGTTTTTCTCCTCTTGCAGTTGGGTTCGGTCGATGAAGACTCCACCGGCTCGCTCTGCCACGGCACACTCACAAACGGCACCGTGTAGATGCTCGATCCTTCAATCTTGGGTGGATGCTCCATCTTGGATCGATACTCCCACCACCGTAGCCTCACGATCGGATCCGGTGAATCTGTTTGCTCCATGGCCCAGAGGAGCAGCTCCACGTACTCCCGCGCGACTCCCTCCCATTGTATCGCCTCCTTTTCGCTCTTTTCCAGATATTTGGCCATCGCTTTCGCCGTCGCCGCTAATTGCTCCGGGTTGTCAAACCAAGACTGTATCTCCAACATCCTAGTTAGCTTCACAGGGTCGCCGCCTGTGAGCCACACGTATCGGTTGTACTCCTCCATCGATCTACTTCTTCGCAGCACCTTCACTCGCCGGCGGTGGTTTTTGAATGGAAGAGGAGAGGAGCGGTGCTGGTTTTGGATTAGAACGGGAGAGGAGCGGCGGTGGTTTTGAAATAGAAGAGGAGAGGGGCGGCGCTGGTTTTGGATTAGAACAGGAGAGGAGTGGCGGTGGTTTTGAAATGGAAGAGGAGAGGAGCGGCGCTGGATTTGGATTGGAACAGGAGAGGAGCGGCGGTGGTTTAAGAGGAGAGGAGCGGCGCTGGTCTTGGAAGTATTTTTTTTTGTTTTGCGTATTTTGGGTCAAAGTTTGACCACGTACTGTATTTGACAAGCAAAATGTGAATGCATGTCATCAAAAATTGTATCATTTGGTTCGTATCTAAATGTACTTTCAAATTATATTATTTTTGCAATGTATAACATATATTTTATTTGTGAAAATCATGGTCAGATATGACCCAGAATACAAGGGATACTAGTTAATGTGGGGTTGCTTTCTTAATTGAAGGGTAAATTGATTTTGATTTTGATCCAGTCACAGCGCGCCGGCCCTCTCGTCCAATCCTAAATCGCTGCCGCACGCTCCTCTCCCTCTTCTCCATTGCAAAACCACCCCCTCTCCTATCCATCATCTCCATTCCAAAATCACCGTCTTGCCTCTCCCTCTTCTCCATTGCAAAACCACCCCCTCTCCTCTCCCTCTTCTCCAATGCAAGACCACCGTCTCTCCTCCCATCTTTCAAAGCTAGCACCAGACCTCTCAGAAGGACATCTATGGAGAGGATGCAGCAGCGAATCGGGCAGATCACCGGTGGCGACCAGGCGAAGTTAGCCAGGTTGAAGGAGATCCTTACTTGGTTTGGCAACGAGTGGGAGATTTCGAGGACGGTGAGGGCCATGTGGCAATGTATGCGAAAGAGCGAGACGCCGGCTATGAGGGAGGCGATGTACTCCCCGGCGGCAGTCACGGCGCAGTCCTTCAAGTTCATCAAGTATCTCCTTTGGGCGATGGAGCAGACAGATTCACCCGACGCCAAAGTCAGGCGGAGGTGGTGGGCGTATAGGTCAAAGGTTGAGCATCCAAAGGAGAACGAATCGATCGAGTACGGTGTGCCATTCGTGAGGGTGCAGTGCCAGCCGGAGCCACAGGAGTATTCGTTCTCCCACCGCAAGAGGAGGTCGGATGGCGCGACGTTGCTTCCCCACCGTTCTCCACGGTTCCCTCACCGCTCGCCTCATTTCAACGGCGGCGGTAGGGCTTAAGGTAAGCTTCGCACTAACCTAATCTTCCATCTGCTCATGCTTACAATCAGTGTGACGGCTAATGAAAATCATGCTTACAATCAGTCTCCGAGTACTACGCCAACCACCCAAAAATAGCTCTGGACCAAAAACAAAGTTGTGATACTATGTACAAATAAAGAAAAATAGATTGGTGCTTCTTTCAGAAAAGAGTACTCCCTAGAAAAGTGCCAATATAAGCTACTAGTATTTGATTAGAGGATTTGCTGCCGAGAAAGATCCGTCCACAAAGAGCGCCACCCATCCCACTGGTGGTGGATGCCAATGCTTAGATGCAGCATGGTTGGTGTCAGTAATTTTTACTTGGCACCTCGCACTCTGCATATATGCCGGTTCCATCCGTACATTTGTGCAGTTCCACCAAAATGCAGCTGAATAACCCTGTTTGCACAGATAATGAAAAAGCGTGATTATATTATAGTGGCACTAGTTGATGAAACATACACTAATAAATAGAAGAAACTTCATTTTCTTAATGGGAAAATATTGCGATGGTATCATAGTATGCCATGCTGCGAGGGCGAGATGGGCCCTGCGACACCTCATACGGTAGGCCTCATACTGGAAATCGACCCAATTCTCCCCGGTACACCTTCTGCCAGTGATGAACATCAGTGTACAGCGGTAGTACAAGGAGGGGCCTTGAGACATTCCAATCTCTATTTTTGTGCAGATCAACTAAAATTAAGCACCCCAGTTTGCAGAAACACTTAAACGTTAACAATGGGACTAGTTGATGAAACATATACTAACAAAGAGAAGCACTTTCTTTATCTACATTGGAAATGAAATGATAGAGAGGACACTCGGTCTATTTTAACTATATTATTACTTCATTTTATCAGTGGCACTAGGGTCGAGCAGGTGGCAAGCGAGGTGTACCGTGCGTCACAAGGATGGAGGCCGAGGGTGCTTAGACTGGGATGCTGAAGCTGTCTCTTTCAGTCCCTATCTTCCCCCCTGATGTTTCTGTGGTAGCATTTGGGTTGTAATCCAAACTTGGTCGAGTTGGTGCTGCGTCCCCCTACCTGCCTAGCTTATGTGGCGAACTTGTCTCCTGCTAGTACTCAGTCCATTCTAGTAGTAGTTGCATAACTGCCCGTTTACACTGAGATGTTGTCGGATAATGGTTCTCTATGGTTGGGCTTCTTTAATGAAATTGGAGGAAACCCCCTCTTTCGATATATAAAAAAATCAGTGGCACTAGCGGTGCCAAAACATTGCCTCAAATTAATAGTGCCACTAGATTAAGGTGCAAAATAATAACATTACTGCTTTATCATGGCAGTGCCAAAACAGTAGCACAAGAGCAGAGTCAACATGCAGGATTTTTGGCAAACGGTCGGACCAAAAAGGAACATACCTCACGATGGGAACCATATCTGCAGTCAACGCCATCGTAGAAGGGATGACACCAGTCACCAACATGGATGATTCAATTCATGGGACCTTTTTGTGCAGTTCACCTAAAATGAAGCAATGTCCCATGAGCTAGCAGCTTCTTCTTCATTAGTTGCAATAAAAGTGAGCAACATCAAGGTTGGTCGTGAAGCTCGTGGAATGTTCAACTATAATTTGGATATCATTTGTGCAGTTCAACTAAGATCAAGAGTGAAATGTATATCTCTGTTTGCACAAAAAGGTGGAAAGGAGGGTGACTAAAAAGTGATGAAACATACATCAAATGAAAAGAAGCATGTTCCTTATCTGAATGGTGATCCTACAAGGACAGTAGCAATTTCTAAAGCAGCAGCATTGCTAGATATTACTGTGGGCATTAGGATTAACTATGACAACCGTTAAATACGACATTACTTTAATGGTGCCATTGCTTCATTTTACCAGCAACATTACATTAACAGCTGCTAAAGAGTGGGCATGGGAGAGTAGACGGACTAGGACAGTTGCATTTTTAATGAAAAGAAGCAACTTATCTTAATGGGAAATTTAGCAGGACATGAAAAACAGTTCTATTGATTCATATTACTGGAGGCATTACATTGAAAACAACATTGGTTTAACGTGTCCCTACTTTTAACAGTGGGACTGCTACATTTTACCAGTGGCATTACATAAGAGGGGATCGGGGCAACAAACATCAGAACAGGATATCTGGGTTGGTCCCATTTTTGTTCGGTATAGCCACCTTATACTGTGTGAGGCTAGCAAATCTAGTGTTGGACATACTCTGTTGTCTTGTCCCCCAGTCCCCACTTTCTTTCCTTTTTCAACCAATAGATCGGTTTATATTGAGTTTGTACTACGTTTCCCTTTATTTCCCTATTAGACCAAGAGACCAGTTGGATAGCCAGTCTCTGCTACTTTTCGCCCCCATTATTTCCTCTTTCGACCAAGTCCTAGATTCAGGTAACAAATCTTCCCCCACCCCCACCCCCTTTCTTCCCTGTTTGAACCAAGTAGTTCTAGATTCGACTGCATGAAGTAGTTTTACCTCTTATAACAGTAAAAATTTAGGTGGCTTTCGAACAGCCGATCGATCCTATCTACGGGGACCCTGAGAAATAGTAAAAGATACAAATGCAGTGACGTCAGGAGCTGGGGCAGTAGAGCAAGGCCGGTTTCGAAGGAAGTTATACCTGAGGGTCGCCGGGATGTCGCTAGGTGGGCGGCGGGAGGCCGGATCTGCCCACACTACGGCGGCGAGGAAGAAGGGGTCGAAGGCCCTCCCTAGCCGGCGCTGCGTGGGAGAGAATGGCAAGGACACTAATCGGGACGCACCGGCAGTGGGTAAGAGCCGTCGTCGAGGACGACCGCGTGAACATTGCACCTTCTCACCTTCCCCAGCGGAGGGGGTCCGGCCGGATCTGTGACCAGCGGTGAGCAGAGAGAGAGTGTGGCCATCGCTGTCGTGTTTAGATCTGGAGAGGACGAGAGAGTGTGAAGAGAGCAACACTAGCAAGCAAGCGCGGAGGCTCCTGCCTATATAGTGGAGTAGTTTTTTTTTATCTACCGGAGCCAGCTTGACCTCGTCAATGACTGTCGAGAAGTCTTCATGCACGTGCCTCGGAGGCGCAGTTGTCGTCATTTTGATCTGAAGCACCGGATTAACATATAACATGAAAAAATGCCACATGACAAGAAACCATAACCTCACTGCCCCAAGGAGACAACATGAATCCCGACAGACAAACTAGACGAGGATCAAAGCTCAAATTAAAGACAAACTCGTAGAAAAGGGATCAATCGATAGATGTCCTAATTAACATAGCCGGCTTGACCTAGATGGCAGCCGAGTAGTCTTCGTGCATGTGCCCCCAATGACCAGCGCCTTGGAGGAACGCAGTTGTTGCTGTTTAACCCTCACAGTGATCCGAAGCACATGACACCTAATATTGCGAGATGACAAGAAACATTTTTTTTAGATTTCTCATCAGAACTACAACCCTGTACAACACAGCCTGCACGATATGTAGACGATAGCCAATCCAGCCGTCTGCTGGAGTCTGGTCACATGCATGGACGAACTGATCTCCCGTGTCGTGCAGGGATCGTCCAGGCACCGACGTGTTTACAGCACAGCTCCAGTACTATCGCTCGTCTCTTTCTTCTATTAACTCAGCCGACTTGCGGGGACGGGGGAGTGTGCCTATGGTCGGTTCTCAATTGCGGTCCCACATGTGTGTGCAAACGCAATATGACGCGCGTTCCATTCGGAGAGCGGCGTGCCAGACCAACCGACCATCTGGGGTGCGACGCGAACGCGACGGGCGTGCTGTATACATGTGTACCACCGTTTTCTTGAGGCTTTGCTCCATGGCGCAATCCATGGATACAAAATTACATTGAAAAGTCGAGGGCAGGGCTTTTCCCGCGCGGTAGGTGGGGCAGTTCCGCCTAGTCGGTTTGACAGAGAGGCGAGAAGATGAGGGAGTAGGAATCCATTTATCCACCGGGCAAGCCACTACCATGCCGTTCGCACGACCCACTCAAGCATTTTTACAATCGGAAAACCGCTAGCAGTTCGCTCCTACTCGTCCCCGGCCGTCCTTTAACATTACGGCAGTTCGCTCCTAGTCATCCTGTCCTTTCACATTACAGCAGTTCCACTAATCCTAACCCTCCTCCCAAATCCATGGCGTCCCAAATCTCCATGATCGGCGGTGAGTACAAGGTTAGAACCATCACCGGCGATGAGTTCGACGCCATCTACACC
The DNA here is from genome assembly GCA_011799875.1 of Thinopyrum elongatum. Taxonomy (NCBI): domain Eukaryota; kingdom Viridiplantae; phylum Streptophyta; class Magnoliopsida; order Poales; family Poaceae; genus Thinopyrum; species Thinopyrum elongatum. Next base: position 235,762,863 of record CM022297.1, read on the forward strand.
CGTTCTTCCACGACGATGAAAGGATGCCTTGCTTGCTTCAGACGCATGTTCGAAAAGTCAAATGGTGATGAGTGGGTCACTGGGCTAGATGTTGAGTACACCATAGTCCTGGGAAAAGAGAAGAATCTAAAGGAGGAAGAGAGGAAGAAGCCTGCCGTGATCCAGGTTTACGTGCATAACTTGTGCTTGGTCTACCACATATGCCATGCCGACGTTGAGTGCGAGGATTTTAAGAACTTCCTCGCGGGCGGCAAATTCAAATTCGTTACTGTAGACTTTACGAACGACAGAAGAGTCATAAGTCGGATAGGCCTCGTTGTAGGCCAGCCCTTCGACCTCCAGAAGAATGGGCTGGTGCCCTCCCGTCAGCCTTCAATGCTGACCCTGGCAGGAGCCATGGTTGATCCTTCATACGGTAAACTGACGAAACCTCCGCCCGAGTTTCATCTTACATGGCAGTGGAATGTACTAGATAGAGACCACATCCAGTACGCTGCAATGGATGCCTACCTTTGTTTCAATATCTACAAGGGTTGGATGAAGAGCGAGAGCCAAGTGTGCGGCTCAAGCAAAGAAGTATCGGCCAAGAGGAAGAGGGACAAGGACGAAGTCGAGCACGTGGACAAGGAGTCCGAGTAAGGTGGCAGTGTCGTTGCTCATGGTGGTTCTAATGCAGTGTCTACCGAATTAGTTGCTTAGTTTAATTTCAGGGTGCTTAGTTTTATTTGAGGGGTGTGTTGTGCTGAGCCCCCAGCAAAACTATGTTATGTTCCTTCTCGTTACTTTAATTCTTTAGTACATACATATTAGTATTTCTTACAGTTCATCTTGTAGTTGGTAGTACTACCACTCGTTTCTTCACATTATATACGTACAATATATATGGCCAACATCATATAGCAGTTGGCTATACTATTAACCACGCTCTAAGCATGCCACATACGCAAAACACTTAAATGAGATATGTAATTCTAAAAAAACTTAAATGAGAGAAGTTTACCCAAAGCATGAAGGAGTTTAGTTGTCAAAGAATTAAATAGGTATGCTAATTTCTTTAATAGACTTTAGCACCCGATCTAAGCACGTACTAGCTTTTTTAATAGTACTATATGCATAATTTGGCGACGAGCGCTCTCTATATGTACCACCTTTTTTGTTTAATTTCATCTTGTTAGTTTTGCTCCATGGCGCAATCCATCGATACTACTACTGTACAAAAGTATACATTTAAAAGGCTAGAGGGCGGGGCAGTCTCGCTTGGTCGGTTTCACGAGAGGCGAGGGCCTTTGTGATTTGACGGCTCATTACTGCTGGAAGGCGGGGCCTTGTGATTTGACTGCTTGTATAAATGTTGCCGATGACCTGAGGAGGAGCAAAGAACCGTGCGGTATACTCAAGTTTTCCACTGGAGTACTAGTATGACGGAGGAGCATGAAACATGGCAGCCCAGTGCGATATGGCAATAAAAAATGATCTAATTTGCTAGTCATCGATCCCACGGCGCCGCTCATCGTTAGCATTGTTCTATTCATGCCTTGCAGAGAACGTGACACGTGCGGCGAAACACCCAAAACAAAAGAAGAAACACAGGAGCAAAAGAAGAAGGAAGATTATCCCCCCAAAAAAAGAAGGAAGACGCACACACAAGTGTGGGGCGCTGCTCTCTACTACATGAAGGGTTGCTGGCCGCGGAGTCGTAACTACTTCTTCATCGCCTCCACGACCTCCATCTCCTCGCGCATCTCCTCCACTAACTTCTTCATTCTATCCATGACGCGGGATTTCTCGACGCGAGCCTTCATCATCTGTTCCACGGCCGCATTACGTACCTTGACAGTAGCCGGGTGCTCGATGCGGAGCTTCGCCAACTCCTCCTTCTGTTCCATGACGAGGGCGCGCAGCATCTTCACCGAGGAACTACTCTTCTCATGCAGCTTCTTCCAGCCAGCGTTCTCCTCCTTCAGCAGGTCAAGCTCGTGGCGGAGCTTCGCCTTGTCCTCCTGAAGTTGTAGGATTTCGCCGGTCGCCTTCTTACCCGAGGCAATGCTCTCCTTCAGCAGCATCACCAAGCCGGCGGTCAACTCCTCCTTCTTATTGAGCTCAGCGGGCATGTCATCGAGGCTCTCCTTCAGCAGCTCCACCAAGCCGTCGATGAACTCCTTCTGCTTATTGAGCTGATCGGGCATGTCGTCGAGGGATAACGACTCCAGCATCGCCAGCTCGGCATGTTCGCCTCCGTGGCTAGGGCACTCCTGGGAGCCCTCGCCTACCCGTGAGAGATCTTTCGAGGTCTCTGCGAGGCGGCGAGCCCTCTCTTTTTTTTCCATGGCCTTGGTCGCCGCTCCCTTGTTACGAGTAGTTCTCGACCTAGAGCTCTGTACACCGGCCATGGCAAGGACGGACGAACAAGAAAGACTTATGAGGAGGAAGGTAGAGTGATTTTTGGCTAGGTAGTTCCCCTTTTTATAACCTAGTACTAGCACTAGTACTAAAACCTGCATAGTGGGAACACGTTCAGGTTTGATACGTACTAGGTGTGAGCAGGTTTGCACTTAATTATAGCATGGTAGTACTACTTTGGAATGTGATGGGAACAAGCTAAAGATTAATTGATGGTTTTGGTTTTGAGGCCCGAAATGGCTCCCGATGAGTTTCCTAGAACACAAATTTCAAGTACTACTGCTCAAATGCGGTTGCACAAGTCAGTGATGTAACTGGTCGTACATGTCAGACCAAGCCGATGCGTGTCCCTTCAGTGAGACGCGGGTCCGACCGACCGTCTGTTGGTGCGACCGACCGTAAGTATTACGCGATGGAGACTTCTGGTTGTGGCTTCGGGTGATTGTCATGACCAAGCATTCAAAAACTAGTGATAAATCAATTACCATCTTTTTCCAAACGACCAAGTATTTTCACAGGAATACAATACATATAGATGGAGTGATTGTCACGGTTGCAAACCGCCATGGTGCCGCAAGTTCACTGCAGCAGCAACCGAGAAGGTCACTGCATCACTGGCGGGGAAGGAGGGCAGCTCACCTCGCCTACGATGCATGCCCAGCGGTGCCGCCGCAGCTGGTCCCGTGATTTGGCTTCTCCTACCGCCCATTTGAACAGTTGCACCGGCTGCTCATGCCAATCCGTAGGCATGCGCGTTCTTTCCTCCGCAGTCGACTCCGTGAATATGATCTCTGCCATTAGCCCCAGCTCAAAATCAATGAGACGCTGCCAGATGCTGACATCCCTCAGCATCTCTCCCCTGAGATCGACTTGCGCCTCCGCCTTGTGCTTCACCAGGCGCAGCTCCTTCGAACTTGTCTCCAATCGATGTGACGCTTCCTCAATCCGATTTGCCCTTGCTGCCCACCACCTGAAATGCAGCCCTGGCATGTCCTCCGGCACCACCGATCTGTGATTCCAGAGCAATGGATCCCCTCTGAAACACATGTGGGTTTCGCTCAAAGGCGGCAGTGCTGTGGGGCACAGCGAGAGGGCAGCCCGCGGGATCCTGGGATCTAAGGGATTATCCATGGCGGGATCCTCCATGGAGGGATCCGGTGGGCAAGGCGGGGAGGCGAGCGTAGGCGCTGGGAGAGCCCTACGAGGCTAAGATAAAGATAGTACTACTCCACTCCATCCATATTTAAATACAAAGGCCACCAACAGTAACCCAGGCAAAAATTGATCATCCTGCCTGCGTCATGGTTTATTGGCCCCCTTTTTATTTTGTGCCAATTTTTAACCAAAAATTTAACTAAGAAAATGTTAATGCATGTCACCAAAAATTATATCATTGAAATCACATTTGAACATAGTTTTCGATGACACTAATTTTTATGACATGCATAAATATTGTGTTACTTAAAATTATGGTCAAAAATTGGCACAACATACGAAGGATACCAATGGAAGTAGCAACCCATGATTTAACTACTCGCATGCACGCAGTGGAGTAGTAATGTCTTTCTCAACTACTTCCTCCCTCACGTCCACTCAATTTGCATGCACTGTATTAATTGACCATCAATGAAGTGAATGACTTTACACGCGTCAAATTATCACATGGGGTGGATCTTCGTACAAAAATGCGTCCCACCATGTACCCGCGTGTGCGTGCGAGGGAATGAGTGCGTGCGTGCACATCCTCGCTTCGTGCATGTACGGTCAGTGTGCGTGAGAGAGGACGAATACATTCTTCTGGAACCAGCAGCACGTCACTGTGATCAATCCACACAAGGAGGTCACGACAACGCCTCCATATGTGCCACGTGGCTTCATGGATGCCCCCACATCATTTTAATCATAATATATTAACTGAAAAAGGGAGAGACACTGTGTAGCATGCCATTGGAATTCTAATTTACGTGTTTTGCACATACTGGAAGTACTAGTAAGGTACACGTGCATTGCACGCATGAGATTTGGCAACCAAATTATGAATAAATACCACACTATAGCATGTAAGCTTTGAGTCATATATGCATGATGTAGATGTTCATTTAATTCTTATAGTTCATCTCATTCAAAATCAATTAGTTTTTATAAAAAAGTTAATCTATTTTATGAATCATGGAATTATGCGTTGTAAAGCATAAAGTAAAAACAAATAATGGCAATTCAACTAGAAAAAAAGTTTGGGCAATTATGATACGAAAGATTCTAGAACAAAGGAGAAGTACTTGTGTTTTGAGGTTTGTGCATTATGCTTAAGTTCAACCATGGAGTCTTCTAGATTGTACATGTGGCAGGATCTGGTGGAATGTAGATGATATCCAATGGCCAGTAGTGCTCGGATTTGCCATCTCTGCACCGTCTGATTGGCTTCAGCCAACGATCATCTTTCAAATTTATTCGCACTCAATATAGGGGTATAGATATAGATATAGAGGTATAGATATAGACTAGTGTCACATCATCTAAAGCCTTTCTACACGCTCATTTTTTGTACAAGTGTGCTCCACCGTGCACCTGCGCGTTTCTATGTGGGAACGAGTGCATGTGTGCACCTCTTCTCTTTCGCACACGTAGTCCGTGTGTGTGAGAGATAATAAGATATGGTGAGGGAATACATGTCAATGCAATTTGTGTGAAAGAGAGGCCTATATACATACATGTATGTGCATGGGGTCGGGGTGATATACGAGAAGGGAGGGGAGGGGTCGATCGCGCGAGATATCGATAGAGATAGATAGAGGGAAGAGCTCTACGAGTGTACAAGTACTGGGATATGGGGGGTGGGGTGCTGGAAGATGGTGCGAAGGGCCAAGTGGAGGGAGACTATGAAGGAGTGCACAAGTGCGAGATCGATATTTAAAGAGAGGGGGTGAGAACGTGCGCGGTTGCGCGCAGTGGCAGAGCCATGAAAAATAAATGAGCTAGGGGGCCAAGCATTGCTAATCCTTTAGGGGGAGGGCCAATTCATCAACTTAAACCATTTTACCAGCAATTGATCTACTGATCACATTCATATTAGCCTCAGTATATAGTGATGTTAGGGGGGGGCCAGGGCCCTTGCTGCCCCCTGTCTTCGCCACTGTGCGCGCGTCTGAGAGATGAAGCGGAAGGCATGGATGATGAGAGGGGGACGATGGATAGATAATGTGGGTGTATCAGCTATGTAATCCTATATAGAGAGGTATAGATTGATCGATGTGTACGTGGAAAAGAGGGTGAGACCTGACTAGATATATAGATCGATCGGTTTGTGTGGAAAACTGGGAAAGACCTAGCTATATATATATATATATATATATATATACACACACACACATAGAGGAACATTGATCATTGCGCATGCATGTGAGAGATAAAGAATGCCCAAAGTGATGAAGAGGGGGAGGTGTGTGTGTGTGTATGCATGCATGGGAGACCGACCTGAAGAAAAAGATTGCATGCGTGCGACGGATAATGCCGAGTGGTAGTGTGTGTGCATGCATGCACGAGAGAAAGTTAGTGGTACAATTATAAAGAGAAGACGACTGTGTGGGTGTAAAAGACTAGGTGAGGTCATAATCAATGTAAAGTTGAACTCAAATATTTGAATAAGAGATCATGATGTTTGAAACCCATGCATGCATGAATATAATTGAGATATGCGTGGTGTGGTTTGAAAACGAGCATGCTCTACTGTATATACATTGAACAAGGTCAGACTTATTTGAATTTAAGATACCGATGGCAGGCATCGTTTGGCCACATTGCATCCGTGCATGGACACACTATTCAAATTGGAGATGATGGGTGGCTTTCGCATCACATATCTATACCCCTATATAGTGTGCGAATAACTTTGAAAGATGGTCGTTGGATGAAGCCAATCCGACGGTGCAGAGATGGCAAATCCGAGCACTACTGGCCGTTGGATATCATCTAAATTCCACCAGATTTTGCCACATGTACAATCTAGAAGACTCCATGGTTGAACTTAAGCATAATGCACAAACCTCAAAACACAAGCACTTCTCCTTTGTTCTAGAATCTTCCGTATCATAATTGCCCAAAAAAATTTCTAGATGAATTGCCATTATTTGTTTTTACTTTATGCTTTACAACACACAATTCCAAGAATCTTAAAATATATTAGCTTTTTTATAAAAACTAATTGATTTTGAATGAGATGAACTATAAGAATTAAACGAACATCTACATCATGCATATATGACTCAAAGCTTACATGCTATAATGTGATATTTATTCATAATTTGGTTGCCAAATCTCATGCGTGCAATGCACGTGTACCTTACTAGTCTAAATGGTGTGTGTGTGTGTGTTGTGCGTGTTAAACACATTGTACGTAGTATCATACATGGTTTAGATTCCGAACATCTAGCTAGAGCATACATGTACTATGATTTGAATTCAACATAAAATGGATACATATATTTGAATTCGATATCGTAGGTACATGTAGTTCATATTCATATGGGAATTTGCTACTCCTATATTCATGTCATGTGTTGTGAAGATAATATTTAGATTTTTGTATAACTAACCCGAGTACAATCCCATTCAAACAGGGAAAATGTACTCAAATTTAGTCCATATGCTAGACACACGAATTGTTTTTTTATTGTTGAGGGAAGTGCAAATGGATTTGGTACTGTACACGTTAAGTTTGTTGTCCTAGATTTTTGAGTTTTTTGTTGTTGTATTTGAATGCATTTCTAGTAATATAGTAAAACGGGACATGGCTTTCTCTAGTGAGGTGCGAATTGTCTTTTTTTTGGTAAACGTTAAGCTTGTTCTCCTAAAATTTCAAGCCGCACCTTGTTATGCCGAAATTTTAAGCTAGCATCTCTGTCTATCGTGCTACGAAACTCCCGCCTCTTCAACCCGCACCTTGTTACCCCGAAATTTTAAGATATCTCTTTGTCTCGTTATGCTCCGAAAACTCCCTCCATCTCAACCCGCGCCTTGCTATCCCAAAATTACAACGCGCGCGAAAACTCCCACCTCCTGCGAAATCCCGACACGCGAAATGCCCATGATACCCCTGAACTGAAAGAACCGCCTAGCTCAAATCGGTGGGGGTACTTTCATAACTTACCCCACATTTCAGACAAGCGCATCCCTAAGCCATGGTTCCCCCCTCCCATCCCATCCCCCCCCCCATTCTTACACCGAGGCCGCGAAAACCCGCGAAGCCCCACACCCACCTCCGTCCGCCACCCAGCCAGAGCCTCTTCCCTGACGATGTCGTCCACAGCAACACCTCGACGTCCCTCATCCACCTCACCGGATGAGGATCCGTCGTCGATCTCGTCGTCCCGCCGGTTCAGCCACCCCATCCTTCACCTCCAAGGAGCTGCCCCGACGTTCCCCTCGTCTTTCGCGCCACCTCCATTCCCACACCGTCGTCTTCACCTGCACCACCGGAAGAGCAGCATCATCACCAATTCCTCGGATGAAGCTGAGGCCTAATCGGCGCCACCAAAGAGGTTCTACACTAATCGCTGCATTTTCTTCTTGATACGATCTCACGGTGCTGCCGGCGCTCGGTCCCGAGCCGACATGGCATGGCTCCATCTACGGCGGCGTCGCCGGCCACTTCCTCCATGGTGTCGCTCCCTCGACGGTGACGTCCACATCAGTAGGAGCTGCTGCTGCTTTGTCTCTTGCTCGCGCTGCTGCTCTGCTCTTGCTCTCGGTCCCCTGCCTGGTCTGCTCTTGCTCTTGCTCGTGCTGCTGCTCTTGCTTGTGTTGTTGCTCTACTCTTGCTCGCGCTGCTGCTGCACGAGTAGCAGATCCTGCTCTCGCTCGAGCCCCTATAGCTGCTACCCGAGATGCTGCTACATGACTAGCTGCCCCGGCTCTCGCACGCGCTGCTGCTCCGAGCGCTGCTGCTGCTGCTACTGCTTTTATGCTACTAGTGCGTTCAGTTTCGACAGTAAAATTCAGTTTCGACAGCAAAATTCAGTTTCGACAGTTCAATTCAGTTTCGACAGTTAAGTTCAGAGATGAGCGGCTGATGTATTTTACATCTAGCACTTTGTGGTTATGTATTTTACATCATCTATTGGAGATGCTATTAGAATTCCACTCAGGTTAACGTTGTCTCTCTTGTCCTGCTTCAGCCTCGCCGTCGTACAACTCACCGGAGCTGCTCCAACGATGAAACCCTCCATCACAGCGGAGCAGTACCCCCGGCTCCATCTCCAGATGCCTAAGATCTTCTTCCCCTCCTCCGACAGCCAAATCAGCCGGAGCATCCTCACCGACCAACCCAATCATGCTGAGATCGACATGGCTTTGCCAAAGAGGTTGTACACTTGTTGCATCGCTTTTTTACTCTACATGTTATATATATTGTCCACTGAGCACACGTAGTAACGTGAAATACGATTAGTTTCTCCTACTATATGACAAGCAGTGAGGTACCAGGCAACTTAGCTATCCGTGATGAACTCTCTTGAACGCCATCATTATTTATTTCTGCGCGTTTGAGTTGTGCATTTGTAGATGGGCCTGGGAGTTGAGCTAGTAGGGCAGTGGCCTGGGTCCAAAGTAGTAGAAGTAGCACAAAAACATTTTTTGAGTGTAGGATTTTCCCTGTTCAAGCCTGCCTACTAGAATCGCCGGTGCTTGAAAGGAAAAGTGAAGGAAAAACATAGGACTTGGAAAGTTTCCTATGGTACTACTATTCATGCATTTGGTACAAAGGAATGGAGCAAAGGAAAACTGTAGGATTTGTTCCTTTAGTGTCTCCTTGAAAGAAAAATCGTAGGAATTTTAATATCCACTTGTCCTCCTTTTCAAATTCCTATTCATGAAGCACAAGACTAAGAGATAGTAGCATAATAGCATTATAACCGTTGATACGTCTCCAACGTATCTATAATTTTTTATTGTTCCATGCTATTATATTATCTATCTTGGATGTTTTATATGCATTTATATGCTATTTTATATTATTTTTGGGACTAACCTATTAACCTAGAGCCCAGTGCCAGTTTCTGTTTTTTTCCTTATTTTTGAGTTTTACACAAAAGGAATACCAAACAGAGTCCAAACGAGCTGAAACTTTACGATGATTTTTTATGGACCAGAAGAAGCCCACGGAGTATCGGAGATGGACCAGAGGGGCCACGAGGCATCCACAAGGGTGGAGGGCGCCCCCCCCCCTAGGGCGCGCCCCCTACCTTGCCGCTGCCTCGTGGACCCCCCTGACTTGAAACCGATGCCAAAAATTCCTATAAATCCAGAAACCCCCAGAAAGAAACCTAGATCGGGAGTTCCGCCGCCGCAAGCCTCTGTAGCCACAAAAAAACAATCAGGAGCCCGTTTCGGCACCTTGCCGGAGGGGGAAACCATCACCGGTGGCCATCTTCATCATCCCGGTGGTCTCCATGACGAGGAGGGAGTAGTTCACCCTCGGGGCTGAGGGTATGTACCAGTAGCTATGTGTTTGATCTCTCTCTCTCTCTCTCGTGTTCTTGATTTGGCACGATCTTGATGTACCGCGAGCTTTGTTATTATAGTTGGATCATATGGTGTTTCTCCCCCTCTACCTTCCTCTGATGAATTGAGTTTTACCTTTGAGGTTTCACTATTATCGGATTGAATACTATTATGGATTTGAGAACACTTGATGTATGTCTTGCGTGGGATACCCGTGGTGATAATGGGGTGTTCTATTGATTCACTTGATGTATGTTTTGGCACTCAACTCGCGGATTCCCGAGGTGACATTGGGGTAATCTATGCATAGGGGTTGATGCATGTTTTCGTCCTTGTTTCTCCGGTAGGAATCTTGGGGCACTCTTTGAGGTTCTTTATGTTGGATTGAATATTATGAATCTAAAGTTGTTTGATGCATATCGTATAATTAACCCACGGATACTTGTGGTGACATTGGAGTATCTAGGTGACATTAGGGTTGATTGATGTGTGTCATATGGTGTTATTTTACTACGAACTCTAGGGCTGTTTGTGACACTTATAGGAATAGCTCAATGGATTGATCGGAAAGAATAACTTTGAGGTGGTTTCGTACCCTACAAGCATTTTCGTCTTATGTTCTCCGCGATAGTAACTTTGGAGTGACTCTTTGTTTCACGTTGAGGGATTGCCATATGATCTAATTATGTTATCATTGTTGAGAGAACTTGCACTAGTGAAAGTATGAACCCTAGGCCTTGTTTCCAAGCATTGCAATACCGTTTTTGCTCACTTTTGTTACTTGCTACCTTGCTGTTTTTATATTTTCATATTACAAAAACCTATATCTACCATCCATATTACACTTGTATCACCATCTCTTCGCCGAACTAGTGCACCTATACAATTTACCACTGTATTGGGTGTGTTGGGGACACAAGATACTCTTTGTTATTTGGTTGCAGGGTTGTTTGAGAGAGACCATCTTCATCCTACGCCTCCCACGGATTGATAAACCTTAGGTCATCCACTTGAGGGAAATTTGCTACTGTCCTACAAAACTCTGTGCTTGGAGGCCCAACACGAGTCTACAAGAAGAAGGTTGCGTAGTAGACATCAAGCTCTTTTCTGGCGCCGTTGCCGGGGAGGTGAGTGCTTGAAGGTATATCTTTAGATCTTGCAATTGAATCTTTTAGTTTCTTGTTTTATCACTAGTTTAGTTTATAAAAGAAAACTACAAAAAAATGTAATTGAGGTTGCCTCATATGCTTCATCTTTCTAATGTCTTTCGTGAAAATGATGGAAAGGAAATTGTGCTCAAGTGTTAGAAGAAGAAGTCTATAAATTGTTTGGCACTAAATTTTTGAATGATGAGCGTGATTGCAATGTTGTTAGTATGAATTCTTTGAAAATCCATGATGCTAATGATATGCAAAGCTACAAGCTTGGGGATGCTATGTTTGATGAAGATGATTTTTTTAGTCCCCCAAGTTTTGATGAGCAAATTTATTAGGATGAAAGCATGCCTCCTATTTATGATGATTATGTTGATAAAAGTGGATTTGGAGAGGTCATGACTTTATTTAGTGATGAATCCACTATTTTGGAAGAGGTTCCAATTGATTATGAGAACAAAGTTGCTATATATGATGATTATTGTGATGACATGTATGCTATAAAGAATAATGATAACCATGAAACTTGTCATCATGATTTTAATTTTCAATTGGATTATGCCTCACATGATAGTTATTTTGTTGAGTTTGCTCCCGCTACTATTCATGAGAATAAATTTGCTTATGTGTGGAGTAGTAAAATTTCTATGCTTATGAATCATGAAAACAATGCTTTATGTGATGGCTATATTGTTGAATTCATTCATGATGCTACTGAAAATTACTATGAGGGGGGAACATATGCTTGTAGGTATTGCAATAATATCAAGTTTCCTCTTTATGTGTTGAAAATCTTGAAGTTATGCTTGTTTTGCCTTCCTATGCTAGTTGATTCTTGTTCCCATAAATTGTTTGCTCACAAAATCCCTATGCATAGGAAGTGGGTTAGACTTAAATGTTCTAGTCATATGCTTCATGATGCTCCCATTATGCTTCAATTCTTATCTTTTATGTGAGCATCATTGAAATCATCATGCCTAATTAAAAAGGCATTAAAGAAAAGTGCTTGTTGGGAGGCAACCCAATATTTACCCCTACTGTTTTTATGATTTCACATGATTAAACTACTGTAGTAATCATGTTTTATAGCTTTTGTTTGAATAAAGTGCCAAGTAAAGCCTTTGGGATAGTGTGGATGATAGTTGACTTGATTCTGTGCAAAAACAGAAACTTTTGCGTCCAGTACAGAAATTCCTATATTTTACTGGAATGTGGAAAAATTCTGAAATTTTACAGTTGATTGATATACAAATTGCCTACGTTGTCCTAATTTTTCAGAATTTTTGGAGTAACAGAAGTATGAGCTTAATTCAGATCTTTACAGACTGTTCTGTTTTTGACAGATTCTGTTTTCGATGCATAGCTTGCTTGTTTCCTAGTTTCTATGGCTTATATTGCTCAATATAAATTTTAGAAATGATATGGTACAGTAGGTATTATGTGATAAAAATTTTGAATCTTGTCTTCACAGTACCAAAGTGAATGATTTGTTTTATTATACTAACGGATCTCACAAAGGTTTTGTTAAGTTTTGTGTGATTGAAGTTTTCAAGTTTTGGGTGAGATATCAATATGAGGAGAATAAGGAGTGACAAGACCCTAAGCTTGGGGATGCCCAAGGCACCCCAAGGTAATATTCAAGGAATATCCAAGCAACTAAGCTTGGGGATACCCCGGAAGGCATCCCCTCATTCGTCTTCAACATTATCGGTAACCTCACTTGGAGCTATATTTTTATTCGTCACATGATATGAGTTTTGCTTGGAGCGTCATTTTATTTTATTAGGATTTGCTTACTGTTATTTAGAATAATGTTTTCATCTTTTAGTTCAATAAAAATGTCAAGTATAGCCTTTACCATGCTTATTTTGCAAGTCTATATGTTGCTGTTTTGAAAACAGAAAGTTTTCTACCATTGTCTGAATTTTTGGAGTTAGGGAAGTATTAGTACAATTGCACTCTTTACAGACTGTCCTGTTTAGACAGATTGCTGTTATGTTTGCATTATTTGCATATGTTTGCTTGTTTAATGATTCTATTTGAGGATAGGAGTATTAAATATGCAGAGGCATTTAGTATGCAATGTCAAATAATAATTTTAGTGATTTGCTACAGTAGAGAATAATAAGGTGTTGCATTGATTTATACTAACTTTTCTCACGAGTTCTTGTTGAGTTTTGTGTGGATGAAGTTTTTAATATTTAGGGAAACCGTGATATAAAAGGAATCAAGGAGACACAAAAGCTCAAGTTTGGGGATGCCCAAGGCATCCCAATATAATATTTCAAGAAGTCTCAAACATCTAAGCTTGGGGATGCCTCGGTAGGCATCCCACCTTTCTTCATCAAGAATGATCGGTCAGTATCGGTTGAGCCTAAGTTTTTGCTTCTTCACATGATGTGTGCTATCCTTAGAATGTCATTTTGTTTTGTTTTGCTTGCTGTTTGAATAAAGTAATTAAGATCTAAAAATTTAAATGGGAGAGAGTCCTCACACAGATACATAATTATTTGACTACTCATTGATCTTCACTTATATCTTTTTGGAGAAGTTTGTCAGTTGCTCTAGTGCTTCACTTATATCTTTTTAGAGCACGGCGGTGGTTTTATTTTGAAGAAATTGCTGAACTCTAATGCTTCACTTATATTATTTTGGGAGTCCCTAAACAGCATGGTAATTTGCTTAGGTTATGAATTTAGTCCTAATATGATGGGCATCCAAGAGGGATATAATAAAAACTTTCATATAAAGTGCATTGAATACTATGTGAAGTTTGATTCCTTGCATTTGTTTTGAGATATAAAGATGGTGATATTAGAGTCATGCTAGTGAGTAATTGTGGATTGATAGAAATACTTGTGTTAAAGTTTGTGATTCCCGTAGCATGCACGTATGGTGAACCATTATGTGATGAAGTCGGAGCATGATTTATTTATTGATTGTCTTCCTTATGAGTGGCGGTCGGGGACGAGCGATGGTCTTTTCCTACCAATCTATCCCCCTAGGAGCATGCGTGTAGTACTTTGTTTTGATGGCTAATAAATTTTTGCAATAAGTATGTGAGTTCTTTATGACTAATGTTGAGTCCATAGATTATACGCACTCTCACCCTTCCACCATTGCTAGCCTCTCTAGTACCGCGCAACTTTCGCCGGTGCATTACACCCACCATATACCTTCCTCAAAACAGCCACCATACCTACCTATTATGGCATTTCCATAGCCATTCCGAGATATATTACCATGCAACTTCCACCGTTCCGTTTATTATGACACATATCATCATTGTCATATTGCTTTGCTTGATCATGTAGTTGACATCGTATTTGTGGCAAAGCCACCATTCATATTTTTTTATACATGTCTCTCTTGATCATTGCACATCCTGGTACACCGCCGGAGGCATTCACATAGAGTCATATCTTTTGTTTGAGTATCGAGTTGTAATCCTTGATTTGTAAAGTAAATAAAAGTGTGATGATCATCATTATTAGAGCATTATCGCATGTGAGGAAAGGATGATGGAGACTATGATTCCCCCACAAGTCGGGATGAGACTCCGGACGAAAAATAAATTAAAAAAAATATAAAAAAGAGAAAAAAAAAAGAGGCCAAAGAGCCCAAAAAAATGAGAGAAAAGAGAGAAGGGACAATGCTACTATCCTTTTACCACACTTGTGCTTCAGAGTAGCACCATGATCTTCATGATAGGGAGTCTTCTATGTTGTCACTTTCACATACAAGTGGGAATTTTTCGTTATATAACTTGGCTTGTATATTCCAATGATGGGCTTCCTCAAATTGCCCTAGGTCTTCGTGAGCAAGCGAGTTGGATGCACACCCACTTAGTTTCTTTTTGAGCTTTCATACACTTATAGCTCTAGTGCATCCATTGCATGGCAATCCCTACTCACTCACATTGATATCTATTGATGGGCATCTCCATAGCCCGTTGATACGCCTAGTTGATGTGAGACTATCTCCTTCTTTTTGCCTTCTCCACAACCACCATATTCTATTCCACCTATAGTGCTATATCCATGGCTCACGCTCATGTATTGCATGAAAGTTGAAAAAGTTTGAGAACATCAAAAGTATGAAACAATTGCTTGGCTTGTCATCGGGGTTGTGCATGATTTAATACTTTGTGTGATGAAGATGGAGCATAGCCAGACTATATGATTTTGTAGGGATAACTTTCATTGGCCATGTTATTTTGAGAAGACATGATTGCTTTATTAGTATGCTTGAAGTATTATTGTTTTTATTTCAATATTAAACTTTTGTTTTGAATCTTATGGATCTGAACATTCATGCCACAATAAAGAAGATTACATGGATAAATCTGTTAGGTAGCATTCCACATCAAAAATTCTGTTTTTATCATTTACCTACTCGAGGACGAGCAGGACTTAAACTTGGGGATGCTTGATACGTCTCCAACGTATCTATAATTTTTTATTGTTCCATGCTATTATATTATCTATCTTGGATGTTTTATATACATTTATATGCTATTTTATATTATTTTTGGGACTAACCTATTAACCTAGAGCCCAGTGCCAGTTTCTGTTTTTTCCTTGTTTTTGAGTTTTACAGAAAAGGAATACCAAACGGAGTCCAAACAAGCTGAAACTTTACGACGATTTTTTATGGACCAGAAGAAGCCCACGGAGTATCGGAGATGGACCAGAGGGGCCACGAGGCATCCACAAGGGTGGAGGGCGCCCCCCCTAGGGCGCGTCCCCCTACCTTGCCGCTGTCTCGTGGACCCCCCCTGACTTGAAACCGACGCCAAAAATTCCTATAAATCCAGAAACCCCCAGAAAGAAACCTAGATCGGGAGTTCCGCCGCCGCAAGCCTCTGTAGCCACAAAAAAACAATCAGGAGCCCGTTTCGGCACCTTGCCGGAGGGGGAAACCATCACTGGTTGCCATCTTCATCATCCCGGTGGTCTCCATGACGAGGAGGGAGTAGTTCACCCTCGGGGCTGAGGGTATGTACCAGTAGCTATGTGTTTGATCTCTCTCTCTCTCTCATGTTCTTGATTTGGCACGATCTTGATGTACCGCGAGCTTTGTTATTATAGTTGGATCATATGGTGTTTCTCCCCCTCTACCTTCTTGTGATGAATTGAGTTTTACCTTTGAGGTTTCACTATTATCGGATTGAATACTATTATGGATTTGAGAACACTTGATGTATGTCTTGCGTGGGATACCCGTGGTGACAATGGGGTGTTCTATTGATTCACTTGATGTATGTTTTGGCACTCAACTCGCGGATTCCCGAGGTGACATTGGGGTAATCTATGCATAGGGGTTGATGCACGTTTTCGTCCTTGTTTCTCCAGTAGGAATCTTGGGGCACTCTTTGAGGTTCTTTATGTTGGATTGAATATTATGAATCTGAAGTTGTTTGATGCATATCGTTTAATTGACCCACTGATACTTGTGGTGACATTGGAATATCTAGGTGACATTAGGGTTGATTGATGTGTGTCATATGGTGTTATTTTACTACGAACTCTAGGTCTGTTTGTGACACTTATAGGAATAGCTCAATGGATTGATCGGAAAGAATAACTTTGAGGTGGTTTCGTACCCTACAAGCAATTTCTTCTTATGTTGTCCGCGATAGGAACTTTGGAGTGACTCTTTGTTGCACGTTGAGGGATTGCCATATGATCTAATTATGTTATCATTGTTGAGAGAACTTGCACTAGTGAAAGTATGAACCCTAGGCCTTGTTTCCAAGCATTGCAATGCCGTTTTTGCTCACTTTTGATACTTGCTACCTTGCTGTTTTATATTTTCAGATTACATAAACCTATATCTACCATCCATATTACACTTGTATCACCATCTCTTCGCCGAACTAGTGCACCTATACAATTTACCATTGTATTGGGTGTGTTGGGGACACAAGAGACTCTTTATTATTTGGTTGCAGGGTTGTTTGAGAGAGACCATCTTCATCCTATGCCTCCCACGGATTGATAAACCTTAGGTCATCCACTTGAGGGAAATTTGCTACTGTCCTACAAAACTCTGCGCTTGGAGGCCCAACACGAGTCTACAAGAAGAAGGTTGCGTAGTAGACATCAACCGTACATTTTCTTGTGGTTTGACTTAATCTCACCATGCTTCTTTGCATCCTGTGATCTTCCAATTCTTGTGAACCAAACACCCAGATTTTAAATTCTATGTTTTGCATGTGCATTCCTATCCTATTCCTGTGTATTTCCTATCCCTGCATTGTTAGAATCCTCCAATTCAAACAAGCCCTTACAGAATTACTTCTGTTACAGATATGTGTCAAAGAAAACCTTGTGTGGTTTGTCCCGCTCCTGCTGCGCTGTGGTCCACCCCAGCTCAGCTGCTCCAACAACAGACAGGTTCACCACAGCAGGGATCCGCCCTCTAGACTGTGTTTCGCCGCCTCAGATCTTCTTCCCCGCCGTCGGCAGCCACGATAATTGCATTACCATCATCAACTGAGCAGATGACCTTGAGGACTATACGGGTCCGCAAGAGAGGTCGCACTCTTTCGTTTCTGCTTTCGTTATGCATCGCTTAATATGATGACATGCTACTTTATCGTCCTGTTCACCGATTAGACTCCGAGTCAGGTCCAAACTAATGCTCAAACTTGAGTTTTTAAATGGTTGTGGGGTATATATTGGGGCAGCAATCAATACTATCTGTCTACTATCTGGTTAATCTCGGGTGTCTACTATGAGTTTCATGTTGGGTGGAAACAAACATTAAAGGAGCCATTATCTGTATTTTTTAACTGAAGCTATTATCTGCCTGCTATAATTGGTTTTGGGTCTATCCACAGTTTGCTACCATCACTCTGGATTTGTGCATGCACTCCTTACATAATCTCACTATGTTTTATTCCTATGCATGTCAGTTATTGTACACAATGATACTGAACATGTAGAGCAAAAGAGACGAGCCTTGCGTGGCAATAAAATTTCATGCAGACGTCGCTCCATGGTTGGCGCAAAAGCAACCCCCCTCCCCCCATTCCAGACTGTAATCAAGAGGAAGATAACTATTCAGAGGGGGATTCAGAGGGAGCAGACCACTCCTATTTACCCCCTGAGGTCTTTTGCTCTAACTTGGCATGCTGATGTTGGTCATATCATGCATATGGTGCCTTGCATTGCTTACTTTATACATAAAATATATCATCTGCTTAGTTTAGACATGCATTATGTGAATGCCATCTGTTTAGTTTCTATATCATATATGTGAATCATGCAATGCCATCTTATTTAGCCAGGCATCATATATGTGAATTTTGCAATGCCATCCTGGTTAGCCAGTCATCTTATATGTGAATTATATCATGCCATCCTTTTTTTTATTACGTATTAAATTTGTCAACAATTTTAGTACATTCAATTACTCTTCCTGTGCATCAGCCATTCGACATGGTCATGGAAAAATCTGGAGTGAAAACAAGGTCTTCATAGCAGACAATGCTATCTGACGAAGCGCATGTCTTGCTGGTTACGGATAGCTCCTCGGAGGAGGATTCAGAGACAGATGACCAGTCGTATTCCCCCCCCCCCCCCGAGGTGCATGCTCTAACTTGACAGGGTTATATTGCTCATATCGTGCATATGGTGTCTTGCATTGGCATGTCATTTGCTTAGTTTAGACATGCTTTGAGTGAATGCCACATGTTTAGTGTCTAATTACCATATATGTGAATTTTGCAATGCCATCTTGTTGCAAGACATTATATATGTGAATTATGCAATGCTATCTTGTTGCAAGGCATTATGAATGTGAATTATGCAATGCCATGCTGTTTAGCCAAGCGTCATATATGTGAATTATATCATGCCATCCTTTTTTTGTATTACTCATTCCATTTGTCGACAATGTTTGTATATTCAACTGCTCTTCCTGTGCATCAGCCATTTGAATTGGTGATGGAGAAATCTGGAGTGAAAACAAGGTCTTCAGAGCAGACAATGCTACCTGCTGAAGCAGATATCTTGCTGGTTACAGATAGCTCCTCAGAGGAGGATTCAGAGGCAGATGACCAGTCCTATTTTCCCCCTGAGGTGTATGCTCAAACTTGCCAGGGTTATATTACTCATATCATGCATATGTTGTCTTGCAATGCTTAGTTTTTACATCATATACACAATATTGAATGCCATCTCCTTAGTTGACACATCATATATGCGATTGCCCTCTGCTCACTTGCTTAGTATATAAACCATATATTTGAATTATATCATGCCATGATGTTTACATAGACAGCATGTATCTGAATTATGGCATGCCAACCCATTTTCTAAAGACATAATATAGTTATATCATCTCATCCTGTTTACATAGTCATCATATTTTGAATTATGTCATTCTATCCGTGAATTATATCATGCCATCATGTTTCCATCGACGGCATGTTTGTGAATTATGGCATGCCAACCGCTTTAATAGACACATCGTATAGTTATATCATGTCATCATGTTTACATAGTCATCATATTTTGAAGTATGTCATTCTATCCTGTTTAGTTAACCATCATATATGTGAAATTGTGTCATGCTATCCTGTTTAATTAGCCATCATATATGTGAAATTATGTCATGCTATCCTGTTTGGTTAGACAACATAAATGTGAATTATTTCATGCCCTGTTTTCTTCCCTACTATCCATTGCACCTGTCTATCTTACAATGTATGTACATTTAATTACTTTTCTTGTTTACCAGCCATTTGAATTGGAGGGGGTGATGGCAGTATCTATGGGAGTAAAAACATGGTCTTCAGAAAAGATCGTGCTACCCGTCGATGCAGATAGAACCACAGTTGTACTTGCCCAAGAACCAGCCCCACCACACATAACCCAGACTCACGCAGATTGTACCCCTACCCAGTTGGACAGAGAACCAGCTACACCCCTTCTAACCCCAACCCCAGCAGATAGTAACCCAGTTCCAGTTGACACAGCACCGTCTCCACCACAGAGCACCCAAACACGAGCAGTTAGTAAGGCAACTGTAGTGCCCAAAGCACGAGGACCACCACTCCGAACCCCAAGTCAATGCTTAAAGCAGACGAAGAATTGTTCTCAGGTCAGGTTCCCTAGCTATGGTTCATACTCCTTTGCTCTTGCATCACTGTATTTACTCATACCAACTAATTTCAAATTTGAAGGATGCAATTGAAACTCCAATGGCACAACAGGTATGTTTTAAACCTGTTTCTTTAACATGTTTGCTATTGTAACTTGCTCTATGTTGATTTCAGTTTCAATTGAATAAACAGTTATGTTCTCATGCCATGCACATTACAAGTGTTGTTATTGCTGTGTAGTTTCCCACACTTATATTCTGTCTATGCTGCTTTGTCTTAAACAGGTATGATTTGAACTGTCTCTATCTTGATTTGGCAACATAAACTAGAATGATATAGACCATACAGTGACCATACTACATAGATATATGTTTGTTTCATGTTGTTATCCTGTCCACCTTACTACTGAACTGGTTTACCAAAATGAGTTTCATATACAACATGGTAAACCTGTGATCTGTCTGCTTGTTTCTCTTTTAGAATGCGGACAAAATATTGGAGAAGAGTACCCCATTATGCAATGATAAAGGAAGTAATGCAGATAAGATTCAAGATAGTGAGACATCCCTATTGGTCTCCAAGAAAGCTGATAAAACTATATTGAAGACACTAAGACAACCCCAAAGTCCTGTCTTGATGTAGTGTTCGAGTTACTGGCCACTACTGCTGGCACCAGCTCTACGAACTCGCTGCCTGAATCAGTTTGGCTTCTTGAGTCTCAACTTCAAGTTGAAAGACATCGATCAGATGTGCTGTGACAGGAAGCCGAAGGACTGAGGAAGTCCCTGCAGAATTCAGATGCATACTTTCTGGTGCAACAGCAAGCGCTGGAGGATTTAAGCGCCAAACAAGAGAAAGCTAATAAGCTTGCTAAGCGTCTTGCCAGCATGGTGGATACCCAGGATATTGTTTCTTGAGCTCTTGTGAAGTGGTTTCAGTGCTGGACTTGTTTTGCTGCGGCGTTTATTTGCATTGGTCGCCAACTTTGGCAACCAGTGTAAGTAATATGCTGCTTTGTTCTCCATATTTGCACTGGTGGCGAACTTTGATGCCCAGTGGATGTAATATGTGTAATAGCCGTGATAGCCTAGCGTAAGTTGCTTGCTTATTTATTTCCTTATTGTCTTCTTTATTTGTTTGCTTGTAGTCAGTGCAGTTCTTTTTCCGCGGTTTGCTAGTGGCCGCAATAACCTATTTTTTTAAACTAGGCCACGATAACCATGGGCTACATATTTACTGTAGTGACCATGGACCTCCTACGGGCCGTAGAAACAATGGGCCTCCTACGGGCCGTAGAAACAATGGGCCTTCTACGGGCCATAGAATCAATGGGCCTTCTACGGGCCGTATGATCGATTGGCCAAACATGGGCCAATAACGGACCGCAGTATGGGCCGTAAACGGTCTAGAGTTGGAATCATCCGTTCATGGGCCGACCATAATGGGCCGTCGTTAATCGGCCGTATTTGATGACGCTATGAAAATAGCCCAATGGATTAACGGGCCACAAACGGGCCGACTTTAACCACGGGCTGAATTTGGCCCACAACCGGAACAGGCCAGTAACGGACCGTAAGTAATCGAATGCTGCAAATCAGCCCAAGAATAAATGGGCCCTGAGAAAGCCGAAAGATAACATGGGCTGGAAACGGCCCAACGGAATAATGGGTCGTTAATGGGTATAAAGCGATACATTGTTCATTATGGGCCAGTTTCACCACAGGCTGTTAATGGGCCAAGAGTTACAAAGGGCCTCATATGGGTCGGAAGACGTCATGGGCCATACATGGGCCAGAAGTTACAACGGGCTGGAATCATATTGGACGGCCCAGATGACGCAACTGGGCATAATTCGGATAGGCCATAATGGGCCATGAGTTAGCGGGCTGTAAATGGGCTATATGCGAACAGGCCGCTAGCAGGCTTTAAGTGGGCCGGCCATTACCTTTTGACCAGGTCAAACGGGCCGGCCTTTTGACCTGAATGGGCCACTATTGGGCCGAGCCACGTGTCGATGTATCATAGGCGCGTCCCGTCCATTCGCTGGATGACAACTGTCCCAACGCTAGGCCGACACGTGGATCCGCCGGCGAATGAGATTTTTACACGTGGAAAATCCCCATTGGTCCGGGCTGTTAACGGGTTATTGGATCCAAACCGAAACCCGATAGCTTAACGGCGACCCGTTACGGTGGATGCCACGTGTCGGTTACCCTTGACGAAATCACTTCCATGACGCGCCATTTATCGTCATGGAAGTGGACACCTCCGTGATGATAATTTTGGTATTGTCATGGAACACTTCTACGACAGCACAGGTATGACTATCTTGATTCTGTCATAAAATCGTCATGGATGTACATGCATGACAGAAAACGTGACCTACTGTGACAAACACGTATCATCACGGAAGTGTATTTTTTTGTAGTGAATAGGACAAAAGTCATCTTGTGGGGAACCAAGAACAAGAAATTCAGTAGGATATTTTATTTTGCCACACAAGACTTCAACATCTCTAACAATCCCAAGTGGTGTGATGGTGTCTCTATTAGCAAGTTTAATAGTAACATCTATGTCTTCTATTTCAGCGGGTGCTATATCATTCATAATTTCTTGGTATAAGGTAAAAGGAATAGCACTCACGCTAGCACCCAAGTCACATAAACCATGATAACAGTGATCTCCTATTTTGACTGAGACAACAGGCATGCCAACAACAGGTCTATGCTTATCTTTCTCATCGGGTTTAGCAATTCCAGCAACTTCATCACAGAAGTAAATAACATGCCCATCGATATTTTCTACCAAGAGATCTTTCACCATAGAAACACTAGGTTCTACTTTGATTTGTTCAGCAGGTTTAGGTGCTCTAATATTACTTTTGCGAACCACGGTTCAAACCTTAGCATGTTCCTTTATCCTAACAGGGAAAGGTGGTTTTTCAATATAAGCAGTAGGAACAACTGGATCAACATTGTAAATGATAGTTTCATCTTTAACCATTACCAATTCTTTAGTTTCTTCTTTAATAGGTGGATGATATTTAAACCAATTCTCCTTAGGGAGATCAACATGAGTAGCAAATGATTCACAGAAAGAGGCTACTATCTCAGAGTCAAGTCCATACTTAGTGCTAAACTTGTGAAAAGCATCGGTATTCATAAAAGATTTAACACAATCAAACTCAAGCTTAATACCTGACTCTTTACCTTCGTCGATTTCCCAATCTTCAGAGTTGCGTTTAATTCTTTCTAAAAGATCCCACCTGAATTCAATAGTCTTCTTCATAAAAGAACCAGCATAAGAAGTATCGAGCATGGATCGATCATCATGAGAAAGCCGAGCATAAAAGTTCTGAATGATAATTTCTCTCGAGAGCTCATGATTGGGGCATGAATATAACATTGACTTAAGCCTCCCCCAAGCTAGAGCGATACTTTCTCCTTCATGAGGCCAAAATTTATATATGTAATTATGATCACGATGAACTAGATGCATAGGATAAAAAATTTGGTGAAATTCCAATTTCAATCGATTCCAATTCCAAGATCCAATATCATCGCATAGCCTATACCATGCCAATACTTTCCCCTTCAAAGATAAAGGGAAAACCTTCTTCTTAGCTTCATCTCTGGGTAAACCTGCAAGCTTAAATAATCCATAAATTTCATCCACATATATCAAGTGCATATCAGGATGTTCGGTTCCATCTCCTGCATAAGGATTAGCTAGCAGTTGTTCTATCATACCCGAAGAAATTTCACAACCAATATTTTCAGTAGGTGCAGTAGGTTGAGGGGCAACTAATTATGGTTTCGGTCGAGCTGAAGATACCCCAAACAAACCCCTCAAAGGATTGTTCTCCATAGTAGCAAGTGACAATAAATTTTAGCACGTAGTAATAATTTTTCCTTACCAAGAGCGCTTCACTCCCCGGCAATGGCGCTAGAAAAGAGCCTTGATGACCCACAAGTATAGGGGATCAATCGTAGTCCTTTTGATAAGAAGAGTGTCGAACCCAACGAGGAGCAGAAGGAAATGACAAGTGGTTTTCAGCAAGGTAATTTCTGCAAGCACTGAAATTGTCGGTAACAGATAGTTTGATAGCAAGATAATTTGTAACAAGCAAGTAACGGTAACGGTAAATAAAGTGCAGCAAGGTAGCCCAATCCTTTTGTGGCAAAGGACAGGCCAAAATGGTTTCTTAAAATAGGCAAAGCGTTCTTGAGGGTACACGGGAATTTCATCTAGTCACTTTCATCATGTTGATTCGATTTGTGTTCGCTACTTTGATAATTTGATATGTGGGTGGATCGGTGCTTAGGTGTTGTTCTTACTTGAACAAACCTCCTACTTATGATTAACCCCCTCGCAAGCATCCGCAACTACGAGAAAAGTATTAAGATAAAATCTAACCATAGCATTAAACTTTTGGATCCAAATCGGTCCCTTACGAAGTAGCGCATAAACTAGGGTTTAAGCTTATGTCACTCTAGCAACCCATCGTCTGATAACTACTCCACAATGCATCCCCTTAGGCCCAAATATGGTGAAGTGTCATGTAGTCGACGTTCACATGACACCACTAAGGGAATCACAACATACATATCATCAAAATATCGAACACATATCAAGTTCACATGATTACTTGTAACTAGTCCTGGCCATCTCCGGCCCGGCCCTGTCGGCCCACCCAGGCCCGTCCCTAAAATCCAGGGCCTAGGCCCAATGGGCTTGCCCGTGGGCTGGGCTTGGGCCTGAGTTTTGAGCCCACCAGCAGGGCCTGGACGGGCTTGGGCTTGGCATATTGGCATTTTAAGGAAGAGGCCCGGCCCACGGCCCTAAGCCCTAAGGGCTTTTCAAGGCTTTTTACCAGATGGGCCGGGCTTGGGCATGAAAAATAGGCCCGATGGTAGGGCCTGGGCTTCAGTTTTCTGCCATGGGCTTTTTAAGGCCCGGCCCGGCCCATGGCCAGGTATACTTGTAACAAGATTTCTCCCATGACCTCAAGAACGAAAGTAACTACTCACAAATGATAATCATGCTCAAGATCAGAGGGGTATTAAATAGCATAATGGATCTGAACATATAATCTTCCACCAAATAAACCATATAGTAATCAACTACAAGATGTAATCAACACTACTAGTCACCCACAGTTACCAATCTGAGGTTCCGGTACAAAGATTGAACACAAGAGATGAACTAGGGTTTGAGAGGAGATGCTGATGTTGAAGATGTTGATGAATATTGCCCTCCCCAAGATGGGAGAGTTGTTGGTGATGATGATGACGATGAATTCCCCCTCCGGGAGGGAAGTTCCCCCGGCGGAATCGCTCCGCCGGAGGGCAAAAGTGCTCCTGCCCAAGTTTCGCCTTGAGACGGCGGCGCTTCGTCCCGAAAGTCCTCCCCTTATTTTTTTTTTCTAGGTCAAAATGACTTATATACCAGAAGAGGGGCACCGGAGGTGGGCCGAGGAGGGCACAACCCACCAGGGCGCGCCTGGGGGGCCTGGCGCGCCCAGGTGGGTTGTGCCCACCTGGTAGGCCTCCTCCGGTAGTTATTTGCTCTAGTATTTTTCTTTTATTACAAAATAATTCTTCGTAAAGTTTCAGCTCATTTGGAGATGTGCAGAATAGGTGACTCTGACGTAGCTTTTCCAGGTCCAGAATTCCAGCTGCCGGTATTCTCCCTCTTTCTGTAAACCTTGCATATTATGAGAGAAAAGGCATTAGAATTACTCCAAAAAACATTATTATGCATAAAAACATAGTAAATAACAGTAGGTAAACATGATGCAAAATGGACGTATCAACACTTCATGCAGACGTTGCCTAGTCAATGTCGCCGCCGCCATTGGGCCTCTCCTCATTGACTTTGGTCTAACAGGCATAGGGGGCGCACCACTCTTTATCTAAATCGTTGAATGAGTTGTGGAGGACGGGCTGACGCACATCTTGATGTGGTAACTTAGCCTTGACTCCCGTGCTTGCAGTACGTGAACGGGAACTGCCCACGGGTCGTGGGATCCGTGGCGCACCGGGGCACCTCAATTCCCAGCACGCTCGTGGAGAGTCATAAGAGCGTTGGGGCAACTGGATGTCATTTCACCTTCATCCTCTTCCTCGCGCCTCTGCTTCCCTACAATTATGCTTCCTCGCATCCTTGCTCAGCCGCCATAGCGACATTCATCGTCTTCGGGTGCCGTACGTACGGCGATCCCTTTGCGGTTCAACTGGAGGGATCGACAAGCACAAAGAGTGGAATCAGCAGAGAACGCATGGTGTTTTACCCAGGTTCGGGCCGCTGTTAAGCGTAAAACCCTACTCGTGCTTTTGTGTATTGATTGTGTGTACATGCCTAGCTACAAGGAGCGCACATCTGGCAAGGTGCTCGGGAAAGGAAATGCAGCTACGCGCGTAGAATGGACAGGGTTTCGACCTTTGTTAAGGTAGCCATGGGTCTCCTTTTATAGACTAAGGGTCACCACAATGACAAAATGGTAAATCTACATTGGAAATAGTGGCTACAGTGCCAACTACCTAACTCTGACAGGTTAGGACAAATGCATTTAATGCACCATGAGGTGCCTCGTGGATGAAGTTCCCCGGCAAGGCTAGTCTCTCCTTGTGTGTCATTCGCCCATCTACCTTTTATTCCTTTGACACATCATTTGGATGGGTGTCAGTAAAGTTGTATCTTCGGCGGTGAGCTACCATATGCCCAGACAAGCTTCACCTAACTACCTGCCCGCTCGACACCTAATCGACAAGTGACAACCTAATCGATGAGGTGAAGCGGTGGCAAGGTAGTGGGATTCTTGCCGGGCTCGGAGCTTGCCGAGCTTGGGTCTTGGCAAGCTTTCCCCGGCAAGGATCTTGCCGGGCTCCTGAACTGTATCTTTAGCATTACAGATCCCCATCTTCTGAGATCTTCTTTGCTTCTTTGTAATTTGATCTTGTGTTTGGTTTTGGTTATCCTCCGGCAAGCCTTGCCATCGGGAAGGCTTCTACTGCCTGTGCATAAGTCTGGGGGTATTAAGAACCCCATTCTTAATACACCGACATCGGGCCTGCCATTCCCTCCACCGCAAAGCGAGAGATGAGCCGTCTGGGGTCATGGCTGGGGCTGGCGGTGTTCGGGCGGCCAGGGAGGCAGAGAAGAAGCGGAGGGCGGAAACCTCCGGCGCCACCATCGCCGAGTTACAACCCAGCACCGAGGTCTTCACCAGCCGGTGGGCCTGCTCCGTGATCGCAGACTGGGACGTCCAGAAGTTGAAGGCGGAGGGGGCGTTCCCTACCGACCTCCAGTATCGCATCCCCCTTTCTACGGAGGGATTCTCGGTGCCACCGGACAGCGGGCGCATCCTTCACCTTGATTTCTTCGGGGAAGGCCTTGGTTTCCCCCTACACCCTTTCATGCGGGGGCTCCTTTTCTTTCTTGGCATCCAGCTTCACCACCTCAACCCCACCAGCATTCTCCACAGGGCGAACTTCATTACGTTCTGCGAGTGCTTCCTATGGAACGCCCCCCCCCCCCCACCTCGACCTCTTCTGGCGCTTTTTCTGTATCAAGGGTCAGATGAGCGGGAGCTCCATGCATGACATTGGCGGGGTCAGCTATTAGAAATAGGCCCTAGAGGTAATGATAAATTGGTTATTATCATATTTCCTTGTTCATGATAAATGTTTATTATCCATGCTAGAATTGTATTAATCAGAAACTTAAATACATGTGTGGATACATAAACAACACCATGTCCCTAGTGAGCCTCTACTAGACTAGCTCATTGATCAAAGATGGTAAAGGTTTCCTAACCATAGACATGAGTTTTCATTTGATAATGGGATCACATCATTAGGAGAATGATGTGATGGACGAGACTGCAGGATCGAAAGTATGTCTAGAGGGAGGTGATTAGACTACTTGACCAAATAAAAATATTTCTTTTTCCCAATTTTAGTTGTGGCAGATTTTAGCAATTATGACAAGTCATGTTGGAAATATGCCCTAGAAGCAATAATAAATTGGTTATTATTATATTTCCTTAATCATGATAAAGGTTTAAGGCTGATTTTGACCACTAATTCCAGTAGATGCTTTTCCCTTTCCTTGGCATAAAACGGTAGAACCAACACCAAAATAGAGATAGAAGTATGGTGGGAGGAGAAAATACATAGGGGATTTGAGGGGTGCGGGAGAAGATGCAAACCTGAAGCATCGCCCACACATGCCACCAGAGGGGGGCGTGGAGGAGTCAAGGTCTTTCCCGGTAGGTGTGCTGTGGCATTCTTATCGGGGATCTACAGAAATGGTGCTCGGCCTTGCAAATTTAGGTTGTTACTTTTCATTGTCTGGTTTCCTTACAAGCATGAAATCCACTAAGGCAAAGAAAATGCTCAAAGCAGTAAGTAGGTTACATCTTCTTTTTTCCTGAGAATGGGCATGTTAAATCTATTCTACACCACCACTGAAATTCATTTGTATTTGTTCTAGATAACCTTGGACAAAATTCTGTTAGAGACAGATGCACCAAATGCAGTACCAAGGTTGGACAATGTTTCTTTAGTTACAGTCCCTGTGGACACTTCAAATGCAGATACTGAAAAGTTTCACAACGATTCAACCTCTCAGGAGGCTACCCCTTCAAACGAATCCTTGAACCATCACCTGCCAGAGGTAGTACCACAAACTGAGCACAACTTATGACTACTTATCTATACCTACTAATAAAAGAAATAGGTATTCTTAGTCCGTTTTGCTATTTTATAGAAAAACCCCTGATGTTTCTGACATTAAACCCGCAGTACGTATCAAATGTTTTTTAAAATACTCATATCTTCTAAGCCGTAACTCCAAATTTAACATGTTATATATGGAATTTGATTAGAAAAATATGAAGAATATGAATATGATGTTATTTTACATGTTAACAATTTAAAAAATACTCTAGGCTGCAATGTTAATCAACAATGCATTATCCGTCTTTTTTTCGTACCGGTACTGATTCAGATTGGGGATGAACACATCAGCAAAATCAGGATTGGACATGAAATTGAAGATAAATTTGCTAGAGACACCCAATAAATAAGGACATGCATGACAAGAAATAGAAGAAGGACCCAATAAAGATGGGATGTTTGCTATAAAAGAAATAGAAGAGAAAATACAGAGGGGATCCGATAAAGATGAGATGTTGTGCTACTCTCCTATATATAAGAAGAAAAAAGAGAGGACATGCATAAAAAAAAGTAAAAGGAGGCATGCATGACCAAAAAATAAAATAAAAGACAAGTTTGATAAGATATAAATAATGATGAAACAGAGACCAATACCTATGACATGTATGGAAAGAAATAATGATGAAATAGGGGCGCAAGTACCTGTGTCCACAGGAGACCATACAAAAATGTTCTTTTCCAGACAAAAAAAATCTCTTTTTATGATTAAAAAAATCATATATCTTTTTAACAACCTTTTTAACAACTCTTCATGTATTTAAGAAATATGCATGTGAAAAAATGTTCAAGAGTTACCCTAAGTTGGTGATTCTTAAACTGAAAACTGACATTGATGCACACATGTTTCCGTAGTGTGCTAATGTGTCATCGTTTGTTTTTGTTGCCCGTAACAACACTCCATTCCGAACATGACATGAATAAATGCATGATCACTTGCATGTTTCTTTGTACGGATTAAATCTACATGCAAGCCGTGTTGAAATAGAACACCTGTAGAATCTTAAGCTGCGTTTTTATAGGTTAAGACCATCTTTGTTTGGGCCGTAACTACAAATTCTCAGATTATAGACCATTTTTTGTAAATTAATAGCATGTGGTATTTTTTTTTCTTCCGTTGCATCGCACGGACCTTTTTGCTAGTTAGTGTAACAAAAAATATCCCAGAAGAAAATTATGGCTATATCAGCACTCTGTAAGATTTCTATCATCATATATGCGCCTACTTCTATTGCTAAATGAAAGAAACGTACATGAGAGTGAACAGCGCGATCAGATGCCTTATTCAAACTTTACACGCTAAACTCACCAAATCTATATGGATCTTTAGTACTCCCTCCGTTTCATAATGTAGTGCCTATAGATTTTTTCAAAAGTCAAACATTACAAAGTTTGACCATATTTATAGAGAAAAATAAGTACATCTAGAATACCAAATGCACATCATTGGATACATCATGAGTTATATTTTCGAAATGTACATGTTTGATATTGTAGATGTAGACAATTTTCAATATAAACTTGATCAAAGTTGGCAAAGTTTGACTTTCAGAAAAATCTATAGGCACTACATTGTGGAATGAAGGGAGTATTAAATTTCATCAGATGGTCAGTTGTAGCTAGATTGACATCACCGAAGTAAAATTCCACCTCGTTTCCAAATACACTACAGTATCCAATGGATACACAGTTATGAAGATGCATGTCAAGCAACTGATGAAGGTTTAATTATATTAATGAACAACTAAAAAGGAAATAATCTTGATTCTCCCCCAAGATGCTCTACTCCCTTACCTGCAGTTGACCAAAGAAAAAAGAATACATAACTTCAGTAATTATTTATTGGTAGATTCAGAAGCAGGCGAGTGATATGAGCTCACGCAGAGATGGCAAGATGTGATTTGGTTAAGTAGACGGCCAACCTGACATTGGAGCCTTCCTGTTGCCGACGGATGCCATGATCGCACAAATATCGCTCAGCCGCTGAACGGCCGGTACTCCTTGAGCTCGCCGATGACGTCGGCTATGGACCCAGCCGCGGCGGCGACAGACACGACGAGGCAGGCGGCGATGAGCATCTGGAGGCAAACCCACCGCATGCTCCCCCGTCGCACGCCGCGCTGCACGATGTACATCTCGACACGATGGCGCCATCGAGGGAAACGGTGGTGGACGGGGCGGGGGTTGCGCACGATGCCCTCGGCACGGCGCTGCCCGACCCGCGCGTCGGCCTCGAAGGCGGACGCGTCGGACGAGGACGACGACGAGCTACTGGACGCCGCGGCTGGGAAGACGGTGACGGCAACGTGGACCACCGCCGCTGCAAGCGTGGGGATCGGGGCGGAGCTGCATCGGCCGCCGCACAGGAAGTGGATGGAGCTCGGGGAGGAACTAGTGGCGCGACGGGAGGAGAGGAGACGAATCGGAAGGGAGTCTGGGGCGGCGGCGGCGGCGCAGAGAGCGAGAGGAGGAGGATGCATCTAGAGTCCATGCAACTCTTCCGGGCAGCATCTAGAGTCGAGGCTAGAGATGGGAGGACTACCTTGTCGCTGCGGCAGTTCCTGGAGTTGTGGAGGAGGGTACAAGCTTGGGAGCCGCGTGTTGAGGAGCAGGACGTGGTCTCTTGGTCCGGGGAGACGCATGGCCAGTTCACCGTGAGATCGGCGTATGCGAGCAGGTTCTGGGGACGTGAGGAGGTGTCAACGTCGAAGCTGACTTGGAAATCTCGGGCACCGTTGGAATGTCGCTTTTTTGTGTGGTTGGCTCTTAAAAATCGGTGTTGGACCTCGGACCGGTTAGCAAGGAGGGGTTTGCCGCACCAGGACACGTGCCCGTTTTGTGATCAGAAGGAGGAAACGATAAACCACATTTTGCTCACGTGCGTGTTCGCCAGGATGGCATGGACAGTGGTGGGAGAGGCTCTTGGCAGGACGGACTGGACGCCGAGCTAGGAGGACACACTTGGGGACTGGCTATGCAGCAGAAATGCGGATAGGGCTACTAGCATCAAGGACTTACGTACAGTGTTGCTACTGGTAATGTGGGAGCTATGAAAGCATCGCAATGTCATTGTCTTCGACGGCGATTCCCCATCGATCGAGAGGCTCATCCAAAAGGTGAGGTCTGAGGCCAAAGTGTGGGCTACGGCAGGGCTAATCAAGAGGGAGTTGGAGGGTTTCCGAGGTAGATTGTATAGGTGGGCTATGAGGGAGGAGTAGGGTACTTGCTTGTAAGTGGAGTGGGTGCGAGCTAAAAGCTGCACGGATATGTACATGTAACTTGTGGTGGAGGCTTTCTTTGCCTTTCTTCTTTAATATATGATATGCACACTCGTGCATATTCGAGAGAAAAAAAAAGAGGAGGAGGATGTGTGTGGTGGAGGCGATGACTGGGACGTTGCGTGCGATGGGGAATTGTCTTCACAATGAAGGAAACGAAATCGCGTGGAAATTCATCGGAGATCGAGCGATGGCCCTCGTCTACTCAGCTGACCTGGAACAGCAGTCCTGCCGACGTGGACAGCGGGAGAAGGCGCCCCTTCCGCGTACGTTAATGTGTTTGATTGATTTGAAAGCATGCAATCTGATAGATGAGTTTTGATATCAAAGCAGGCCATCTGACAAAAGAACATCGTAAAGTTGCTATGGTCTATTTGGATGTAGACATTCATTGCATTGGCTCGAATGCCAAATATTGCCGACATTGATATTGAGCTCAATGCCAGTTTTAGTGTTCGGATGTTCATGTATTTGGAACTTGGAATTTAAGGAGAGCTTCCAATACAAATTCATGTTTGGATGGCGAAAATATTGAACTACAAATGGTCGTTGTCGATTCCCCTGCCGCATGCTCCTGGACGTCCACCAAACCAATCCCCCGTCGCTCCATGGCCTCGACCTCCGCCCCGCCTTTGTGGACCACTGCATCGTCGCCGGCCGGGAAGTGGCTTTCTCGTGCGTCTACTGCTACCGCAGGTTATTCAAGCCAAGGCACTCAGCTGCTACCAAAATACGCACAGGATCAACGTGTTCTCGCGAAGCTGGTGGTCGTCGCCCCCTCCTCCACGACGCCACGCCATACCATACCAGCAACCACGCCGACAGGGATCTCTGGGCGACAGCGGCAGCTCCAGTGCAAGCGGATGGTACTCGCACGTTGACGTCAGAGTGGGACAACAGGGAAGTGGTCGCCGCACTGAAGTGCTGGACTTGTCGGCCAACGTTTGTGTCCGAGAGCGGGAAGGGGGGCGAATAGGCCAGGGAAGACGGGAGCATCATTTCCATGACCGAATGTCTACGCCACCAAACAGAGATATTAGGTTGGCAGATGCCAATTCCAAATTCCAGCTTTGAATGTCCACATCGAATTCCAGCTTTGAATGTCTGCATCCAAACACTACGTAAGTTATTTAAAATAAACTGAGCTTAACGGAGAACTCTAATGGCCCAGCTAGAAACAACTATTCATCAAACTAGCTGGTGCCTAGAAACTATGAATGCATCATGGGAAAACACAGAAATACATCTCAAGAGAATAAGTTAGCCACAAGAATATGTTACCAGCACCGTGTGATCAGACCCACAAACTAAGATATACCACTTACAAATATATTACATAAACATCTTGCAATCGATAGCCCACAAACTAAGATATACCACTTAAATATATTACATAGACACCTTGCAATCGATACCTCGGCGTCTACTAAGCACAATTAAAACACTGTTCACATGGTTACTAAGCGTAGAAGTGCTATCCCACATGGACCAAGCAAATTTCATTACCACTACCCCAACAAAGGGTTGTTAGAAACAAAGATAGGACAAAAGGCAGCATGCGCGGACCGTCCCTTCTACGCATCTCTATATTCATAATCTTCATGGTCACTGTCGCGCAATTCTGATGGTGGCAGCCAGTTTAGAATTTTTGATTCCACTGACTTAGCAGACAGAATCTTGGCCTTCAACATCTCAAGATCTCCATCCAACGATTTCTGCAAATCAGCCAATGCATTCAATGCTTCCTTACAAAGGTCTTCTGGAAGTTCATCCTTCCTCACAGACAAGACATCGTCAAGGGTATTCATTGTATGCTTTGCCAGATTTCCTAACCTAGCACGGATTTCTGCACCGGTCATTGTCCAGTCAAGTAGAACCCTTTTGACAGCCTTGTCCACGTTCTCTTTCAATCTGTCCTTTGGGTTTATGGGGAAAGACGACGGCGCTTCATCACCAGCACATCTCACTTTAACCACATAATCCTTGTCAACTTCCAATGTCAGTTCAAGATAAACACAACCTTGAAATGAGCCTCTATTATTGATTACCTCTGTCTCACCCAATAGAATATTATGTTGAACCATCACATGCTCCCCGAAAAATATTCTGATACACTTGCGCTCGCCATAATCAAACCAAGTAGGAATCTTTACTGTCCATTTTGTTGGAAGGGTGCTGTGTCTTGGAATCACTTTGGTAAAAATTCCTTTCGAGGACTCAAATCCAATAGAGAGCGGAATCATATCATCACTAATCTCTTGTTCATCTTCTACAATGAGAGCAGCTTGAATCACAGATCCTACAACAACAGCTTTTTCAGGGTTCACCTTAGTGTTCAGGTTCTGACCAAAGACTTCACAAATGATTCCCTGTATCTTGGGAACTCTGGTCATCCCCCCAAACAATACAATTTCCTTGATATCCTCGGTAGATACCTTAGCATCTTCCAAAATACTCTGACACTTGACTTTAATTTGTCCTAGCAAGTCCTTGACTAACTTCTCAAACAGCGGGCGAGAAATTTTAATGTTAAGATCAACAGGTCCTGGGGCAGATGTGCTGAAGGAAGGGACTGAAACTGTAACCTCAGGCTTGCTTGATAATTCAACCTTAGCTTGCTCCACCGCTTCTGCAACCACTGTCATAGCATATATATCTCCACGAATGTCAACTGAATGACCTTCGAGTATTTGTTGACCAATAAAATCCACGAGTTTGTCATCAAACTGATCCCCGCCAACAGAGGTGTCAGCAAATTGAGTTCTGATCTGTCGATACAAAGCAATGGATATGATCAAGATTTAGCAACAGAGATCAGCACAACTGCGCTATGGACAACACAAAAACAAAAAACTGAAGTACGTACCTCAATTTTTCTGTCAGGAGACACACGAAGGATTGTGACATTATAAGATCCGGCACCCATGCCAAAAACAACAACAATACCATCTTCAATTGTTATGCTAGAAAGCGCAGCAGCTATTGGTTCATCTATTAGTTGCAATAGCTTGAAGCCTGCTCTGTGTGCAGCTGACTTTATGTGCTCCTTCTGCAGTTCATCAAAGAAAGCAGGCACACTTATCACTGCCTGCAGCTCATCATGAAACTGGTCCATCAGAACAATATGCTTCAGTTTTTGGAAGATTGCAGTTGTGATACAAACAGGAGAAAACTTAATTCCACAAATTCCCACCCAAGCTTCTCCTCCAGGTCCTTCAATAATGCTGAAATGGACCCTCCTCCTCATTTCTTGGACAGAGGGGTCCTGAAATTGCTTTCCTATCAAATTTTTTATGTTATAAACAACATCTGAAGGTTGTCTCCATATTTTACGCTTTGCAAGTTCTCCAACTGCAACACAGTTACCAACAGGGTCCAAGTGTTGTAGACTCCATTTATATGGTACATATGAATTCTGTTGTGTAAATGTGACATACGATGGTGTGAAACGGCCAGTTTCACTGTCAACAACATGTGGAACCTGAAATAAGCAAGTAAATGACAGGTTCAGAACTAAACAGCGTGATGGAGAACGATTTGTGATTTGCTGTACATGCACATCAATTTCATGATCTTTTTTTCTGAGAAGGGAACAGTTATAGATAAGAATTACAGAGCATGGAAAATACGACTTATCGATGTAATATATAATACCCCCTCCATCCCATGAACAAGGTGTAAATGCTACAGTATTTCACTAAGACCAAGGCAGCCATTAACTACAGCTTATGGTCTGATTTACCCCTAATTAATGCCCTTGCTAGCCAGTACATGCATCAGGGCATGGCCAATCAACGGCGTTACATGCGGCCAGCTTTTACTCCACACACGGAAGCCAAGATGTGCACCTGCAGAGAGAGGGTATTTTCAGAATAGACAAGGCTAAATGAGCTCCATGCCTTCTTCTACGGATTTTTTGGCAAAAGAATATACGCCATGCTCATGGGAACGGAGGGAGTACATATTCTCTTTCACAAAAGAGAAGGAAATACATCAGATTAAAGACCTGGTACATGATAACTCAAATAAGTGAATTCCATGTGAGCATGTGACTTTATTGTGCAATGAGAATCTAGACTGGCAATGGGTACCCGCTACCCGATGAGTTTCTACCCCATTAAGGTAAGGGTATGGGAAAAAGAAATACACATGGGTATGTAAATGGGAAAAAAAGCTGTACCCATCAGGCAGGGCAGGTGCAGGGATACAGAACCCATACCTGCATACCCAGCATCTATAGTATCTGACACGTGGGGCCTAGATGTCAGACTAAGTAAAATAAACTAACACAACAGAACACCACATATTTTGCTAACCCAACTCCGCCTTAAACCCCACCCCAGCCACCAGCAGCCCAGCACGAGGCCCCCGCCTTCCCCGATCAATCCCCTCTTAACCCTAGGTGGGAGGCACTGTCGCCGCTAGCCTCCATGGTCCCGTGCAACACGACACCTCCTCTCGCCGTCCGTGCGTCACGTGCAGCCACCTCCTCCCGCTGTCCCAGTCCCAGCGCAGCCACCTCCTCCCGCCGTACTCGTGCAGCCACGGCCAGCAGCCCCCTTGCCCTCACCGGTTGGGCCTTGCACCCGTCGCACGCAGCCACTTCCTCCCGCCATCCGCGCTGCTGCCACCTCCCCCAGCCTTGCCGATCACATGCACCCACCTCCTCCCACCGTACCGTGCAGCCTGCAGCTCGCAGCCAGCAGCCGCCTCGACCTCGTTGGTCGCGCCTGCCATCGCTGAATGAGCAAGGCGGGTAATTTTACCCGTGGGTGTTTTCTTACCCGGCTGGGTACAGGTATAGGAACAAATTGGCACCCAGGTACGGGTAGCGGGCAAAAAGAATTAAGTCAGGTACAGGTTTGGGCATCTTCTACCCACACCCGATGTGGCCGGGTGCCAATGTGTAATCCAGATAGAGCATAATTAAGAAGCATCCATCATTAGCCAAATTCTCTTTCATATAAGCAATCTGCTGAGCTTATTAGGCAAGAGTTAGCACAAAAGACATAATTTATAAGAGCACAATTACAAAACTCAAGAAGGAACAAATTTACGTACCAAGGAGTCTATTATTGCGACTCTTGAATTTTTGCATCCAAAGTCGATTCCCACTGTAACAAGTTTTGGTCGCTCCGTGCTGAAAGAAGACAAGGTGTATTCTTAGTGGAACTATAAAGCATAAGTTAACGAGAATGCAATGCAAAGAGAAGTAGTACCTGAAAGCAACACATCCACGTACATGATGCTGAAACAAGATAAGCAATAACAGGAAGAATGGTCAGTTCATTCACCATAAGAAAGATTTTCTAAAATTTTGAATGATTTTTTAAATGGAAACATTATTTTGAAATCCTGTACAAATTTTGAAAAGTTGTCAAATTTTGAACAAAAGAAAAGGAAACATTTTTTTAAATGCAACCATTTTTTAAATTTCTGAACAGTTTTGAGAAGGAAATAAACTTGAGAAAAAGAAAAAGGAAAAGGAAAGAAAAAGAAAATAGAAGAAACAGAAAAAAGAACCTTCTAGAAGGTTCCCAAAACCGGTTGGCCGCACCTGTGTAAATCATGAAGTGGGCCGGCCCATATTCGTCGCTAGCATCGCTGCTCTGTGCGATTGCCGGACAGTTTGCCGCAGCGAGCGGCGAATAGGGATTTCCCTCACGCGCGTCTTGGTTTGGTCCGAGAGCTCCTGTATCGAAAACCCGACCAGCGAGCGACTTGGGCCGGCCCAATAATCGAAAACCCGAACATTCTAGGAGGTTCCACTCTGTTTTTTCTGGTTTTAGGAACCATCTAGAACGTAAGGGAATTTCCTAAACCGGTCTTAATCATTTTTCTTTTTAGTCTTTTTCCTGTTTATTTTCTATACTTTTTTCGTTTTTATTTTTTTCTTTTTCTTTCATTTTCGCTTTTTATTTTCTTTGTTTCGTTTTCACTTTTATTTCCTTTTTTATTACGAATTTTTGTTTTCCAACAAATCTTCAGAAATTTTTTTAAAAATGCATTTTAAAACATTTGTTCATTTTTCTAAAATGTCCCTGCTTTGAAATAAGTTCACATATTCTAGAAAAAACTAGATTTTAAAAAAAAAATACTTTGCAACAAATGTTAAAAAATCAAAAAAGTTAGAAATTCAAAATTAAAAAATTGTCGCATGTAAATTTTTGTTCACAAATTCAGAAAATGCTTGGGAATTTCAAAATATGTTCCCATGTTCAAAATTTGTTCGCAATTTCAAAAATGTCATTCTTCAAAATT
The DNA here is from genome assembly GCA_011799875.1 of Thinopyrum elongatum. Lineage (NCBI taxonomy): Eukaryota > Viridiplantae > Streptophyta > Magnoliopsida > Poales > Poaceae > Thinopyrum > Thinopyrum elongatum. The sequence goes on from CM022297.1 coordinate 235,801,303, forward strand.
TGTACGCAAAATCAAAAAATGTTCCGGTGATCTAAAAAATGTTCGCATTGGAATATTTGTTCAAAAATTTAAAAAACGTTCTGCAATTTTACTTTCCAAATATGTTCACAAATAAAAAAATCAAGTTTTCAAAATCTGTATACAAATTCAAAAATTGTTCAGGGAATTTCAAAAAGTGTTTGCATTTTTAAAAAATTGTTTGTAATTTCAAAAAATGTTTACTTTATTAAAAAAATATTGTTTGTCAAAAAATGTTTGCATGTTCAAAAAATTGTTCATAGTTTCAAAAAATATTTGCACTATTAATTTTTGTCTTCTTTGTCAAAAAATGTTTACGTTTTCAAAAACTTGTTCGTAATTTAAAAAAGTCTTCTCCTTTTGAAATTTTTCCTTTTTTAAAAAATCTTTGGGTTTCACAAAATGTTCTACGTTTTATAATTTTTTATAGAAATTAGAAAATGGTCATGTTTAAAAAATATTTAATTTTTTGAAAATGAAAATAATGTTTAGAATTTCAAAATAAGTTTAATGTGTTTGCGGCTTACAGTTCATACACACTTGACTGCCATTTTGGACACTAATCACAGTAATGATGGTGGCTGACGATGTTGTTCTGCAGTAATAGGACCTCGGTTCGATCCTCACATGGAATTTTGTTTATTCGAATTTGTGCTACCGGGTGTTTAAGTTTTGCCTCTGTCGTTTGTTTCTTTAAGTGTGGCGCTGCCAATCAAACACCATAATTTGCGTGTCGCAGTGGCTAGCTCGATGCGCAACCTGCTTCGAGGTCGCATGTTCGAATCCTGGTGCCCGTGCGCTCCTTCTTCAGCGTTTTTTCTCACATCGCTAACGCGGTGCCCCCAGTGTCACTGCAATTGGGCTTGGTCCAGGTGGCCGCCTTGTGCGAAAGGCCGACTCTTTGCCGCAACGAGCGACATATACGAGGTCCCATCCTATATGGCGCAGCACGCCCCGAGGAGCAGTAGCGCCCGCACCCCCGGCTGCCCTCGCGCGCCCATATTGGGCTGGCCCATGAGCGGCAGCGGGGAGCGCCTGACTTTCTTTTTTTGTTTTTGTTTTTTTCTTTTTAAATAATTTGGCATTTCAAAAACTTTCCAAAATTCAAAAAAATGCGAATTTCAAAAAGTTTGTGGAACAAAAAATGTCTCTGAATTCGAATAATGTTCATGAATTTGAAAAAATGTTCATGATTTTTAAAAATATTCTTAAATTTTGGTATTGATGAAAAAATTTATCAGGTGAAATTTTTTTGATTTTAATTAGCATTTTTTGTACTTGATGAAGACATTCGCAATTCAAGAATATTTTCTGAAAAAATCGGATGAAATATTTGAAAAATGGAAGAAGATTTTTTGAATTTGATGAAAAATTATGGTGAACAAACTTCCAATACAATGAACATTTTTTGAATAAGACACTTTTTAAATTAGATGAACATTTTTCAGTTTTTGAATTTGATGAAGAAATTCTCAATCCAAGAACATTTTTTTGAAATCAGATGAACATTTTTTGTATTTGATGAACATTTTTTAAAATTATGGTGAACTTATTTTGAATTTCATGAACAGTTTTAATTCAGTGAACAATTTGTTTTTAAACATTCATAAAAACAATTCACAAGAACGAGAAAAGGGGAAGAATAAGAAAAACTGAGATGAAGAAGAAATAAAAAATAAAACAGAAAAAGAAACATAAAAGAAAAAAGTGGGGGACCTCGCGCCCCACATGGGCCGGCTCAGAAGGCGCGCAGGGGGCACCCCTATTTCTCGGCTTTCGAGAGGGGACGAACCCCTCGCTGAAGGGGGGACCTAGATGGACCGGCCCACCACCACGGGAGGCCACAGCCTGCTTTTTTCTTTTTAAGTTTTCTGTTTCGTTTTTCGTTTTTTTACTTTTGTTTATATTTTAAAATATTCTAAATGTATATATTATATAAAACACTGTATTGAAATATTTGAAAAATATTGAACAAGTATTTAAAAACTGTTGAATAGGTATTTGAAAAATGTTAAAGAGGTATTTAAAAAAATCTTGATCATGTATATAAAAATGTTAATCAAGCATTTGAAAAAAAATATTGAACAATGATTTAAAAAATTGTTGAACAAGTATCTATACCAATATAAAAAGACCCAAAGGGGCAGATCTAATTAATCTTGGCCATCAAATCATGTCAATCCAACGACCTAGACTGCTTCAATGTCGAGCGCTCAACACGTTTAGCGTGCAGTTAATTTCATGCCAAATATAATACTAATCACATAATAACACGCAAATAATATCCTACTTAATATCCGTATGCACTTAATATACTTCTAAATTAACGTGCATTGCACGTACACATTGACTAGTATTAAAAAAATGTTGATCATGTATATAAAAATGTTGAATAAGTATTTTAAAAATGTGAAACAGGTATTTGAATAATGTTGAACAAGTATTTGAAAAAATGTTTATCATGTATATAAAAATGGTGAACATGTATTTGAATAATGTTGAACAAATATTTGAAAAAATGTTGATCATGTATATAAAAATGTTGAACAATTATTTAAAAAATATTGAACAAGTATTTGAAAAAATGTTGATCATGTATATAAAAATGGTGAACAAGTATTTGAATAATGTTGAACAAGTATTTACAAAAATGTTGAACAAGTACTTCAAATATGTTAAACAATTATTTAAAAAATGTTGAACAAGTATTTAAAAAAAATAAAAAAACAAAGAAACAAAGTTTAAAAGTGAATGAGAAAGAATGAACGAAAAACGAAGAAGAAATAAAATAAAGAAAACAAAACCAAAAAAGGAAAAAAAATCCCGAAGAAAACCACTCGTGTAGTTTTAAGTAAGGCGCGCCCCTAGTAATTTCCACAAAATGAGCTTGGGTCGGGTGGATAGCTCGTCGCGCGATCCCGCTGGAAGGTTCGACTCCTTCTCGCAAATCCCAGTTTCTTTTTACGGCTACACCCCCGTGAATGGGCCGGCCCAATACAACGCGAGGGGGGAGCTTCAGCGAGCGCTGCAACTTCGATCGCTTAAGGCGATAAATAGTTGCCGCGGGTGCGCGGTACGCAGGAGCTCCTGTTCAGCGCCGTCATCGCCACTTAGGCTAGCTGGCGCTCGCCGTCGAGTGGGAATGGGTCGGCCCAGCATCAATCGCGTCCAGTAGGAAAAAACAATATCAACACTATTATTCTGCAAAAAGTAGGGGTCGAACTAGCGTGCCATCAAACCCATTAACGTGCGCGGAAGGAGCGTCCGCTCGCATGGTCCACGTGGCACTAGGAACAGTTGCTCGGTGATACGTCTTCGTCGTATCTACTTTTTCTAACGCTTTTCCTCTTGTTTTGGACTCTAATTTGCATGATTTGAATGAAACTAACCCGGACTGACGCTGTTTTCAGCATAACTACCATGGTGTTGTTTTTGTGCAGAAATAAAAGTTTTCGGAATGGCACGAAACTTTTTAGAGATTTTTTATGGAATAAAAGAAAAATACTGGAGCCAAGAACCACCGGAGGGGGGGCCCTGGGCGAGCACAACCCACTAGGGCGCGCCCCCCTCTGGCGTGCCCAGGAGGGTTGTGCCCACCTGTGGCCCCGCAGACCATGATTCCAACTCTATAAAATCCTATTTTCGGAGAAAAAAATCAGGGAGAAAGAATTATCGCGTTTCACGAGACGGAGCCGCCGCCACCTCCTGTTCTTCATCGGGAGGCCAGATCTGGAGTCCGTTTGGGGCTCCAGGGAGGAGGATCTTCGATCTTCGTCATCACCAACCATTCTCCATCGCCAATTCCATGATGCTCCCCACCGGGAGTGAGTAATTCCTTCGTAGGCTCGCTGGTTGATGAGGAGTTGGATGAGATTTATCATATAATCGAGTTAGTTTTGTTAGGGCTTGATCTCTAGTATCCATTATGTTCTGAGATTGATGTTGCTATGACTTTGCCATGCTTAATGCTTGTCACTTTGGGCCCGGGTGGCATGATTTCAGATCTGAACTGTTTATGTTATCACTATTATATCTATGTTCTAAATCCGATCTTGCAAGTTATAGTCACCTATTATGTGTTATGATCCGTAAACCCCGGAGTGACAGTAGTCAGGATACTTTCCGGTGATGACCGTAGTTTGAGGAGTTCATGTATTCACTATGTGCTAATGCTTTGTTCCGGTTCTCTATTAAAAGGAGACCTTAATTTCCCTTAGTTTCCATATGGATCCAGCTGCCACGGGAGGGTAGGACAAAAGATGTCATGCAAGTTCTTTCCATAAGCACGTATAACAATTTACGGAATACATGCCTACATTATATTTACGAACTGGAGCTAGTGCTGTATCGCACTAGGTTATGACTGTTATATGATGAATATCATCCAACGAATCCACCGATCCAATGCCTACGAATTTCTCTTATATTGCTCTTTCTAAGTTACTACTGCTACTGTTACTATTACACTTGCTACAAAATCATTGCTATCACTGTTACCGTTACCATTGTTGTTGCTACTACTATCAAAACTATCATATTACTTTGCTAGTGATCATATTGCTGCAGATAATTAATCTCCAGACGTGGTTGAATTGACAACTCAGCTGCTAATACTTGCAAATATTCTTTGACTCCCCTTGTGTCGAATCAATAAATTTGGGTTGAATACTCTACCCTTGAAAACTATTGTGACCCCCTGTACTTGTGGGTTATCACTCGCCACAGATAACACCTCACAGGTAACATAGCTATTGATCCCTTCCTTCCGACGCACTCGACCTCTCTCTCGTTCCTTCTCCCTCCGCCTCCGCCGCCACAAACCCTCGGCACGACGACCGTCATCGCCTTCTTCCTCGTCTTCCTCACCTCCCCGTTGCAAGCTGTCGTTGCTCCACCTCCTCTCCCAGCCCTGCTCGGCTTCCTACCCCTCCAACCATCTGCGCCGGCACACAAGGAGGCGCGGCGGCGGCCCTCCTCTTCTCCCTTGGCTGGTGGCCCACGGGCCATCAGCAGCGCCGCCAGGAGGTCGGCGACGAGGACGGAAAGAGGTCATGGCGATGACGCCTGAGAGATCGATGAGGAGGTCCACCTAGATAAAGGTAAGTGCCACCTCCGTTAGAAATACCTGGTCTGGTGCTCTTCTCTGTTCTCATACGTGTTCTTTGTTTGCCAGATCATGGTGAAGCGAGCAATCAAATCATCCTCACTTCTTGATTCTGTGCTCCATGCTGCTCTTCCTTCGATTGCAGCTCATTTTCGTTTGCCGCTCAGGTTCGTTTCCTGTCGGAGTGGCCATGCATGTAGCTCGCTACCTGTTTGTCTTTATGTTCAGCAACAGTATTTGTCTGTTCGTGTTTCGTTGCATCAGTTTAAAATTATAATTTATTCATCAGAGTTTCTAGTGGTCGTTCTGTTGTTGCTGCTTGTTGGTGATTGGTTTTTGCAGCTAAATCGCATTTGCTCTTCAGGTATGATTCTCTCTTCCTTCCATAAATATTTATTTCTGGTCCTGTTTGTCTTTATGTTCAGCAACTGTATTTGTCTGTTCGTGTTTCGTTGCATCAGTTTAAAATTATAATTTGTTCATCAAAGTTTCTAGTGGTCGTTCTGTTGTTGTTGCTCGTTTGTGATTGGTTTTTGCAGCTGGGTCGCATTTGCGCTTCAGGTGTGATTCTCTCTTCCTTTCATAAATATTTATTTCCGGTCTTTGCCTTCATGCCGTATGGTGTTGCCGCTGATGTTGTTACATAATAATGCCATTGTTTCCTTCATTAGTATTATTTTTGGATGCACACGGTATGAGTTCCATCGATCCTGCTGTTGCTCGTGCTACTGCGCGTGGTCATTGTCTTACTCGGCGGCAGAACAAAGCATCTGCTCATTGTTTTAGAGTGCGTGCTTGTTTAATTTCCCCCTGTCTCTCGTCTGTTTTGCCCCATGCTCTCTGTTCTGTACAGAGTACACCGAATTCTTAAAATCTATGCACAAGATTCAAGCTAGGATATGCTATCATCTCTATTTCCTAATTAAATTGTTTCATTCTGAACATAGCTTTCACTCAAAAATCTGTGAACCTCTGATTATTTACATGGTCTTGCTCTTCTCCTGTTTTCGTAAGTCCATGCTTGCATGCCTATTCTAACGACCTATATTACAGTGCTGGGTACAGGTGAAAGGAGGCGCTGAGTGGGAGTGAACAGGAGGCCATGCGGGACATATGTAGAAGAGAAGAGACGGAGTCGGGCAGCTAAGTTGGGGCGGCTATGTGAGGAAGATAGAGGTGAGAAAGGAAGTGTTGGACTAGCTAATGCTAAGGGGATGCGTCGGAGAGATTAGAGGATAGAAGTTGAGAGAGATTTAGGCAATCTTCAGTAGACGAGAATATTTTGTTAGATATGTGAGCCCAACACGTGTGATGCTCCAGCAGGTATGTGATGCTAATGCGTATATAACGAGAGAGGTGTGATGTGTGATGTTGCTATTTTCGTTGATGTCTTGCTGCTGCTGGTATTTTTGCTAGCTATGTGAGCCCAGAATATGCATTGCTGATTGCCACACTATGTTGTAAGGTTCTTCAATACAACATGAAGGCGTTTAGATTGCTCAATATGAGGTGATGGGAGATAGACCATCGATCAGGAAAATTGCGCAGTTCCGTGATGTAGCGGTAGATCTCGAGCCGCCCGTTGCGTTTTCAAGATTGATGCGAGGGATTCGTGTATAAGGTGAAAACGATTCACTTTTCATATACATATGAAATACCACTGACGTTTCTGACATATACGGTCTGCAGTATCTAACGCACGCAACTGGGTCCATCCTATTGACTCAAAGCGAAGAGGAAAATATCTGCAGGACGCGGTTTCTATTCCTTCTTCCTCGCTCTTCTCTTTCTCAGTTCGCCTCCATGCCTCTGCTTCTTCCTCTGCTAGATTTCAGCTTTGTACTGCATCTTCTTCTTCTCCGTTCTTCTCCATTTTTTCATAGTTAGAGCTACTCCAGCCGCTTATTGATCAGCTTTAAAATCTAATCCCTCCAAGTATTTCTCCCTTGTTATGGATCCAGCAACTAGTTACACGTACTGCAGACAGGTATGGATCCGCTTAGTTATAGATCCAGCAACTGGTTACAGCTACGGTACTATGTGTATGATTCGACATCTGTAACTCATTTTCCTATAAAATCAATTTAATCAGGATGGATTATGATAATCAATGTATGAATGGAAGCTTCTTGGATCTTTTAACAATGGTTCAAGACCCAAACACTTATTTGACATCAAGGTATAATTTTATATAGCTCATTATTTTTAATACAAATGAATCAAGCTTCCAGCACGCTTTATTACGATGATGTTACCGTACTATACTAATTATATATTATTCCAAATTTAGCATGGTTGATACGCAGGTTGCTGAACAAAGCTTCACAAATGAACAATCTGAAGATTTTTTCAGATGCAAGAGATGTTCTTTCTCAACCAAATCTTAGGTACGAAACAAGTCTATTTATATTCACATTGATATTTATATCTGAATTATTACATAACCTTGTACCTGATGTACATGATTTTTTTAAAGGATCGATTTCGGCGAATACAATGATGAACATGAAGAGATTCAATCTAAATATGGAAAAGGTGGAACAAATCATGTTCATGAAGAACTTGTTAACACTGAAAATCCTTCTCTGGATGAAGATTATTTATTTTCAGCATATAAACTTGGTGATGAAGAAGGCCCTGCTAATCTGGAAGATAATAGGTATAATTTTTCATATTGCCTTAAATATAAAATATAGATAGAACTAATTGTTATCACTTCAGTTCATTTGTAAATGGAGATATTGAAGAAGGTATGAGATCATATTGTCAAGATAAATCTTTGGATATGTTCAAACCATATGTTGGTATGAAGTTTGGATCTCTGCCTAAAGCATATGACTTTTACAACACATATTCTTCGGTTCTTGGTTAGCATCAGAAATAGAGACAATTTTGTAAACGTCAAAGATATTAAGACAATGCAAGAGTACAAGTGTCAACGCAGTGTGAGTATTATTTCAATTTATAATTTGAACAATTATTTTGTAACGTGTCTATGAGTAAAATATTAATTTCAACATATATATTTTAATTACACAGGGTTTAAACAAAAATGCAATTAAATAAACAACTATACGTGGTTGCAAAGCGGAATTAAGGGTACATTTGAATGATTCTGGAGAATGGTATGTCAAAAGTTTCAAAGAAGAACACAACCATGACCTTGTTGAAAGTTGTGGTGAAAAGAAACACATGTATTCTCATCAGCATATTGATCCAGCAGCCAGATAACTTATTAAGCATCTGAGACAAAATAATGTTTCACTTACAAGGGTAAATTCTATCATATCAGACATCTATGGTTCAACCAGTAAAGTTCTGTTTAGTAAAAGGAAACCGAGAACTGTGTGTTCTCAAATTGTAAGCGAGAACCTACAAAACAATATTGCTAAGACCTTAGAAATTTTTAGAGAGAAAATTGCGCAAGATGATAGGTTTGCATTTACTGCACAAGTTGATGATGATAATAGGCTGAAGGCTATAATGTGGACCAGTGGCCGAAGTAGGGCACTTTATCAGTACTTTGGTGACGCAATCACTTTTGACACAACATATGGTACAAACATTTACAATATGCCATTTGGCATGTTTGTCGGTGTCGGTAATCATTTTGAGAGTGTCATTTTTGCTGGAGTATTGCTTACAAATGAAAAGGTTCAAAATTTCAAATGGGCTTTTAAGGAGTTTGTGGCAATGATGGGTGGAAAAGCTCTTGTTACTATACTTACTGGTATGTCCTAACTAAATTCTTTTTTACTATGTGTGCTTTTATTAAGTTCATATTGTTAAGATTGAAATTAAATTGCAGATCAGGCGCTTGCAATTGCAAAATGCAATAAAAGCAGAATTACCAAAGACAACTCATAGGTGGTGTAAATGGCATGTCCTAAAGAGAGCTCATGAACTTCTTGGTCAAACATACAAGAAGCACAAGACATTTGCAGATGATTTCCACAAATTAGTAAACCATATGCTTACGGTTGAAGAATTTGAAAAAGCTTGGAAGATTATAATTGAAAAATATTGTTTAAATGACGATGCTTTCATGACGAGAGCTTATGAGGTCGGAGAAATGTTGGCTAAACCGTACTTTGAAAAGATTTTCTGTGCAAGGATGTGTACTACTCAAAGGAGTGAATGTAATAACCACATGCTGAAGATATATACTATTTGTAAATCTTCTATTAATGCGTTTGTTACTCAATATACAAAGCTAATAGATGATAGAGAAAGCTGTGATGCTATGGCTGAGAAGAATTCAAAACGGGTAAGTTTATGCAAGTACTTAATAACTAAAAATGGTGTAAACTGCATTATAAATTCCTATGTTTAATATACAAGCATTAGCAAAAGTAATTTTGTTGCAGAGAAGTATTAAATTGCAGTTTGGATATCTTCTTGAGAAACATGCTTCTATAATCTACACACCAAGAGTCTACTCGCTGTTCAAAAAGGAATTAGTTAAATCAACTAAGTATATATTGGTACCAGGGGCAGAGGAAAATATGTACGAGGTGATGCATGTTGAAGCTGAATCACGTGATGCTTGGTGCAAAGTAAGATACATAATCAAGGTAGAAGAAAGCATTGGATACTACAAATGTGAATGTGGCCTATATGAGCATTTTGGTGTAATATGCAACCATATAATTAGAGTAAGTTTAGTATTGCTGATCTTATCATTCTTATTAAAATTGCCTTATTATGCAGTTTCAAAAAATTACTATCTGAAGCTAATACTATGTATGGTAATATGCAGATTCTTTTGATTAGGGGTGTATCAAGGATTTCAGATTGTCATATCATGAAAAGGTGGACTAAGAAGGCAAGAATTGGAATTGTTCGGATAACAGTTCAAATGCAATTTTGTGACAAAGAAGAAGAGGTTAGGTATGTTAGGCACAAGATGTTGTATTTTGATGCAATTTCTCTAGTTAATCAAGGAGAAATTGATGATGTAGCTTGTGCAATTGCAAAATCAAATTTCTTGCGGTGTAAAAAGGAATTGGCAGAGCACAGACTTTCTCGTACAACAACATACCAGATCGGATATGGAAAACCAAGTAAAGACTCTAAGGAAGTTCATATTGAAGATGAAGTTCAAGCAAAATGTAGCGATGTTGGTGAATTTGGAATAGTAGTAGTTGACAGGAACAGGAATGTGTCTATTCCAGTGGATTCTATTCTTCCACCATTAATTGTCTTCAAAATGGCCGTCCTTCAAATAAGAGGTACAAATCAAGCATGGAAGCAGATATCACAAAAAACAAGCGTGCAACGAAAGCTACGAAGAAAAGCAATGAACCATGAGATTATTTTGGTATATCAAGAACAAGATTTTGCAGCAAATGACGTTCTCCTACTCACACGATAAAGGACTGCCTAAGATGTGTTTACCTTGAATTTCTAATATTAAAAATAATTATTTAGCTGTACTTCCTGATGAAATTTTAAACTTCTTGTAAAATTTAAAATGTTAGACATATGTATCTTACTATTTGGAGTTATCTATAATATGACTTATTTATATTAAAAATAATGTAAAACGTCATAGTATTCTACATGCAGTATGAAGTGAATGAATCAAAAAATAAAACGGTGTCACATGAGTGAAAATATTACATACAATAAATCAATAACATAATTTAAAAATAACATATACAAATAAAGTTTATTACTTTATAAAGAAATTTATTCTTCATCATCATCAACATCTACGTCATCGTCTGAATCTTCATCATCCTCGTCTGAACTTAAATGTTGCATTCCAACAACCGCGATTGGTTTGAATCTCAGTTTTAATTCATGAGAATTTTTTCCTTCGATGACAGGTATTACTACCCATATATAAACATATAACTCATGAAGTTCTAAATATTTTTTGAATGAACTTCCTTTAATTTCCAAGCGACCATCCTTCTTAATTTGATAATCAATTTCTATTGATCGGTGTGTCTCCTTGCTCATTTCCAACAAAACAGAACCGTACTGTGGTAGTCCAAGCTTCCTGAAAATTGGTCTATGGATATACTGCAATTAATAATAAACATTTTATGATATTAGAACATTTAATAATATATATTATGTAGTACTTACCAATAAATTATCATGCATGTTTGTTGCAGTTAAGCAATGAACTTGGGTAGGATATTCATCATATCTCTCTACTATAGTGTGCATATTATTAACTTGTTGATCAGTAAGATTTAAGTCATTGTTGTACGCAGCTGGTCTCTCGTCCTCATCAAATATCTCCGCTAAAAAACATATAAAAAACCGCATATATATGTTATCTGAATTATTATAAAGACTACGTAAACCAAAATTTAACAAGAATATTAACTTACGTTTTATACACTTAGGTTCCCCATTTGGAAGAATTGGAGACATATACATGATGAATTGAACACAATTATAACGAAAATATAATGTTTCTCCAGCCTTTATATCATAATAATCATAGCATAAGCCATCCCATCCTCCACCGCCTATTTGAATTGTATCTCCATTATCGTTGGCGCACATTCTATAGGTAGATCCATGTGTAGTTTCAGCAGTAAAATAATGTTTGATGTAGTGTCTGAATTGTCTAACTCCTTTGCATGGTACGTTCTATATATAGTAAATAAATTTAGATATTAAAATAAGAAGTTAATGTAAAAAATCATCACATACACATTAGTAATAGAGACAACATATAATTATTACACGTACCAACAATTTAAACGGATTTCCAAAATTATATTTTATAAATGCAAATTATATACTTACTCACACTAATTAAATTAAATGTTCCGTTACTTAAATTTTCCCATAATTTTCATATTTTTAATATATTATTACACAACGACTGTCTAATTATTACTAAATGATTATGTAAATGCTTTTATTTAATATTTCATTACATATTCTAAAGTTTATGTACCTTTTCAATCATATGTATTTTATTTAACATTAAAATAGGAACTACTTATTTCATTCCAAAAAAAGTTTGTATACAAATATAACTATTTGAAGTACATGAAAAACGTAACATTAACAATTACATACTCCCTCCATCCCAAAATAAGTGTCTCAACTTAAGTTAGTACAAAGTTAAGACACTTATTTTGGGATGGAGGGAGTATAACATAACAATAAACCTTATAACATATATTACATGAATTTCATAGTTCAAATTGCGTGCATTTAGAGAGAAAAAAAATCACATTTTACATGTATATTATTTTGTAGTGAATTTCAAATATATAATTGTTTTCACATTTTTTTTACTAAACAGTTGGTACATATTTTTTCACAACATACGTAAAAAAAAAAAGCAAATGTCCTATATAAAACTTTTACTATTTTCCTGAGTTTTGTTATATATAAATGTCCTATATAAATTTTTTTTGTTTTCATTATTTTTGTGTTTTTTCTTCTTTTTTTCAAAAAAAAACCCGTACCTGGCCAGGCCAGGCGCCAGCTGCCCAGCTGGCCCAACCACCAGCAGGCGCCAGCTGGCCCAGCCGCCCGCGCAGGCCGCGCTCCAGCGCCGCACCCCACGCTCCCTTCGCTCGCTCGGGATCTCTCTCCCACGTAACCCTCTCCCCCTCGTTTTTTTTTCTTTCTTTCCTCTGATCGTTGGGGTCCACCTCATCTTCTTCTTCCCCTGCACGAAACGGAACAGGAGAGTTCAGCACGCGCACAACGCCACCACCGTGCCCGATCTTCTCGGGATCGCGCTCTGCACCTTCCCCTTCCCCAAGCAGGATGCCCTATAAGCACCCCTACCCCTCCTCGCTCGATTCCCATCGAAAGCCCCCTCTAAAACCCTCCACAGCCGCCGCCATCTTCGTTCCGATCTCGCCTCAGCCACCGCCGTTTTCATCATCGATGAGCGCCTCTGCAACCTCTTCTTTCGTCAAACCGCTTGCCCTCGCCGTGGCCCATCGTTTTGACAAGGATCTATCCTCGTTTGTTTACTCTAGCTTTGTCAACGAGCTTGTCCGCCTCGCCAGAGCACGGGAAGATCACCGGAGGTTCTCGAGCTTGTTGCGCTCGCGGTAGCCGCCACCAATACTCGCCAACACCACCCCGACGACCCCCTCGCGCCACCGCATCTCACCGACCCCTCCGCTGACGCCCGCGACCCCTGGAACCGCCGCGCCGTCGCCTCTATACGTTGCCATCGTCGCTTTAAGCACTCCTCCCTCATGTCCGTTATATGCTAGATCAACGCTGTGGATTAGATAGTGGATGGTTAGGTTTTTTTTAATAAATCGTTTTTTTTTGTTAGTCTCAGTTAGATCGAACCGGTTCGCCGGTCTTCTGTTAATAAAACGTACACGCTTTCAGCTAATCTTCGGCCGAGCGTCATATAACTACAGATCGCCCATCGTTTAGCCCAATAGCAGCCTGACGCGTAGCACTTATCCATTTTTTTAGTTATTTTTGTTTCTGTTTTTAAAACAGAAAAGTTCCAATCATAGATTTTTAATATGTAGGTTATTTAATATTTTAATTTGATTCCTTTTGCTCTAGATTGGAAATTTCTTAAAGTTTCTGTAGATATCAAATTTGACCATGGTTGAAGTTTTGAAATTTGATTTACATGAATTTTGTTCAAATCACTAATTTTGTAATATCTTGAGCTAGGATTAATATTTTTAGTGTTTATTTTTGCTACTGGTTTCTTATGACTTTGTCCATCAGTAGGATCAATTTGGTGAATTTTAGAATTAATTGAAATTAGTTTATCACGAAAATAGTACTATTTTGATATTTTATTCCTTTTGTGCTATTTCTTTTATTTTTAGTTGTTTTAAGTTATTTTATTTTGTTATTTTTGTTTTGTTCAGATTAGTTTCTGTAGATTAACAGTAGCAATTTTATTTGAAGTAAAAAAATATTTTAGTAGATTATTTTCTTTTGTTTTGCTAAGAAACTTGTTTCGGTCATTATAGGAGTTTCATAAAAGGTTTTAAAGTAATTCTTTTTGCATAAAATTTTCTTTATGTTTTTCTTTTTCTGTTATTTAGCAAAAAAAACTTATTTTTGTTTTGTTAAAGAAATTCTTAGTAGTAGAAAACTATTTTATAGCTTGTTTTACTTGTAGTAAAAACTTTGCTTTGAATTTAATGACTTTCCTTGGTTTTGTTTTTGGTTTTCTTTGTGTGTTATCTTGATTGTTATTTACTAAGTTTTACTTGACGTTTATGTTATTATATTGTATGATGGCATGCTTATTATGCTTTGTTTGTTTCGATAGAGTACCGGGAATGCGAGGCTTGTTACTATGAGTCATTAGCGTTTGAAGATAGTCAGCAAGGCAAGTCTTTGATCATGAATTTTATTACCTACTAGCACAAATGCCCATGCGTTGCAATGGAAGACATTGTTACCTCCCTGATATGTCAGCGAGTTTCTTCGGTTTCATCAATGCAGTCTTCCACCCATCTTTATAATTGGTTACCACTTAATTAGCGCATATAGGGCAACATATTCCTTCATTCCTTCCTTTAGCGGGACTCATTCTCTTCTTCTCGCGTCATCATCCCCATTCTCTACTTATTGATTCACAAGCTGATTTATTGAGTCTATCGATAACTGGTAACTTCAGGATATATATAAATTGATGGTTTTGGTTCTAAGGAGGCGAGGTGGCATTATTTATTTAATGATAATAGGAAGAGCCGACTTAGTGAGTTGTATTATTTTCCAGGCACAACGCAACATACGTTATGTAATTGCAATCGACCTACTCGGAGCATATGTTACAAAGAAAACACTAATTGTTTTGTGCTTTTTTTTCTACTGCCCAATCAAAAAATAAATTTTGACGGGCCAAAGCCCAAAGCATGCCCAGCCCAGTTGGCGCGAGCACGCACGCATGCGGCTCGGCGGCCGGCGTTAACACGCATGCATGTAGCCGGCCAGCGCGTGCATGTATGCGGCTCGGCAGCCAGCACAACCGGCCAGAGCACGCGGAGGCGGCGCCTAGCGAGCACACACGCCGTAGTTCACGCCGCTCGCCTGCCCGCCCACGGTGCACGCCGCCTGCACACAGCCTACACGCAGCTCGTCCGCCCGCCCGCATGCTCTCCTGCGCTCGCATGCCACCCGTCCTCACGCGCTCCTGCAGGCGACGTCTCCCGTGCGGTGTGCGCAAGTTCCTTCCCGTGGTTTTTTGGTCAAGATGAGATAGATGCTCTAATGAGGCTTCGTGGATGGTAAACGCATTTGACTTATTTGCATATACGCAGGTGGACGTGAAGCACCTTTTGATAATTAGTCCACTACACCATCGACAAACTCGGATGTCCCTCTTGCTCCCGTTAATCCCTCTCATCGAATCCTGTTTAGCCGTGATGCATGTGAGCCCATTTGTTAATCCCCTCTCTCTACCTCTATAACTACACCATCGACAAACTCGGATGTCCCTCTTGCTCCCGTTAATCCCTCTCATCGAATCATGTTTAGCCGTGATGCATGTGAGCCCATTTGTTAATCCCCTCTCTCTACCTCTATCTTTCTCTTTTTCTATTTTTTCCACCAGCCCGTCTACGCCTCTCGCGGGGGCGACGGGTGTCATCTGGCCCGACGCACTGCTGTGTGTCCCTCCATCCAACCTTATCTTCTCAGCCGGCCGCCCTCATCCTCGTCTCTCTCCCACGCGTTCTTCTCCATATGCGCATAACTCCCACCACAACGCCCCCTCCCCCCTCCAGCTCTGGATCCAGATTGCATCAAGGCCACCACCGAGCCTCCCGAGCGTCTCCTCTTTCCTCCACGGGCTCAGCGCACGCCGACCCACACCGGAGCTCCAGCGCCTCTCTTTCTCCTTCTTCATGTCTCCTCCTCACCTGCATCTTAGCCTTTTCTTTTTCCCTTGGTCATGCAGGGAGCACGCAAGGAGCCTCGCCGCTGCCGCCAGCACCCGTACGTCGTCGCGCCGCCGCCACCTCCGAGTTCGCCGGACGCTGAGACCCGTCCTCCCCTGCGTCCGGCACAGCCACTCTCTGGCTTGCCTCCAAGCGGATCCGGCTGCCCTCGACCGTCCCCGACCTTGTCTACGCCTCCCGTCGCCGGATTTGACGCGCCGCCGCCGGATCCGTCTCCATCGGACCGGATCCGTCTGGATCCGACTGCCCTCGACCGTCCCCGACCTCGTCTACTCCTCTCGTAGCCGGATTTGATGCGCCGCCGCCGGATCCGTCTCCATCGGACCGGATCCAGCTGCCCTCGGCCGTCCCCGGCCTCGTCTACTCCTCACCGTCGCCGGATTTGACGCGCCGCCACCGAATCTGCCTCCATCGGATCGGACCCGTTCGGATCCGGCTGCCCTCGACCGTCCCCTGCCTCGTCTGCTCCTCCCGTCGATCTGAAATACGAAACGTTTTTTTTTCACATATATCCATCGACTACGGGTTAATTGCATAAAACCACAGGGGGGCTTTTTGCAAAAAGTGCACGACGACGGACGACCAGAAGCACTGCGTGCTTTAGTATTAGGGAAAGATGCTTTATTACATTAGTTGATATCCTTCCCACCATGCATGCAAGTAGGAGAAATTGAATCAAGTTCGGTAGGTTGACCCAAATCCCTATGTTACCATTGCCCGGGACGTTGTAGTTATTATGATATGCTTCGTAGACGGGGTTGGTTGAGTGGTTCACATGGGAGTTGTGAGAGTCAAGATGATGACAACCTCAAGACTTCATGATGATCAAGATGGACTTCAATTCACTACTGGGTGGAGGACGGATGGACGGGCACCCTGGAGTACCCAGTGGTTGACCCCGGGATGCATGGAGAAGTGCCATGACATCTTGCGGAAAGCTTCACCCAGCCATGAAGAGACAGATGGATATACCTTGACCGGAAGCTTACCTATGCAGCCGCAAGATATTATGGGCTCTGGCTTGGTCGACCCTAGGCGTGACTTTGGACGGACGGTGCCAGCAGATGTAGAAGAACGGTAGGATATGGATGGGCACCGACGGTGGCCCAGAGGATCCCTACGGAAGACCCTGTTTCGTTCGTCCCGTCTTCAAACACCATGTAGTGCGAAGACTCAAAGGAGGGAACGATTCTTGCGGGTAAAGTGCACAAGACTCTACAGAGTGGAAATCTAATCGATTAGCCGTGTCCCCGGTTACGGACATCTGAGTCTCTGGAATTGGATTTATTCGGAACTCTCAATACCAAACATAATAAATTGATGGGTTAATGATTTCGGGTATGAGACACTGGTTGATGGAACCATCTCAACAACAACCAATTTTTGTAGTAATTGCAAGCAAGTCCTTTTGTTGTAGGGAAAATTTTGCTTTCCGCTAAAAACTTAAACTTAGAGCCCCACAGCCAAAAATTTCATATAGTGATAGCATTATTATTATCGTTTTCTCTCTATGACTTACCGGCATATTCAAAATGCTGACCTGCACGGCTGCAACGTCTCATGTTGCAGACGAGTTTTCTGACCAGGAGTGAGGCTATGATCTACGCTCGGTGATTGCCCTTTGGAGTCGGATGGACTCGTTTATCGTCTATGCTTCCGCAGTAGTATTTCTCATGAGCTAGCCTTCAGCCGAATTTATTCTATTGTAATAAAGACTTGATATGAGATTCGATGTAATAAATCAGGTGTGGTTGAACTTTGATATTTTCATCAATGTACTGTGTGTGCCAGCATGATCTTGGGATGGTATAGATACACAGAGACTTGACCGATTTCGGGTCGGTTTGCTACAAAGATGGTATCAGAGCACACGCTGACCATAGGACGTAACCCCCACTACAAAAAAATACACTTCCGTGATGATACGTGTTTGTCACAGTAGGTCACGTCTTCTGTCATGCATGTACATCCATGATGATTTTATGACAGAATCAAGATAGTCATACCTGTACTGTCGTAGAAGTGTTCCATGACAATACCAAAATTATCATCACGGGAGTGTTCACTTCCATGACGATAAATGACGCGTCATGGAAGTGCTTTCGTCAAGGGTAACCGACACGTGGCATCCACCGTAACGGGTCGCCGTTAAGCTATCGGATCCGGTAACCTGTTAACAGACCGGACCAATGGGGATTTTCCACGTGTAATATTCTCATTGGCCGAAGGAAACACGTGTCAGCTCGTCATTGGGTCAGATAGGCGCCTATGATATGTCGACACGTGCAACGGCCCAACACTAGCCCATTTAGCTTACAAAGGCCAGCCTGTTTGACTTGGTCAAAAGCTAGCGGGCCGGCCCATGAAAAGCCTGTTAACGGTCTGTTTGCATATAGCCCATTTTACGGCCCGGTAACTCATGGCCCGTTAGGGCCTTCCCGAAGTCGGCCCAACAGCGTCATGTGGGCCGTCGAATATAACACCAGCCCGTTTCACTTTCGGCCCATGTATGGCCGACGACGTCTTTCGGCCCATATGAGGCCTTTCATATCTTTGGGCCCTTTAGTGGCCCACGGTGACTCTGGCCCATAATGAACAGTAAATTTCTTTGTACCCATTAACGGCTCATGATTCACGTGGGCCGTTTCCAGCCCATGTTAGCTTTCGGCCTACTGACGGCCCATACGTTCTTGGGCTCCTTTCCGGCCCTCGATTACTTCCGGCCCGTTACTGGCCTGTTCCCCTAATGGGCCAAATTCGGCCCGTGGTTAGAATCGGCCCGTTTGTGGCCTGTTAACCCGTTGCGCCGTTTCCAGCCCGTCCTATATTCTGGCCCATTAACGACCCGTTATGCCTGTGACAGAATTACGCGTTTGCTATCTTTCGGCCTGTTAACGGCCCGTTACCGTGCTGGCCCAATACCAATTACGCGCGTTTACGGCCCATGTGGGCCCATTTATCCGACGGCCCGAGGCCCACTGATTCTACGGCCCGTTGGAGGCCCATTATCTGACGGCCCGTAGGAGGCCCATGGATCCTACGGCCTGTAGCAGGCTCAAGATTACCACGGTCCGTATATGGCCCATGGTTGTTGCGGCCACTAGCAAACCAAGGAAAAAGAAGACTAGGAAATAAATAAGCCAGAAACTAACACTAGGCTATTAAGGCGATTGCACAGATTACATCCACTGGGCATCAAAGTTCACCACCAGTGCAAGTATAGGGAACACCCTACACTATACAAAAATGGCTTGCTGTTTTCTTGAGCCGGTGGCTGCACGTTAAGAACAAATTTTGTATCGCAACAAAACAAATTACAACCATAAAACAAAAGAAAGGTTGGCATAAAAGTTAACAGTCCGGCAGATAAATGCACCACTAGAAGTTCAGAAGCTCAGTTCATTTGACCTGACTGTTACGTTTTCATGTTGTACTGTCCGATGGAGCACCATAACCTTCGCCTTCATTTCTCCTAGGCTCCTGAACAACATAGCAAATGTCTGATAGTCTAGTTTCATAACCATGCATATCTTGACGACATCGAACAATGGCTGTCCTTGTTTCACAAAGGGTCTCTGTTAGGGAATGGACTTGTGTCTGGAGCGCAGATATAACATTGTTTTGAGCTTGCATATCTTGATCATGAGGCAGTTTGGACAAGATTGCCTTAACAATCAACCCAGTATTACGCAGGAACGTGCTTTTGGCACTGTTAGTGGACAGGTACTGACCCACTGCAGCAAGAGGTGACACTGCGGTTATAGTTGCCTCATCACCTTCAGAAGGTGGCGGTTCCACCATTTGTTCCATAGCTTGCTGAAAAGTTGAGTTTTTACATTAGTAGTACCAGAACAGAAGATATTAAGGAGGCAGCAAAACCAAACAAAATAGTTTTGGTCTATATACAGAACTTATTCTGGTGAACCCGTGTAAAATATTAGTTGTATTTTACTGCAAAGTACATAATAAAACCAGGTTCCAAACATATGACCATGTACCATGGCTAATGTATTGTCTATTTCTTCACATTGTATTGACAGCTAAGGATAAAGAGACAAAGTTTATAATACGGTAAGCATAGTATGATATCATTCATATCACAAAACAACTGAGAACAGACAAACAGGCAATTATAACGTTGTGTGGGCAAGTCCAGCACGGAACTAGATTACAGATCAAGATCAAAGGAACATCACTCCTCTCTTTTAAACCTTGTAAGGTGCAATGATACGCTAAGACAATTGTGTATAAAATTGAAAAGAGTAATAGACATTGGCTGCAAACCGTGCAGTTCAATGCACAAGTCAAAGTAAGTAGTAGTTAAAAGGCATGAGGATTAAGGACTTACAACAGCGACTTTGACTGGTGTAGTCATGCCCTTCGTCTTACTGGTGTGACAGTCCTTGAAGATTTCCACAGCATTTGGTTCAGGTACTTTTTGGTCCTTGCGGGCTTTCCTCTGCATTTGGAACAAGTCAATATAGATCTGATAATATGGCACAGTGAAAAGAGTGAAACAGCAGCTAATTACAAGAGCCTCGCAGTGTGCAATATAGCTACGAGATCCTGTCGTCTGTTGGAATTTCACTTTCGTATGGTTGGCCTTGTTCTTTGAACAGTTCACCTACAAGAAGATAGATTTGTGAGGCACATGCGTAAATAGGAGTTCAACATGTGATCTGATCACATATATATAACGTACTTGATACTTTGGATCAGACCAGTGTTTAACGAGGCCTCTCCAGCCTTCATCCGATATATTTTCCACTGGAGATGTTTGGGCAAGTTCACTGTTAGCCTTGCCTTCAAAGTGAGTTTTTCTCAAGTTATACCGATACTATCGCAGGGAAGACTTGAAAACATGGGTGCAAGCTTGTCTGATTGCATCATCTTGGCTATCCAACTTGAACCTCATCCGTTGAAAATTATGGGAGTCTCATTATCAGCAACCTAGAAAGTATGGGACAGAGCAAGACGATATTACTAGTTTCCATACATAACCATACTTACAGATAAATGGTCGAGGAAGGTGTTGAACTGGGTTTCGTCTTTGTCATTCCTGTACTGAATCCATGTTGGGAGGATACGTGCATGACACCTAACGGCAAGCACTGCCTCTGATACTAACTTGGCTGACTCTGTAGCATCACGTGGCCTTTTTAAACCTGCCTCAAAACGGATCTCCATTCTTCCTCCTCTAAATTTAGTTAACCTATCGAGCATTTCCCTGATGTCTGTTTCCTCTTGCGCCTAGGTGCTAGTCCAACAACGAACATAGGAAGTGTTGGTGTACATCAAACTGTGAGAGTACATATAAAGAAGCATGCAACTGTAACTTGACTCCATCAACTACCTTCTTGCTGTTGAAGCTCACAAGGTTCATCTGATCTTGCCAACTCGTTTTGTGTCAACAGTGCTTCGGAAGTAGTGTCAGGTGGCAAGGGAGCTTGGGAACGTGCTGCTAGCTGAGTTGACAAATGAGTAACTCGTGCAGCTGGTGGTACTGTGAAAGGTGTTGCAACAACTAGGGCTGTCGCTGCTTGTTTGGTGGCAGCTATTAGTTTCTGTTTGGCTTGTTTTGCAGCTCGTGTAGCACGGGATACCACGTTTGTATAATTTTCCGGTGGACTTTGACCTTCTATTGCACCATCAGTACCAGCAGAATCTGCATAATTCTTCCGTTTCTGTTTCCGTGTGTCCTGAGTAGTAACACCATCCCCTGCCATTCTGTGTTCCTTCCTCTTTCTTTGTACCATGTCAAGTCAAGCCGACAAGAAAAAGGAATAAAAATTTAGTTCTTCAGAACAAATTGATGCGTGATACAGACGAACTGAACTTTGATATTAGACAACCGCATGATAGGAGGATGTAATATGTACGAAAAATAGGACGGCATGAGATAATTAGAACTATGATGTGTAAACTAAGCAGAAGGCATTTCAGTAAATTAGAAGCAGTGCAATGGAAGGTAGACACCATATGAAAGATGCTACAAATATCGCTCTTCCAAGTTAACAGTGTCTCGTCATAACTGACATTTAAACAAATGTGAAGCAGTACAAGAAATAAATCATATGCAAGATGCAAACAACATCACACTACCAAGTTAAAGGTCTCTCGTCATTAGTGCCATTGCATATTCACAGCATTGCATATTCACAGCTTATGATGTGTAAACTAAGCAGAAGGCATTTCAACAAATTAGAAGCAATGAAAGCTAGACACCATATGTAAGACGCAACGAATATCACTCTACCAAGTTAAAACTGTCTCGTCATTAGTGCCATTTCAACAAATTAGTAGTACAAGCTAGAAAATAATGCGAGATGTAAACTATATCAGACTCCCAAGTTAAACGTGTCTTGTGAAAAGTGATTGTTGCAGGTTACACAACAGTAGTACTTTGATGTAAGAACATGGTGTGATAGACAGATATTGTATGTTCTAGAAACATGAACATGTGTCTTATTCACAAGTATAATGTGTAAAGTAAGCAGATGGAATTCAACAAAATTAGAAGCAATACAAGCTAGACATCATACATAACATGCAACCACATATAACAGTACCATGTTAGAGGGAGCACCTGTGATGGTGGACAAGGAGGGACGTGCTCATCATCAACACAGCAACGTTGAGTGTCTATGCATGTGTTGTCTTCCAAATCTTGTTGGGGGTGGCGGAGTTGAATGTGTAGAGGCCCTCCGTTTGGAAGGAGCACTTTTGTCCACTGCCTTGCTAATTTCCTTCTGCTTTATTGATTTTGCATTGTCAAGTAAAACCGATAAGAAAAAGCAATAAAATTCACTCTTCAGAACTCATTCATGCATGATACTGACAATCACTACCTTGATGTAAGGCAAACACATGATACGAGGATGGAATATGTACGAAAAATAGGATGGCATGGCATATTCACAACTATTTGTGTAAACTAAGAAGAAGTAATTTAATCAAATTACAAGCAATACAAACTAGATACCGTATGCAACATGCAAGACAATATCACACTGCCAAGCTAGAGAAAGCACCTGGGATGCCGGTTTCGCCGGAAGATCGCCATCAGTTCCTGCCTTATTTTTTTCCTTCCTCTTTCTTAATTGTATTGCCTTGTCAAGTCAAACCCACAAGAAAAATGAATAAAAAATCATTTTTCAGAACTCATTGATGCAGGATGCTGACAAGCACTACTTTAATGTAAGGCGACCGCATGATAGGACGATTGAATGTGTAAGAAAAAAGGACAGTATTGCATATTCACAGCTATGATGTGTAAACTAAGCAGAAGGCATTTCAACAAATTAGAAGCAATGAAAACTAGACACCATATGAAAGATGCAACGAATATCAATCTACCAAGTTAAAACTGTCTCATCATAAGTGTCATTTCAACAAATTAGAAGTAGTACAAGCTAGAAAAGAATGCGAGATGTAACCTATATCACACTCCCAAGTTAAACGTGTCTTATGATAAGTGATTGTTGCAGGTTACACAACAGTAGTACTTTGATGTAAGAACATGGTGTGATAGATAGATATTGTATGTTCTAGAAATAGGAACACGTGTCTTATTCACAAGTATAATGTGTAAAGTAAGCAGATGGAATTCAACAAAATTAGAAGCAATACAAGCTAGACATCATACATAACATGCAACCACATATAACAGTGCCAAGTTAGAGGGAGCACCTGTGATGATGGACTAGGGGAGACGTGATCATCATCAACACAGCTACGTTGAGTGTCTATGCATGTGTTGTCTTGCAAATCTTCTTGGGGGGGGGGGTGGCGGAGTAGAATCTGTAGAGGCCTTCCGTTTGGAAGAAGCACCTTTATCCACTGCCTTGCTAATTTCCTTCCGCTTTATTGATTTTGAATTGTCAAGTAAAACCGACAAGAAAAAGCAATAAAATTCACTCTTCAGAACTCATTCATGCATGATACTGACAATCACTACTTTGATGTAAGGCAAACACATGATACCAGGATGGAATATGTACGAAAAACAGGACGTCATGGCATATTCACAACTATTTGTGTAAACTAAGCAGAAGCCATTTCAACAAATAAGAAGCAATGCAGGCTAGACACCACATGAAGATGCAACCAATATGACTCTGCCAAGTTAAAAGCGTCCCATCATAAATGACGTTTCAACAAATTAGAAGCAGCGCATGCTATAAATCATATGAAAGATGCAATCAATATCACACTGCATATACTAAAGGTGTCTCGTCATATTGATTGATACGGGATACAAAAAATAGTAGTTTTATGTAAGGACATGCTTAATAGACAGATGTACTATGTACCAAAAAACAGGAAGGCATGTCACACTAACAGGTATAATGTACAAACTAAGCAGAATAGCACATGCAATTTAACCAGATTGGAAGAATTACAATCTAGACACTATATGCAACATGCAACCACATATCACGCTGCCAAATTAGAGCAAGCACCTGCGATGGTGGTGTAGGGGAAATGCGGTCATCAACTACATAGCTACGTTGACTATCTTCATCTAGCATTGTTGTTTCTTGAGAATCATGTGGGGAGGCTGACACTGCATTCTTTAAAAGAGGATCTTTTCTTACAGCAGTCCATTGGCCTGACTGTCTCATCATAAGTGATTGATGAGGGATACACAAGAACATTAGTTTGATGTAAGAACATGGTTAATAGACAGATGTACTAGTATGTACTAAAAACAGGAAGGCATGTCATATTCAAAGGTATAATGTGTAAGCTAAGCAGATGCAATTTAACCAAATTGGAAGCAATACAAGCTAGACATCCGGCTGGAGTGGTGAGCATGATCATCGAGGACCTGCGAGCCTGGTGGGAGGCGGGCTGCTTCACCACCATCATGGCTTTTTAGTTGGCTTCCAGGTTATGCCTGTTTGTGCTGGGCTTGTCACTGGCTCGGCCAGTGCTCTGACTAGCTATTTGTCTTCTGGTGCTCCCGGGATGGTGGTTAATGTAAAAAATATCTTTCCTTATCTTAATAAAGACCGACTTCGGCCTTTCGAATACAAGCTAGACACCATATGCAACATGCAACCACATATGACACTGCGAAGTTAAAGCAAGCACCTGGGATGGTGGTTCATGGCGAGCGAGATCATCAACTCCAGAGCTACGTTTACCATCTCCATCTGCTGACACTGCATCCTTTATAGCGACGAAACGTGTCTTGCCTAAGTCCGAAGAAAGCTGGAGCTGCTTCTCTCTTTTATTTCGTGCTTCTATCAACCGGTTGGCAGAGGCTGAAATACCCATGCATAAAAAAAATAGTGAGAGTATGGGTGAAGTGTGTGCAGAATTAGTGCACTGTAAAAGTAGCAGATAGCAGGTGGCTGAAAAATAAATGACAGGAGACATATGATAGCTCTACAACATTGCATGGCAAACAAAATTAGATTCTACTCCGTATTATTTTGTAATATATGAGCACAGGGATGGATGGGAAATGCAGATACTCCTCCAGCACACCACCACATGTGGTCCTATCAAAATAACAGTCGACTGAAAATAAATAGGCCAGTCGATTTTTTATGAATCGTCCGATCTACAAGGAACGGGCAGATGGCCTTCATCTACCTCCCGCCAGTCACTGTTGACGATCTTTCTCGAACCGCCAGCGACCATCGGCCCAGACCCCTGCCTCCGCCGCCCCACCCTTCCCTAGACCTCACACCACCGCCGTGCTTGGCAGCGCCCCCCGGCCATCCCTTTAAGCCCGGTTGACCTCCAGATCGGGCGCCAGCAGCTCCTAGGCCCCACACACCCCTAAGATAAACACCGAGGCACTGCTTCCCCGGTGTAATAGGCGGACTAGCGCCTGTTACGTCGGGGAATGCTTCCTTTAATTGGGAATCAACTGACCAGGAATTGAAATCCAGGGGGCGACGGACGTCTAGCTAAGGTGAAATAGTATATGAGGAGAAACCTTGTGCATCGCGAGTTATTAGGAACATCTAGTATCAGGAAGAAGGTGTATTAAGAAGCGGTCAACTAGTGTCTTCTGTGGGATGAATCGTGCAAGCAGACACGTAAGATTTGCACGAATAAGGGAAGAGGAGTACCGTTTTCGGTTGCCAGTGTTGTGTCCTCCTGATATCGCGGCGATGTTCTTCTTTTTACTGGGGGAACCGATGTTTTGGAGGAGGGTGTAGCCTTGGATGAACCCATGGCCAAATTGTTGACTGTGTTGTGGTGGCCATCTGTCGGTGGAGGGGAAGCAGATCCGAGGCGGCGAAGGACGGCATAGCGGGAACAACTCCGGTGCGGTGGACGGTGGCGATGTTGGAGCGGCAGCGGTGAGGCGCAAGACGGCGTGGTTGAACTGGCTCGAGTATGGCGCCCGTCGGCGTCCTGGAGGCAGCTCGGCCTCAGCTTCAACTACTAGCCGTGGAGGGCGTTGCGGCTGCAGTTGCGATGGACGACGACGTCGGGGTATCGGCTCCGGCGTGATGGAGGAGGGCGGCAGTTGATGGGTGGGATGGGGTGGCGGACGGAGGACGCCGGGGTTTCACGGCTGGTGGAGAGGTAGTTTTGGCGCCCACAGAGTACGAATGGGGAATCGGACGGGGGGCGGGGGTAGCGGGGGGGGGCTAAGGGGGAACCATGTTTCGGTTTGGGACGCGCTTGTTTTTGTTTTTTTTAACAGATGGGACGCTGATATGTCTCCAATGTATCTATAATTTTTGATTGTTCCATGCTGTTATATTATCATTCTTGGATGTTTTACAATCATTTTATATCATTTTTTGGTACTAACCTATTGACATAGTGCCCAGTGCCAGTTGCTGTTTTCTGCATGTTTTTTACATCGCAGGAAATCAATACCAAACGGAGTACAAACACAGCGAAACTTTTTGTGGATTTTTTTTGGACCAGAAGACATCCAGTGGGCCAAAGAAGTACCGAAGAGGGAGCCCGAGGTAAGCACAAGACACCAGGGCGCGCCTGGAGGCCCAGGCACGCCCTGGTGGGTTGTGCCCACCTCGGTGGCCTCCCGCACCGCCTCTTTGCTCTATAAATACCCCAATATTCCAGAAACCCTAGGGGAGTCGATGAAAATCAATTCCAGCCGCCGCAAGTTCCAGAAACACCAGATCCAATCTAGACACCATTGGTGCCTCTCCGATGATGCGTGAGTAGTTCTTTGTAGACCTACGGGTCCGTAGTTAGTATCTAGATGGCTTTCTCTCTCTCGTTTGATTCTCAATACAATGGTCTCTTGGAGATCCATATGATGTAACTCTTTTTGTGGTGTGTTTATTGGGATCCGATGAACTTTGAGTTTATGATCAGATCTATGTTTTTATCCATGAAAGTTATTTGAGTCTTCTTTGATCTCTTATATGCATGATTGCTTATAGCCTCGTATTTCTTCTCCGATATTTGGGTTTTGTTTGGCCAACTTGATCTATTTATCTTGCAATGGGAAGAGGTACTTTGTAATGGGTTCGATCTTACGGTGCTTGATCCCAGTGACAGAAGGGGAACCGACACGTATGTATCGTTGCTATTAAGGATAACAAGATGGGGTCTATTTCTACATAAATAGATCTTGTCTACATCATGTCATCGTTCTTATTGCATTACTCCGTTTTTCCATGAACTTAATACACTAGATGCATGCTGGATAGCGGTCGATGTGTGGAGTAATAGTAGTAGATGCAGGCAGGAGTCGGTCTACTAATCTTGGACGTGATGCCTATATAATGATCATTGCCTGGATTGTTGGGGAATGTAGTATTTCAAAAAAATTCCTACGATCACGCAAGATCTATCTAGGATATGCATAGCAACGAGACGGGAGAGTGTGTCCATGTACCCTCGTAGACCGAAAGCGGAAGCGTTTAGTAACGCGGTTGATGTAGTCGAACGTCTTCACGATCCGACCAATCCAAGCACCGAACGTACGGCACCTCCGTGTTCAGCACATGTTCAGCTCGATGACGTCCCACAAACTCTTGATCCAGTTGAGGTCGAGGGAGAGTTCTGTCAGCATGACGGCGTGGTGACGGTGATGATGAAGTTACCGGCGCAGGGCTTCGCCTAAGCACTACGACGATATGACCGAGGTGTGTAACTGTGGAGGGGGGCACCGCACACGGCTAAGAAAAATCTTGGAGTGCCTTTGGGGTGCCCCCTGCCCACGTATATAAAGGAGGGAGGGAGAGAGGCCGGCCCTCCTAGGGGCGCGCCAAGTGTATGGAGTCCTACTAGGACTTCCAAGTCCTAGTAGGAGTCCTTTTCCTTTTTCGGAGTAGGAGAGAAGGAAAGAGGGAAAGAGAGAGGGAGTAGGAAAGGGCAAGGGGGGCGCCGCCCCCTTCCCCTAGTCCAATTCGGACCCATGGGGGGGCGCACGCCACCTCCCCTTTGGCCTGCCTCCTCTTTTCCCGTATGGCCCAATAAGGCCCATTACTTCTCCCGGTGAATTCCCGTAACTCCCCGGTACTCCGAAAAATACTCGAATCACTCGGAACCTTTCCGATGTCCGAATACAGCCTTCCAATATATGAATCTTTACCTCTCGACCATTTCGAGACTCCTCGTCATGTCTGTGATCTCATCTGGGACTCCGAACAAACTTCGGTCATCAAATCACATAACTCACAATACAAATCGTCATCGAACGTTAAGCGTGCGGACCCTACGGGTTCGAGAACTATGTAGACATGATCGAGACACATCTTCGATCAATAACCAATAGTAGAACCTGGATGCTCATATTGGCTCCTACATATTCTACGAAGATCTTTATCGGTCAAACCGCATAACAACATACGTTATTCCCTTTGTCATCGGTATGTTACTTGCCCGAGATTCGATCGTCGGTATCATCATACCTAGTTCAATCTCGTTACCGGCAAGTCTCTTTACTCGTTCCATAGTGCATCATCCTGTAACTAACTCATTAGTCACATTGCTTGCAAGGCTTCATATGATGTGCATTACCGAGAGGGCCCAGAGATACCTCTCCGAAACTCGGAGTGACAAATCCTAATCTTGATCTATGCCAACCCAACAAACACCTTTGGAGACACCTGTAGAGCATCTATATAATCACCCAGTTACGTTGTGACGTTTGATAGCACACAAGGTGTTCCTCCGGTATTCGGGAGTTGCATAATCTCATAGTCATAGGAATATGTATAAGTCATGAAGAAAGCTTTAGCAATAAAACTTAACGATCATTATGCTAAGCTAACGGATGGGTCTCGTCCATCACATCATTCTCCTAATGATGTGATCCTGTTCATCAAATGACAACACATGTCTATGGTTAGGAAACTTAACCATCTTTGATTAACGAGCTAGTCTAGTAGAGGCATACTAGGGACACTTTGTTTTGTCTATGTATTCACACATGTATCAAGTTTCCGGTTAATACAATTCTAGCATGAATAATAAACATTTATCATGATATAAGGAAATATAAATAACAGCTTTATTATTTCCTCTAGGGCATATTTCCTTCAGTCTCCCACTTGCACTAGAGTCAATAATCTAGTTCACATCGCCATGTGATTTAACACCAATAATTCACATCACCATGTGATTAACACCCATAGTTCACATCGCCATGTGACCAACATCCAAAGTGTTTACTAGAGTCAATAATCTAGTTCACATCGCCATGTGATTAACACCCAAAGAGTACTAAGGTGTGATCATGTTTTGCTTGTGAGAGAAGTTTAGTCAACGGGTCTGCCACATTTAGATCCGTATGTATTTTGCAAATTTCTATGTCTACAATGCTCTGCATGGAGCTACTCTAGCTAATTGCTCCCACTTTCAGTATGTATCCAGATTGAGACTCAGAGTCATCCAGATCGGTGTTAAAGCTTGCATCGACGTAACTCTTTATGATGAACTCTTTATCACCTCTATAACCAAGAAATATTTTCTTAGTCCTCTTAGGTAACTAAGGACAACTTTGACCGCTATCCAGTGATCCACTCATGGATCACTATCGTACCTCCTTGCTAAACTCATAGCAAGGCACACAACTGGTCTGGTACATAGCATGGCATACTTTATAGAACCTATGACTGAGGCATAGGGAATGACTTTCATTCTCTTTCTATCTTCTGCCGTGGTCGGGTTTTGAGTCTTACTCAATTTTACACCTTGTAACACAGACAAGAACTCCTTCTTTGACTGTTCCATTTTGAACTACTTCAAAATCTTGTCAAGGCATGTACTCATTGAAAAATCTTATCAAGCATCTTGATCTATCTCTATAGATCTTGATGCTCAATATGTAAGCAGCTTCACCGATGTCTTTCTTTTGAAAAAACTCCTTTCAAATACTCCTTTATGCTTTTTAGAAAATTCTACATCATTTCCGATCAACAATATGTCATTCACATATACTTATCAGAAAGGCTGTAGTGCTCCCACTCACTTTCTTGTAAATACAGGCTTCACCGCAAGTTTGTTATATGCTTTGATCAACTCATCAAAGCGTATATTCCAACTCCGAGATGCTTGCACCAGTCCATAGATGGATCGCTGGAGCTTGCACACTTTGTTAGCACTTTTAGGATTGAGAAAACCTTCTGGTTGCATCATATACAACTCTTCTTTAATAAATCCATTAAGGAATGCAGTTTTGACATCCATTTGCCAGATTTCATAAAATGCGGCAATTGCTAACATGATTCGGACAGACTTTAAGCATCGATACGAGTGAGAAAATCTCATCGTAGTCAACACCTTGAACTTGTCGAAAACCTTTTGCAACAATTCGAGCTTTGTAGATAGTAACACTACTATCAGCGTCTATCTTCCTCTTGAAGATCCATTTATTCTCAATGACTCGCCGATCATCGGGCAAGTCAATCAAAGTCCATACTTTGTTCTCATACATGGATCCTATCTCAGATTTCATGGCCTCAAGCCATTTCGCGGAATCTGGGCTTATCATCGCTTCCTCATAGTTCGTAGGTTCGTCATGGTCTAGTAACATGACTTCCAGAACAGGATTACCGTACCACTTTGGTGCGGAACGTACTCTGGTTGACCTACGAGGTTCTGTAGTAACTTGATCTGAAGTTTCATGATCATCATCATTAGCTTCCTCACTAATTGGTGTAGGCATCACTGGAACTGATTTCTGTGATGGACTACTTTCCAATTCAAGAGAAGGTACCACTACCTCATCAAGTTCTACTTTCCTCCCACTCACTTCTTTTGAGAGAAACTCCTTCTCTAGAAAGGATCCATTCTTAGCAACAAATATCTTGCCTTCGGATCTGTGATAGAAGGTGTACCCAACAGTTTCTTTTGGGTATCCTATGAAGACGCACTTCTCCGATTTGGGTTTGAGCATATCAGGCTGAAGCTTTTTCACATAAGCATTGCAACCCCAAACTTTAAGAAACGACAGCTTAGGTTTCTTGCCAAACCACAGTTCATACGGTGTCATCTCAACGGATTTAGACGGTGCCCTATTTAACATGAATGCAGCTGTCTCTAATGCATAACCCCAAAACGATAGTGGTAAATCGGTAAGAGACATCATAGATCGCACCATATCCAATAAAGTACGGTTACGACATTCGGACACACCATTACGCTGTGGTGTTCCAGGTGGCGTGAGTTGCGAAACTATTCCGCATTGTTTTAGATGAAGGCCAAACTCGTAACTCAAGTATTCGCCTCCGCGATCAGATCGTAGAAACTTTATTTTCTTGTTACGATGATTCTCCACTTCACTCTGAAATTCTTTGAACTTTTCAAATGTTTCAGACTTGTGTTTCATTAAGTAGATATACCCATATCTGCTCAAATCATGTGTGAAGGTCAGAAAATAACGATACCCGCCGCGAGCCTCAACACTCATCGGACCGCATACAACGGTATGTATTATTTCCAATAAGTCTGTTGCTCGCTCCATTGTTCCGGAGAACGGAGTCTTAGTCATCTTGCCCATGAGGCATGGTTCGCAAGCATCAAATGATTCATAATCAAGTGATTCCGAAAGTCCATCAGCATGGAGTTTCTTCATGCGCTTTACACCAATATGACCTAAACGGCAGTGCCACAAATATGTTGCACTATCATTATCAACTTTGCATCTTTTGGCATCAATATTATGAATATGTGTATCACCACGATCGAGATTCAATAAACCATTTATACTGAGTGTAAGACCATAGAAGGTTTTATTCATGTAAACAGAATAACAATTATTCTCTGTCTTAAATGAATAACTGTATTGCAATAAACATGATCTAATCATATTCATGCTCAACGCAAACACCAAATAACATTTATTTAGGTTCAACACTAATCCCGAAAAGTATAGGGAGTGTGCGATGATGATCTTATCAACCTTGGAATCACTTCCAACACACATCGTCACCTCGCCCTCAACTAGTCTCTGTTCATTTTGTAACTCATGTTTCGAGTTACTAATCATAGCAACTGAACCAGTATCAAATACCCAGGGGCTGCTATGAACACTAGTAAGGTACACATAAATAACATGTATATCATATATACTTTTTGTTCACTTTGCCATCCTTCTTATCCGCCAAGTATTTGGGGCAGTTCCGCTTCCAGTGACCATTTCCTTTGCAGTAGAAGCACTCAGTTTCAGGCTTGGGTCTAGCTTTGGGCTTCTTCATGGGAGTGGCAACTTGCTTGCTATTCTTCTTGAAGTTCTCTTTCTTTCCCTTGCCCTTTTACTTGAAACTAGTGGTCTTGTCAACCATCAACACTTGATGCTTTTCTTGATTTCTACCTTCGCCGATTTCAGCATCGCGAAGAGCTCAGGAATCGTTTCCGTCATCCCTTGCATATTATAGTTCATCATGAAGTTCCAGTAACTTGGTGATAGTGACTAGAGAACTCTGTCAATCACTATCTTATCTGGAAGATTAACTCCCACTTGATTCAAGCGATTGTAGTACTCAGACATTCTGAGCACATGCTCACTGGTTGAGCTATTCTCCTCCATCTTGTAGGCAAAATACTTGTCAGAGGTCTCATACCTCTCGACTCGGGCATGAGTCTGAAATACCAATTTCAGCTCTTGGAACATCGCATATGTTCCATGTCGTTCAAAACATTTTTGAAGTCCCGGTTCTAAGCCGTAAAGCATGGTGCACTAAACTATCAAGTAGTCATCATACCGAGCTTGTCAAACGTTCATAACGTCTGCATCTGCTCCTGCAATAGGTCTGTCACCTAGCGGTGCATCAAGGACATAATTCTTCTGTACAGCAGTGAGGATAATCCTCAGATCATGGATCAAGTCCGCATCATTGCTACTATCATCTTTCAACTTAGTTTTCTCTAGGAACATATCAAAATAAAACAGGGGAACTATACGCGAGCTATTGATCTACAACATAGATATGCAAATACTATCAGGACTAAGTTCATGATAAATTAAAGTTCAATTAATCATATTACTTAAGAACTCCCACTTAGATAGACATCCCTCAAGTCATCTAAATGATCACGTGATCCAAATCAACTAAACCATGTCCGATCATCACGTGAGATGGAGTAGTTTTCAATGGTGAACATCTCTATGTTGATCATATCTACTATATGATTCACGTTCGACCTTTCGATCTCAGTGTTCCGAGGCCATATCTGCATATGCTAGGCTCGTCAAGTTTAACCCGAGTATTCCGCATGTGCAAAACTGTCTTGCACCCGTTGTATGTGAACGTAGAGCCTATCACACCCGATCATCACGTGGTGTCTCAGCACGAAGAACTTTCGCAACAGTGCATACTCAGGGAGAACACTCATACCTTGAAATTTAGTTAAGGGATCATCTTATAATGCTACCACCGTACTAAGCAAAATAAGATGCATAAAAGATAAACATCACATGCAATCAAAATATGTGACATGATATGGCCATCATCATCTTGTGCCTTTGATCTCCATCTCCAAAGCACCGTCATGATTTCCATCGTCACCGGCTTGACACCTTGATCTCCATCGTAGCGTCGTTGTCGCCTCGCCAACTATTGCTTCTATGACTATCGCTACCGCATAGTGATAAAGTAAAGCAATTACATGGCGATTGAATTTCATACAATAAAGCGACAACCATAAGGCTCCTGCCAGTTGCCGATAACTTTTACAAAACATGATCATCTCATACAATAACGTGTATCACATTACAACATGCCCTGCAAAAACAAGTTAGACGTCCTCTACTTTGTTGTTGCAAGTTTTACGTGGCTGCTATGGGCTTCTATTAAGAACTGTTCTTACCTACGCATCAAAACCACAACGATTTTTCATCAAGTGTGCTGTTTTAACCTTTAACAAGGACCGGCCGTAGTCAAACTCGATTCAACTAAAGTTGGAGAAACAGACACCCGCCAGCCACCTATGTGCAAAGCACGTCGGTAGAACCAGTCTCATGAACGCGGTCATGTAATGTCGGTCTGGGCCGCTTCATCCAACAATACCGCCGAATCAAAGTAAGACGTTGGTGGTAAGCAGTATGACTATTATCGCCCACAACTCTTTGTGTTCTACTCGTGCATATCATCTACGCATAGACCTGGCTCGGATGCCACTGTTGGGGAACGTAGTATTTAAAAAAAAATCCTACGATCACGCAAGATCTATCTAGGAGATGCATAGCAACGAGACGGGAGAGTGTGTCCACGTACCCTCGTAGACCGAAAGCGGAAGCGTTTAGTAACGCGGTTGATGTAGTCGAACGTCTTCACGATCCGACCGATCCAAGCACCGAACGTACGGCACCTCCGTGTTTAGCACATGTTCAGCTCGATGACGTCCCACAAACTCTTGATCCAGTTGAGGTCGAGGGAGCGTTTTGTCAGCACGACGGCGTGGTGACGGTGATGATGAAGTTACCGGCGCAGGGCTTCGCCTAAGCACTACGACGATATGACCGAGGTGTGTAATTGTGGAGGGGGGCACCGCACACGGCTAAGGCAAATCTTGGAGTGCCTTTGGGGTGCCCCCTGCCCACGTATATAAAGGAGGGAGGGAGAGAGGCCGGCCCTCCTAGGGGCGCGCCAAGTGTATGGAGTCCTACTAGGACTTCCAAGTCCTAGTAGGAGTCCTTTTCCTTTTTCGGAGTAGGAGAGAAGGAAAGAGGGAAAGAGAGAGGGAGTAGGAAAGGACAAGGGGGCGCCGCCCCCTTCCCCTAGTCCAATTCGGACCCATGGGGGGGGCGCCACCTCCCCTTTGGCCTGCCTCCTCTTTTCCCGTATGGCCCAATAAGGCCCATTACTTCTCCCGGTGAATTCCCGTAACTCCCCGGTACTCCGAAAAATACTCGAATCACTCGGAACCTTTCCGATGTCCGAATATAGCCTTCCAATATATGAATCTTTACCTCTCAACCATTTCGAGACTCCTCGTCATGTCCGTGATCTCATCCGGGACTCCAAACAAACTTCGGTCATCAAATCACATAACTCATAATACAAATCGTCATCGAACGTTAAGCGTGCGGACCCTACGGGTTCGAGAACTATGTAGACATGATCGAGACACATCTTCGATCAATAACCAATAGCGGAACCTGGATGCTCATATTGGCTCCTATATATTCTACGAAGATCTTTATCAGTCAAACCGCATAACAACATACGTTATTCCCTTTGTCATCGGTATGTTACTTGCCCGAGATTCGATCATCGGTATCATCATACCTAGTTCAATCTCGTTACCGGCAAGTCTCTTTACTCGTTCCATAGTGCATCATCCTGTAACTAACTCATTAGTCACATTGCTTGCAAGGCTTCATATGATGTGCATTACCGAGAGGGCCCAGAGATACCTCTCCGAAACTCGGAGTGACAAATCCTAATCTTGATCTATGCCAACCCAACAAACACCTTCGGAGATACCTGTAGAGCATCTTTATAATCACCCAGTTACGTTGTGATGTTTGATAGCACACAAGGTGTTCCTCCGGTATTCGGGAGTTGCATAATCTCATAGTCAGAGGAATATGTTAAGTCATGAAGAAAGCTTTAGCAATAAAACTTAACAATCATTATGCTAAGCTAACGGATGGGTCTCGTCCATCACATCATTCTCCTAATGATGTGATCCCATTCATCAAATGACAACACATGTCTATGGTTAGGAAACTTAACCATCTTTGATTAACGAGCTAGTCTAGTAGAGGCATACTAGGGACACTTTGTTTTGTCTATGTATTCACACATGTATCAAGTTTCCGGTTAATACAATTCTAGCATGAATAATAAACATTTATCATGATATAAGGAAATATAAATAACAACTTTATTATTGCCTCTAGGGCATATTTCCTTCATGGATATCGTCATGATTATTTGAAGTTCTATCAATTGCCCAACAATAATTTCTTTGCCCACCATTTGCTATTTTTCTCGAGAGAAGCCAGTAGTGAAACCTACGGCCCCCGGGTCTCTTCTTTAATATATTTGCCTTCGCGATCTATTTTCATTTGCTTTTATTTTCAAATATATTAAACCAAAAATACAAAAATACTTTGCTGCACTTTGTTTTATTTGCGATCTATTTATCCAATCTATTACAACTTTCTCACGTCATCTCGCCAATTTCTGGCGCCGTTACCCGAAAGGGATTGACAACCCCTTTAACACGTCGGGTTGCGAGTATTTGTTATTTGTGTGCAGGGGCTGTTTACGTTGTGTTGCATGGTTCTCCTACTGGTTCGATAACCTTGGTCTCATCACTGAGGGAAATACCTACCATCGCTGTGCTGCATCATCCCTTCCTCTTTGGGGAAATATCGACGTAGTTCAAGCAGACATCAGACGCGCTTGTTTGAAATTTGGGGAAAGTACAAACTTTGCCCCCCTCTTAAATTTCGGTCCTACTGCGGGTCGGGGGTAGGACGGTAATCCCAGGTGTCCCAAATAGTGGGCGGGAGCGATTTCGGCCGAGCGAATGTGTGTTTAGGCGGCCATGGTGTATGAATGTTTTTCGGAGGCGGATGCGTGGCGTCTAGATTAAGTTACAAACCTACCCCGGTTTAGACCTATAGACGTCGGGCCGGTTGGCTTCACGGGTCGGAGTTAGAAAAGTAATTTCCTTCTACCAAACATTGGTCTCACGCGGTTTCGGGCGAGTAGAGGCTCTTTTGGCGCTTCGTTCGAAATTTTGAAATAGAAGCATTCACGTTTAGAGTACTCTTGAACTTTGAGGATTGACCTAAATAGACAACGTTAAATTTGACCTTGTATGTTTGAAAACCTCATTAAATTATGCGCTTCTTTTTGAAATTTTGACACTTGAAAATCCTATAACTACGATTATTTTGGAATGGAGGAGGTAAATTTGAATCTATTTTGTACATGACTATATATGCTATTATGTACAAAAGCGGAGCAAAGATTGGTGTCCCCATAATTTAGGTATGATTTACAAATGCCATGATCTCGAATTCAAATAATTGAATGGACTTCATGTTGAATTCGAATTTTTTAAACCACCTTAAGTTGAATTCAAATGTATGCTAGTTCATATCTAGCTATTTATAATGTTCATTGTGTAACTTTTGTATGTATAACGTGCTTTACACACACAACATGAACTATACTCACGTTTATATTCGATTGCTAAAGCGATGCATTGTCTGGAGTTCAAAATACTAACTCTGTGGATCAATTATGTCGAATAATAATATAGACATGCTCAAATTCGATAGAATATTGATGTCTGATGGATCAATGACCGTTCCTTACGTGAATTGCAAATATCATGATCCCATCCTAATATTTGGATACAATTTATATTTTTAATCAATGTGTACATCAGTCTTTTATGCGTAGTTTCACTCTCCATAGGCCCCTCCTCACACACGCGCTGACTTTCTCTCTCACACATACGCGCACACGGTGTATATCCATCGGTGGTCTCTCACACATGCTCACACACTCTCTCTTCCGAGGTATCTTTCTCGCAGACATGCTCTCGATATAACCCTCCCTCCCTCTCGCAACCATTTACGTCTGTTTTCACTAACCTTTATCGCAAGCACTCTTCCTCTCACAAGCATACACACGCACAATCCCCATCGACCCTTTCTATATACATAGACCTACCTACGTGTCTCCCGCACACACATTATCTTTAGGCATGTCTCGCACGCATTGTCTCCACCTCTCTTCCTAATTGACGAGTATGATTCTAGCAGAGCATTCTGTAGGATGCCCCCTTAAAGTTAGGTTGGATGAATGGTAATATCAGAGATAAGGGGTTACCTTAGTTCGAGGACCTAGGGTTACAAATCCTAGCTGGCTTTGTCAGTGGACACAGAGTCCTTCACGACTCTGGTATCTTTGTCTTGTACGACTAGTCCTCCATGGGTCTCCCTAAATGCGTCACGGGCCGACCAATGTGGCGCAGGACGGAACCGAACCAAGGGCCTCACCTCGGCCCACCGGACCTCACGCGGTGACACACCCTCTGCCCCCAGGTCTCGTTATCTTCTCACACCCACACATACCAACACAGACACCACACAAAATATTTTCTCCTCTTGCCTCTATCCCCTCCCCCCTTGTATATACACACTCAAGGGCATCTCTCGCCGTGACATCCTATTCGTCTCTCTCTTTCTCTCTCTATACCTCTCGTCGTTGCTCGTGCTATTGATTCCTCTTGATCAACCCACAACAAGTGGGGGTTCGAGCTCCGTTTATAGCAGCGTGATTGCAGAGTGGATGGGATTGTTGGCTAGAGGTTATGGTGTGAGGCGTAGAGAAATTATGTGTTGAGGGGGAGGCGAGTGCTCTCCTCCCTTCCCCCCCCCCCGCCGGCCCCTCTATCCATGCCTCTCTCGAATACGTAATACATACACATACCTCTCTAGGCCCTGCCAAATACGTCAACTACACATTCACACATGTTACATCACGTACCCCATTGATCTAGAAAGCCCTCTCTTCATGTTTATTTCGCATACAACATTCCTTATGAATAAAACCACACAAAGTGTGGCCAAAAAATTATTTTAGAATTTCTACATATATACAACATTACAAAGTTATATGGAGGAGTATGAATGTTAATTTGCATTGCATGGTGCACCCAATGATATTTATTCTGCACTGTGAATTTTTATATTTTTATACTATATATAAAGTTAGTCATAATAAAGAGAAACGAAGAGCATCTCTCTCTCTCTCTCTCTCCATCGCATACACCCCCTCTACGTCCCTTTCACGTACGCACACAAACTATCTCCAAGTCCTCTAAAAGTACGCCCCCAGCACATTCACCCATGTTTCATCTTTCTCTAGCGATATATACAGTGACGATCATTGTATTTGAAGCGAAAGCACGATACGTACATTGGACTTCAGAATCCACTCATTACGGTCACCATTTACGTTTTGTGATTATTATACAGTCACGGGCTCACCGTACAGCTCTGTATTTGCTCAAGACACGACTAGTTGACCAGTTAAACGCTCCATGTGGCACCTCTAGTGTTGCATCACATTATCTCACTACCATTGAGCCCACCTGTCGGCGTGTATAAGAATGAAAACA
This sequence comes from Thinopyrum elongatum, assembly GCA_011799875.1. Taxonomy (NCBI): domain Eukaryota; kingdom Viridiplantae; phylum Streptophyta; class Magnoliopsida; order Poales; family Poaceae; genus Thinopyrum; species Thinopyrum elongatum. Next base: position 235,840,855 of record CM022297.1, read on the forward strand.
AACGATAAAAAAATATTGGACGGTGGTTCGAAGTCATGACCGCGGGCACAGCGGACAAGGTGGCCTTGTATTGGTATGATGAGCCGTCTGTTTTAACACACAGGAGCTAGTGTGGTGATTATACACACACGCACGCATGCACACGAACTGCATGCACGCAACACTCACACGAACACACGCAGTCACGCACACACGCAACACTCACACATACACACACAGCCACGCACGCACGCAACACTCACACGCACCCACGCACGCATGCATGCACACACCACACGAACAACACACACTCTCACGCTCAAGTGCTCAACCTACATGTGCATGCGCATACATCAGGCCCTGACAGACACATACACAACCAGGTGGTTCCCGCGCACGGGTTGGAGTCTTGTCGCGCCTGCGTAAATTTGTGTTTATCTCACCGTTTTCCTATGCGAACTGACAGGTGGGACCCACAAGGAACATGGTCAATTTAACCAGTCAACATAGTGCCACGCAGACTATTTGGCCGGTCAACAGAGTGCAATCCGATGCTAAACTGTGAGCAAGTGACCGTATAATCACCGCAAAACGTATATAGTGACCGTAATGAGCGTATTCTGAAGTCCGGTGACCATAATACGCTTTTCCCTTGAAATACACTGACCGCCCGTGTATTTATCTCTTCTCTCGCTCTCTCTGTGGAGCTGAGTAGGCCAACGTGCCAGTGCCTAAATTGGCGCACGCCACCCCATTATTGTTGTACTGGTTTCGTAAGAGCGAACATGCATTCACGTCTACTGTACAAACTGTAGATATGAGTTACAAATGCTATGAAGACGAATACAAATATTTGAATCCACTTTATGCCCAATTTCTCTCTGTAGGCCCTCCAAAAGTACATCTCTACACGTTCTCACATGTTACATCTAACAACTATGCAATACAACACTACTACTACACTCTTGATATGTCCATTTTGCATCATGTTTACCTACTGTTATTTATATTGTTTTTATGTATAATAATGCTTTTTGGAGTATTTTTAATGCCTTTTCTCTCATAATATGTAAGGTACACACAAAGAGGGAGAATACCGGCAGCTGGAATTCTGGACCTGAAAAAGCTACGTCAGGCTACCTATTCTGCACAACTCCAAATGAGCTGAAACTTTACGAGGAATTTTTATGGAATATATAAGAAATATTGCAGCCAATAAGTACCAGAGGGGGCCCACCAGGTGGGCACAACCCACCTGGGCGCGCCCAGGTGGGTTATGCCCTCCTCGGCCCACCTCCGGTGCCCCTCTTCTAGTATATAAGTCATTTTGACCTAGAAAAAAATAAGGAGAGGACTTTCGGGATGAAGCGCCGCCGTCTCGAGGCGAAACTTGGGCAGGAGCACTTTTGCCCTCCGGCGGAGTGATTCCGCTGGGGGAACTTCCCTCCCGGAGGGGGAAATCATCGTCATCATCATCACCAACAACTCTCCCATCTTGGGGAGGGCAATCTCCATCAACATCTTCAATAGCACCATCTCCTCTCAAACCCTAGTTCATCTCTTGTGTTCAATCTTTGTACCGGAACTATAGGTTGGTACTTGTGGGTGACTAGTAGTATTGATTACATCTTGTAGTTGATTACTATATGGTTTATTTGGTGGAAGATTATATGTTCAGATCCATTATGCTATTTAATACCCCTCTGATCTTGAGCATGATTATCATTTGTGAGTAGTTACTTTTGTTCTTGAGGTCACGGGAGAAATCTTGTTGCAAGTAATCATGTGAATTTTATATGTGCTCGATATTTTGATGGTATGTATGTTGTGATTCCCTTAGTGGTGTCATGTGAACGTCGACTACATGACACTTCACCATATTTGGGCCTAAGGGAATGCATTGTGGAGTAGTTATTAGATGATGGGTTGTGAGAGTGACAGAAGCTTAAACCCTAGTTTATGCGCTATTCCGTAAGGGACTGATTTGGATCCAAAAGTTTAATGCTATGGTTAGAATTTATTCTTAATACTTTTCTCGTAGTTGCGGATGCTTGTGAGGGGGTTAGTCATAAGTAGGAGGTTTGTTCAAGTAATAACAGCACCTAAGCACCGGTCCACCCACATATCAAGTTATCAAAGTAGCGAACACAAATCAAACCAACATAATGAAAGTGACTAGATGAAATTCCCGTGTACCCTCAAGAACGCTTTGCTTATCATAAGAGACTGTTTTGGCCTATCCTTTGCCTCAAAAGGATTGGGCTACCTTGGTGCACTTTTGTTACTATTATCGTTACTTGCTCGATACAAATTATCTTGCTATCAAACTACTCGTTACTTATAATTTCAGTGCTTGCAGAGAATACCTTGCTGAAAATCACTTGTCATTTCCTTCTACTCCTCGTTGGGTTCGACACTCTTACTTATCGAAAGGACTACGATTGATCCCATATACTTGTGGGTCATCAAGGCTCTTTTCTGGCATCGTTGCCGGGGAGTGAAGCACTCTTGGTAAGGAAAAATTATTACTACGTGCTGAAATTTACTGTCACTTGTTACTATGGAAAACAATCCTTTGAGGGGTTTGTTCGGGGTATCTTCACCTTGACCGAAACCACAATTAGTCACCCCTCAACCTACTGCACCTACTGAAAATATTGGTTATGAAATTCCTTCGGGTATGATAGAACAACTGCTAGCTAATCCTTATGCAGGAGATGGAACCGAACATCCTGATATGCATTTGATATATGTGGAAGAAATTTATGGATTATTTAAGCTTGCAGGTTTACCCGGAGATGAAGCTAAGAAGAAGGTTTTCCCTTTATCTTTGAAGGGAAAAGCATTGGCATGGTATAGGCTATGCGATGATATTGGATCTTGGAATTGGAATCGATTGAAATTGGGGTTCCACCAAAAAAATTATCCTATGCATCTAGTTCATCGTGATCCGAATTACATATATAATTTTTGGCCTCGTGAAGGGGAAAGTATCGCTCTAGCTTGGGGGAGGCTTAAGTCAATGTTATATTCATGCCCCAACCATGAGCTCTCAAGAGAAATTATCATTTAGAATTTTTATGCTCGGCTTTCTCATGATGATCGATCCATGCTCGATACTTCTTGTACTGGTTCCTTTATGAAGAAGACTATTGAATTCCGGTGGGATCTTTTAGAAAGAATCAAACGCAACTCTAAAGATTGGGAACTCGACGAAGGTAAAGAGTCAGGTATTAAGCTTAAGTATGATTGTGTTAAATCTTTTATGAATACCGATGCTTTTCAAAAGTTTAGCACTAAATATGGACTTGACTCTGAGATAGTAGCCTCCTTTTGTGAATCTTTTGCTACTCATGTTGATCTCCCTAAAGAGAAGTGGTTTAAATATCACCCACCTATTAAAGAAGAAATTAAAGAACCAGTAATAGCTAAAGATGAAACTATTATTTATAATGTTGATCCAGTTGTTCCTACTGCTTATATTGAAAACCCACCTTTCCCTGTTAGGATGAAGGAACATGCTAAAGTTTCAACTGTGGTCAATAAAAGTTATATTAGAACACCTAAACCAGCTGAACAAATCAAGGTGGAACCTAGTGTTGCTATGGTTAAAGATCTCTTGGTAGAAAATATAGATGGGCATGTTATTTACTTCTGTGATGAAGCTGCTAGAATTGCCAAACCCAATGAAAAAGATAAACATAGACCCGTTGTTAGCATGCCTATTGTCTCAGTTAAGATAGGAGATCACTGTTATCATGGTTTATGTGACATAGGTGCTAGCATGAGTGCTACTCCTTTTACCTTATATCAAGAAATTATGAATGATATAGCACCCGCTGAGATAGAAGACATAGATGTTACTATTAAACTTGGTAATAGAGACACCATCACATCACTTGGGATTGTTAAAGATGTTGAAGTCTTGTGTGGGAAAATAAAATATCCTACTGATTTTCTTGTACTTGGTTCCCCACAAGATGACTTTTGTCCCATTATCTTTGGTAGACCTTTCTTGAACACCGTTAATGCTAAAATAGATTGTGAGAAACAAACTGTCGGTGTTAGTTTTGGTGATGAGTCTCATGAGTTTAATTTTTCTAAGTTTAGTAGAAAGCATCATAAGGAAAAATTGCCTAGTAAGGATGAAATAATTGGTCTTGCTTCTATTGTCGTGCCTCCTACTGATCCACTAGAACAATATTTGCTAGACCATGAGAATGATATGTATATGCATGAAAGAAATGAAATAGATAAGATTTTCTTTGAACAGCGTCCTCTGCTTAAACACAATTTGCCTATTGAAACTCTGGGAGGTCCTCCTCCACCTAAAGGTGATCCTGTCTTTGGATTAAAACAATTGCCAGACACTTTGAAATATGCTTATCTTGATGAGAAGAAGATATATCATGTTATTATTAGTGCTAACCTTTCAGAACATGAAGAAGAAAGATTATTAAAGGTTCTGAAGAAGCACCGAGCTGCTATTGGGTGTACTCTTGATGATTTAAAGGGCATTAGTCCCACTCTATGTCAGCATAAAATTAATATGGAACCTGATGCTAAACCCGTTGTTGATCACCAACGACGTTTAAATCCTAAAATGAAAGAAGTTGTAAGAACTGAAATATTGAAGCTTCTGGAAGCAGGTATAATCTATCCTATAGCTGATAGTAGATGGGTAAGTCCTGTTCATTGTGTCCCTAAGAAGGGAGGTATTACTGTTGTTCCTAATGATAAGGATGAACTTATTCCACAAAGAATTGTCACTGGCTATAGAATGGTAATTGATTTTAGAAAATTAAATAAAGCTACTAGAAAAGATCATTACCCTTTGCCTTTTATTGATCAAATGCTAGAAAGATTGTCAAAGCACACACATTTTTGTTTCCTTGATGGATATTCTGGTTTTTCTCAAATACCTATTTCACAACCTGATCAAGAGAAAACCACCTTTACTTGTCCTTTTGGAACTTATGCTTATAGACGTATGCCTTTTGGTTTATGTAATGCACCTGCTACCTTTCAAAGATGTATGACTGCTATATTCTCTGATTTTTGTGAAAAGATTGTTGAGGTTTTCATAGATGATTTTTTTCGTTTATGGAACTTCTTTTGATGATTGCTTAAGCAACCTTGATCGAGTTTTGCAGAGATGCGAGCAAACTAATCTTGTCTTGAATTGGGAGAAGTGCCACTTTATGGTTAATGAAGGTATTGTCTTGGGACATAAAATTTCTGAATGGGGTATTGAGGTGGATAAAGCTAAAGTTGATGCAATTGAGAAATGCCATGTCCTAAAGATATCAAGGTATTCGTAGTTTCCTTGGTCATGCTGGTTTCTATAGGAGGTTTATTAAAGACTTCTCTAAAATTTCTAGGCCTCTTACAAATCTTTTACAAAAGGATGTTCCATTTGTTTTTGATGATGATTGTGTAGAAGCCTTTGAAACACTTAAGAAAGCCTTGATTTCAGCACCTATTGTTCAACCACCTGATTGAAACTTACCTTTTGAAATTATGTGTGATGCTAGTGATTATGCTGTTGGTGCTGTTCTAGGAAAAAGAGTTGATAAGAAATTAAATGTTATTCATTATGCTAGTAAAATTCTAGACAGTGCTCAACGAAATTATGCTACTACTGAAAAAAAAAATCTTAGCAGTGGTGTTTGCCTGTGATAAATTTAGATCTTACATTGTTGATTCTAAAGTAATTGTTCACACCGACCATGCTGCTATAAAATATCTTATGAAAAAAAAAGATGCTAAACCTAGACTTATTAGGTGGGTTTTCTTGTTGCAAGAATTTGACTTACATATCATTGATAGAAAGGGAGCTGAGAACCCCGTGGCTGATAACTTGTCTAGGCTAGAAAATATTCTTGATGACCCACAACCTATTAATGATAGTTTTTCTGATGAACAATTAGCTGTAATAAATGTTTCTCATAACACTCCTTGGTATGCTGACTATGCTAATTACATTGTTGCTAAATATATACCACCTAGCTTCACATACCAACAAAAGAAAAAATTCTTCTATGATTTAAGACATTACTTTTGGGATGACCCACATCTTTATAAAGAAGGAGTAGATGGTATTATTAGACGTTGTGTACCTGAGCATGAACAGGGACAAATCCTACGGAAATGTCAATCCGAAGCTTATGGAGGGCATCATGCAGGAGATAGAACTGCTCACAAGGTATTACAATCTAGTTTTTATTGGCCTACTCTCTTCAAGGATGCCCGTAAGTTTGTTTTATCTTGTGATGAATGTCAAAGAATTGGTAATATTGATAAGCGTCAGGAAATGCCTATGAATTATTCTCTTGCTGTTGAACCATTTGATGTTTGGGGTTTTGATTATATGGGACCTTTTCGTTCCTCTAATGGGTATACACGTATTTTGGTTGCTGTTGATTATGTTACTAAGTGGGTAGAAGCTATTCAAACTAGTAGTGCTGATCACAACACCTCTATTAAAATGCTTAAGGAAGTTATTTTCCCAAGGTTTGGAGTCCCTAGATATTTAATGACTGATGGTGGTTCACATTTTATTCATGATGCTTTCCGTAAAATGCTTGTTAAGTATGATGTTAACCATAGGATTGCATCACCTTATCATCCTCAGTCTAGTGGTCAAGTTGAACTTAGCAATAGAGAAATAAATTAATTTTACAAAATACTGTCAATAGGTCCCGGAAGAATTGGTCTAAGAAATTAGATGATGCACTTTGGGCTTATAGAACAGCATATACAAATCATATGGGTATGTCTTCTTATAAAATGGTTTATGGAAAGGCTTGTCATTTGCCTCTTGAGTTAGAACATAAAGCATATTGGGCAATTAAAGAACTCAACTATGATTTCAAACTTGCGGGGTGAAAAGAGGTTATTTGATATTAGCTCACTAGATGAATGGAGAACCCAAGCTTATGAAAATGCCAAGTTATTTAAAGAAAAAGTTAAAAGATGGCATGATAAAAGAATCCAAAAGCGTGAGTTCAAAGTTGGAGAATATGTTCTTTTGTACAACTCTCATTTCAAATTCTTTGCAGGAAAACTCCTCTCCAAATGGGAAGGACCCTATGTTATCGAGGAGGTTTATCAATCTGGAGCCATCAAAATAAATAATGCTGAGGGTACTAACCCGAAGGTCGTCAATGGGCAAAGAATAAAACATTATATCTCAGGTACGCCCATTAATGTTGAAAGCAATATTATCCAAACTATGACACCGGAAGAACACATAAAGGAAACCTTCCGGAACACTCCAGAATCGTTAAAAAGAGGAGGTACGTGATACGGTAAGTAAACGGACTCCAAAAAATCCGCAAAAATATTTTTTGTCAGTTTTGGAATATTTAAAAATTTAGGAAAATAAGAAACTACCAGGAAGGTGACCCTGGTGGGCACAAGACACCAGGGCGCTCCTGGCTTGCCAGGCGCGCCCAGGTGGGTTGTGCCCACCTCGGGTACCTTTCGGACTCCGTTTTTCTTCCGTCTGCTTGTTTCCCAAGATAAAAAATCTTTATATACCCCTCAAACCTATTGACCACCATATCGCGGAGAAATCTTCTGTTCTTCTTTCTTGCTGTTTTCTGACAGATCCCATCTATCATGGCCGCTTCAAGCTCCTCCAAGGACAAGTTCTTCGAGAACATCGTCAACCCATATTTGCGGGAAGTGATGCAGCACCCTCAGGCTATCCGGATGCATGAGGGAGTGCTTCACATCCGCGATGTGCAAGGTCCCAAAGGGACGGGAACCGTGGAGGCCAGGCTTGAAGCTATGGAGCAGGAGGTTTTCCGGTGCAAGGGGATGGTGGAACGTGGACTCAATGCCAATCACCTCATGATCGCGGACTACACCCGTGATCTCAAGGTGGATGGCAAGTCCATGAAGGACATCGTCTTCACCTTCAACGAGCAAATCAACTTCCTCCAAAGCCAGATCTATGATCTCCAAAACCAAGTCTTTGAATATGAGGCAAGGTTTAAAGGTATGAGTTTGGCTGCCAGTTGCAGGACCCGTGAGACTCACTCCTCCTCTTATGACGGTGAGCCTCTGCCATGGAAACCCGAGGATAAGATCGTTACTTCATCATCACCACCTCCTTCTTCATCACCAAAAGAAAATTGAGTATCGGGTATGGGCACTCCCCTTGGCTTGTGCCAAGCTTGGGGGAGGTGCCCCGGTATCGTATCACCTCCACTACTTTTGCCTTTACTTATCTTAGTTCGATCCATAGTTATCTTTTGCTTTAGATGAATAAAAGTTTAGTTCGATCCTTTCTTTTTGAGAGTTTGCTTAGTGATCTATCCTTGCAATCGTGTGCGAGATATATAATAAAGTTTAGTTTGAGTTTTGCTTTCTTTACTTTCTTGTTTCAATAAAAAGAAAGGAAATAAATGAAAAAGATCATATGCTAATTGTTGGGGAACGTAGCATGCAATTTCAAAAAAATTCTATGCTCACGCAAGATCTATCTAGGAGATGTATAGCAACGAGAGGGGAGAGTGTGTCCACGTACCCTCGTAGACCGAAAGCGGAAGCGTTTAGTAACGCGGTTGACGTAGTCGAACGTCTCCACGATTCGACCGATCCAAGCACCGAACGTATGACACCTCCGTGTTCAGCACACGTTCAGCTCGATGACGTCCCATGAACTCTTGATCCAGTTGAGGTCGAGGGAGAGTTCCGTCAGCACGACGGTGTGGCGATGGTGATGATGAAGTTACCGGCGCAGGGCTTCGCCTAAGCACTACGACGATATGACCAAGGTGTAAAACTATGGAGGGGGGCACCGCACACGGCTAAGACAAATCTTGGTGTGCCTTTGGGGTGCCCCCCTGCCCACGTATATAAAGGAGGGAGGGAGAGAGGCCGGCCCTCCTAGGGGCGCGCCAAGTGTAGGGAGTCCTACTAGGACTCCCAAGTCCTAGTAGGATTCCCTTTCCTTTTCGGAGTGGGAAAGAAGGAAAGGAGGGAGAAGGAGAAGGAAAGGGGGGGCCGCGCCCCCACCCCTTGTCCAATTCGGTTTGGGCAGGGGGGAGGCGCACGCCACCTCGTGGCCCTTCTTCCCTCTCTCCGCTAAATCCCAATAAGGCCCATTAACTTCCCCCGGCGAATTCCCGTAACTCTCCGGTACTCCAAAAATACCCGAATCACTCGGAACCATTCCGATGTCCGAATATAGCCTTCCAATATATGAATCTTTACCGCTCGACCATTTCGAGACTCCTTGTCATGTTCGTGATCTCATCCGGGACTCCAAACAATCTTCGGTCATCAAATCACATAACTCATAATACAAATCGTCATCGAACGTTAAGCGTGCGGACCCTACGGGTTCGAGAACTATGTAGACATGACCGAGACACTTCTTCGGTCAATAACCAACAGCGGAACCTGGATGCTCATATTGGCTCCTACATATTCTATGAAGATCTTTATCGGTCAAACCGCATAACAACATACGTTATTCCCTTTGTCATCGGTATGTTTACTTGCCCGAGATTCGATCGTCGGTATCATCATACCTAGTTCAATCTCGTTACCGGCAAGTTTCTTTACTCGTTCCGTAATGCATCATCCCGCAACTAACACATTAGTCACATTGCTTGCAAGGCTTCATATGATGTGCATTACCGAGAGGGCCCAGAGATACCTCTCCGATACATGGAGTGACAAATCCTAATCTCAATCTATGCCAACCCAACAAACACCCTCGGAGACACCTGTAGAGCATCTTTATAATCACCCAGTTACGTTGTGACGTTTGATAGCACACAAGGTGTTCTTCCGGTATTCGGGAGTTGCATAATCTCATAGGCAGAGGAATATGTATAAGTCATGAAGAAAGCTTTAGCCATAAAACTTAACGATCATTATGCTAAGCTAACGGATGGGTCTTGTCCATCACATCATTCTCCTAATGATGTGATCCCGTTCATCAAATGACAACACATGTCTATGGTTAGGAAACTTAACCATCTTTGATTAACGAGTTAGTCTAGTAGAGGCTTACTAGGGACACGGTGTTTTGTCTATGTATTCACACATGTATCAAGTTTCCGGTTAATACAATTCTAGCATGAATAATAAACATTTATCATGATATAAGGAAATATAAATAACAATTTTATTATTGCCTCTAGGGCATATTTCCTTCACTAATCTTATGGTAAGTAATGACATCACATAAGGAAGAGTATAAGTAGAAAACTTTATTGGAGATTTACAAACATAGCATTGGTCAATGATGTAATTCATGAAAAAATTAACTAAGGAAGAGAAGATTCACATGCAAATACACTATCTTGGACATCTTTTGTGATTGTGAGCCCCCATCAAATTATTATATGCCAAAATTGTTGACGTTGGACAAGGAAGACAACATAATGATTCATGTTTGTTCATATTCACATAGAAGTTATATTGTCATAGATCCTTTAACATGTGGTGCTTGCCCCTATCTTTGCTAGCCAAAAATTCCGCACTAAGTAGAGATACTACTTGTGCATCCAAAAACCCTTAAACCCAAATCTTGTTTTGAGAGTCCACCATACCTACCTATGAATTGAGTAAGATCCTTCAAATAAGTTGTCATCGGTGCAATAAGGCAATAAAAATTGCTTCTAAAAGTGTTAGATCATTTACTGTAAGAGAAAATTGAGCATTTGTACGAACTTGTGATGGCAAAGAATAAAAGCGACAGACTGCACAATAAAGTTTGCTATCATAAGGGGCAATATAACGTGACATTTTTTTGCACTAAGAGATTGAGCATACAAACAAAAAGCGCATGGCAACCTCTGCTTCCCTCTGCGAAGGGCCTATCTTTTACTTTCATGTATTTACTTTTATGCAAAGAGTCAAAGTTTTTTCTCTCTATTCCTTTTTATTTTCTCTTTTGGCAAGCATCATGTGGTGAAGAAAGATCTAGGAACATATATCCAGTTGGATGTGGGTAGCATGAGTTATTATTGTTGACATCACCCTTGAGGTGAATGCGTTGAGAGGTGAAACTATAAGCCCCTATCTTTCTATGTGTCCGGTTGAAACGTTTTGCTCATGTGTATGCGGTGAGTGTTAGCGATCATAGAAGACTATATGATGGTTGAGTATGTGGACTTGCCAAAAAGGCTCGGATACGTGACCCTTCCTGAAAAGATGATGAATTGTAGTTGCAAAGTTGACTGAGAACATAGTTTGTTGATTTTCAATAGAGTTTATGCTTTATACTTCGATATTGTGATGAATTGTTACTTATTCATGAGAAGTCTATGATAAAAGTTCTATGATAAAAGTTTTATGTTAAAGTTTGTTGCTGTTATAATAATATACATGATGCTTCTATGTTCGTATTTTGTTTTTATCGACACCTCTCTCTCTAAGCATGTGGACATGTTTTTTGATTTCGGTTTTCGCTTGAGGACAAGCGAGGTCTAAGATTGGGGGAGTTGATACGTCCATTTTGCATCATGTTTACCTACTGTTATTTATATTGTTTTTATGTATAATAATGCTTTTTGGAGTATTTCTAATGCCTTTTCTCTCATAATATGCAAGGTATACTCAAAGAGGGAGAATACCGGCAGCTAGAATTCTGGACCTGAAAAAGCTATGTCAGGCTACCTATTCTGCACAACTCCAAATGAGCTGAAACTTTACGGAGAATTTTTATGGAATATATAAGAAATATTGGAGCCAATAAGTACCAGAGGGGGCCCACCAGGTGGGCACAACCCACATGGGCGTGCCAGGGAGCCCAGACGCGCCCTGGTGGGTTGTGCCCTCCTCGGCCCACCTCCGGTGCCCCTCTTCTGGTATATAAGTCATTTTGACCTAGAAAAAATAAGGAGAGGACTTTCGGGACGAAGCGCCACCGTCTCGAGGCGGAACTTGGGCAGGAGCACTTTTGCCCTCCGGCGGAGCGATTCCGCCGGGGGAACTTCCCTCCCGGAAGGGAAAATCATCGTCATCATCATCACCAACAACTCTCCCATCTTGGGGAGGGTAATCTCCATCAACATCTTCAACAGCACCATCTCCTCTCAAACCCTAGTTCATCTCTTGTGTTCAATCTTTGTACCGGAACTATAGATTTATACTTGTGGGTGACTAGTAGTGTTGATTACATCTAGTAGTTGATTACTATATAGTTTATTTGGTGGAAGATTATATGTTCAGATCCATTATCTCTACTCCTAATGTCTGAGTTGGTAGTCTCGCCTCACTCCGGTTAATTCTTCCCCACCGTTTTTTAGAGCAAAGTATTATCCAGATGGAAATTTGCTTATGGCAGGCCCAAAGAAGGGCTCATCTTTTACATGGCAGAGCATTGTGGCGGGTCTTCAAACCTTCAAGAGAGGGCATATCTGGCGAGTGGGGACGGGTGCCAAAATAAATATTTGGACGGATCACTGGATCCCACAAAGTCCTACAAGGAAGGTTATCACGCCAAGGGGTAATATCTTGTTGACCACTGTTGATGAACTTATTAATCCAGGAACAGGATGGTGGGATGAAACCTTGGTTCGGTCTATATTCTTTGGTGTTGATGCTCAATGGATTTTGAAGATCCCATTATCTACCCATTTACTGGATGATTTTGTGGCGTGGAATGTCACAAAAAAAATTTGTTTCTCGGTTCGATCAGCATACTATGTCGAGTGGGAGCACCAATTCGGCCCTAGAATGAGAAAGGACCCAGCCGAGACATCAGCAAACAACCCTAATTGGGAGACTCTTTGGAAACTACAAGTTCCAAGCAAGATAAAGATTTTTGTCTGGCGAGCACTACATGGAATCATACCTAGGGTGGGAGTATTGCGAAGTAGACATATCAAAGTCTCACCTTCATGTCCTATATGTCACCAAGGACCAGAGGATATTCGTCATTTGGCTTTCACTTGTGATCGTGCACGTCAGGTTTGGAAGTCCTTGGGTTTGGATGAGATCATAGATGCAGCTATTCGCACTGATCGCTCGGGCTCAGTGGTAATGGAGGAGTTACTCAGAAATCCGGTGAAAAAATCCCCTGTCTTGGGACAACTAGGGCTCCAAGAAACGATTGCCGTTGGCGCATGGTACATCTGGTGGGAACGCCGTGAAGCTGTAAAGGGGGTGAATGTCAAGCCTGCACCAAGTTCCTCGTTTGCTATCCAAGCCATAACTTCAAATCATGCGACACGTCCAGCTGCGGTAACTTCTGAAGCTCGATGGCAACGTCCAGCTCCTGGGTCGTACAAACTGAATGTGGATGCGTCCTTCTTCGAGGACGGGAGTGGGGCTGCAGCTGCTGTTCTTCGTAATTGCCGTGGAGAAGCGATTGCCGGGGTCTCAGAGCTTATAGATAACACTCTTAGTGCACAATCAGCTGAAGCAATTGCTCTTCGCTTGGGGCTACGGCTGGTTTATGCAGTGGGGTGCAGGAATGTTGAAGTAGAATCAGACTGTGAAGAACTGGTACATGCATGTAATGGAGAGACAGAAATTTGGAGCCCCTACTCAGCTACCCTTGCTGATTGTTTTCATCTGGCCCATGACATCCCGAATATTTCTTTTGCTCATTGTCCGAGAGAAGCAAACAGAGTTGCACACTTCCTAGCTAGGCGATGCTATGAGTCAAAAATATGTGAAGAGTGGTTAGATGAGATGCCTTATTTCTTATTACCTCATGTAATCTTTGATGTAACACTTTCCCAAATTGAATAAAATGCCACAAGGCTTTTCCCTAAAAAAAAAACCTTCCTAACGTATACATATCACAATAAAACTTTCCTAACGTTACCAAGTCAATCGATCGCCCAGATCGGCGCCGGCGGCTCACATGCCCCACATTACACAGTGATTCCATCCCACACCTTACCCCGGTTGCCGGCCACGCCGCCACGAACGTCCGATGTGGGCAGTGGATATTGTGAGCCTTGGCGGACCGGAGGCGCTGGGGGTGCAGACGTGGAGGATCTCCCGGCACCGGTGGAAGGCGAGTACTCGTCGCCTCGTCGGATGTCACTGCTCGAGCCCAAGCTGCCGTGCCCGCGCATCCTTCATCTCCGTCAGCACTCACCCTTCCTGACCCCGACATCAATCAGGCCCTCTTCCTCGCTGGCCGTCGTGGTGCTGGTGACACAACGGTCTGGATTTCAAGCCGTGGTGAACGGTGGCGTCGCGGAACCAGGGGCGGTGGTGGCCGGCTGTGCTAGAGATAATGGAGAGAGGCCCTGATGACATCAGGATTGCGCGACTGGCGTGGTGGCTTGTCCCCACTGTCAATGGCGCGACCAGAAGGCCCCGCCAGCCTTCAGCTATGTTGGCGCCGTCGAGATCGACTATGAGTTCATATAGAACTGCACGTTCAGGGAGGATCAGATACGCACTACACAACAATATTTCCCTGGTCCTTTTTCACGAACATGATTTTTATTTACTTTCCAGTAAAGATCCGATTTTCGTTTTGTTTGTCTTTTATCCCCTTCCTCGTTGAATGCATGGGTCCCTCATCCTGTTGTAGGGACAGTTCTAGGCAATATATATAATCATGAGAGAGTATTGTTATGCATACCCATATGTGCTAGATCAGATTAATTTCTAACAAGATGGATTTTTCGGGACGCAATATTGTAGTCCCAACTTTCTGCACTAACTATGCTAATAAACTTGATTGGTGATTATTATTAATGAATGGTTCAAATTTGATATATTGTAATGACGAAATTGACCATTAATTCTATGTAAAAACAACTGAACTGATTTTTTGCTTGACTTCTAATACAAAGTATCATCTAAATCCCTCACAAAAATTTATTATCTAAATAAATCAGGGGTAAAAATGGAGTCGATTTTATGAGAACTGATCAGCTTGGTTGCTGGTCAAACATAAAAACCAATGAAGGGATAGTACACCCTGGTTGGCTCATTAATGGATGTAAAAGTTGCCAGTGGTCCCCCATATGAATGGTAAGAGTATTTGATGTTATGGTCGGTGGATGGATGTAAACGCTTGTTTCTTCAGTAATGACTGAAGTTTCATCATTCAGTGTAGTAGTTCATTCAGTGCAGTAGTTCTGGTTCTTTTTTAAGTAGAAGAAATGGATATGTATGACATGACACAGTCTTGTTTTGTAAGTGTTGAACCACTTTGATGTAAGATCTTGCCTCCTCTAACGTATGATGGTTTCATCAAATCTTTTATTCCGCCTCTGTATTTTTATAAATCAATCAATGCATGCTCCCATTTTGTACTCATATTTTTTCCTAAAAGAAAGGCACCTGAGAGGTTATATGCATTGCTAATTAGTTCGATGTCATCTCAGTGCTCAAATATTGACAGCTAACACACATAATATAAGGAAGTTCAATTGATTGTAAATGACTTTGATGAAGTCATTATGAGGTATTCCCCAATCATAACAGTTCTAATGAGCATTATGGATTAAACAACAACTTGATGATTTATTTATGTATGAGACAATTTGACCAACTTGGAAACTAGGATGGAGTGTGGTACTTAATTGTGAATGATACGAGAAACGAATTAGAGAACACTAAATAATAAACCGCTTTCTTTACTTCCTTATTTATTTTAATGTGTTATTATAGTACACTAATTATAGGTATTGTCTGCCCATTGTGTAGTATTGATAGATGAAGTGAGATTGGATCGACGGTGAGGCCCGCGGTGGTGGTGGTGGTGACTGGGGACTACGGCGACGCGTGGATGTTCTCATGACTGGGACCAGATTCATTCTTGTACCATTTACTTTACTACTTGTTCCTAATTTGTGTGTTGATTAATTTTAAGTTTGCTTCGTGATGGAACACATTGCAATCAGCAATCTGTACTCATATTATGTTCTTTCCCCTTAGGAACTTCTAAGGCTGAGAGCTTAGAGTTAGTAGTGCAAGTACCGAACTCCCCCCCTCCCCCTACCCCTCCCGCGACGCGCCTGCGCGCGCCGGGGGGGAAACCCTAGCCGCCAGGCCCTCGGCCCCGCCTCCCTCTCCTCCCCGCCGCCGCCGGCAGGCACTGACGGGCAAAGCCCGGTTGGCGCGGCGGCGGCGGGGCCCTTCCTCCTCCTCTGCTCGTGGAAGGCCGGCGCGGGGTGGCGCCTCGGGTGGCGGCGCTGGGCGGCCGCGGGGTCCAGCGGCGCTGCGGCGGGGGCGTGATGCGGCGGCGCGTCCGGCTGGTGCTGCGCGCTGGTGCTCTGCTTCCCGAGCGTGTCGCGGCGGCTGCGGAGCTCCTGACCCGGGAGGTGGCGCGCGGTTGGCCTACCGGCCGGATCTGGAGGTGGGGGTCGGCCGGCGGCGTGGATCTGGTGGTTCCGGCGGCGGTGTGCTCTCTGGATGCTGGCTCTTGGGGGGCTGGTGTGGGGGCGGCGCGGATGTCCTGGACGGATCGGCCGGTCCTCCAGGCGGCCTCGGGGCTGAATCTGGTCGGTGGTGGTGGATGGCGTCCGTAGGAGTGCAGGGTCTGGGAGCCGACCTGTTCCGCGTTGGTCTTCCCTCGCATTAGTGCTCTTCTTCCTGTTGCTCTATTGTGACGTCGATCCGAGTAGGCGCCCGTGTTGCTGCTATGTTGCGGAAGGATCGACGGTGCTGGCCATGGATGTGGCGGCGTGCGAGCTTGACTCGGTCTGGTTGTGGACCGTGCCGGGACTTGCTCGGCGGTGGCCGTCGGCAGCTACTGGGCCGTGTTCCCCACAGTCGACGATGATTGTCGGGGGACGCAGGTGTGGATGCCCCCTACTATGGGGGCGCTCACCCAGGCCGGGTGGCTGATGCCGGGCTAGGAGCGGAAGGAGACACCTCCCGTTCCCCCCACCGTGGCTGCGCGTTGTGAGGTTGGCGGTTGGCGGTGACTCGGGACATGCATGCCGGGGTGGCGGCCCCGGATGGTGGGCTGCATGGTTGGCTCTCCGGCGGGCACTATGGCGGCGGTGGTGGCTCTCCTCTTGGTCGTGTGGGTGACGAGGGGGTAGCGTCAGGTGGCTCGGGCTCGCACTCCTTCGCTGGGGCGACGCCCAGATCCAGATCTGGGTGTCTGGAATCGCCGCGGTTGCCCTGGTGGCCTCGTGTGGCACGGGTGAGTTGCCGAGCGAAATCTCCGTGCTTTTGCGCCGACGGCGATGACGCTCGTGGGCGCCGCTTTCTTCTTGAAGACGTCGTTGTGGATCTTCTCTCCATGCCAGGGTTCCGAGCGAAAGCTCATGTCCACTTTGGACTCGGCAGCGGCGACGCTTCGCGCCGTCTCCCCTCTTTAGGGTGTTGTCGTGGAGCTTAGGTGTGCTAGGGCGTAGCATGGCGTTGTATCTAGACTTCCCTGTGTGATCCTTCGGTAGCGTAGTTCCTGCGTGATCCGACTATCTCGGGATCTGCTTTGTAAGAGGGCTACCTCTCCACCTTGTATCGTTCGGCCGTGCACTTTGTTTGGTTGGTGCTTTATCTATAAAGCGGGACGAAAGCCTGTTTCGAGAACTTCTAAGGCTGATCCATTATTTTGATATCAGGAACTATGGTGTCCCACTGCACTTGATTCGTGAGCTGTATGAGATCTTCCGCAACTTCAGAATTCACATTTCAGATTATGTACCGGACATGAAGATAACTTCCAACATGAATCCATATGCTACGTTAGATGAGCTCGGTGTGAGTACATTTATTTCATTAGTACTGTTTTGGTCTTTACTCCTAATGTCTGAGTTGGAAGTCTCGCCTCACTCTGGTTAATTCTTCCCCACCGTTTTTTATCCCACCAACGCATTTAACCCGGATTTTACCCCTGATCTATTTTTGTCTCACCGGTTTATTTTCGCCTCACCTCCCACCACCTCCTCCCATTGGTTTAAACCGGCTATCAATCTTTGGTAATGCAATAAAATTCACACGTGAATAAATCAGACAAGGTCGGCAAACAATCTCAAACCTGCCATGATATTTGGTAACAGAATAAATTCAAATGGAAGGGTAGGGGGGCGTTCTTTGGTAATGCAATAAAATTCACACGGGAATAAATCAGATCACGGTCGGCAATCAATCTCAAACCTACCAAGAGAGTTGGTAACAGAATAAATTGAAATGGAAGGGTAGGGGACGTTCAGATACATAAGGGTGGTAATCTCCATCGCATGCATAATCTTCTCTACTCCTAATTGGGGAGTCCGTACGTAGTATCGTTAGGAAGATCTCATATAATGCATGCTAACTATACGCTGTATGAGATCTTTCGCAACTTCAGAATTCACATTTCAGATTATGTACCGGACATGAAGATAACTTCCAACATGAATCCATATGCTACGTCAGATGAGCTCGGTGTGAGTACATTTATTTCATTAGTACTGTTTTGGTTGATTGATTGATTCAGCAATCGAACTTTTTTAGGATTTAGATTCTTTATATATTCATTCAGGAGTGATGTCACATGTATAACTTGCCGTCAAGAGATGGACCACAACAAAGAAGCTTCATAGAGCTCCAATTACCCCCGCCCCTCCCAGATAATGGACGTGCAGGATCAGCACGACATCATGGAGCTCAACCTGGTGAGCCTCTCTTCATTGGTCTAAGTTTTTGAGTTTTGCATTTCCCCATTTAACCATTTTTATCATTTAGTAGTACATTACGTGACCAGTTTTGTATGCCAGTCGTAATTTAATGTAAAGGAAAATAGGTGCAAGCACAGGTACTCCAAGTTCATGAGGAGGACCAACTGAGAACGTGAACATGCATCAAGCAAAACTTGAGGCTGCTGCTTCTTTATATGGGAGATCATTTGCTTATTATCCAGTGAACACTTTGAATAGGTATGTTTTTCTGGAATATGTTAAATTTCAAATGTGAAGCTCTTTATGGTTACACTAGAGATCCATTCATTATGATAGTGATGGCTATTTTTCCCCATGGATTAAATTTGCAACTCCCATAGTTCTTATAGATGTCTCAGTTGCAAGCTATGATACTGTTAACTTGCATTATATCTGCGAACTTTGCCAGTTTACTTTACCCGTGTGATGTTGATGGTGGTTTAATATAGTGGATTACAATTGGCAGAACTTGTTAATTTTTCTGTAATAAGTATATGCACTTTGGAGTACTTGTTGCCACTAATCCTTTCATCTGGTTGTGCCATTTTTATGTTTCTGTATTGTGATTACCTCATTGAAGTGTTGTCCCAAAGAGCCCATGGCGGCAAAAATATGAGATCAATGCATGGCCTGGGAAAACAAAAGCATTGCCTTCTGCTTTTTTTGGGCCTGGGAAGTGGGAACACAATATAACTTAATTGGCATTGCATTCAAGATTAAATTCACATGCTTTATTCAGTTCTAGCCTTCTGCGTTTTGACTTTTTATACAACAAGTTATTATATGTCTTACATAGTATCTTGTAGGATTAGGTGGCTGACCAATTTTCTTCATACTTAGCTACCTGGGATTGGGTTAGTCATTATCACTATGTGTGTCACTTAGCTACCTGATATTCGGTTAGTCACTGTCTCTGACAGTTGCCCTATTTCACTAATGACTTCTTTGTCTGTCTTACCCGATGATTATTAGGAGTTATTGGTAACGATACAAATTGGCAATCGATGATTAGAGAGAGTTCGTATTGCACATAATTTGCTTTATAAAAGGTATTGCTGCTATCCTGACAGAGATTCCACTTATTTGACACCTTAGGTTTGAAGTCCGGGTACCTGCCGCCAATATGCGCAGTCTTCGTCAGCATCTACATTGCAGCTGCTCTAGGGTAACATTAATGGGACATCACTGAAATATCCTCGTTGTCAGATCGAAGCGTTGTAGGTTTGGTAATCTTACTTTTCCCCTACCTTGATATGTTTATATAAGTTGCGATCTAGATAACACTTGGGGCAGTACCTAGGCTGGTGGTCACATGCATTAGATGGTGTCTTTCTATAGTTCGTGGTTTCCTCTGTTTGCCAGTTCATATTTTTCGAGGAGTTGACTTGAGCAAACAACATACAAATTTAATTACCATCACCCTTCAGCTTTGTTCATTAAGGAGACTGGCATGTACGTAACTGGTATGTGCAAGTGATACGCCAGATGTGCAGACTTTCTATTAGATAGTATACGTTTTCTGTTATTTTAACAAATTGTTCAAGTACTTGTGACCGATTTTGGCAATGTCGGGCAAGGGTTCACCGCTAGCCTTCGAATAGCGGGATGAGGCCATGTCGGAACGGTGATGGCGCCATCGCGCGCAACAAGTATTCCCAAGGCAACATCGATATGCATCATAGCCAGGACGTCCAGGGTATCGTCCGTTCGTGGTATGGCATGACATTCAATTGTTTGTTACAATGTGGCAATGACTTAAGATACATTGCATCTGCCTTCTTGGCTTGAGGGCGTCACAGGCGACGCACGCCTTCTCTCCCTTATGGCGGTGGAGAATCAGCAGAAACACGCGGCGAGGGGATCATGGCGGAAAGCGGGGCGGTCAACGGGGGATTCCTCGTTCGTGGTACGTGGGAAAGTAAGGTGTGAAGGAGAGGGCGCCATGGCGAAGGTGGGATGGGGGTTATCCGGTTTTCAAGGAGAGGGCTCCAGTAGAAAACCGAGCGAGAAGGGGAGGGGAAAGTGGAGTGTCCGACAGGAAAAAGGAAGGGTGCGTCACAGGGTGGGGTTTTCTGTTAGGCCTGCCTATTGAAAATAACACGACGGATAGTCCGGACAATCATATTTCTCCCCTACATAGTCTAGTACGTATGAGGAAGAGATGAGCTTTGACCTTGGTGCCGACCTTAGTTATCTGTTTAATTTATTTATATGCATTGTAGCTCGTAGCAACGCACGGGCATTCTACTAGTGCTATTTAATACCTCTCTGATCTTGAGCATGATTATCATTTGTGAGTAGTTACTTTTGTTCTTGAGGTCACGGGAGAAATCTTGTTGCAAGTAATCATGTGAATTTTATATGTGTTCGATATTTTGATGGTATGTATGTTGTGATTCCCTTAGTGGTGTCATGTGAACGTCGACTACATGACACTTCATCATATTTGGGCCTAAGGGAATGCATTGTGGAGTAGTTATTAGATGATGGGTTGTGAGAGTGACAGAAGCTTAAACCCTAGTTTATGCGCTATTTCGTAAGGGACTGATTTGGATCCAAAAGTTTAATGCTATGGTTAGAATTTATTCTTAACACTTTTCTCGTAGTTGTGGATGCTTACGAGGGTGTCGGTGTAATAAACAGGGGGGTGTTTACTACCCCTGGACACGCACCGGCAAGTCGCAGCCTCCAGGCGGGAAGGACATGGCAGAGGAGGAATCCACCCAAGAGTACATTCGAAGCCCGGTTCCCGGCAAGGTCTACTTGCCGGGAATGGGTCCGCGCAACGCCGGCAAGGCAGAGCTGGCAAGACAAGACTCCAGGCGGATCGACCAGAAGATCAAGTCTACTACTGCCGGCGAGATCAGGGCCGGCAAGCTCAGGACTCGACAAGACTAAAGATAAGGCCCCGGCAAGGTTCTTGCCGGGATGACCAGCTGAACCCGGCAAGGCTTGCCGGGGGACAGCTAGACTGGAGACAAGGCCCCGGCAAGGTTCTTGCCGGGATGACCAGCTGAGCCCGGCAAGGTTCCTGCCTGGCAAGGTTATGCCACTATGCTGCTGCTCCAGTGCGGCCGCCAGCATGGCACTCTGGACCCTTCTCCAGGCATGCGTGGCAGAGCACTGTGCCAAGCGGCGCTGATAGGATGGCCCCTTTTCCCATCCCCAAGAAGCTAAGGGACACCTAGACAGAGCATTTAATGCGCTTGTCCTGACCCGTAAGTGATAAGCATGTAAATGCTGTAGCAGAGTACTTGCCGCGGCAAGGTACTTGCCCCGGCAAGTCATTGGCTGCGACAAGGTATTGGCTATGGCAAGATAGCAGCTGCGGCAAGGTACTTGCCCCGGCAAGTTACCTTGCGCGGCAAACTATGGGCTGCGGCAAGCTGTCAGGTGCGGCAAGGTCTTGCCGCGGCAAGCGTTACTGTACCACTGTGCTACTGTGCTGCTGCTCCAGTGCCTCTGCCAGCGTGGCGCTCTGGGTCCTTCCAAGCGTGTGTGGCAGGGCACTGTGTAGACGGCGGTGCACTGTAGCTAGCGGTGCAGGAGCAGGTGGGATAGGCTTTTCCCACGTCCAAGACGTCCGGGTACATGTATCTGGACAGCAAAGGCATGGGCATTTAATGCCCTTGTCCCCTGCCGTCAGTGGTAGGTAGGACATGTCATTCTGGTAATAGTGGCCTTACTGTAGCAGCTTTCCACCTCTACCTTTACTGTTTGCCACCTGTTGGTGACCCCCTTTGTGCGTATAAAAGAAGGCCCATAGGCAACGAAGGAAGGGGAACTGGGAGATGGAGAACTCCAGTATTGTACGCAGCTACTCGGTACCGTAGCGCTCCTGGAGCTAGAACAATCATACAGATAATAAACCAAAAAGCAGGAGTAGGGTTTTACGCATCCGTGCGGCCCGAACCTGGGTAAATCTCTCTCGTGCACTGTCGTGTTCTTCGCTAGATTTGCTCTTCGTGCGACCGTCTCTCCGTGCCGAACGTAAAGGGGTCCTTCCCTGGGTCCCATAGGTGATCGCGGATTCGTCCCCGACAGAGGGGGTTAATCATAAGTAGGAGGTTTGTTCAAGTAAGAACAACACCTAAGCACCGGTCCACCCACATATCAAATTATCAAAGTAGCGAACACAAATCAAACCAACATGATGAAAGTGACTAGATGAAATTCACGTGTACCCTCAAGAACGCTTTGCTTATCATAAGAGACTGTTTTGGCCCGTCCTTTGCCTCAAAAGGATTGGTCTACCTTGCTGTACTTTTGTTACTATTATCGTTACTTGCTCGTTACAAATTATCTTGCTATCAAACTACTCGTTACTTATAATTTTAGTGCTTATAGAGAATACCTTGCTGAAAACCATTTGTCATTTCCTTCTGCTCCTCGTTGGGTTCGACACTCTTACTTATCGAAAGGACTACGATTGATCCCATATACTTGTGGGTCATCAACTCTAACACGATAAATCATATGTGTTTTTAGTTTTACTAGATCTCATATTGTTACTTAATTATTCAGTTTGCATACATTAAAATTGCCTTTGAAATGTATGGCTAGTATCATCTACCGCGCGGGAAAAATCCCGCCCTTGCCTGTTTAATCGGGTTTGTATCAATGGATCGTGCGAAACAGCAAAACTATAGTAGTATACTATAGTACAAGTAACAGTTCACTGGGCCGCCGTGTCGTGTACTCCTCCGTCGTAAGAGTGGAGCGCTCGCTTTCATAAATGTTCTAGTCCCTTTCGCCGACATGTGGGACATCAAGTAACCGGGTCCACGTGCCATACCGAAATAACAGTGCAGAGCAGCAGGGGTGAAGCGCCCCAGTCATGGCGCCGGCGTAGTAATGAGCAATGAGGCGTCAAATCATAAAGCTACACCTTTCCCGCAGTTAAGTTGGAGGGACAAAGTAATGCTAAAAAAAGAAGTTGGAGGGACGAATCAACCATCATTTCACTGGTTGCTGAATCCGCTTCTCCCTCATCTTCTTCAAGTTAACCACGTGTTGCTTCTGCCGTTGTTCTGCCTCATGTGGGACACGGATCGGCTTGGTAAAGCACTGACACGTGGGACCGCATGCTTGCAAACCGTCAGGCCAACGTCCTCTAAAAATAAAAAACCTCCCCCGCCTTCCGCGCGGCAAAATCATCTCCTTTTTACTAATCTTGATACTATAATTTTTTAGATCAATATAATCGAGATTTGTATAGATAGCACACAGGAGAAATACCAAGTGGTACGGTTAAGGGCATCCACAATGTGTAGCCAAATGTGAAAATAGCTTTTGGCATCGATGGGAACCATTGTGGACGGTGCTGCCAAAGCCAAAAAGATGGAACCGAAGCTCCCTAATTGATTGATTGAAGGAATAGAAAAATGCAACCTCTCTCCTCTTTCTCCCGTGCTTGGACGCATGTACAGTATAGAGCATAGAGTCTACTCCCCTGTCCCTTCTATCACAAATCACAACGCAGTGAGGCGTCAAATCACAAAGCACGAACGAAGCAACCATCATTTCACTCTTCGCTGACTCCGCTTCTCCATCGTCTTCTTCGAGAAACCACCTTACCGCACTAAGCTGGACGGATGATGCTATTGTGTAGTACTAGTACATTTACGCGTCCTTTGGTTCAACGAACTTCCTGGATGCAAAGAAGACGGTTGTCTCGGCTTGCAGGAGGCACTTGCGAACGACTTACCGTGGTCTCCCTCAATGGTGTGCTCCGTGGAACGCACTTCGCCAAACCACAACGTTCGAGATATCGTCAACGTCACCGCAATGGGGAAGGAAGTCAAATGGTTACTACCTCCATTTTTTTGTATACAAGGCCAGTATCAAAATTACAATTTGCAGAAGGCCACTAACACTAATCGAGACAAAATTGATGGGGTTTGCCTCGTACTAGCAACCAAGGACATTAATATACCCTTGCATGCAGGCGGAAGTGAGAAGGTTGGTTTGCATGGCGTTGCATTAATCAAGCAATGAGGAATGAGATGGTTAGCTCTTTGGGCGTTGGAGAAAAAAATACGCATTAATTGACATGTCAAACGAGGATTTGTATCGATCAATCCCGCGAAGGAAAACCCCGCCTTTCTTTTTTAACACAAGTAGTACGTACGTACTTGTATCCTGTTTGGGTCTAGGCCTTGCATTGCCATACTTCACCACACATTTTTGCCAAGCTTGCCTAAAGTTTTCAAAATGAAAAGGAGGTACACTTGCGCACGGCTGTCGCGGTCACACCACACCCTCACACAGTCGCTCCTGCACGCCGCAAACTCAACCAAGGGAACGCACCCTCACTGACATGTGCTACCGCATGTGATCAAACCAAACTCAGCCATCCTACCGCCGACACATAATTTTCGTTCATACAGTATGTTTATTCAACCGCATGTTGGGGAAGATCCGTACGGCCCGTACGGTGGTCTGTTGGGGAAGAAGAAGAGGTGAGGAAGAAGAAGGGTTAGGAGACATAGGATATTCATCCAACCGCCTGAAATGGTCGACTGATCCAAATGATGAAAGTCAGGCGACTTGCATAAATATATGTTTTTACACAGCAAAAGATCCCTAAAAACAACAACATAAAGAAAAACTATCACTGCTCGTGGAACGAGACGGCCTCGTCGTCTTTGGCTGCCGGCGCGAACGAGCCGTAGCTGCCGACGTGTGTCTCCGCACCGTGGTTGTCCTCGGCCTCCAGCTACTCGTTCACGCAGAGCGTGCGGGCGCTCTGCACGGACGCGAGCACCGCCCGGTTCAAGTCCAGGACGTCCGGTTCCGCCTGCAGGAGGGCCTCGATGGCAGCGGCATCCGCGCGCTCCACGTCGAGTTGAGCCTCCACCGGCCGGTTCAAGTCCAGGACATCCGGTTCCGCCTGTAGGAGGGCCTCGATGGCAGCGGCATCCGTGCGCTTCGTGTCGAGTTGAGCCTCCGCCGCCTGGTTCAAGTCCAGGACGTCCGGTTCCGCCTGCAGGAGGGCCTCGATGGCAGCGGCATCCGCGTGCTCCGCGTCAAGTTGAGCCTCCGCCGCCCGGTTCACATCCACGACATCCGGTTCCGCCTGCAGGAGGGCCTCGATGGCAGCGGCATCCGCGCGCTCCGCGTCGAGTTGAGCCTCCGCCTCCCGGTCCTCCTTTAGGATCGCCAGGTTGAACCGCTGGTCCGCCTGCACCATGGGGGACCCGGATGCCAGCACGAAGTCGACGTCCATCGTCTCATACGCATCGGGGGCCTTCTGCGCCACGACCTCCGCCATGAACATTGGATCGGCTTCCTCCTCCTCGAAGCTTGGCTCCAGAGAACTCGGGGATTGGCCCGCCGCAAAGCGAGCTTGGGAACGAAGGTCTGTGGCGCCGACCGCCGCCGTGATTTCTGCGCGGCGCTTCGGCGTCAGCATCTTGTAGTACGTGATCTTGCGGCGCACCATGGCTTTCCGGCGAACTAGGGGACGGTTGATGCGGGCTAGGGGATCGAAAGGTGGGGGAATGGGCTGGAGAGGAGGTGTGGTTTTGGGGCAGTGGTGACCTGCCGGCAAGTAGCTGGCGTAGGCCGAGCAGCGAAGGTTCTGGTGTGAATAGTGGTTCCGGTGACGATCGGTAAATCGGTTTTGACGGTGCGGAGTTTGCAAAGCCGGACGGCTGGAGCCTGGAGAGTTGTGGGGTGGGATGGGACCAAAGTTTCGAGATTTCACGTGGCAGACGTCCGGACCTCCCCACCGTTCCTGTCGACGATGAGGCGGTGACTTCGTAAATCTCAAGATGACTAGCAAGATGCCTGTGCATTGCACGGAATATCAGGATGCATTTTTTTATGATATCTCGAGAATTTCATCGAAAAATGGTATTTCGAGAATTTCATCGAAAAATGGTATCTCGAGAAAGATGAGAGATAAGGTGAGGAGGAGTGGGGCGCGGTGGTGATTGGTGGTCGGACTTAGCGGAGGCATGTGGATGGACGACGCCGGCAGCAGCCACCATGCCAGATTGTTCTAGAAGCTTCCTTTTTTAATTACTCAACAATGAAGTTGTGGGAGATAAGGATGAACGATAGAGGTGCGGGTGTCCTTTTGCAAAATTGCCATAGTTTGCTTTCTATCCGTCAGATATAGATCGGACGGTCTATATTGCAAGATGGCAGGCGCACCATCATCACCGAGAGTAGAGATAGAGGTATGATGGTTCAGTCTCTCGAAGGTGCTCATAGGGGTAGGGTGTGCGTGTGTGCGTTCATAGGGGTGAGTGTATGCGCGCATGTATGAGCGCTTGCGTCTGTACCGTGTTAAAAAAAAGGAGTACTCGAAGTATGCAAGTTCATAAGGAACGGACGGTGTACATCACTCTTGTCGCATTCGCGTTGCACCCTGGCACGCTGGACCCTCCACGTCGCTCACCGAATGGAACGCGATTCGTCTTGCGTTTTCGCTCGCTTGTGGGACCGAAGTTGAGAGCAAACCGACGTCCCTCCCCCTCCCCCGCCTGCGTCATTTATACTACTAGAAGAGAGAGAGGTCGGCCGAGTGTTTCCCTCCGTTTTATGCGGAGTAAATAAAAACGGAGGGAGTATACTACTAGTACTATGAGCACTGCATACTCTACTGCAGATGTTGTCAGTACTCCACTAGTACTACTACTTCTACTACTATTGGACAGGGAGCTTAAAAAAAGTTACTATTGGACTGGCTATACGTGGCGAAATCCTAGTAGGAAGAGCATGCGCGAGAACAAGCACATTCACGTGCTTGAAAACAAATTGGAAACCATCTCTGTTTGAATACAAATCTAGGAGTACGTACGAATCTAACAATATTGATTGGGCATTGTTGAATGTTGATACTTTTTTCTGTAAGTTTGGTCAAACTAGAGATACTTTGACTACACATAAAACTTATATGTAAACTAGAAAGGATCGGAGGGAGTATATTGTACGTTCAAAAGCGAAACGAACATTGAATACCCTTTATATATGATTTGCTGATGCTATGATCACCGGTTCAAAATTTTGAATCCGCCTTAGTAATCACACATGCACCCACTCGTTCTCTCTCGGTTTCATCTCGGGGTCCGGAGATCGATTGAAAGAGGACTAGGGTGGGTATAGTACGTTCGTTTCGCTTTTGAACATACAATATACTCCCTCCGATCCACACAGACCCCCCCGGGTCACTTCTATCATAGAAACACACCAAACCTTTATCTCCTTGCATGACACGCACTTGATCTCTCAACATCAATCGATCTCGTCAAGATGTGTCGGGGCATGAACCGAATGGGATGTCAAAACTAAGATGGGAAGCGACACGTAGTGGAGGCAAAGTGAAACTTTAAACGAACCATTTGTCTGTATGCATGTCGGACAAATTACAACATTGGAAATACAAGCATGGTCTAGGCCCACATGCGAATGATACTCGACGGAATGTTCAAATGAGGCATGCGGGAGGATGGACTCGACCGGAGGGCGGCATGATCGATGGAGAAGAGGGTTGGAGAGGAATGAGAAATAAGCAACGCCACATGATTATACTTGAACGGCTCAAATAAACATAAAGTTGTCTCGTTTTCCCTTCCGTCTTGGTCACGGAGTAACATACTCCCTCCGTTTTTATTTACTCTGCATATTAGGTTTGACTGAAGTCAAACTTCATAAGATTTGACCAAATTTATAGAAAAAACATGAACATTTACAATAGCAAATCTATATGATGTGAAAGTATATTCAATAATGAATCTAATGGTATTGATTTGTTATTGTATATGTTATTATTTCTGTCTATAAACTTTGTCAAAGTTTACAAAGTTTGACTTTGAGCAAAGCTAAAATGCGGAGTAAATAAAAACAGAGGGAGTGCGCAGGGACTAGTATATAGTTACTACTGCCGGAACATGGTAAGTTGGACCCCTAAATGCGGGCACGGACCAGGCACACCTCAATTATTCCTTCAAACAGTCTGACACCTACATTAGCACACCATTCGGCTACTTAATCAAGTGTTACGCTTCACTAGTTGAAAAGGAAAAGGGTGGTACCGTACTCAAAACCACCACACTTGGGGCTAGGGTAACAACTTGGTACTGTACCACATTTGAACCAGGGCACAAAAACCACCTGTTCTGCGCCTAATGCGTAACGCGGAGCACTGACGCTCGAATTTGGCCGGGAAAACAGGGAAACCGACATGTGGGGCACACCTGTCGGGATGATGTGGCGTAGACTAGTCCAATGGAGGAGCTGGCCCACGACCTCGTCGCCATCGGCAACCGTTCATGTGGGTCGTGGGGGCCAGCAACGTGGCGCAGCTCTCGCACCGCCTCTGGACACGGCGACCGCGGTGAACGACACGCTCATCGTCGCTGGACACACTCGGCTTCAGGGTGCCGAGGGTGGCGTTAGCGCTGTGGCACGACCAGCAGATCAATACCCGGCTCGTCGAGGATGCACGGGGCGCCGAAGTGCGCGCGGGCCGCGACGCATCCGTGGAGTGTTCTAGCGCGGCCAACTGCATCCCCAGGACCTGAGACCATGCCGGGTCGTCTTGCTTTTTCAATGACATGTGGGGATCGCATGTGAGCAAAGGGCATCTCCAACGTTGCCACGCCCGCAGCTGACTACCCTGGCACACCAAAAACCCTCGTCCCTCGCGCCATCGCGCGGTGCGTTCCCAGCCGGCGCCAGCTGCCCGCATTCATGCCGTCCGTCCGTATGCCGTCATTAAGAGGCTCGGTGCCCGAGGAACCAACTCCGGCGACTTAATGACGCACCCGGACGCTTGGCCTCACCGGAATGCGCTACTTAAAGCGGCAACGCCCAGCTAAACTCCACACCATAGCGCATCCTCCTGCTACCTGGCACGGTGGCACCACATCCACCATGACCGCGAGCGCGAACGCTCTGCGGGAGAGCTTGTCTTTGGGGATGAAGCTCGAGCTCGCCGCCCTCGCTCAAGTCGCCGCTCGCAATGCAATAGCAGCGTAGCCGGACGCGGACGCGACCGCACAAGTGGTGGCCACGCTGGCGGCCGACGATGGGAGCGCCGTCAGCCACGCATCCTACTTGCCGCCGTCCAACGTTCGGTGGCGCATGTGGCAGGTGAAGTGACGGACCGTCCACGTCCATCATCATCGACCTCACATCCACCGGCACCGCCGAGGTCGGGGACTCCTCCGAGGATGAGTAGGGCATGGGAGGCGGCAGAGCATGGTGTGCCAACTGGCCGGTCCGTCTCCCGTGTTCTACTCTTCCTCACCGGAGACCGCACCTTCACTTCACGGGTCTTGAACCCCGCCCCCGTACATGGAGATGGCAGATGCAGGACGTCGGTTACCGCCGTAGAAAAGGTTTAGGGTCGGGTTTCTTTTATTTTTCTGTCCTATAAAAGTTCGAAATGTAATGAAAATCTGCCGTGTTTGCATGAATCTCGTCCTGTGTATATGACTTTCACAATAATAGTAAGATATATTGTAGGAGTATGAAAATATATGGAATGATGATTCGTTTTTCTGTATAAGCTTAGAAGGTTTGACCCGAGATAAAGCTAACATTGAACATATAAAGCCTCAAGAAGTGTTAGGCAGGCTCGCGCCATCCACGTCGCCCCCTAAATCGCTATCAATAGTGCGAGCGGGCAGGACCGAGCGGGCAGCGAACACCGAGCGAGCGGGCAGCAGCGAGAGAAAAGAAAAGAAAAAGAAGCGAGCGGGCAGCGAGATCACCAAAATATCCCGCGAGCCTCCACTTTCCCCTTTCTTCTCATCTCCCTCCAGGCCCCCCAATCCTCGCAGCTGCCGCCAGCTCCACCGTTCCCATCCCGAGCTCCGCCCTCTTCTTCGAGCGTGGCGGACGGCACAGCTCCTCCTCCTCTTCCGCCTCCATCCCCATGCGTGCAGCAGCGACCTCAGGAGGAGGTCCGAACTCGGCAGGAGGAGCTCGAGCCGCAGCGGTGGTCCACACCACCGTCGACGTCGCGCTCGGCAGGAGGAGGCAGGAGGCAAGATCCCCTCTCGGCTCCACCGCCACCTCTCCTCACCTCCTCCCAGGTTCCCGATCTGGAGCGGGAAGGAGGCAGTGGTAGCAGCTCGACGGCAGGAAGCAGTAGCGGACCAGCAGCACCTCGCCGACTCCTAGGTCCTCGTCTCCCCCCTCAGTTTACATCAAGCAGCAGCAAGGTATACTCAGCTTCGTTGCTCCCACTCCCCTTCCTCCCTCCCTCTCTCTTTCTCATATAGATTTCCATCTAATGGCAGCTCTTTGTCCCTTCTCCGTCTCTCTGTTTTGTGGATGGCACAGTAACTTACCAAGTGGACTTTAAGTTTGAAGGCCTGGAGCTTTTTCGTCATGCTTATGGGTTAGGAGCAAGGTAATATGCAATGTTCGATGGCCTGAATGCAGAAAATGAGATAATACACACCCTTGCTTTCATAGCAGGTGTCATGGTTCGGTAACAAGTATCATTAATCTACCTGCCTCCTCCAAAATGCCATGTTTCAGCTGATTTTAGTTCACTTTCGTATTCAGTTTCTAAATTGGTTCAATTGTCTTTTGACACTTAAATAGGATTAGGTGCAGTAACATGTAGCATTTAATTCAGTTGGTTGATAGTTCATAGCCTTAGCGAGGAGCACGTGGCGTCGACGCCGTCGCTGAGCTCAACATGGTGCCCTGCAATGGTGATACCTTTCTCTGCCTCCCCCATCTCCTTAATTTTTTTGTGCTGTACATGTTGGGTTTGGACAGTAATTTTCGAAATAAGAGAAGGAAACTATCGGTTTGGACAAGATGATGGCTGTTTATTTATTTTTTGGCTTGGTGTTAGCTTACTAATATGAAGAATAATAATTCCATGCTTTGATCTTCAAAATCAGAGGAGGAAATGGTGGGTTTGGACAATAATGATGGGAGTTTAGTTTTTTTTCCTTGCTGTAGATTGCTAATATGAACAACAGCAAAGCCTTGTGTCATAACGGAGATCGGCACATTTAGTTTGTTAACACTCATATTTATGTTCTTGACAACAGGAAAAAGATTTCATTCAGCCCAGGTTTGAATGGAAGTTTTGTAAGAAAAAACAATTCAGGTTTGAGGAGGTGCAATCCATTGATGGAAATAGGCTTTCCGCACAGAATCTTCAGAGCAAGTATGATTTCCTATGTTTTTATGTACTCTTTTCTTACTTTTATTTTTATTTTTTATCAATGGAAATTGAAAGCATCACTCTCCATGACTGGAATCACCATGGCCAGATTGAAGATCACAATCTCTAGGCGAGCTCTTCCTTTTGGTTTCGCAATCTACAGGTCATGTACCATCTCCCCCTTGCTAGGATTCATTTTTGTGCCTCCATTTTGTTCATTACACAAACTCGGGTCAAGGGTAAGAAAAATATCGAAGGTGGTGATGTTTTCTTTTGTTGCTTAGAGTGCCAGAAAGATCTGAATATCATTTAAATGTTAGTATTTGTTTTACACGTCCAGCTCCATGGCTTTTCAGATCTTTATGTTTTGATGGCATGCCACTTTAAGTATCATATAGATCATGTTGCAAGCTCCATTCAGTGCCTAATATAAAGCTGTTTATACTACGTAACTAGAGAACAGAACCAAAAGGATGCTATGTTTTTCCTGCAGCTCAGATTTTATATCCTTTTCATGTTATTTTTGCACTACTTTATGTTCCTCAACTTTTATGTTGCCTTTCGTGTGAGTGGTCAACCTGATACAAAACTGATCCAAAAGCCGCTGTTACAGTGTAGGTTCAGCCACCCCTCATATTTATGTAGATCATTTATATCATGTTTTTGTTTCCTTTGCCCATTGATGCACAAATAAAAAATTATCCTGTTGCTTACATAGAAATCTGGAGTGTTATCAGCAACTATGCCCTGATTGCAGATTTTTGAGATAATCTCTAAGCCTCTTTATATTGCTTACATGTGTTTCTTTCTCAGGTGGAGCTCATGCTGCTTGATTCTTGGCCCCTTCCTGCCAAGAAATGAGAGGTATGGCCTCTCTTCATATCGTTCACTATGTACGTGTCCCTTTTTGGCGCCTTAAATCTGTTTTAGGGAGTTGGTCTGCTCACACATAACTGAATGTTCCTTTGCATTCCATGGGAAAATGTTCCTTTGCATTCATGTATCTTAAATTCTTCCATTTGACCGTTTCACATCACCTCTGTTGTGGCTAAAATCACTATATCTTTTCCTCAATGAATTTTTGAAAGCAAATTTAGTATGCCCTTTTTTACCATTGGATATATTTTGTACTGGATTGATGGAGTTCACATGTGTTTCCATTAGTTTCGTAAATGATTTCTTAAGCGGCCTGTTATTATTGACCACCTGTATGATATCATTGGGCTTCAAGAATAGCTCTTTTGAGTGCATGTTTTAGTACCAATTGAGTGAGTTAAAACATACTCCCTCCGTCCCAAAATAAGTGACTCAACTTTGTACTAGCTTTAGTACAAAGTTAGTACAAAGTCGAGTCACTTATTTTGGGACGGATGGAGTATATATTTTCAACAGAAGCCAATTTCTTCAAAAGGCTAAAGAATTTGCCCCATGATCACATATCATTATCTCCATGAAACATGCTTACAATAGTACAATAAAAAAATAAGTTTTTTTTTGGCTTTTTCAGCATACTCTTGTTAGGACATCTGATTGTTCCTTTCGGTGTAGAAGAAATGAGATGTGTCAAATGTACAGAAACCTGCACTTTATATTTCTTACATGCGTGATTTATCTAATCTCTGAGCCTCTTTATATTGTTTACATGCGTGATTTATCTAATCTCTGAGCAAGTGTGACCCTGTCTAATTGAGTTAATAAGCCCAGTTGTTTGAAGAAGCAATTTGCGTTCCAGATTTGAGAATTGTACTAATTCTTCTGGCGGCAACATCAAGCATTGGTGCGCAAGGTTTCAGCATGTGACTTGCTACAGATGTGCTCTTATCCTCCCCACCTACCCTAGATATTTCACATGTTTGGAAAACTAATATTATGACAAAGCCATTCACAGTTTGATACCATTCTTCCATTTTAACAGTGGAATGTGCAAGTGGGTTTGGAGTTGCAAGAGGTTCAGTCTTCTTTTCTTAGGATTTGGTTTCTTCAGATTTTGTTGTTCAATTCGTTTGCTGCATGACTGAATGTTTTGTTTCCAGTACTTCATGCCCTTTACAAAGGAGTTTGTCCTGAGGTCTCTCCATGTCAAATCTGTGGATGGATGCTTCTAATGTAGAAATGAAAGGAAACATTGACGGGGCAACCATAACAAATGAATGGTCGGATTTTGTCTATGCTGCAGGGATGAAGTAAAGCAAAATTTATAAAATTTTTCTTCACCACCATGAAAGATAGGCTTTATCTCACTGTCAATCGTCTCTGAACAGATCATAATTCCATCACTGTGATATACGTAGGTTGCCTGCCAAATGGCCGGATATTTTATGAGGTTAAATTTTTATTGTATTGCCTGTTCATTCTTAGTGTGAAGGTTCTTTTATTTTTGACTCACATATTGCTCCATAGGAGGACGAGGAGGCGGAGCCGTCCGCGGCACCATCGATGTTCATCACTTCAGGGTGTGCATCTGATGAGAAGGGCGACGAGGAGCATGCCAGCACAGGATTTGGCAGCTGATCTCCCTAACCCCCCTACGTGGATCAAGGGGCAGCTTACTATTTTTTATCTTGGTGAACTTTTCCTCCATTGTTTTGCACTGCCCACTGTTGTGGTTTGCTTCATCTTGCTGTACATTGGATTCTCTAGCACCTATGTTGTACTGTTACACAGATAGCATACATTTGAAGCAATCGAGCCTAATTTACATATATAGATGCAATCTTGCATTTCATCTATCAGAAAGAGCATTAGCTAGAGTTTACCTATTTCTCACATGCATTCGTAATTTCAGATGTGCTTGTATTATGTCCCTTTTCATTAAAAAGAATTAAGCTATGATGTTCTTTTTGTTTGTGTTAGCAGTGATTTCAGCTAGGTCATAAAAGAGAAAACCTTGAGCAAATAATTGTGTGCCTGCTGTGACTGATCAAGGCTTGGTCAGTGAAGGCGCAATAAGATGTGCAAGCAAATTATTTTGTTAGGTGACCAACCTGCGTGGTTTTTTATTTCTGTTGCAAATGTGAGATTTATTTCCTTACTAAGTACTACCCTGCAGTTATATTGACGCCTGACAAATTATCAGTTCTTTTATTCATAAGCATTGGTTAATGTGATTTACGATGAGCAGCTTAGCCAATTAATTACAATTGGTCCTCTTAGTTAGCGGAATTATTTGCTGCTGTGACGATGAACAAATGAGTATAATTTTATCTTTAGATTAATATTGTTTTCGATGTTGGTTTGAAGTTAAAAGTGAGAAAGCGATTAGGTGACAGGGATTTGGTGTGTCAAACTTTCATTTTGTCTCGTGTTTAATCCTTTTTAGCTTTGTAGATAACTCTATGAGTATGATAGCATCTGTACTGACAACAGTTAGATCATATATGTCGTAAAATGTTGAGTGCTTAAAATAACTTGATGGCCACAATAATTTGTATAGCCGGAAGAATAGAGCTCATATTCAAATCATCTCATTTTAGCTAAGAGTGGTAGGCAGGTATTAGCCAAATAAAAGGAGTGCGAGAACTGGAATTTAGCCTGATAGAATGTTATTTAAATCATTCTGTTTTGCTTTAAGGAAATTGCACAGCGTCTATATTCATAGTAGAATGAGCTTCTTTTCTTCAGACACTTAATGAGCCTCATATCTAATTCCATCAAATATATAGCTAAGAAGTATCATCAGCTGAATAGCTTATATATGAACTACACCTACATTTGAATTTTGATACTAATTTATGTTCTTGTTGCATAGATGAATGGTGCTTTAGCTTCAATGACCAATTTTATTGCTAAATATTATTCCCACGGAAAGTGTCAAAGAATATACAACTTGGTATGGAGAAGTTTTGTTGTGGGGAAATAAAGATTCTTGTATGCACACATATCACTGAAAGTGGAATAGATATTCCAAATGCCAACACAATGATAGTCCAGTATGCGCTTCGGTTGGGTTGGTCCCACGCGTCGGTGACTTGGGTGCTCACGGTTGGTTGCTCTTTCGCTGCTAATGCGAGTTGCTCGCTTTGGTTTGCTGGGTAAAGCGGGCAGCAGGGAGTAGAAGACCTAGCCTGCGCCACCCTCCTCCCCTCTTGTCGTCGCCGGCTCCTCTCCTCTCCCCCGATTCTCCTGGCTCCGCCATCCCCGCCCTTCCTCTCCTTCGCCATTTCCCATCCGCCGCCGCCGTTGCCTCGTATCAGTTGTGCAGATCAGGACGGCGAGCAGCAGGAGCTCGCCGCACCCATGAAGCTGCATGGAACAGCGGGTCGGTGTGCCGTGCTCTCCTTGCGCCGCAGGTGCCTCTTCGCCACTGCCCCGACGCCTCCCCGCCGACCATGGATCCGTCGCCGAGGCAGAGGGCGGCAGACACGGGCTGGGGCCGTGGGCGCAGTCTGTGTTTGGCGAGGGAAGGGCGAGCGCAGCGGCGAACTGAGCTCCGTCCCCGGCCCCTCTTTCCCGATGTGCTCCGTCTATGCCACACTTTTGTCGTGTAGGATTTTGACGCCTGTGATCTTCCTTGCTCGCAATCCTTCTTCATCTCCCTCCCTCCCTCCCCATGTGCTTTCATTCAAACTTGAAATGATTTTTTTGGTACAAATTCCATGGAGCATGATACTTGTTGTTACAGCTCCTCCTTGATCATGTCAGCTAGGAATCCATCATATATTTTCAGTAAATTTATAGAGATGTATGGTTACCTGAACAAGTTTACATTGTCCAGTAAGAAAACTATTTACATTTTCTAAGAATACTAACTGCTAGCTTATACATCTACTTGCTGAGTTGACAAGTTGGTATGCATGTCCATCTCTGGAAGAAGTACAGTAAACACCTGTCCTGAAGTTAGAACTGCTTTAGCGTTACTTTGTATATGGATATGTTATCACATGCTATTCTGAATAAGTGGAGTTCAGAAATTAACTTCACGGATGCTGGAAATCAGATTGAATGAGGTGTTGTAATTTAAGTTGATGTTTGGACTGCAGATTGATGGTAAACTTTGGTTAAAAGAGATCCTTTTGGAAACTTGATAGAGCTTACTAGTTATATTGGTATATGTTATTATTATTCACGGTTGTCCCAGTGGAGTACTATAGGTGTTGTTTTGCCGTTCCCTTCTTCCTGTGTATGTTTATATTCAACAGAGATGAGATTTTTCATATTGTGGGTTTTGCTATGTCTTTCAGTTGTAGTTATTTTGGACAACTATATAACAGTAGTCATGTCTCTAATCTTCCCCAGTTCTACTTTTTATGCAGGTTAAACCTGAACAAGGCACGATAGTTAGTGGAAGGCATGTCCACTAAATTTTGAGCCAACGCTGATATAGGAAATTTGATTATTAAGTAATTTGAGTTGATACTTTATACACGATCTGCTGGACTGGCCCCTTTATAGTCTGATCCATGGTCTTAATCCATATTGATGCTGAAATATGGATGTCGTCTTTAGCTCATAAGTTTGGACATAACATTTCCTAAATGGGTTTCATATAAGCTCATCTTTCTTTCTCTCATATGTCCTACAATGCCCACATAATATACTGTTCTAATTTGCCTTTTGCGCCATGGGCGCAACGGGTCATCTATAATGGAAGACATCTTCAGTCCTTATTGCATGCCAGAGAACAACAACTATCATGTTGGTGATTCCCCTGATATTTGGTTCTACAAGTGTGCGATATGGACCAATGAAAGCAAACATATTCTTGACATAATAAGTATATGGGCTGCTCCAGATGGTCTGACAGTGGAACCAGCACCTTTTACAGGCCTTCAAGTACATGTGGAAGTCTACCATGCAAGCATTATCTGACAATGAAAACTCTGTTTATTCGTGCGTGCACACGCTCTGCAGACCACAATCAGACCAGGAAGATACCTAAATATGCTGTGATGCTGCCTATATATAGTTTCGCACTACGAACGCAGTTACTATTGATACTAAACTGGGTGCTTAAAACACTATTATTGTATCTGGCATCATATCCACATTAGATTACTCCCTCTTCTGAACATTGTATTTTTTTTCCATCTGAAAACCAATCCAAGTCATTCCACTATCTATAATACAACCCACATTGCATTGTCATCAACATCTCCTACTTACTCAATACTAACATCGCTTCTAACCGGGTTCTTGCACCATATGAGCTATTCTTTTCAAACAACAATATGTTAATGCACGCTCTCACAATAATTAGCTTACACTCGGCCTTTGCGCCATTGGCGCAACCAGTCATCTAGTGCGAAGTAAATAAACATATAGGGTCTACATACACAATTTATCTTAGGCACTCCAATAGTACGCCCACTACACATTCACGCATTTCACATCTTTCTACATCTACGGGAACCTACGAAAGGGTTAACGTAAATTGCCTCTCTCTCTCCCCCCTAATTTTCATGGTGGTGGGCCCCTCCCTCCCCCCAATCTCCAATCAACAGCCCACACATTTCACATTATGTTAATTACGTAACTGGGATTACGTAGGTGTAGCATTACTCATCCTAAAAAAACCAACTAAGCCAACCTCCCAGCATATCGCGCGGGAAAAGACCCGGCCGCGCCGTTTTAGTCGGGATTACCGGATTACTAGTAGTAGTATCGATGGATCGCGCGAAGCACCAAGTTTAAAAGGAAAAAAGGCGATACACTCACAGCACGTCTGTCGCGGTCGCATTGCACCCCTCACACGGTCGGTCCTGCACACGGTTCACGCAAACGGATCGTGCTTCGACTTGCCTCTTCACTGACACGTGGGACCGCACTTGGAGAAACCGACCATGCGCCAACCCCCCCCCCCCCGCCCACCGCGCGAAAATTCCCCTCCCCCCCAAAATTCCCCCCAGATCCCAAATTCAACCCCTCTTCGGCCAACTAGCCAATAATATTCCCCAAACCCCCCTCCCCCCGGCCCCCTCCACTCCATTCGCTCCGCCAAAGCCGCCCTCCCCGCCGCGCCGATACGTCGGCGCCGCGGTTCGTCGAGGGGACGCACGGCGATCCTCTCGCTCCCACAGTACGCTCTTGTAGACTGCCATCCTCTAGCCGCGCCGCCACCGCTAGCGACGTTCTTGTGGAGATGCACGGCGGTCAGCTTCTCCCACGGTACGCGCATTCTAGACTGAGGCCCCGTGCATGTCGGAGTAGCGCTGAATGTTAGCTGATAGACGCTGTTAATCTCACTGTTTGCCGAAATAGTTTACAGTCAATATGCTCTGCTTAAGAAGATTCCTTGCCCTGTTCTGCACTTAATCTGCATAGCTGAGATGGCATGCCACGCCCGATTAGTTGCTAAAATATCCTGCCATACATTTATTGTGACGTAGATTGCCATGGTCTAGTAGCCAATCTGTTAGGTGAAATAGCTCTACACCGTTTTATACTCGATCTTTGTTGCTGAGATGGCCTTCGATGGCTGTGTGCTCGGCCTCATTGACTGCTGAAACAGCCTGCCATAATTTAGCACTCAAATCTGTTGCTGAATTAGCTTTACATATATTTCGTTACTTAGATCTGCTTGTCCAAATATCTTGCCATAGCTTTAGACATCGACCTAGGTATTTTTTTTTCTGGACTTCATAAAAAAGCATATATGTTTTTCCTGTAATATCTAGTAGAAGAACTAATTTGTATGTCTAACAGATGGACAGGACTTGGATAACTTCTGCTCGAAGATTCTCCGCTGCATATGTCGAGGGGGTTGAAAACTTCATGAACTTTATCAGAGCTGAGTACGGTGGTACGAAATCAGATGTGCTCTGCCCGTGTAGCAGTTGTATGAATTCAGTTACAAGACCCCAGTCAACTGTGCAAAATCATCTACACTTGTATGGGATGTCGGTCACATATACTAGGTGGGTTCATCATGGTGAAGCTGTGAACGTCAATGTTACTGACTATGTGGAAGCAGCAGATCACCATCTTGATCTGCCTGATGCTCAGGTGGAAGAGGAGGAGGAGGTGGTGGTGGCGGAGCCAGTGAGTTTGACCAACATTGAAACAATGCTACAAAATGCTCGCGCATTTCGTGAACTTTCACCTGCAGAAGAAAAATGGTGGGCCCGCATGTTGGAACAATGCAACGTGGCTGTCACCCTAGGAAATAAGCTGTCAGTATTCTCAGCTATGGTCACCTTTCTTCAGGTGAAGACATCTGTGTGGATGACCAACAAATCATTCGATGCGATGTTGGCTGCTTTCCGCAAATCTTTCCCAGATGCGTCTGAGCTGCCACACACCTACAGTAAAATGAAGAATTTCCTTCGTGTAGTTGGAATTGGATATGATATGATCCATGTTTGTAAGAATAATTGTTTTCTGTTCCAGAAGGATTATGCCAACTTAAGTGAATGCCCAAAATGCAAATCATCAAGATGAAAAGATGGCGATGCTGTGAAGAGGATTCCTCGTAATGTTCTGAGACATTTTCCAATTATACCAAGATTGCAGAGGTTGTTTCATGATGCTGAAACAAGAGAGGATGTACTGTGGCATTCTAGGAACCAGGAGTACAGAGATCAGAATGTAATGAGCCATCCATCTCATGGTAGTGACTGGAAAAGCTTCAATCAGAAACACAAAAAGTTTGCTGCTGACCCAAGAAACATTAGACTTGGCTTAGCTACAGATGGATTTAACCCATTTGGCCACCAGAGCGCCACATATAGCACGTGGCCAGTGCTTGTTATCCCTTACAACATGCCTCCAAATGTCTGCACCAAAGAATCAAACTACATGATGGCCTTGCTCATCCCAGGTCCAAAAAGTCCTGGAAAGGATTTTGATTTATTCATGGAGCCTCTTGTGGAGGAACTTCAACAGCTATGGAGCGGTGTTCTCACTCGAGACCTATATAGTAGCCCACCAGCTGATTTCTTTCTGCGTGCTGTTATAATCTGGTGCATCCATGATTATCCGGCTTTGGGCACTATGTAAGGGCGAACGACACATGGTTACAATGCATGTGTTCGTTGTGACAAGAATCCGCTGTCATACGCAATACTTAGCAAGATCTGTTACATTGGACACCACCGTTTCCTTGCCAAGGAGAAGCCGTGTCCTACAAAATATCGAAGACATGTGTTCAATGCAAAGCATGAAAACCGTGATGCGCCAAAGAGGCTCACCGGCGATGAGTTGCAAGTGGAATTAGAGAAGGTCAGGCATATTACACCAAGAAACCATCCTGATAATGGTAGCGGGAAAAGGAAGCGTGGCAGGGCAGAAGAGAGATTATTGTTTACCCGCAGGTCCACTTTGTGGGACTTGGAGTATTGGAAAGATTTGGATCTGCGGCATAATCTTGATGTGATGCACATCGAGAAAAATATATGTGACAGCATTATCGGCACACTTCTTAATATTGAAGCCAAGATGAAAGATACCTTAAAATCTAGGATTGATTTGACACACCTGGGTATCAGAAAGGATTTGCAGGTGGAAGATGAAGGTAAACCACGGGATATGGCACCGGCTGTGTACATCTTGGACAAGGTAAAAGGAAAAGAATTCTGCAAGGTCCTATAACGTGTGAGATTCCCACATGGATTTGCTTCCAACCCTGAAAGGAGAGTCAGTGCAGATGGAAACAAGGTACAAGGGTTGAAAACTCATGACTGCCACGTCCTACTTCAAAGGGTTTTACCTGTCATCCTTAGAGGATTGGGCCGCCCTGACTTATACAGAGCAGTTGCAGAGTTGGGACAATTCTTCAGGGAACTCTACAGTAGAGATATCAGGATAAATGCTTTGGAGCGTCTTAGAGACAAGATACCAACTATCCTATGCGACCTTGAGAAGATATATCCTCCAGCCTTCTTTGATGTGATGGTGCATTTGGCTGTTCATCTACCTGATGAGGCACTACTTAGAGGTCCAGTACAGTATGGCTGGATGTACACTATTGAAAGGCGGCTAGGCACTTTCAAGGGCTATGTTAGAAACAGAGCTAGACCTGAGGGTTCCATTGCAGAGGCCTACATTGCTACAGAAGCGTTGACATTCTGCTCAAAATACATTGAAACAGCTGATGAGCTTAGCAAAGAGGTGGGTGAAGACAATCCCGAGCTCAATGTTTTCGATTGTTCTGTTCGAGTTACAGGGAAGAGTCGACAAGACGACAAACCTAAAGATTTGGACAAAATGGTTTGGTATGTGTTGAATAACTGTCCTGAGATTCTACCTTATATCGAGTAAGTGCTAAGTACTGTAACTTATACATCATAATCTACTAAACTTGCAGCACATTCTTATATATTTAGATGTTTGACGCGATCACTATGTTGTGCAGCATCTACAAAAAGGAGTTACTGCCACAAAATCCAAGAAACATTGACAAACTGGTTATGGCAGGATTTGTGAAATGGTTCAAGAGCCATGTAAGCTTTTGAATTACACTGTCAGTTTTTTTAATATATTGAGTACATAAGATGATCAGCTTGTCTATTTTCTAACCATAGGTTAAGAAGATGCGGGAGGATGGGCAGGCAGTTAATGATGCCCTTTACGCACTAGCAATGGGTCCTGATACTCGGGTAAGATATTATGAATCTTGCGTTGTTGGAGATGTGTGCTACAACACCCTTGCACGCGACGAAGGCAGGAAGACACAAAACAGTGCCATCATGAGCACGGATAAGTACGACGAAGAGACAACTGAAATGTATGCTAACATAACAGACATTGTTCAGT
Source organism: Thinopyrum elongatum (assembly GCA_011799875.1). Classification (NCBI taxonomy): domain Eukaryota; kingdom Viridiplantae; phylum Streptophyta; class Magnoliopsida; order Poales; family Poaceae; genus Thinopyrum; species Thinopyrum elongatum. The sequence goes on from CM022297.1 coordinate 235,883,263, forward strand.
TGCAGTATATCTCCAGTTTCGAGGTTCATCGGTGTGTGGTTCTGTTGTGCTGTCGTTGGTATAACCTGTTTTCCAGGATCGCAAAACCCAGAGCTGATGATTATTTCAAATCCATCAATGTCAAGGCGGCGTACCAGACCTACGAGCCTTTTATTTTGGCAAATCAAGCAACACAGATATTTTTCTTGGAAGACACATTTGCACGTAGCGATGACTGGAGAGTATTGCAAAGGTTTGAGCAGAGGAATTCGTTTAATGAAGTTGCACAACAAGATGATGCTTACACTGCTCCTGATGTAGAAGATTCCACAGATGTTCCTAATATCTTTGAGAACCATCACATCAATGACGCTGGCGAAAAGATTGCCTGTCGGGCTGTGGACATACGAGAGTTGATCAATAAGATGCCAACGTTCGAGGACATTGAGGATGAAGAAGAAGATGACACTGGGGGAATTACGATTCAGACTGATACACATGGCGAAGATGTTGACGCTGCTGCTGCGGATGATGATTAGATTGCTTTTGTCGTATTTTCCTGTCAGAAGACTTTTTTCATCTACTATGTGAAATTGTGTTTGCTATGACAACTGAAACCTGATGAAGTTGTTGTTTAGTATTTTGCTGTGAGAACATCACTCATTATGTATGTTGATTTGTGTTTGGTGATTGTATGACGACTAAAACATGATGACATTGTTGTTTAGTTGTACTCATATTTGGCTGTGAAACTTGTATTTGATGACATAGTTTGCTGTTGGACTGCAATTTGCTCGACGTCTTCGAATGGGAACAAAGCTGACCCGACAGGGCCTCTGCTAATTTATTTATTTATTAGCAAAAGGGCCTCTGCTATTTATTTATTTATGAGCAAAAGGGGATACCCCCGATTTTCGTTAATAGAAATCATTAGATGTTCACAACACTACGCCCAGCTTGCTAAACAGATTTCATTCATTACTAGTTTCAGCAAAGTGCTCATGTCATAGCCACTGAATACATCGCGAGTGCTACATACACTGCAAATAAAGAGACAATCATCCTACAGAGCACATCGATTTTGCCCATTATCTTCACAAGCTCTTTCATCTCCTCATTGCTGTCAAGGCCGTTCAGCAGTTGTTGCTTGGCCATGATCAGAGGAACTGCATCTTTAACCTTCTGCTCTGCATCTTCCTGTTCTGCCGTTCCTTCAGTTACTTGTCCAACACCCCAACCTGCTGGTATTGGGATTCCTCGGCTAACCAAATAATCAGCGTAGTTGCATTCCCCCACATCAGCAACTTCCCAGAAATGCAAATCACATGAATCTTCCCTTTTCTGTATGAATCAAATTAGAAGATCATCAACTAAACTATTAAAAAAATCAGCAACTGAAAGCAGCGGAACAACACTTAAACATATTATTACCCCATGATTCGGGCATTTGTAGAAGACTCGGCCAGGGTTGAGGTTTGTGGTTGAGACGCGATGGATGACTCTGCGTGATTTGCAGCAGTGGCACCACACCAACGGCAGCAGGTTGCGATGAGCAACCGGCTGCGGTGCGTGTGCCGGCGGGGGTGTGATGAGACCCACAGGCGATGGTACGGGTGGCGATTTGGCGCATATCTTGTTGTTGCCTGCTGAAGAGCAGGTGGACGAGCAGCCAGCGGACATGGTTGCTGCGGCCAGAGCTTCTGATGCTAGGCAAAGTAAGTAGAGAAGAGGAGAAGCGAACATTGGATATGTCAGTTTCATTACTTGCAGAGTAGCATAGCACCATATATAGTCATAGTCTAGGTTTGGATTCGAACCAGCTACAGGAGCACGTCTCTTTTTTTTCTAAAACTCAGCGATGTCTCTTTACTGATACACTAGCTTGTTCTGTACGCCTTGTCAAGTCTTTGATTTTCTTTTCTTTTTTTTTTGCGAGGAAGGAAGGAGGAGAAAATTGAGGGTTCCTAGGACTCGAACCCAAGACCTCTCGGTTGAAAACCAAGGATGCTAGTCACTTATGTGGCGAACGTTCCCTGGGAGGAGGACGGCAAACGAACGCATTTTTCTCATAGTTTTAGTTGTGACGCAAGATCAAACGGTCGCAGTTTCGGGAATGTTATCTGACGAACAAGCCCAGTTTTTCTTTTCTTCCTATATATAAAAAGTATGCTACTTGGTGTCGGCTTAGTCAACAAACGACTGTGCCAACCTTGACCGTTGGATTGACATTCAACGTCTGTCGTGTTTCTTCAGTCTCTTCTTCCTCCAGCATCCAAAACCAAACCAGCGCCGGCGGGACCGCCTGCTCCCGCCTCCCACGGCTGGTTGTGCTGCCGCGCATGCATCATGGCCACATCGCACCCTAAAACTCTGCGCATCTTCCCCGGCTCCTGTTCGTTCCTGTCCGAGGCCTCACCATCGTCCTCCGCCTTGGTTCACTCGCCGTGGCACCGCCCTCCAGTGTTGTCAACATGGTCAACAACCGAGAGGAATAAGGAGATGACTGTACATGGTGAGGATGACAGTAGGGACCCATCAGGATCATGGCAGTAGGCAAGCAAGTGCCTCCTTTATTACAAGAAAAAAAGGGTTCCTACTGATGGTTTCCTGACATCTGGGTCGCACGCCACTGTCAACGTAGTCAATAAGCGAGATAACTGCACAAGGAGCGGCAGACACCCGGGACCCAGCAGTGCGCGCAGTAAAAAAATTCGGGACGGAGAAGGGTATCAACTGGGTTGTGTAGGAGCTGTGGCCCGTCTAGCCCAGACTTTTATTTCATATGTTTACCACATGACCAACCCAGTTTTTTTCCTTTCACAAAATGGCTAGCCCAGCTATTTTGTTTTTTGTAGAATAACCAACGTAGGCCTACTTGCTTTTCTACGCCCTGCTGGGCCGAAAATCTTTCAAGACAAGGAGGGATGCATTCGGGCTTGCCCAGAAAATGGGCTATAAGTAATAAGAAATAGGCTATAAGTACTAAGAAATGGGCTGTAAAAATGAAAAAATACAGCAAACAGGCAATTAGTTCCAAAATACTTTTTTCTTTCGGATTTTGATATTTTAAATTTCATTGTTTTTGTGCGTGTAAAATTTCATTGGATTTAAATTAAGGTATGTTTAGTTTTTAAATTAATTTGAATATGGCGAGAAATTTTGGGCTGTATGCTGTTTGGGACAGATTTGGAGGCTGACTTGTCGGTCTACTAGGTTGGCGTGTACGAAAGGCTTTGTCAATTTAGTCCACAAATGATTCTAGCAGTAGTGACCGTTGGATGTTAATCCAACGGCCGTGCTGCTTCTTCAATATCTGATCTTCTTGCTCCAGTCACCCAAACCAGCGCCGGTGGGACTGCCTGCTCCCGCCTCCCATGGCCGGCTGTGCTGCCGCACAGGCCGCACCGCCCCACCCTACTCCATCGCTGGCCAGGCCATTCCTCTACTCACCCACACCTCATGTTATTTTTCGGCGATGGTAGGCGAACCAGTAAACCCTCGTACTCCCCACCGCGTGGGCAACCACTACCGAGTCTTCCCCGGCTCCGGGTTGTTCCCTTCCTAGGCCTCGCCGTCGTCCACCGCCCTGGTGCTCTCGGCGCGGCGTGATCAACGTGGTCAATGAACGACATCCATCGGAAGAGGACTGTATGTGGAGAGGCTGACAGCTGGGTCCACGGCCGCACACAAGGAAGTGCCTCCTTATTACGCGCAAAATAATGATTCCTCCACCTGACAGCAGGGACCCACCGGAAGGGCCTCTGTATTTCGCAAAAAAAAATGTTCCTCCCGCTGACAGCTCGGACCCACCAGCTATATCTTCGCACACAAGGAAGTCCCTCCTTATTACGCACAAAAAAATGAATACTCCCCCTGCTATCTGGGACCCACCATAGTTGGAGGCTGACTTGTGGGCCTACTAAGTTGACGCGGATGGAGGGCTTTGTCAACTTAGTCAATATGAACGATTCTAGCTCCAGTGACCGTACGATGTCCATCCAACGGCCGTAGTGCTTCTTCAACCTCTGGTCTTCTTGCTCCAGCCGCCCAAACCAGCGCCGGTTGTGTCGCCTGCTCCTGCCTCCCGTGGCCAGCTCTGCTGCCGCGCAGGCCTCACCGCCCCATCGTACTCCCATCGCTATCCTGGCCATCCCTGTACTCACCCAGACCTGCGGTTATTCTCCGGCGACGGCAGCCTCACACTGCAGCCCAACCAGTAAACCCTCATACGCCCCTCCGCGTGGGAAATAACTACCGAGTCTTCCCTGGCTCCGGGTCATTCCCTTCCTAGGCCTCGGTGTGGCATGGTCAACGTGGTCAAGGAACGACTTACATCAGAAGAGGACTGTACGTGGAGAGGCTGACAGCTGGGTCCACGGCCGTAGCAAGGAAGTGCCTCCTTATTACGCGCAAAATAATGATTCCTCCACCTAACAGCAGGGACCTACCGGAAGGGCCTCTGTATTTTGGCTTAGCTGTATTTTGCGAAAAAACATTTTCCCCCTGATAGCTGGGACCCGCCAGCTATATCTTCGGATGCAAGGAAAGTGCCTCCATATTAGGCGCGAAAAAAAATGAATCCTCCCCCTGACAGCTTGGACCCACCATCAATAACTTCGCACGCAAGGAAGTGCGTCCTTATCCTCGATGACATCCGGGACCCACCTGGTCGAAGCGTACGTAGCGTTGTCGCGAACGTGTACGTACATACTAGTCGACCGGTCTCTCTGCAACGATGAACCATGGCTAAGCAAGCAGCGACATGTGTAGTAGTAGAGCCCCCGACGTAGCAGTTCAGGCAGTCCCTTCTAAACCGTGTACACGTACATACAACCACATGCCAAAAAATACGGCCACGTACGTACATACGGGCGGGGTCTCGAACGCGTACTCGCGCATACGTACGGCCAGGGCTCGTGTACATGGAGAGGCAACGGACGGCAACAACGGCGTCCTGTTCATCAGGCAGCCAACTGGCTGGGTCAGAATGGAGAAACAACATCCTGTTCATCGGGAGGCAACAGACTGGGTCGGAATGCGTCCTGTTCAACAGGAGCCAACCAGCTTGGATGGAATAGCCGAAATGGGGTCCGGTGTACCGCAGTACGAAGGAAATGGCCTTCTGTTCGACCGGCTACGGTCGAAACAGGGGTCCTGTTCATCGGGAGGGGTGTGGCATACCGCAAAACGGAGGAAACGGACTTGTGTTGGAGCGCTACGGTCGAAACGGGGGTCCTGTTCATCGGGAGGGGTGTGGCGTACAGTAAAACGAAGAAAACGGACTTGTGTTGGAGCGCTACGATCGAAACGGGGGTCCTGTTCATCGGAGGGGTGTGGCGTACTGCAAAACGGGACTCCACGGGCTACTGTTCACCCACCGTCGACTTCCTTCAGCCTTCACATGCACTGTTCATCCACCGTGTCTTCCCCCTGCCTCCACCAGCTACTGTTAATCCATGGGCTATTGTTCATCCAGCCCTCCACCGGCTACTGGTCAACCAGCCCTCCACGGGGTCCTGTTCATCCACCCCCAACCAGCTCGGCTATGGCGGCCTCCTCTCGGGGTCCTGTTCATCCAGCGGCAATGGCCTACTACTACCACGGGGTCCTGTTCATCCAACCCCCACCGGGACTGTTCATCCAACCCCAACCACGTACGTCTCGACTCGTTCAACCAACCACCATGTTCACTGTTCATCAAGAGGCAGCAGGTTCGATCGGCTTCAGTTAGCAGCAGTAGCGAAGGAATCGCTCGATCGGGTTCAATTAACAGCCAAGGATCGATCGATCGCTCGGGTTCAGTAACACGTAGCCAGTGCAATCGCTCGGGTTCAGTAAGCGAATGCCTCGCTCGGGTTCAGTTAGAGCCCAACGCCTCGCACCCACGCGCGTACGTGTACGAGAGAAACACGCAATCCCTCCGTGCATCGCTCGGCCCCAACCACCCACCGTAACCGGGAACTCCCCGATTTTTCCTCGCCCTCGCTTCTACCATGATTTTTTCCATCATGGACGGCCCAAATAATGTCATGCAGGTGCGTCTCCGGCCCACCCAGGACAAAAAGCCCATTTTCTGTCATGATTTTTTGTCATAGAAGTAGGAGCCCACCACATCTATGATGATACCGGGTTTTGTCATAATTATCATCATAGAAGTGTCATAAGCATGACAGGAAAAAAAATCATTCGGCCCAAAATGTTACGGATGTGTCTTTTTTTTGTAGTGCCCTAGGATCGGAAAGCCATAGGAAGAATTACTTCATGTTTTATTTTCCGTATTTCTCCCCAGTTCATTTATGACTTCTCTCCGATTTCAACATTTTAGATGGCCGCCGAGTTCACCCCAGTCCTGCTACCGGAGTTTTGCCAGCCGGATGAGACGATGCCTTTCGGCAAGCAGCTGGTCCAGATCATTAGGAAGTTGAAGATTGCGCTGCCCTCCATCACAGGGACTCCTACCAATGCACTTCCAGTAGACACTCGCTATAGGATTGTGGTTCACATTCCAGGGAGGACTTTCGGAGGCTTCTTAGAGCCCATTGATTTCCAGTTTACCTCTCCTACCTGGATCCTCGGGAGGGACATGGCTATTCATCGAGCACTTGGACACATCCGGGAGGAGTATAGAGCCGAGCTTGACGCATCAGACCTAGCCATGATCTCCCGCAGAACGGCAAATGGAGATATGGTCCGCACCATGGATGACGAATCTATCCTCTCATATGTCCAAGACCTGGAGACTCACATCAGGAATCTGGAGGTTTAGACGTGCAGAAGCTCGAAGACGTTCAGGAGGCTGTTATTCCATGAACAAGAATTGGAGGAGAAAGCGCGCGAGGACTTCAATGAACATGAAGAGGAGGTCAAGTACTTTCTTACAAGGATACAGAACCTGAAGACTTACATTGCCGCAATGGAGGAGAAGATGAACCTGGGAGAAGACCTCTTTCCGAGTGGTGACGGTGGACCCTTAGTGAGCAATGATAAGGATTACAAGGAGAGCTCCACTGAAGGACGCACCAAGAGGAGACGCACCACCGGAGGACGCCGCACCAGAAGACGCACCGCTGGAGGACGCAAGGATATCTAGGGAGAACATTTAGTCATGACCGCCATGTTATTTTTATTTTCTCATTAATCGATTAGCCGTTATTTTTTATTAGTCGTGAGATTTGTAGTCCGAGATTGAACTATGTTTGAGATGAATGAATAAATGATTGGTGTGATAATGATTGTTGCATGCATATGGGGAGTGTTAATTTTCTGTTTAGACCCTTGTTATGTTCTAATTTGTCATCCACTCCAAAACATCAGATGCCTCCAAGACGTGACCCTGGATTCACCACCCCCCTGGAGTTCACACAGCTGATCCAACAGCAGAATGCCTTGATGCAAATGCTCATCCAGAACCAAGGCAACAACAACAACAATCCACCGCCACCACCCCCTATCGACAACCTAACTCGGTTCTTAAGGTTGAATCCGCCAGTGTTCTCTAGCAACACTGAGCTGATTGTTGTTGATGATTGGCTCTGCAAGATCGGAGGGAGCTAGCAACTGCGGGATGCACATATGCTAATGTTGGGTTCTACGGTAGGGTGCGTCGACTGCAAATTAAAATTTTCCTACGCACAGAACAAACAGGAACATGCTATGGGAGATGGATCACAGATCGTTACCACTAGACACGCAATGTCGTGCAACGGAAGTAGAGTTGGGGCAGCGCGTCACCGAGTCGTCTCCTCCTCATCGATCTCCCACGTAGCCGATCGGATCCTGCGAACAGGTTCGCCGGAGCGGCACAGGTGCACCGCCTCTAACAGTATCTGCGCGTGCAGGAGGAACATCGTGCGACAGACTGCTAGGTCCGATCACACAACCGGCGGCGAGTGGAGGTGGCTATTCGCAACACATGCAAGGCCCTAGTGATGGTGCCAAAGCGATCAACTGAATGAGTGTGCCACACCCGCACTTTATATAGGCATCTGTCGCGGGCTCAACACTTGGCCCTCGCACGGATCCTAAAGCCCAAAGTCTGTTTGGCCAGGATCCGAGTCCGAGTAGGATCATTTCTGACTCGTGGAGTCGGACCGGGCCTCACAGGCTCCTTCCCTTAAGCGTGTGACCCCTTAGGTTCAAGTCAGCTTGGTTGCAGGTCGGATCACCTCCGACCTGCTCGGCTGGTAGCGGCCTCTAGCAAGGCGTGCCGATCACCAAGTAGACAATTAAGCCGGTTGGCGAACCTGTATGCCACACTTCTATTCCTTTTGCCACACGATATGTTGTCGGGCTCAAGGCGGGTCTGTCATCGTTGTGCTAGCCCGACCTCTTTCTCGTTCCAGTGACGCTGACCACAAACCGGATTATCTCATAATCCTTGTCGCATGGCCATGCTTATCTTGGTCGGATCACACGAGGGGCCCAGAGTATATCTCTCCTGATCGGAGGGGCAAATCCCATCTTGATCGACCATGTCTCGCAGCATGGGTCTGGACAAGCCCGAAACCTACCTTTGTAACTACCCAGTCACGGAGTAGCGTTTGGTTGGCCCAAAGCAAGTCTGTCACCATCCCGAGTACATGCGCCAACTTAGGTCTTAGGACATAGAACGTATGTTGTACTAGAGACTCACAGATGACATATCACTGCGTCTCATAGTTGGGTCTGTCCGACTTGGACCTTATCTCGACTCATATCCGACTACGTCGAATCTGACTAGACCCTTCCGAGTCCATATTATCCGGTTAGCATCCAATGCTCCATGGCTAGAGAGACCAAGCCATCAACCGTGTCATATGCTAGTCTAGTCGGCTGCATGTCCACACAACCCTTTCGACTAGGGGTCTTTTAGGACAGTCATCATACAATGCATAGTCCCACAAACAAGTCACGCACTTGCTGATACACATCATTGATAATGTCCAAGGACTATCTTTATTCATAAACACATAGGAAATATCATCATACATGATTGCCTCTAGGGCATATCTCCAACAGTCTCCCACTTGCACTAGAGTCAATCAAATAGACATCGAATGCCCATAGCTCTAACGTGCCCCTCATGCTTGGATTGTGGAAGCAGCTTAGTCAACGGATCCGTGACATTTGCATCCGTGTGAATTTTGCATAACTCTACATCACCACTCTTTACGATCTTTCGTATCAGGTGATATTTCCGATCTATGTGTCTGGTCTTGTGGTGATTCCTTGGCTCCTTGGCTTGTGCGATGGCACCAGAATTATCACAATAAAGGTCCAACAGTTTTACTGAGGCTGGGAAAATACCAAGATCATCCAGAAAGTTCCGGATCCAAACACCTTCCTTTGCAGCTTCACAAGCCGCAATGTATTTGACTTCTATGGTAGAATCGTCCACCGTATCTTGCTTCGAACTCGTCCAGCTCACTGCTCCTCCATTCATGACATACATGAATCCGGATTGTGATCGACAATCATCTCTATCGGTTTGGAAACTAGCATCAGTGTAACCCTTTACGCAGAGCTCCTCCTCACCTCCATAAACTAGGGACATCTCTTTAGTCCTTTTCAGGTACTTTAGAATATTTTTCACCGCCGCCCAGTGACTCTCACCGGGGTTGCCCTGGTATCTGCTTGTTAAGCTTATTGCAAATGCAACATCAGGCCATGTACATATCATGGCATACATGATGGATCCAATTGCCAAGGCATACGGAATCCTACTCATCCTGCTTCGCTCATCAGATGTCGAAGGACTCTGAGTCTCGCTTAGCCTTATACCATGTGAGAGTGGCAAGAACCCTTTCTTTGCCTCACTCATGTTGAACCGCTTCAACACTTTATCTATGTACGTGCTTTGGCTCAAGCCGAGCAGCCTCCTCGATCTATCTCTATAGATCTTAATGCCTAGAATATACACTGCCTCACCGAGGTCCTTCATTGAAAACTTGGCATGCATTCAATGATTCCTTGACCGAGTTCAGCATCGAAACATCATTTTCGATTAGTAGTATGTCATCCACATACAAGATCAAAAACACTACCGAGCTCCCACTTAACTGCTTGCATAAACAAGCGTCCTCTCCGCTTTTGATGAAACCGAGACCGGTGACGACCTCATCAAAATGAATGTTCCAACTCCGAGATGCTTGCCTCCCCATAAATGGATCTCTTGAGCTTGCATACCTTACTAGCGCTAGTCGGATCGACAAAACCCTCGGGCTGTATCATATACATGTCCTCGGTTAAATTTCTGTGAAGGAAAGCCGTTTTGACATCCATCAGCCATATCTCGTAATTGAAATATGCAGCTATAGCTAGTACGATCCTTACCGACTTCAGCGTCGCTATGGCGAGTAGGTCTCGTCGTAGTCAATTCCTTGAACTTGTCCGTTACCTTTTGCGACAAGCCGAGCTTTGTGGATCTGAACATTTCCATCCACATCAGTTTTCTTCTTAAAGACCCATTTGCAGCCAATGGCCTTTACGGCAGCGGATCAACCAAGTCCCAGACTTAATTCTCATCCATGGACTTTAACTCGGATCTCATGGCCTCCAGCCATGCCTCAGAATCTGGGCTCTCCATCGCTTCCACATACGTGGTCGGCTCGGGTTCCCTGACCGACTCCGGTATGTTCTCATCACCAGCCGAGTCGTCCCCGAGTGGTCCTAGAATTTCTTCGGGTCGGACCGTCCTCCCACTGGCCTCCCGACTGAGAAACTATTTCTCAAGGAAAACCCCATTCCGAGCAACAAACACTTTGTTCTCTTCATGGTTGTAGAAGCTATATCCCAAGGTTTCCCTCAGATATCCCACGAATATGCATTTATCCGACTTGGGTGTAAGCTTGTCTGACATAAGTCGCTTGACAAATGCTTCACAACCCCAAATCTTTAGAAAAGACAAACTAGGACTCTTCCCGGTCCACATCTCATGTGGTGTCTTGTCTACGGATTTAGATGGTACCCTGTTAAGTGTGAAAGCTGCTATTTCTAGAGCATATCCCCAGAATGACAAGGGTAAATCCGATTTGCTCATCATTGACCGAACCATGTCTAACAAGGTACGATTTCTCTGTTCCGACACGCCGTTTCTCTATGGCGTACCCGGAGGTGTGAGCTGAGGTACTATACCTCGGCTTTTCAGATGATCATCAAACTCGTGGCTCATGTACTCACCTCCACGATCAGATCGTAGAAGCTTTATTGTCTTGCCGAGCTGATTCTCAACCTCGTTCTGAAACTCTTTGAAATTTTCAAAAGTATCCGACTTGTGCCTCATCAAATAGATATATCCATATCCACTCAAGTCGTCAATAAAAGTCACGAAGTACTGATAGCCACCTCTGGCAGTTGTGCTCATTGGACCACACACATCATTGTGTATAAGCTCCAACAGCTCGAACGCCCTCTCGCAACTCTTTGCGAAAGGAGACTTAGTCATCTTGCCGAGCAAGCATGATTCGCATGTCTCGAACGACCAGAAGTCGGACGAAGTTAGGAGCCCATCATCATGGAGCTTCTTCATGCATTTCAGACTAATGTGTCCAAGCCGGCAATGCCAGAAGTATGTCGGATTTATCTCATTAGGCTTATGCCTCTTGACATTCAAGTTATAGACCAGTTCCTGTTCCAGGTTCAATATAAAAAGCCCATCAACAATGGGTGCATAGCCGTGGAACATCATAACCCTGAATCATCAAGCATGAGGCAGAAATAATGTCCCGATTAAGTGCAGGAATGTAATAACAATTATTCAATTCCAAAATAAATCCAGAAGGAAACTAGAGCTGCATCATGCCGACCTCCAACGCAGCAACTCTTGCTTTGTTGCCGACCCTGATGTCAATCTCCCCTTGTGCCACGCGCCTAGTTCTTACCAGCCCCTGCATCGAGTTGCAAATATGAACAACCAATCCGGTATCAAATACCCAAGAGCTACTAGGTATGTCAGCAAGGTAAATGTCTATAACATATGTAACAAGTGTGCCTTTGCCTGAAGAAGCATTTCCGGCCTTCTTGCCATGCTCAGCAAGCCACTTGCTACAGTTCCTCATCCAATGACCAGTTTCTTTGCAATGGTAGCAAATGGTCTTTGAGTCTGGTCCAGACTTTGGTGCAACGGCGGAGGTTACCATCTCCGTGCCCTTTGCCTTAGCCTTCTTCTTGGACCAACTCTTCTTGAACTTAGCCAAGTTCTGCACCATCAACACTTGATGCGTGCCTTTCTTAATATCTTGCTCTGCCACCTTAAGCATCCCATGCAATTCAGTGAGCTTCTTATCCATGCCATGCATATGATAGTTCGAGATGAACGTCCCATAGCTAGCTGGAAGAGAACCCAGAACTGCATCTGTAGCCAACTCATCCAAGAGCGGGAAGCCTAACCGATCCAAAGCCTGCACATACCCGATCATCTTGATCACATGCGGGTTCAGTGGATCACCTTCCTTCAGCTTGCAATCCATCAAGGATCGCCAGATGTTGAACCTTTCGGTCCTAGCCTGCACCTGAAACATGCTCTTGAGACTCTCGGTCATATCGAAAGCCCCAACATCTTCAAAATGCCGCTACAAATTGGGCTCCATACAAGCCAACATGAGGCAGTTGATCTCGTTTGATTCATCAACGAGTTTCTAGTAGGCATTCCTGGTTGTGGCATTAACATTATCGATAGGTTCCTCTGGAAGTGGATCCTCTAGAACATGTTCCTTTTTATTGTGCTTGAAAACAATTCTCAGATTTCTATACCAGGTGGTAAAGTTTGTTCCATTCAGTTTATCCTTTTCCAGAATTGATTTCAATGCAAAGTTGGGTTGAGCAGGTGGTGCCATTGATCTACAACAGAAAAATATGCAATCACTAAGCAATGTGTTTATGTAGAGTAATTCAGACCTTAAACAGAAATACTCCCATTGAAGTCGGCATCCCTCCGCAAACTCTCAGTGATTCAGGATCCGACTAGCACATGCTACTAGTGAGCTTTAGCATCACTGCTAGACAACATGCCTATCCGGTAAGCAACTCCTTGCTAATCGTATCTGTATACGACTCCTGTCGGTCGGGAAGGTATTTCATACCCCGGCACCCAACCTTCTTTGCCGCAGGGCCCAAAACCATTTTGATAGCCTTGTCAAGTTAACCTGATGCAGTGCATGTCCGTGTCCGACACGAACCCTTCAGTTCGAGGACACCTAGCAGCACCCCAATTTTATGATCCCACCACTAGACGTACTTGACGTGCGAAGGTGCAACATAGGGGATGGCAATTTGCTTGATATTAATGAGGGATCTTTCTACCATATTAACATGCATAGAAATAAAGAAGCATAACAATCACAAATAAACATATTGTGAAATAGTATGGCTCCTTCATGTATGTTCTTCCAGGTCGGCTTCGACTCTGATGACCATCTAGGAACTCCATCTTGTTTGTCACGCCAGGACGCCAAGCCACCAACCTTATCTCTATTATCCAACTACTACAACTAGTAATGAATTTTACATAGAGTCACAAGTCGACACGCAGGTCATTATACATTATAATGACAACATTTTGGCTCCTGCCGGCTGACAAACATGATGCGCAGGCCATGTATAAATTACAGACATGCATCACATACACATGAGCCATACTATTCATATCAAGCCTGCAAAACAAAGTTATGCATAGAATCGCATTCTACCGGTTTGAGTGATCGTGTACGAAATACAAGGCGCTACGCACACGACGGTCCTGCGGGTGCGGGCAGCGCTCGACGTTTTTGGAAATCACAGATCGCATCTGTACTCCGTTCATGCCGAATTTTGTGATCTGACCGATCTCATCGATCATCGCGAATCCGATTCGGATTTACATTTCACTGTTAACCCCGATGGCGGATACCGACCGGTAGGGGTAGGTTGTGTCACGACCTCATCGATTCCGATCACCAGAAAACATAGCCACATCGATCCCCATGTGCAGTTGGTCTCATCAACCGTGCACATAGCCGATCTCACAAACGACGACATATCTCATCTGCCGCCTTCACGTATCTAATATGCATACGATATGAATCCAAATCCTATAGCAGAGGCTCTGATACCACTGTTGGGTTCTACGGTAGGGTGCGTCGACTGCAAATTAAAATTTTCCTGCGCGCAGAACAAACAGGAACATGCTACGGGAGATGGATCACAGATTGTTACCACTAGACGCGCAGTGCCGTGCAGCGGAAGTAGAGTTAGGGCAACGCGTCTCCGGAGTCGTCTCCTCCTCGTCGATCTCCCACGTAGCCAATCGGATCCCGCGAACAGATTCGTCAAAGCAGCGCAGGTGCACCGCCTCTAACAGTATCCGCGCGTGCAGGAAGAACGTCGTGCGGCGGACTGCTAGGTCCGATCACACAACCGGCGGTGGGTGGAGGTGGCTATTCGCAACACATGCAAGGCCCTAGTGACGGCGCCGAAGCGATCAACCGATTGAGTGTGCCGCACCCCCACTTTATATAGGCATCCATCGCGGGCTCAACACTTGGGCCTCGCATGGATCCTAAAGCCCAAAGTTTGTTCGGCCTGGATCCGAGTCCGAGTAGGATCACTTCTGACTCGTGGAGTCGGACCGGGCCTCACAGGTTCCTTCCCTTGAGTGCGCGACCCCTTAGGTTCAAGTCAGCTTGGTTGCAGGTTGGATCACCTCCGACCTACTCAGCTGGTAGCGGCCTCTAGCAAGGCGTTCCGATCACCAAGTAGACAATGAAGCTAGTTGGCAAACCTGTATGTCACACTTCTATTCCTTTTGCCACACGATATGTTGTCGGGCTCAAGGCGAGTCTGTCATCCTTGTGCTAGCCCGACCTCTTTCTCGTTCCAGTGACGCTGACGACAAACCAGGTTATCTCATAATCCTTGTCGCATGGCCATGCTCATCTTGGTAGGATCACACGAGGGGCCCAGAGTATATCTCTCCTAATCGGAGGGGCAAATCCCATCTTGCTCGACCATGTCTCGCAGCATGGGTCTGGACAAGCCCGAAACCTACCTTTGTAACTACCCAGTCACAAAGTAGCGTTTGGTCGGCCCAAAGCAAGTCTGTCACCATCCCGAGTACATGTGCTAGCTCAGGCCTTAGGACATAGAACGTATGTTGTACTAGAGACTCGCAGATGACATATCGCCGTGTCTCATAGTTGGGTCTGTCCGACTCGGACTTTATCTCGACTCGGATCCGACTACGTCAGATCCGACCAGATCCTTCCGAGTCCATATTATCCGATTAGCATCCAATGCTCCATGGCTAGTGAGACCAAGCCATCAACCGTGTCATATGCTTGTCTAGTCGGCTGCGCGTCCACACAACCCTTTCGGCTAGGGGTCTTTTAGGACAGTCATCATACAATGCATAGTCCCACAAACAAGTCACGCACTTGCTGATACACATCATTGATAATGTCCAAGGACTATCTTTATTCATAAACACATAGGAAATATCATCTAAAGTACCTGAAAAGGACTAAAGAGATTAGTGGGCCAAATTTCTGATAAGCAAACTACTTTGATAAATAAGATGGCCGCTAAACCGAAGTCGCGTGAAAATAATGATGAAGATCTTAAAGTGATTGGTGTGACTCCTGTTGAATCTTTGTTTTCTAATATAAATATTGATTAAGATGGGACTGGAGATGAGTCAACTTTAGCTAGAAGGCGTCCCAATGATTCAGAGTTTATAGATCTTAATGCAAAAATTGATTAAAGTGGGATTGGAGAGGTCAAAACTTTAAGTAGCGATGAACCCACTCTTTTGGATTTCAAGGATTTTAATTATGATAATTGTTCTTTGATAGATTGTATTTCCTTGTTGCAATCCATGTTGAATTCTCCTCATGCTTATAATCAAAATAAAGCTTTTACTAAACATATCGTTGATGCTATGATGAAGTCTTTCGAAGAAAAGCTTGAATTCGAAGTTTCTATTCCTAGAAAACTTTATGATGAGTGGGAACCTACTATTAAGATTAAGATTAAATATTATGAGTGCCATGCTTTGTGTGATTTGGGTGCTAGCGTTTCCATGATTTCAAAAACTTTATGTGATGTGCTAGGTTTTCGTGAATTTGATGATTGTTCTTTGAATTTGCATCTAGCGGATTCCACTATTAAGAAACCTATGGGAAGGATTAATGATGTTCTTATTGTTGCAAATAGGAATTATGTGCTCGTATATTTCATTGTTCTTGATATAGATTGCAATCCTACTTGTCCTATTATTCTTGGTAGACCTTTCCTTAGAACGATTGGTGCAACTATTGATATGAAAGAAGGAAACATTAGATTTCAATTTCCGTTAAGGAAGGGCATGGAACACTTTCCAAGAAAGAAAATTAAGTTGCCATATGAATCTATTATGAGAGCTACTTATGGTTTGCATACCAAAGATGACAATACCTAGATCTATGTTTTATGCCTAGCTAGGGGCGTTAAACAATAGCGCTTGTTGGGAGGCAACCCAATTTTTATTTTTATGTTTTTGGTTTTTGGTTCTGTTTTGCAATAAATACACATTATTACCTCTGTAATAATTGTGTTTTGGTGTTTTAATTAGTGTTTGAGCCAAGCAAGACCTTTGGGATGATCTATGGTGATAGTTGATTTGATCTTGCTGAAAAATAGAAACTTTTGCGCTCATTGCCAGAATTTCTAAAAATCACATAAGAGTGGAAAAACTCTGAATTTTTTACACAATATTTATATACAAATTTCCTTTGTTTTCCTAATTTTTCAGAATTTTTGAAGTTATATAAGTATACGAAGTTTTCAGATTGCTACAGACTGTTCTGTTTTTGACAGATTCTGTTTTCTATGTGTTGTTTGCTTATTTTGATGAATCTATGGGTAGTATCGGGGGGTATGAACCATGGAGAAGTTGGAATACAGTAGATATTACACCAAAATAAATAAATAATGAGTTCACAACAGTACCAAAAAGTGGTGATTTATTTTCTTATACTAACGGATCTCACGAGTTTTTTGTTGAGTTTTGTGTTGTGAAGTTTTCAAGTTTTGGGTAAAGATTTGATGGACAACGGAATAAGGAGTGGCAAGAGCCTAAGCTTGGGGATGCCCAAGGCACCCCAAGGTAATATTCAAGGACAACCAAGCATCTAAGCTTGGGGATGCCCCGGATGGCATCCCCTCTTTCGTCTTCGTCTATCGGTAAATTTACTTGAGACTATATTTTTATTCACCACATGATATGTGTTTTGCTTGGAGCGTCTTGTATGATATGAGTCTTTGCTTTTTAGTTTGCCACAATCATACTTTCTGTACACACCTTTTGAGAGAGTCACGCATGAATCGCGAGTTTATTAGAATATTCTATGTGCTTCACTTATATTTTTTGAGCTAGGCAATTGCTCTAGTGCTTCACTTGTATCTTTTTAGAGCACGGTGGTGGCTTTATTTTATAGAAATTGTTGAACTCTCATGCTTCACTTATATTATTTTGAGAGTCTCTAAACAGCATGGTAATTTTCTTAGGTTATGAATTTAGTCCTAATATGATGGGCATCCAAGAGGGATATAATAAAAACTTTCATATAAAGAGCGTTGAATACTATGTGAAGTTTGATTCCTTATGATTGTTTTGAGATATAAAGATGGTGATATTAGAGTCATGCTAGTGAGTAATTGTGGATTGGTAGAAATACTTGTGTTAAAGTTTGTGATTCCCGTAGCATGCACGTATGGTGAACCGTTATGTGATGAAGTCGGAGCATGATTTATTTTTTGATTGTCATCCTTTGTGTGGAGGTCGGGAGCGCGCGATGGTTAACTCCTACCAACCTCTCCCTTAGGGGCATGTGTGTAGTACTTTGTTTCGATGGCTAATAGATTTTTGCAATAAGGTATGTGAGTTCTTTATGACTAATGTTGAGTCTATGGATTATACGCACTCTCACCCTTCCACCTTTGCTAGCTTCTCTAGTACCGCGCAATTCTCGCTTTGTGTGGAGGTCGGGAGCGCGCGATGGTTAACTCCTACCTACCTCTCCCCTAGGGGCATGCGTGTAGTACTTTGTTTCGATGGCTAATAGATTTTTGCAATAAGTATGTGAGGTCTTTATGACTAATGTTGAGTCCATGGATTATACGCACTATCACCCTTCACCTTTGCTAGCTTCTCTAGTACCGCGTAATTCTCGCCGGTTCATTAAACCCACCATATACCCTTCCTCAAAACAACCACCATACCTACCTATTATGGCATTTCCATAGCTATTCCGAGATATATTGCCATGCAACTTCCACCTTTCCGTTTTATTATGACACGTTCCATCATTGTCATATTGCTTTGCATGATCATGTAGTTGGCATAGTATTTGTGGCAAGGCCACCGTTCATATTTTTTATACATGTCACTCTTGATCATTGCACATCCTGGTACACCTCCGGAGGCATTCATATAGAGTCATATTTTGTTCTAGTATCGAGTTGTAATTCTTGAGTTGTAAGTAAATAAAAGTGTGATGATCATCATTATTAGAGCATTGTCCCATGTGAGGAAAGGATGATGGAAGCTATGATTCCCTCACAAGTTGGGATGAGTCTCCGGACTTTATAAAAATGAAAGAGGCCAAAGAAGCCCACCAAAAAATGAGAGAAAAGAGAGAAGGGACAATGTTACTATCCTTTTTCCACACTTGTGCTTCAAAGTAGCACCATGATCTTCATGATAGAGAGTCTCCTATGTTGTCACTTTCATATACTAGTGGGAATTTTTCATTATAGAACTCAGCTTGTATATTCCAATGACGGGCTTCCTCAAATTGCCCTAGGTCTTCGTGAGCAAGTGAGTTGGATGCACACCCACTTAGTTTCTTTTTGAGCTTTCATACACTTATAGCTTAGTGCATCCGTTGCATGGCAATCCCTACTCACTCACATTGATATCTATTGATGGGCATCTCCATAGCCCGTTAATACGCCTAGTTGATGTGAGACTATCTCCTTCTTTTTTGTCTTCTCCACAGCCACCATATTCTATTCCACCTATAGTGTTATATCCATGGCTCACGTTCACGTATTGCATGAAAGTTGAAAAAGTTTGAGAACACTAAAAGTATGAAACAATTGCTTGACTAATACCGGGGTTGTGCATGATAAAATACTTTGTGTGATGAAGATGGAGCATAGCCAGACTATATGATTTTGTAGGGATAACTTTCTTTGGCCATGTTATTTTGAGAAGACATGATTGCTTTATTAGTATGCTTGAAGTATTATTGTTTTTATGTCAATATTAAACTTTTGTTTTGAATCTTATGGATCTGGATATTCATGCCACAATAAAGAAAATTACATGGATAAATATGTTAGGTAGCATTCCACATCAAAAATTCTGTTTTTATCATTTACATACTCGAGGACGAGTAGGAATTAAGCTTGGGGATGCTTGATACGTCTCCAACATATCTATAATTTTTTATTGTTCCATGCTATTATATTATCCCTTTTGGATGTTTTATATGCATTATTATGCTATTTTATATTATTTTTGGGACTAACTTATTAACCCAGAGTCCAGTGCCAGTTTCTGTTTTTTCCTTGTTTTTGAGTTTTACAAAAAAGGAATATCAAACGGAGTCCAAACGGAATAAAACTTTACGATGATTTTTCTTGGACCAGAAGACACGCGTAGGACTTGGAGAGGAAGGCAGAAGAGTCCCAAGGGCTCCACAAGCCCTCAGGGCGCGCCCTAGGGGGGCACCCCCTGGCTTGTGGGCCCCACGAGACTCCTCCAACCCTAATCTTTGGCCTATAAATTCAGAAATATTCCAAAACCAACAGAAGCGTCCACCAAAATACTTTTCCGCCACCGCAAGCCTCTGTTTCCCCGAGATCCCATCTTGGGGCCTTTTCCGGCATCCTGCCGGAGGGGAATTCGATCACGGAGGGCATCTACATCAACTCTATTGCCCTACCGATGAAGCGTGAGTAGTTTACCACAGACCTACGGGTCCATAGCTAGTAGCCAGATGGCTTCTTCTCTCTCTTTGATCTTCAATACAATGTTCTCCTCGATGTTCTTGGAGTTCTATCTGATGTAATCTTCTTTTGCGGTGTGTTTGTCGAGATCTGATGAATTGTGGATTTATGATCAGATTATCTATGAATATTATTTGAATGTTCTCTAAATTCTTATATGCATGATTTGATATCTTTGTATTTCTCTTTGAATTATCGGTTTGGTTTGGCCAATTAGATTGTTTTTTCTTGCAAGGGGAGAGGTGCTTAGTTTTGGGTTCAATCTTGCGGTGTCCTCGCCCAGTGACAAAGTAGGGGTAGCGAGGCACGTATTGTATTGTTGCCATCGAGGATAAAAAGATGGGGTTTTCATCATATTGCTTGAGTTTATCCCTCTACATCATGTCATCTTACTTAAGGCGTTACTCCGTTCTTATGAACTTAATACTCTAGATGCATGCTGGATAGCGGTCGATGTGTGGAGTAATAGTAGTAGATGCAGGCAGGAGTCGGTATACTTGACACGGACGTGATGCCTATATTCATAATCATTGCCTTGGATATCGTCATAACTTTGCGCTTTTCTATCAATTGCTCGACAGTAATTTGTTCACCACCGTATTATTTTCCTTCGAGAGAGAAGCCTCTAGTGAAACCTATGGCCCCCGGGTCTATTTTCCATCATATATTTTCAGATCTATAAACCAAAAAACCCAAAAATACCTTGCTGCAATTTATTTACTTTTATTTTGTTTTATATTTTAGTAATCTTTTATATCTATCTCTATCAGATCTCATCCTTGCAAGTGACCGTGAAGGGATTGACAACCCCTTTATCGCGTTGGGTGCAAGTGTTTGATTGTTTGTGCAGGTGCATAGATTGGAGACTTGCGTGTATCTCCTACTGGATTGATACCTTGGTTCTTAACTGAGGGAAATACTTATCTCTACTTTGCTGCATCACCCTTTCCTCTTCAAGGAAAAAACCAACGCAAGCTCAAGAAGTAGCAGACCCCAAAACCTTGCTTTGCTGCCTGCAAGGGGAGCAAGGCATGCACTATCCGGCCGCTTCCCCAACACGACCGCAAGGCGTTTGACGGATTGCTAACAAGGTACAATGGATAGTGGTGATGAGTTTTTCTTTCACAACTTCATTTGCTCATCGGATGATTCATCTTCGGATGATGAAGAGCTGGTGGCTGCGATGGTCGTACATGAACACATTATTAGGAAGCGGCCTCGGTACAGGGGATCAATCCCCGGCCATGCTCCGGCCTTGGACCGCAATAGGGATAAAGGCCACACCCTTCTCTATGCCGATTACTTTAAGGATGGTGCACTCTTTAGGCCACATCAATTTCGTCGCCGATTCCGAATGAGAAGGCATGTGTTCAATTGTATTCGCGAGGGAGTGGTCACACATGACCCATAATTTGAGTGCAAAGAGGATGCCCTAGGCAAGCTTGTTTTTTCATACGAGAAATGCACTGCGGCTATCCGCATGCTTGCATATGGAATTCCTGGCGATCTGGTGGATGAGTATGTTCGTATGAGTGAATCCACATGTCTCTTCTCATTGTATAGTTTTTGCACGGCCGTGGAAGTGTTCTGCCCGGAGTACCTCAGAGAGCCAACTGTCGCTGATATAGAGAGGTTGTTGGCGATCAATGCCGAGAAGGGCTTTTCGGGCATGCTTGGTAGTATAGATTGTATGCACTGGAAGTGGAAGAACTGTCCATTTGCTTGGCAGGGGCAGTACAAGGGGCATGTGAAAGGTGCCACTGTTATACTTGAAGCAGTGGCTTCACAAGATCTCTGGATATGATATTCTTTCTTCGACATGGCTGGTTCTCAGAATGATATTAGTGTTCTTCAGTGGTCTCCTGTGTTTGCAAGGCTTGCGGAAGGGCACTCCCCGGAGGTCAACTTTGAGGTCAATGGCCACCATTACAACAAGGGATATTACCTAGCTGATGGCATCTATCCTTAGTGGTCCACTCTTGTGAAGACCATACCCAATCCGCAAGGAGAGAAGAGACAGAGGTTTGCCCAAATGCAAGCGAGTGCTAGGAAAGATGTGGAGCGTGCTTTCGGTGTGCTTCAGTCTCGGTGGGGTATCGTTCGTAACCCTGCATTGACATGGAGCACGAAGAAGCTTTGGGAGGTGATGATTGTTGGAAATATGCCCTAGAGGCAATAATAAAATGGTTATTATTATATTTCCTTGTTCATGATAATTGTCTATTGTTCATGCTATACTTGTATTAACCGGAAACCGTAATACATGTGTGAATACATAGATCACAACATGTCCCTAGTGAGCCTCTAGTTGACTAGCTCGTTGATCAATAGATGGTTGTGGTTTCCTGACCATGGACATTGGATGTCGTTGATAATGGGATCACATCATTAGGAGAATGATGTGATGGACAAGACCCAATCCTAAGCATAGCACAAGATCGTGTAGTTCGTTTGCTAGAGCTTTTCTAATGTCAAGTATCATTTCCTTAGACCATGAGATTGTGTAACTCCCGGATGCCGTAGGAATGCTTTGGGTGTATCAAACATCACAACGTAATTGGGTGACTATAAAGGTGCACTACAGGTATCTCCGAAAGTGTCTGTTGGGTTGGCACGAATTGAGACTGGGATTTGTCACTCCGTACGACGGAGAGGTATCTCTGGGCCCACTCGGTAATGCATCATCATAATGAGCTCAATGTGACTAAGGAGTTAGTCACGGGATCATGCATTATGGAACGAGTAAAGAGACTTGCCGGTAACGAGATTGAACGAGGTATGAGGATACCGACGATTGAATCTCGGGCAAGTAACATACCGATGGACAAAGGGAATTGTATACGGGATTGATTGAATCCCCGACATCGTGGTTCATCCGATGAGATCATCGTGGAACATGTGGGAGCCAACATGGGTATCCAGATCCTGCTATTGGTTATTGACCGGAGAGATGTCTCGGTCATGTCTGCATGGTTCCCGAACCCGTAGGGTCTACACACTTAAGGTTCGGTGACGCTAGAGTTGTTATGGGAAATTGTATGTGGTTACCGAAGGTTGTTCGGAGTCCCGGATGAGATCCCGGACGTCACGAGGAGTTTCAGAATGGTCCGGAGGTGAAGATTTATATATGGGAAGTCCAGTTTCAGTCGCCGGAATGGTTTCGGGGGTTATCGGTATTGTACCGGGACCACCGAAAGGTGTCCGGGGGTCCACCGGGTGGGGCCACCTGCCTCGGAGGGCCTAGTGGGCTGAATATGGGTGGGGAACAGCCCCTTAGTGGGCTGGTGCACCCCCCCAAGGGCCCAAGGTGCCTAGGGTTGGAAACCCTAGGGGAGGGGGCGCCTCCCACCTTGCTTGGGGGGCAAGTTTCCCCCCTCCTGGCCGCCGCCCCCCCCTCTAGATGCATCTAAGGGGGCCGGCCCCCTCTCCCCTTCACCCTATAAGTAGAAAGGGGGTGGGAGGGCAGCCGCACCCCTTCCCTGGCGCAGCCCTTCCCCCTCTCCAACACCTCCTCCTCCTCCGCAGTGCTTGGCGAAGCCCTGTCGGAGAACCACGAGCTCCTCCACCACCACGCCGTC
This sequence comes from Thinopyrum elongatum, assembly GCA_011799875.1. NCBI lineage: Eukaryota > Viridiplantae > Streptophyta > Magnoliopsida > Poales > Poaceae > Thinopyrum > Thinopyrum elongatum. Next base: position 235,906,824 of record CM022297.1, read on the forward strand.
ATGCTGCCGGAGTTCTCCCTCAACTTCTCCTTACCCCTTGCTGGATCAAGAAGGAGGAGACGTCCCCGGGCTGTACGTGTGTTGAACGCAGAGGCGCCGTCCGTTCGGTGCTTGGATCGGATCTTCCGCGATTTGAATCGCCGCGAGTACGACTCCATCAACCGCGTTCTTGTAACGCTTCCGCTTAGCGATCTTCAAGGGTATGAAGATGCACTCCCTCTCTCTCGTTGCTAGCATCTCCTAGATTGATCTTGGTGAAGCGTAGGAATTTTTTTGAATTATTACTACGATCCCCAACAGTGGCATCATGAGCTAGGTCTATGCGTAGATTCTATGCACGAGTAGAACACAAGTAGTTGTGGGCGATGATTTGTTCAATTTGCTTACCGTTACTAGTCCTATCTTGATTCGGCGGCATTGTGGGATGAAGCGGCCCAGACCGACCTTACACGTACACTTACGTGAGACAGGTTCCACCGACTGACATGCACTTGTTGCATAAGGTGGCTAGCGGGTGTCTGTCTCTCCCACTTTAGTCGGATCGGATTCGATGAAGAGGGTCCTTATGAAGGGTAAATAGCAATTGCCATATCACTGTTGTGGCTTTTACGTAGGTAAGAAACGTTCTTGCTAGAAACCCATAGCAGCCACGTAAAACATGCAACAACAATTAGAGGATGTCTAACTTGTTTTTGCAGGGTATGCTATGTGATGTGATATGGCCAAAAGGATGTGATGAATTATATATGTGATGTATGAGATTGATCATGTTCTTGTAATAGGAATCACGACTTGCATGTCGATGAATATGACAACCGGCAGGAGCCATAGGAGTTGTCTTAATTTATTGGATGACCTGCGTGTCAATGAAAACGCCATGTAATTACTTTACTTTATTGCTAACCGTTAGCCATAGTAGTAGAAGTAATAGTTGGCGAGACAACTTCATGAAGACACGATGATGGAGATCATGATGATGGAGATCATGGTGTCATGCCGGTGATGATGGTGATCATGCCGCGCCTCGAAGATGGAGATCAAAAGCGCAAGATGATATTGGCCATATCATGTCACTTTATGATTTGCATGTGATGTTTATCATGTTTACATCTTATTTGCTTAGAACGACGGTAGCATAAATAAGATGATCCCTCACTAAAATTTCAAGAAATGTGTTCCCCCTAACTGTGCACCGTTGCAAAGGTTCGTTGTTTCGAAGCACCACGTGATGATCGGGTGTGATAGATTCTAACGTTCGCATACAACGGGTGTAAGCCAGATTTACACATGCGAAACACTTAGGTTGACTTGACGAGCCTAGCATGTACAGACATGGCCTCGGAACACGAGAGACCGAAAGGTCGAACATGAGTCGTATAGTAGATGCGATCAACATGGAGATGTTCACCGTTGATGACTAGTCCGTCTCACGTGATGATCGGACACGACCTAGTCGATTCGGATCATGTATCACTTAGATGACTAGAGGGATGTCTATATGAGTGGGAGTTCATTAAGTAATTTGATTAGTTGAACTCATTATCATGAACTTAGTCTAAAATTGTCATTGCAAATTTATGTTGTAGATCAATAGCTCGCGCTGTAGCTCCCTGTGTTAATACGTTCCTAGAGAAATACTAAGTTGAAAGATTTTGTAAGCAATTATGCGGACTAGGGCCGTAGTATGAGGATTGTCCTCACTGCTGCACAGAAGGCTTATGTCCTTGATGCACCGCTCGGTGTGCCAACCCCTCTAGCGTCGTCTGTGGATGTTGTGAACATCTGGCAGACACGTTCTGATGACTACTTGATAGTTTAGTGCGCCATGCTTTACAGCTTAGAATCGGGGCTTCAAAGGCGTTTCGAACGCCATGGAACATATGAGATGTTCCAAGAGTTGAAATTGGTATTTTAGGCTCATGCCCGTGTTGAGAGGTATGAGACCTCTGGCAAGTTCTTTGCCTACAAGATGGAGGAGAATAGCTCAGTCAGTGAGCATGTGCTCAGAATGTCTGGGTGCTATAATCGCTTGAATCAAGTGGGAGTTAATCTTCCAGATAAGATACTGATTGACAGAGTTCTCCAGACACTATCACCAAGCTACTAGAACTTCGTGATGAACTATAACATGCAAGGGATGGAGATGATCCCGGAGCAGTTCGCGGTAGGCCGCGGAGGTAGAAATCAAGTAGGAGCATCAAGTGTTGATGGTTAACAAGACCACTGGTTTCAAAAAGGGCAAGGGCAAGAAGGGAAACTTCATGAATGGCAAGCCAGTTGCCGCTCCAGTGAAGAAACCCAAGGTTGAACCTAAACCCGAGACTAAGTGCTTCTATTGTAAGGGGAACGGTCACTGGTAGTGGAACTACCCCAATAGATAAGAAGGCTGGCAACTGTTGGGAAACGTAGTAATTTCAAAAAAATTCCTACGCACACACAGGATCATGGTGATGCATAGCAACAAGAGGGGAGAGTGTGTCCACGTACCCTCGTAGACCGAAAGCGGAAGCGTTAGCACAACGCGGTTGATGTAGTCGTACGTCTTCACGATCCGACCGATCCAAGTACTGAACGCACGGCACCTCCGAGTTCAGCACATGTTCAACTCGATGACGTCCCGCGAGCTCCGATCCAGCAAAGCTTCACAGGAGAGTTTCGTCAGCACGACGGCGTGGTGACGGTGATGATGATGCTACCGACGCAGGGCTTCGCCTAAGCACCGCTACGATATGATCGAGGTGGATTATGGTGAAGGGGGCACCGCACACGGCTAAGAGATCAATAATCATTTGTTGTCTCTATGGGGTGCCCCTGGCCACGTATATAAAGGATGGAGGGAGGAGGAGGCCGGCCCTCACAGGGCGCGCCCAAGGTGTGGAGTCCTACTAGGACTCCCTAGTCCTAGTAGGATTCCACCTCCCACATGGAATAGGAAAAGGGGAAGGGAGAAGGAGAAGGAAGGAAGGGGGCGCCCCCTTTCCCTAGTCCAATTCGGACCAGTCCATGGGGAAGGGGCGCAGCCACCCTTGAGGCCTTTCTCTCCTTTCCCGTATGGCCCATTAAGGCCCAATACGAATTCCCGTAACTCTCCGGTACTCCGAAAAATACCCGAATCACTCGGAACCTTTCCGATGTCCGAATATAGCCTTCCAATATATCGATCTTTACCTCTCGACCATTTCGAGACTCCTCATCATGTCCCCGATCTCATCCGGGACTCCGAACAAACTTCGGTCATCAAATCACATAAACTCATAATACCGATCGTCACCGAACTTTAAGCGTGCGGACCCTACGGGTTCGAGAACTATGTAGACATGACCGAGACACGTCTCCGGTCAATAACCAATAGCGGAACCTGGATGCTCATATTGGCTCCCACATATTCTACGAAGATCTTTATCGGTCAAACCGCATAACAACATACGTTGTTCCCTTTGTCATCGGTATGTTACTTGCCCGAGATTCGATCGTCGGTATCTCAATACCTAGTTCAATCTCGTTACCGGCAAGTCTCTTTACTCGTTCTGTAATACATCATCCCGCAACTAACTCATTAGTTACAATGCTTGCAAGGCTTATAGTGATGTGCATTACCGAGTGGGCCCAGAGATACCTCTCCGACAATCGGAGTGACAAATCCTAATCTCGAAATACGCCAACTCAACAAGTACCTTCGGAGACACCTGTAGAGCACCTTTATAATCACCCAGTTACGTTGTGACGTTTGGTAGCACACAAAGTGTTCCTCCGGTAAACGGGAGTTGCATAATCTTATAGTCATAGGAACATGTATAAGTCATGAAGAAAGCAATAGCACCATACTAAATGATCAAGTGCTAAGCTAACGGAATGGGTCAAGTCAATCACATCATTCTCCTAATGACGTGATCCCGTTAATCAAATGACAGCTCATGTCTATGGTTAGGAAACATAACCATCTTTGATTAACGAGCTAGTCAAGTAGAGGCATACTAGTGACACTCTATTTTGTCTATGTATTCACACATGTACTAAGTTTCCGGTTAATACAATTCTAGCATGAATAATAAACATTTATCATGATATAAGGAAATATAAATAACAATTTTATTATTGCCTCTAGGGCATATTTCCTTCAGTCTCCCACTTGCACTAGAGTCAATAATCTAGTTCACATCGCCATGTGACCAACACCCAAAGGGTTTACTAGAGTCAATAATCTAGTTCACATCGCCATGTGATTAACACCAATAGTTCACATCGCCATGTGACCAACACCCAAAGGGTTTACTAGAGTCAATAATCTAGTTCACATTGCCATGTGATTAACACCCAAAGTGTTCTAAGGTGTGATCATGTTTTGCTTGTGAGAGAGGTTTAGTCAATGGGTCTGCCATATTCAGATCCGTATGTATTTTGCAAATTTCTTATGTCTACAATGCTCTGCACGGAGCTACTCTAGCTAATTGCTCCCACTTTCAATATGTATCTAGATTGATACTCTGAGTCATCTGGATCGGTGTAAAAGCTTGCATCGACGTAACCTTTTACGACGAACTCTTTTATCACCTCCATAACCGAGAAATATTTCCTTAGTCCTCTTAGGTAACTAAGGATAACTTTGACCGCTATCCAGTGATCTATCCCTGGATCACTATCGTACCTCCTTGCTAAACTCATAGCAAGGCACACAACTGGTCTGGTACATAGCATGGCATACTTTATAGAACCTATGACTGAGGCATAGGGAATGACTTTCATTCTCTTTCTATCTTCTGCCGGGGTCTGGTTTTGAGTCTTACTCAATTTTACACCTTGTAACACAGGCAAGAACTCCTTGTTTGACTGATCTATTTTGAACTTCTTCAAAATCTTGTCAAGGTATGTGCTTTGTGAAAGTCCTATTAAGTGTCTCGATCTATCCCTATAGATCTTGATGCTCAATACTTAAGCAGCTTCACCGAGGTCCTTTTTATTGAAAAATTCGTATTCAAGTATCCTTTTATGCTATCCAGAAATTCTATATCATTTCCAATCAACAATATGTCATCCACATATAATATCAGAAATGCTACAGAGTTCCCACTCACTTTCTTGTAAATACAGGCTTCTCCAAAAGTCTGTATAAAACCATATGTTTTGATCACACTATCAAAACGTTTATTCCAACTCCGAGATGCTTGCACCAGTCCATAAATGGATCGCTGGAGCTTGCACACTTTGTTAGCATCCTTTGGATCGATAAAACCTTCGGGTTGCATCATATACAACTCTTCTTCCAGAAATCCATTCAGGAATGCAGTTTTTACATCCATTTGCCAAATTTCATAATCATAAAATGCGGCAATTGCTAACATGATTTGGACGGACTTAAGCATCGCTACGGGTGAGAAGGTCTCATCGTAGTCAACTCCTTGAACTTGTCGAAAACCTTTTGCAACAAGTCGAGCTTTCTAGACAGTAACATTATCGTCGGCGTCAGTCTTCTTCTTGAAGATCCATTTATTTTCTAAGGCTTGCCGATCATCGGGCAAATCAACCGAAGTCCACACTTTGTTCTCATACATGGATCCCATCTCAGATTTCATGGCCTCAAGCCATTTTGCGGAATCTGGGCTCATCATCGCTTCCTCATAGTTCGTAGGTTCGTCATGGTCTAGTAACATGACTTCCAGAACAGGATTACCGTACCACTATGGTGCGGAACGTACTCCGGTTGACCTACGAGGTTCGGTAGTAACTTGATCCGAAGTTTCATGATCATCATCATTAACTTCCTCACTAATTGGTGTAGGCATCACTGGAACTGATTTCTGTGATGAACTACTTTCCAATTTCAAGAGAAGGTACCACTACCTCATCAAGTTCTACTTTCCTCCCACTCACTTCTTTCGAGAGAAACTCCTTCTCTAGAAAGGATCCATTCTTAGCAACGAATATCTTGCCTTCGGATCTGTGATAGAAGGTGTACCCAACAGTCTTCTTTGGGTATCCTATGAAGACGTATTTCTCCGATTTGGGTTCGAGCTTATCAGGTTGAAGTTTTTTTCACATAAGCATCGCAGCCCCAAACTTTAAGAAACGACAGCTTAGGTTTCCTGCTAAACCACAGTTCATACAGTGTCATCTCAACGGATTTAGACGGTGCCCTATTTAACGTGAATGCAGCTGTCTCTAATGCATAACCCCAAAACGATAGTGGTAAATCGGTAAGAGACATCATAGATTGCACTATATCCAATAAAGTACGGTTATGACGTTCGGACACACCATTATGCTGTGGTGTTCCAGGTGGCATGAGTTTTTTGAAACTATTCCACATTGTTTTAATTGAAGGCCAAACTCGTAACTCAAATATTCGCTTCTGCGATCAGATCATAGAAACTTTATTTTCTTGTTACGATGATTCTCTACTTCATTCTGAAATTCTTTTGAACTTTTCAAATGTTTCAAACTTATGTTTCATCAAGTAGATATACCCATATCTGCTCAAATCATCTGTGAAGGTCAGAAAATAATGATACCCGCCGTGAGGCTCAACACTCATCGGACCGCATACATCGATATGTATTATTTCCAATAAGTCATTAGCTCACTCCATTGTTCTGGAGAACGGAGTCTTAGTCATCTTGCCCATGAGGCATGTTTCGCAAGCATCAAATGATTCATAATCAAGTGATTCCAAAAGTCCATCCGAATGGAGTTTCTTCATGCGCTTTACACCAATATGACCTAAACGACAGTGCCACAAAAAATGTTGCATTATCATTATCAACTTTGCATCTTTTGGCATCAATATTATGAATATGTGTATCACTACGATCAAGATTCAATAAACCATTTATATTGAGTGTATGACCATAGAAGGTTTTATTCATTTAAACAGAACAACAATTATTCTCTGACTTAAATGAATAACCGTATCGCAATAAACATGATCCAATCATATTCATGCTCAACGCAAATACCAAATAACATTTATTTAGGTCCAACACTAATCTCGAAGGTAGAGGGAGTGTGCGATGGTGATCTTATCAACCTTGGAATCACTTCCAACACACATCGTCACCTAGTCATTAACTAGTCTCTGTTCATTTTGCAACTCCTGTTTCGAGTTACTAATGTTAGCAACTGAACCAGTATCAAATACCCAGGGGCTACTATGAACACTAGTAAAATACACATCAATAACATGTATATCAAATATACTTTTGTTCACTTTGCCATCCTTCTTATCCGCCAAATACTTGGGGCAGTTCCGCTTCCAGTGACCAGTCCCTTTGCAGTAGAAGCACTCAGTTTCAGGCTTAGGTCCAGACTTGGACTTCTTCCCGGGAGTAGCAACTTGCTTGCTATTCTTCTTGAAGTTCCCCTTCTTTCCTTTGCCCTTTTCTTGAAACTAGTGGTCTTGTTAACCATCAACACTTGATGCTCTTTCTTGATTTCTACCTTCATTGATTTCAGCATCACGAAGAGCTCGGGAATCGTTTTTGTCATCCCTTGCATATTATAGTTCATCACGAAGTTCCAGTAACTTGGTGATAGTGACTAGAGAATTCTGTCAATTACTATCTTATCCGAAAGATCAACTCCCACTTGATTCAAGCAACTGTAGTACTCAGACATTCTGAGCACATGCTCACTGATTGAGCTATTCTCCTCCATCTTGTAGGCAAAGTACTTGTCAGAGGTCTCATACCTCTCGACACGGGCATGAGTCTGAAATACCAATTTCATCTCTTTGGAACATCTCATATGCTCCGTGGCGTTCAAAACATTTTTGAAGTCCCGATTCTAAGCCGTAAATCATGGCGCACTAAACTATCAAGTAGTCATCACATCGAGCTTGCTAAACGTTCATAACGTTTGCATCTGCTCCTGCAATAGGTCTGTCACCTAGCGGTGCATCAAGGACATAATTCTTCTGTGCAGCAATGAGGATAATCCTCAGATCACGGAACCAGTCCGCATCATTGCTACTATCATCTTTCAACTTAGTTTTCTCCAGGAACATATCAAAAATAAAACAGTGGAGCTATACGCGAGCTATTGATCTACAACATAATTTGCAAATACTACCAGGACTAATTTCATGATAAATTAAAGTTCAATTAATCATATTACTCAAGAACTCCCACTTAGATAGACATCTCTCTAATCATCTAAGTGATCACGTGATCCAAATCAACTAAACCATAACCGATCATCACATGAAATGGAGTAGTTTTCAATGGTGAACATCACTATGTTGATCATATCTACTATATGATTCACGCTCGACCTTTCGGTCTCATTGTTCCAAGGCCATATCTGCATATGTTAGGCTCGTCAAGTTTAACCCGAGTATTCTGCGTGTGCAAAACTGGCTTGCACCCGTTGTAGATGAACGTTGAGCTTATCACACCCGATCATCACGTGGTGTCTCGGCACTACGAACTTTGGCAACGGTGCATACTCAGGGAGAACACTTTTATCTTGAAATTTAGTGAGAGATCATCTTATAATGCTACCGTCAAACAAAGCAAAATAAGATGCATAAAGGATAAACATCACATGCAATCAATATAAGTGATATGATATGGCCATCATCATCTTGTGCTTGTGATCTCCATCTCCGAAGCACCGTCATGATCACCATCGTTACTGGCACGACACCTTGATCTCCATCATAGCATCGTTGTCGTCTCGCCAACTATTGCTTCTACGACTATCGCTACCGCTTAGTGATAAAGTAAAGCAATTACAGGGCGATTGCATTGCATACAATAAAGCGACAACCATATGGCTCCTGCCAGTTGCCGATAACTCAGTTACAAAACATGATCATCTCATACAATAAAATATAGCATCATGTCTTGACCATATCACATCATAACATGCCCTGCAAAAACAAGTTAGACGTCCTCTACTTTGTTGTTGCAAGTTTTACGTGGCTGCTACGGGCTGAGCAAGAACCGTTCTTACCTACGCATCAAAACCACAACGATAGTTCGTCAAGTTAGTGCTGTTTTAACCTTCACAAGGACCGGGCGTAGCCACACTCGGTTCAACTAAAGTTGGAGAAACTGACACCCGCTAGTCACCTGTGTGCAAAGCACGGCGGTAAAACCAGTCTCGCGTAAGCGTACGCGTAATGTCGGTCCAGGCCGCTTCATCCAACAATACCGCTGAACCAAAGTGTGACATGCTGGTAAGCAGTATGACTTGTATCGCCCACAACTCACTTGTGTTCTACTCGTGCATATAACATCTACGCATAAAATCAGGCTCGGATACCACTGTTGGGGAACGTAGTAATTTCAAAAAAATTCCTACGCACACACAGGATCATGGTGATGCATAGCAACGAGAGGGGAGAGTGTGTCCACGTACCCTCGTAGACCGAAAGCGGAAGCGTTAGCACAACGCGGTTGATGTAGTCATACGTCTTCACGATCCGACCGATCCAAGTACCGAACGCACGGCACCTCCGAGTTCAGCACACGTTCAACTCGATGACGTCTCGCGAGCTCCGATCCAGCAAAGCTTAACAGGAGAGTTTCGTCAGCACGACGGCGTGGTGACGGTGATGATGATGCTACCGACGCAGGGCTTCGCCTAAGCACCGCTACGATATGATCGAGGTGGATTATGGTGGAGGGGGGCACCGCACACGGCTAAGAGATCAATGATCAATTGTTGTCTCTATGGGGTGCCCCCTGGCCACGTATATAAAGGATGGAGGGAGGAGGAGGCCGGCCCTCATAGGGCGCGCCCAAGGTGTGGAGTCCTACTAGGACTCCCTAGTCCTAGTAGGATTCCACCTCCCACATGGAATAGGAAAAGGGAAAGGAGAAGGAGAAGGAAGGAAGGGGGCGCCCCCTTTCCCTAGTCCAATTCGGACCAGTCCATGGGGAAGGGGCGCAGCCACCCTTGAGGCCTTTCTCTCCTTTCCCGTATGGCCCATTAAGGCCCAATACGAATTCCCGTAACTCTCCGGTACTCCGAAAAATACCCGAATCACTCGGAACCTTTCCGATGTCCGAATATAGCCTTCCAATATATTGATCTTTATCTCTCGACCATTTCGAGACTCCTCGTCATGTCCCCGATCTCTTCTGAGACTCCGAACAAACTTCGGTCATCAAATCACATAAACTCATAATACCGATCGTCACCGAACTTTAAGCATGCGGATCCTACGGGTTCGAGAACTATGTAGACATGACCGAGACACGTCTCCGGTCAATAACCAATAGCGGAACCTGGATGCTCATATTGGCTCCCACATATTCTACGAAGATCTTTATCGGTCAAACCGCATAACAACATACGTTGTTCCCTTTGTCATCGGTATGTTACTTGCCCGAGATTCGATCGTCGGTATCTCAATACCTAGTTCAATCTCGTTACCGGCAAGTCTCTTTACTCATTCCGTAATACATCATCCAGCAACTAACTCATTAGTTACAATGCTTGCAAGGCTTATAGTGATGTGCATTACCGAGTGGGCCCAGAGATACCTCTTCGACAATCGGAGTGACAAATCCTAATCTCGAAATACGCCAACTCAACAAGTACCTTCGGAGACACCTGTAGAGCACCTTTATAATCACCCAGTTACATTGTGACGTTTGGTAGCACACAAAGTGTTCCTCCGGTAAACGGGAGTTGCATAATCTCATAGTCATAGGAACATGTATAAGTCATGAAGAAAGCAATAGCACCATACTAAACGATCAAGTGCTAAGCTAACGGAATGGGTCAAGTCAATCACATCATTCTCCTAATGATGTGATCCCGTTAATCAAATGACAGCTCATGTCTATGGTTAGGAAACATAACCATCTTTGATTAATGAGCTAGTCAAGTAGAGGCATACTAGTGACACTCTATTTTGTCTATGTATTCACACATGTACTAAGTTTCCGGTTAATACAATTCTAGCATGAATAATAAACATTTATCATGATATAAGGAAATATAAATAACAATTTTATTATTGCCTCTAGGGCATATTTCCTTCAGCAACTTCAACAATAGTATATTTGATATACGTGTTATTGATGTGTACCTTACTAGTACTCCTAGTAGCACATGGGTATTAGATACTGGTTCAGTTGCTAATATTGGTAACTCGAAACAAAAGCTACGGAATAAACGGATACTAGCTAAGGGTGAGGTGACGATGTGTGTTGGAAGTGTTTCCAAGGTTGATGTGATCACCATCGCACGCTCCCTCTACCTTCGGGATTAGTGTTGAACCTAGATAAATGTTATTTGGTGTCTGCATTGAGCATGAACATGATTAGATTGTGTTTATTGCAATACGATTGTTCATTTAAATCAGAGAATAATGGTTATTCTATTTACATGAATAATACCTTCTATGGTCATGCACCCAAGGTGAATGGTTTATTGAATCTCGATCGTAGTGATACACATGTTCATAACATTGAGGCCAAAAGATGTAGAGTTGATAATGATAATACCACTTTCTTGTGGCGCTGCCGCTTAGGTCATGTTGGTGTAAAGCGCATGAAGAAACTCCATGCTGATGGACTTTTGGAGTCACTTGATTTTGAATCACTTGACACATGCGAACCATGCCTCGTGGGCAAGATGACTAAAACCCCGTTTTCCGGAACAATGGAGCGAGCAAACAACTTGTTGGAAATAATACATACTGATGTATGCGGTCCAATGAGCGTTGAGGCTCGCGGTGGCTATCGTTATGTTCTCACCCTCACTGATGACTTAAGTAGATATGGGTATGTCTACTTAATGAAACACAAGTCTGAGACCTTTGAAAAGTTCAAGGAATTTCATAGTGAGGTAGAGAATCAACGTGACAGGAAAAAAAAGTTCTTACGATCAGATCGTGGAGGAGAATACTTGAGTCACGAGTTTGGCACGCACTTAAGGAAATGTGGAATTGTTTCACAACTCACGCCGCCTGGAACACCTCAACGAAATGGTGTGTCCGAACGTCGTAATCGCACTCTATTAGATATGGTGCGATCTATGATGTCTCTTACCGATCTACCGCTATCATTTTGGGGTTATGCTTTAGAGACAGCCACATTCACTTTAAATAGGGCACCGTCTAAATCCATTGAGATGACACCGTATGAATTATGGTTTGGGAAGAAACCTAAGCTGTCGTTTCTGAAATTTTGGGGATGCGATGCTTATGTCAAGAAACTTCAACCTGAAAAGCTCGAACCCAAATCAGAAAAATGTGCCTTCATAGGATACCCTAAGGAAACTATTGGGTATACCTTCTACCTCAGATCCAGAGGCAAGATCTTTGTTGCCAAGAATGGATCCTTTCTAGAGAAAGAGTTTCTCTCGAAAGAAGAAAGTGGGAGGAAAGTAGAACTTGACGAGGTACCCCCTCTTGAACCGGAGAGTAGCGCAGCTCAGGAAGATGTTTCTGTGGTGCCTGCACCGACTAGAGAGGAAGTTAATGATGATGATCATGAAACTTCGGATCAAGTTGCTACTGAACTTCGTAGGTCCACGAGGACACGTTCCGCGCCAGAGTGGTACGGCAACCCTGTCCTGGAAATCATGTTGTTAGACAACTGTGAACCTTCGAACTATGAAGAAGCGATGGCGGGCCCGGATTCCAACAAATGGCTTGAAGCCATGAAATCCGAGATAGGATCCATGTATGAAAACAAAGTATGGACTTTGACAGACTTGCCTGATGATCGGCAAGCCATAGAGAATAAGTGGATCTTTAAGAAGAAGACTGACACGGATGGTAATGTGACCGTCTATAAGGCTCGGCTTGTCGCTAAGGGTTATCGACAAGTTCAAGGGGTTGACTACGATGAGACCTTCTCACCCGTAGCGAAGCTGAAGTCCGTCCGAATCATGTTAGCAATTGCCCCATTCTATGATTATGAGATCTGGCAAATGGACGTCAAAACGGCATTCCTTAATGGTTTCCTTAATGAAGAATTGTATATGATGCAGCCGGAAGGTTTTGTCGATCCTAAGAATGCTGACAAGGTATGCAAGCTCCAGCGCTCCATCTATGGGCTGGTGCAAGCATCTCGGAGTTGGAACATTTGCTTTGATGAAATGATTAAAGCGTTTGGGTTTATACAGACTTATGGAGAAGCCTATATTTACAAGAAAGTGAGTGGGAGCTCTGTAGCATTTCTCATATTATATGTGGATGACATACTATTGATGGGAAATGATATAGAACTTTTGGAAAGCATAAAGGCCTACTTGAATAAGTGTTTTTTCAATGAAGGACCTTGGAGAAGCTGCTTACATATTAGGCATCAAGATCTATAGAGATAGATCGAGACGCCTCATTGGCCTTTCACAAAGCACATACCTTGACAAGATATTGAAGAAGTTCAATATGGATCAGTCCAAGAAGGGGTTCTTGCCTGTATTGCAAGGTGTGAGATTGAGCACAGCTCAACGCCCGACCTCGGCGGCAGAAAGAGAAAAGATGAGTGTCATCCCCTATGCCTCGGCCATAGGCTCTATTATGTATGCCATGCTGTGCACCAGACCTGATGTGAACCGTGCCATAAGTTTGGTAGGGAGGTACCAAAGTGATCCCGGTATGGAACACTGGACAGCGGTCAAGAATATCCTGAAGTACCTGAAAAGGACTAAGGATATGTTTCTCGTTTATGGAGGTGCCGAAGAGCTCGTCGTAAAGGGTTACATCGACGCTAGCTTTGACACAGATCTGGATGACTCCAAGTCACAAACCGGATACGTGTATATTTTGAATGGTGGGGCAGTCAGCTGGTGCAGTTGCAAGCAAAGCGTCGTGGCAGGATCTACATGTGAAGCGGAGTACATAGCTGCTTCGGAAGCAGCGCATGAAGGAGTCTGGATGAAGGAGTTTATCACCGACCTAGGAGTGGTTCCCAATGCGTCGGGCCAGATGACTCTCTTCTGTGACAACACTGGAGCTATTGCCATTGCCAAGGAGCCCAGGTTTCACAAGAAGACCAAGCACATCAAGCGCCGCTTCAACTCCATTCGTGAATATATTCAAGATGGAGATATAGATATTTGTAAAGTACATACGGATCTGAATGTCGCAGATCCGTTGACTAAACCTCTTCCACGAGCAAAACATGATCAACACCAGAACTCTATGGGTGTTCGATTCATCACAATGTAACTAGATTATTGACTCTAGTGCAAGTGGGAGACTGTTGGAAATATGCCTTAGAGGCAATAATAAAATGGTTATTATTATATTTCCTTGTTCATGATAATTGTCTATTGTTCATGCTATAATTGTATTAACCGGAAACCGTAATACATGTGTGAATACATAGATCACAACATGTCCCTAGTGAGCCTCTAGTTGACTAGCTCGTTGATCAATAGATGGTTGTGGTTTCCTGACCATGGACATTGGATGTCGTTGATAACGGGATCACGTCATTAGGAGAATGATGTGATGGACAAGACCCAATCCTAAGCATAGCACAAGATCGTGTAGTTCGTTTGCTAGAGCTTTTCTAATGTCAAGTATCATTTCCTTAGACCATGAGATTGTGTAACTCCCGGATGCCGTAGGAATGCTTTGGGTGTATCAAACGTCACAATGTAACTGGGTGACTATAAAGGTGCACTACAGGTATCTCCGAAAGTGTCTGTTGGGTTGGCACGAATCGAGACTGGGATTTGTCACTCCGTACGACGGAGAGGTATCTCTGGGCCCACTCGGTAATGCATCATCATAATGAGCTCAATGTGACTAAGGAGTTAGTCACGGGATCATGCGTTATGGAACGAGTAAAGAGACTTGCCGGTAACGAGATTGAACGAGGTATGAGGATACCGACGATCGAATCTCGGGCAAGTAACATACCGATGGACAAAGGGAATTGTATACGGGATTGATTGAATCCCCGACATCGTGGTTCATCCGATGAGATCATCGTGGAACATGTGGGAGCCAACATGGGTATCCAGATCCCGCTGTTGGTTATTGACCGGAGAGATGTCTCGGTCATGTCTGCATGGTTCCCGAACCCGTAGGGTCTACACACTTAAGGTTCGGTGACGCTAGAGTTGTTATGGGAAATTGTATGTGGTTACCGAAGGTTGTTCGGAGTCCCGGATGAGATCCCGGACGTCACGAGGAGTTCCGGAATGGTCCGGAGGTGAAGATTTATATATGGGAAGTCCAGTTTCAGTCGCCGGAATGGTTTCGGGGGTTATCGGTATTGTACCGGGACCACCGAAAGGTGTTCGGGGGTCCACCAGGTGGGGCCACCTGCCCCGGAGGGCCTAGTGGGCTGAATATGGGTGGGGAACAGCCCCTTAGTGGGCTGGTGCGCCCCCCCAAGGGCCCAAGGCGCCTAGGGTTGGAAACCCTAGGGGAGGGGGCGCCTCCCACCTTGCTTGGGGGGCAAGTTTCCCCCTCCTGGCCGCCGCCCCCCCCTCTAGATGCATCTAAGGGGGCCGGCCCCCTCTCCCCTCACCCTATAAATAGAAAGGGGGTGGGAGGGCAGCCGCACCCCTTCCCTGGCGCAGCCCTTCCCCCTCTCCAACACCTCCTCCTCCTCCGCAGTGCTTGGCGAAGCCCTGTCGGAGAACCACGAGCTCCTCCACCACCACGCCGTCGTGCTGCCGGAGTTCTCCCTCAACTTCTCCTTCCCCCTTGCTGGATCAAGAAGGAGGAGACGTCCCGGGCCTGTACGTGTGTTGAACGCGGAGGCACCGTCCGTTAGGCGCTTGGATCGGATCTTCCGCGATTTGAATCGCCGCGAGTACGACTCCATCAACCGCGTTCTTGTAACACTTCCGCTTAGCAATCTTCAAGGGTATGAAGATGCACTCCCTCTCTCTCTTTGCTAGCATCTCCTAGATTGATCTTGTGTGGCGCCCCCGACTCAATCATACACTAATCATACACGCAAACGTGTACGATCAAGCACAGGGACTCACGGGAAGATATCACAACACAACTCTAACACAATTTAAACGGAGGTCCACAATATTACAGGCCAGGGATCCGAAGATCCGAATACATAAGTCAGTCATACAAATATTATCTGAGTACAGACATAGTTAGACAAGTTTTGCCTTAAGAAGGCTAGCACAAACAGCGACACTAGATCGAAAGGCGTTGGCCTCCTGCCTGGGAGCCTCCGATCCTACTCCTGGTCAGCTGGCTCGATCCAGTAGTAAGTACCCTCTGGACCCTCCTGGTAGTAGGCTCCGGTGGTGGCATCTGGCTCCTGGACTCCATCGTCTGATGTATCACCAAGGTGGGGTATATGGGGAAAAGAGAAAGTAAAGCAACCGTGAGTACTCATCCGAAGTACTCAGCAAGCAAGGATCTATACTACATATGCAACATTATCAATGGAGAAAGGCTGTATATGTGGATTGGGCTGCAGAAATGCCAGAATAGAGAGAAGGCCTAGTCCTATCGAAGGCTAGCATCTTCAAACATCTTCACGAAGCCATCATCTTGCAGCAGTAGAAGAGAGTAGAATAGCATTTTATTTAGCAAACATGTTGAAGTACAGCTTAAAGATCCTTCCTCGACTCCCAAGCGAGAAAGCAATCCCGAAGCTTCAATTAAGTAACAAGTATCCAGTTTAAGTAGTAGATCGGGATACACAAACTGAGTGTCCTTTACCGTAGGACCGGCTATCGATAGAAGATTCATCCCTGCAGGGGTGCACTACTGTTACCCAACACGCTCGATCAACTCTGGCCGGACATACTTGCTGGGTAATGCCCGTCCTCGGAAGATCAACACAAAGCAGCGCTCTACCTAGGCTCGGCAGAGAGGTCAGCACGCCGGACTAACCTATGCACCCAGAGGTCTCGGGCCATCGCCCTGGGCACCCTACGCGTTGCGAGACTGGCCGGGGTGCAGGCGCGACACTGAACTCGTCAGTGAAGTATCCAGCCCAATCCCGACAATCAGCCCGCACGGTGAATCGTGACGTCAGACGAGCTTTCGGAGAAACGTACTTCGCAGAGGGTCCCATAACCATCATCCCGCGTGGTGGTAGTGCGTATAGGGCACGTCGACCCACTCAGATCACACACCCAAATCCAATAGGCTCAATTAGTATCACGCGGAGACAATCAGAGTCTCTGATGCTCCGCCACAATGTCACTCTCGAGTGCCCTTCCGGCACACCCGAAATCATAGATCCCCAGCGGGTACCCACCAGGGTGGACCCGCCTGTAACAGAGGTCAAGTAATCGTGTGGTCATAACATCAAGGGGGAAACCCGAGGAATCACCCTCGGCGGATTCCACTCGACGAAATCATCAGGGTGAACGTATGAGGTATCACCCTCGAGGTTCACACTGAGGGTTGCACGACAGAGTCGTATCGGAAGTGGAGAAGGAGGAATCACCCTCGATGACCACGACCGAACAGCTACACTGCAGAGTATTCATCCGGAGTGCGTTACGAGGTATCACCCTCGGCACTCGATAGTAACTATGCAGAGTCGTACAACTAAGGGGGAGTGAAGTGAGGTGTCGGTCTCTGGTCGACGATCACGTTGTTCGAGTCGTCGATGATCAAGCCGGGGCAACAAGGGAAAAGTGGTGGGGTCACTGATGGTTCATTCCAACCTAAACTAAACAGTTTATCATAGGCAGGTAAGGTAGCAATGAACAGGTTACAACAGCAGGCTATGCATCAGAATAGGAGCATACATTAACAGTAGCAAAATCTAATGCAAGCAGGAGAATAGAGTGGGCGATATCTGGAATGCTCAAGGGGGGGGGGGGGCTTGCCTGGTTTGCTCTGGCAAGGAAGGGGTCGTCAACGGGCTGCTCGTCGGTAGGGTAGTCGTATCCTGGTGCAGCGTCGTCGGTCTCAGCGTCTATCGAGAGAGAAAAGGAGGGGGAGAGAAACAATAAATTCACGGCAATAATGCAAACAACATGTATGACATGCCTAAATGATATGCCGGGGTGTTCTACTGCCTAACTAAATGATTTAGTTAATTTAGGAATTTATTTGGATTTATTTAATTAAAGTTGGGCACTATTCATTTACTGAAAACGGTCTAAAAGTTCAATGTTCTTATAGCTGCGGGCGTCTGCCGGGAATACGGAGGACGTATTCGGGTTCGTATCGAAATTCTGAGCAAGTTTCATATATAAATTATTTTCATCGGAGTTACGGTTTATTTAATATGATTTTCTAAAGTTTAAAACATTTTCTAAATTTATTTATTTATTTAAATTCGAATTATCCAGAATAGTGAATGATGACATCAGCATGAGGTCAGGGTGACGTCAGCAGGTCAACTCTGGCTGACCAGAGTCAAACCTGACAGGTGGGACCCACATGTCATACACTGTGGCTTAATCAGAGAGGTTAATTTAATTATTTGAGTTAATTAACAGGTGGGGCCCAGCAGTCAGTGACTGATTAGTATTTAATTAACTAATTAACAAATTTTCTATTTATTTAAATTCATTTAAGCGACCGGGCCCCACATGTCAGTGAGACCGGGCGGCCATGTCAGCGTTGACCCCGGTCAACGGGGTCAAAGGGGCCCGCGGGGCCCCACAGTCAGTGGCACAGGGCGGGACCCACCGGTGCCACGTCGGCGGTGGCCAGCGACGCGCCGGAGTATCTCCGGCGAACCAAAACGCAGCGGCGCGAGTCGGGCTTGGCTAGGGTTTCGCCTACGGTGGGTCTCAGGGGCTGGGGCAGGTCGCGTTCGACGCGGCTCATCGTCGCGCATCGAATGGCGGCGGTGCGGGGTGCTGGGGAGGCCGGAGCTGAGCGCCAGGAGCTCGTCGGCGGCGAGGTTCTCGGGTGAACTACGGGATCGACAAAACGGCGCTCGTTCAAGCGTTGTGAGGAGCTAGGCGGGGTCCATGCGACGCGACGAAGCAAATGGGCAGCAGCACATGACCAAATGGTCGCCGGACGGTCGCCGGCGACGAGGTCCGCGGCGGTGGGCGTGGCCTAACGCGGAGCGGTGGCTACGGTACGCTAGCGAGCTAATGGAGAGGGGGAGGAGGAGCAGGAGCTCACAGTGGGGAGTAGCCATTCAGAGCGGGCGCGGGGAAGGCGTGGTGCAGCCAGAATCGACGGCGGACGGTGGCGGGGATCCGAGGAAGAAGACGACGCAGGCCGGCGATGCAGAGGTGTTCGGCTTCGGTTCGTCAGCGCAGGAGGCGTAGAGAAGCACGGCGGAGCACGGCGGAGCTCGTGGGCACGTCGCAGTGGCGAGGCAGAGGCGGTGGCTACGCGGGCGATGGAGCAATGGCGATGGCCGCGTCGGCCATGGCGGTAAGCGAGCGAGGGAGGGGAAGGAGTGGGGCGAGGGAGGCACCAGAGGGCTGCGGGGCTCGCCCTTATCCTCGCGGCGGGCGCGGCGCGTTGTCGAGCAGGGGGGGAGGGGGGGCCGGGTGCGTGCGTGCGGCGCGCGCGGGGTGTTCGACAGCGAGGCGAGGAGCAGTGCGGGAGGTGGGGGACAGTGCGGGACGGGCTGGGCCGGCGCTGTAGCAAGCAGGCCTAAGTGCACAGTAGCGCGTTTAGGCCTTTTCCCTTTTCTCTTTTCTGTTTCTTTTTCATTTCTGTTCTGTTAATTGTTTAGGCCCCAAATGGATTTTGTAAAAAGTGTGAGCTAGTACTTAAATACCAGTGCACTATACCCTAACACCAAAAACTAGTTTGGGCAAAACATCATTTCATATTCGATCTAGATTAATTAAAAGGCTTGTAGATATTATTTCCAGCCACTGTTAAAAGAGGTTTGGGTCACCTAATTAATTTATTAAATGTTGGTTACAATTTTAGAATGGTCTCTGCTATATTTGTTATTTACTGAACATTTTAGTTTTTATGTTGGGCAACTTTTATATTTCACTTTCATTTAAATTTGAATTTGACTTAGGAGTTGAAATGCAATATGATGCAAATGATGATTATGCACTGTTAATCATGCTAACATGTCATTATCAAAAGTGATTACTGTTGCTAATCACCGGGGGTGTTACAATTCTCCTCATCTATTAAGAATTCTCATCCCGAGAATTAAGAGGAAGACTGAAAGAAAGAGGGGTATTCTTCACGAAGACGATCCTCGCGTTCCCAAGTGGCCTCATCTTCAGAATGATTTGACCACTGAACCTTGAGGAATTTGATTGACTTTTGACGAGTCCGACGTTCAGCTTCATCAAGAACACGGATGGGATATTCTGGATAAGACAGATCTTCCCGTAATTCAAGCACTTCATGATCCACAGCTCTAATAGGATCCTTGAAGCAGCGACGGAGTTGGGATACATGAAAGACATCATGTACTTGTGAAAGATTTGGCGGCAACTGCAATTGATATGCCACTTCTCCTCGACGGGCAAGAATACGGAACGGGCCAATGTAGCGAGGAGCTACTTGCCTTTGATTCCGAACCGATGAGTGCCTTTCAATGGAGTGACGCGGAGGTAAGCTTGCTCGCCAGGTTGATAGACTATTTCCTGGTGCTTTCGGTCATAGTTGCTCTTCTGACGAGACTGAGCAGCTTTCAAATGTTCACGAACAATGCGGACTTGGTCTTCTGCTTGCTGAATAATGTCCGGTCCGACGAGTGAGCGTTCCCCAGTTTCTGACCAATTCAGAGGGGTTCGACACTTACGACCGTATAGAACTTCAAACGGTGCCATCTTCAGACTAGCTTGATAGCTATTGTTGTAAGAGAATTAGGCATACGGGAGAGATTCCTCCCATTTCTTACCGAAGGATATGACGCAAGCTCGAAGCATATCTTCGAGCACTTGATTAACTCGTTCAACTTGACCCTGTGACTGAGGGTGAAAAGCGGTACTGAACGACAGATGTGTTCCCATAGCTTCTTGGAAACTATTCCAGAATCTGGAGGTGAAGAGGCTGCCACGATCAGAACCGATCTCCAACGAAACACCGTGGAGTGACACAATTCGGGAAACATACAAGTCTGCTAACTAGCTAGCAGTGATTGTCTCTTTAACTGGCAGAAAGTGAGCAACCTTGGAGAATCGGTCAATGACGACAAATATAGCATCATTACCCTTCTGGGATTTGGGAAAACCAGCAATGAAATCCATTTGGACCTTGTCCCATTTCCATTCAGGAATTGCAAGGGGTTGCAGAGTTCCAGCGGGCCTTTGATGTTGAGCTTTAACGCGGCGGCAAACGTCACACTCAGAAACATAACGAGCAATATCTCGCTTCATATTAGGCCACCAGTATCTCTGACAAATGTCACGGTACATCTTTGTGCTACCAGGATGAATTGACAGAGGAGTGTCATGAGCTTCCATCATAACGTGTTCTCTCTCATCTTTGAACTTAGGTACGAAGAGACGGTGTTGGAAAAATCGGATCCCATCATTATCAAGATGGAACTCCGACGGTTTTCCTTTTTCAAGGTACCGCTTGATCCTTTCAACTTCAGAGTCATACCGTTGCATAGTCTTGATGCTGTGTTCTAAATCTGGTTCGACAACGAGGGTATTGAGATAACCCTGTGGAACAATATGGAGGTTCAATTTGCAAAACTCTTCATAAAGAAGAGGTTGTGATTCCTGAACCATATGGTTGCTGCAATAAGCCTTGCGGCTCAAAGCATCGGCCATTACATTTGCCTTGCCAGGGGTGTATGAGATATTCATATCATAATCGGCTATTGTCTCGAGCCATCTTTGTTGACGAAGGTTCAGATCTGGTTGAGTATATAAATACTTCAAACTTTGATGATCCGTATATATCTCGCAACGGTTACCGAGAAGGTAATGTCGCCATAGCTTCAGGGCATAAATAACCGCAGAAAGTTTGAGATCGTGCACTGGGTAATTTTCTTCGTGAGGACGCAATTGTCGGGAGGTATAAGCAATCACCTTGCGTTCTTGCATTAGGACGCAGCCTAATCCTTGACGGGAGGCATCGCAGTATATCACGAAATCCTTTTGGGAATCCGGGGGTGCTAATACTGGGGCAGATGTCAATTTATCTTTTAGTGTCTGAAAGCTTTCTTGACATTCTTCTGTCTACTCAAATTTAACACCTTTGTGAAGCAGATTCGTCAATGGTTTTGCAAACTTGGAAAAGTTCTCAACGAATCGACGGCAATAACTAGCAAGTCCGAGAAAACTTCTAACTTGCTTGACATTCTTCGGGGGAGTCCAGTCAAGAATAGCCTGAACTCGTTCGGGGTTAACAGCAATTCCATCCTTAGAAATCACATGTCCAAGGTAAGTTACTTCAGAAAGCCAAAATTCACATTTGGAATACTTGGCATACAACTGGTGTTCTCGAAGCCTTTCTAGTACCAAACGGAGGTGTTCAGCATGTTCTTCTTTATTCTTAGAATAAACCAGGATATCATCCAAATATACCACGACGAATTTGTCGAGGTAATCCATGAATATATAATTCATCAAACGGGAGAAAGTTGCTGGAGCATTCGTTAGGCCAAATGACATGACGGTGTATTCATAGGAGCCATAACGAGTGACGAATGCAGTCTTGGGAATATCCTCTTCACGGACACGGATCTGGTGATAACCCAACCTCAGGTCGAGTTTAGAGAACACCGACGATCCAGCGAGTTGATCATAAAGATCATTGATCCGGGGCAGTGGGTATTTATTCTGGATTGTGGCTTGGTTAATGGGCCGATAATCCTGAACCAAACGGTTAGTTCCATCCTTCTTCTTAACGAAGAGTGAAGGTGCTCCCCAAGCAGAGGAACTGGGGCGGATGAAACCACTCTTAAGTGACTTGTCGATTTCTTCCTTAAGCTCGAGTAGATGATGCGGAGGCATCTTATAAGGTCGCTTGGCAATAGGGACGGTGCCAGGCTTCAAGTCGATGACAAACTCAACAGCTCTAGCCGGGGGTATTCCTGGAAGTTCTTCTGGAAAGACGTCTGGAAAATCTCGAACGACAGGAACGTTCTCGATCCCTTCCAGAGGTGAGGCGTTCAAAGCATTCAGAGCATATATCTGAGCTTCAGCGTCCCGAGTAATGCGGGCGGTATAATTCACTATCTCATCGGTGGGGTGAAGAAGTTGGACGACTTTAGTGGCACAATTGATCGAAGCAATGTGAGCTTTCAACCAATCCATTCCAAGTATAAGGTCTATGGTGGAAGACTTCAGGACGATGGGCGATGCAAGGAATTCCAATCCTTTAATTTCGACGGTAACATCAGGTGCTATTACGTCAGCATGACAGTGACCTCCGGGAGTTTTAATGACTAACGGAGTATGCATTTTCTCATATCGAATGCCATGCAGAAATGCAAATTTTCCAGAGATGAATGAATGTGATGCTCCTGAATCAAATAAAACAGAAGCAGGTACTGAATTAACAAGAAGGGTACCCATCACAGTAGCAGGTTGATCCTGGACTTCTTCAATGTCAATGTTGTAGGCGTGTCCACGACCATGTGCAGCAGACCCAGTATTATAGTTGCGGGTCTGGTTGTTGCCATGACCATTGCCACGGCCAGCACGGGGAAAGGCTAACTGATTCTGATTCTGGCGGCAGTCTTTAGCCTGGTGTCCTGGTTTGCGGCACTTGAAGCACAGACCATCTTCAGGACGAAGAGGAGCATTGTTTTGAATAGCTTGAGTTTTTGGCTGCCTCGGTGGTGGAGGAGGCAGACGTGGTGCAGCATAGTTGTTCTTTGGCGCAGAGATATTGGAACAGAATGCATTGTTGGGGATCCAAACTCGACGCTTCGATGCCGAGCCCGAAGATGAGCCAGCATCACGATAGCGCTTCTGCGAGTCCTTGTATTCCATCTGAGCGGTCTCAACAAGAATAGCCTTGTTCGTCAGAGTTGAAAAGTCATTGAAGTCTTGAGCAGCTAGTGCAAGCTTGAGGTCGGGGTGTAGTCCATTACGGAACTTCTCTTGTCTGCGTGCATCTGTAGCGATGTCTTCTTCAGCATAGCGGGAGAGGTCTAGAAATTCCCGCTGATAAGCTTCAACGGTCTTATTGCCCTGAGTGAGGTTACGGAACTGGGTCTTCATGCGTTCCATAATTGCCTGAGGGATGTAACGTGTACGGAAAGCAGCCTGGAACTCATACCAGGTGATGACTGTTTCAACAGGCAGAGTACGCTTGTGTGTGTCCCACCATTGAGCTACGGGGCCCTTTAAGAAAAAGGCCGCGAAGTTGACGTAGTTGGTAGGGGCGACATTAGCTGACTCCATCTCGTGAGTGATGTCGCGGAGCCAGTCATCGGCATCCAGGGGCTTGTCTGAGTTGCGGAACTGCATTGGGTTTAGTCGCGTAAACTCTGTCAAAGTTATTGAAGCTGGGTTCTGGTTCTGGTTGTTCTGATGCGGAAATTGAGCCATGATTCCAACCATGAACTGGCGGTTAAGCTCAAACTGTTGCAACATAGCCGCCATATAGTCTGGCGGTGGTGGGCGCGAACAGCGGGTAGCAACTGCGTCATAGCATCGTAGAGACGTGCTCGAGTGGCAACCAACTCGACGGCAAGAGCCCGAACAGTGCGATCCAGAGCCTGAGTGCACTGAATCAGAACGCGCGGGTCATAGCGACGAGGCTCGAACGGGGCACAGATAGCTGTGTAGTATCCAGTAGCATCTCCAGCAGGGGCATACGAAATGTATCGGAACTCAGAGTCATCCAAGATATCGCTGAACTGTCCTCGGAGACATGCGACGGCAGAGTAGGCGGCATCATGGACTGCCATCTCAATCGTCATGCCGATACCGTGGAAAAGGTGTAGCTCGATGTCTG
Organism: Thinopyrum elongatum; assembly: GCA_011799875.1. NCBI lineage: Eukaryota > Viridiplantae > Streptophyta > Magnoliopsida > Poales > Poaceae > Thinopyrum > Thinopyrum elongatum. Next base: position 235,931,542 of record CM022297.1, read on the forward strand.
AGTCATTCTGCTGATCATAGATACGAACATCAGCATGGTACTGCTCCTGATTGAACTCGCGGTAATCCTCGTAAACCAAGTACTCAGGGTACCAACGGTAGCCAAGTCTGGTCATGAGAGCGATCAGGACAGCTGGAAACCCAGGGGCATTACGAGCCCAAGTGCGAAGCACAAGCTGTGTCGTAGGACGTGGTGGAAACAAACGGTCCATCTGAAACAGAGGAAATTCAGATTTGTCAAATGACAATGAGAAGTTTAACACAACTCGGAGAGAAAGGTCAGACATCCAGCTCTCCGGGTAGATGGGATTTACGAGATCCTAAGTGTCGGCGTTAGTAAAATTTATTTAACCCGAGTAGAAGAGAGATCAGAGTCCCAGAGTATAGACGAGGAATAAAAGATCCTAATACCACCCAGTTGGCGACGTGGGTCCGTAAGCCACACAGCCAAGTTAGTAAATTAGTTTTTCGATGTCTAGACTCAACTTCAGCCAAGGAATTGGAAGGGGGCTTCCTACAGGCAGTCGGCTCTGATACCAACTTGTGGCGCCCCCGACTCAATCGTACACTAATCATACACGCAAACGTGTACGATCAAGCACAGGGACTCACGGGAAGATATCACAACACAACTCTAACACAATTTAAACGGAGGTCCACAATATTACAGACCAGGGATCCGAAGATCCGAATACATAAGTCAGTCATACAAATATTATCTGAGTACAGACATAGTTAGACAAGTTTTGCCTTAAGAAGGCTAGCACAAACAGCGACACTAGATCGAAAGGCGTTGGCCTCCTGCCTGGGAGCCTCCGATCCTACTCCTGGTTAGCTGGCTCGATCCAGTAGTAAGTACCCTCTGGACCCTCCTGGTAGTAGGCTCCGGTGGTGGCATCTGGCTCCTGGACTCCATCGTCTGATGTATCACCAAGGTGGGGTATATGGGGAAAAGAGAAAGTAAAGCAACCGTGAGTACTCATCCGAAGTACTCAGCAAGCAAGGATCTATACTACATATGCAACATTATCAATGGAGAAAGGCTGTATATGTGGATTGGGCTGCAGAAATGCCAGAATAGAGAGAAGGCCTAGTCCTATCGAAGGCTAGCATCTTCAAACATCTTCACGAAGCCATCATCTTGCAGCAGTAGAAGAGAGTAGAATAGCATTTTATTTAGCAAACATGTTGAAGTACAGCTTAAAGATCCTTCCTCGACTCCCAAGCGAGAAAGCGATCCCGAAGCTTCAATTAAGTAACAAGTATCCAGTTTAAGTAGTAGATCGGGATACACAAACTGAGCGTCCTTTACCGTAGGACCGGCTATCGATAGAAGATTCATCCCTGCAGGGGTGCACTACTGTTACCCAACACGCTCGATCAACTCTGGCCGGACATACTTGCTGGGTAATGCCCGTCCTCGGAAGATCAACACAAAGCAGCGCTCTACCTAGGCTCGGCAGAGAGGTCAGCACGCCGAACTAACCTATGCACCCAGAGGTCTCGAGCCATCGCCCTGGGCACCCTGCGCGTTGCGAGACTGGCCGGGGTGCAGGCGCGACACTGAACTCGTCAGTGAAGTATCCAGCCCAATCCCGACAATCAGCCCGCACGGTGAATCGTGACGTTAGACGAGCTTTCGGAGAAACGTACTTCGCAGAGGGTCCCATAACCATTATCCCGCGTGGTGGTAGTGCGTATAGGGCACGTCGACCCACTCAGATCACACACCCAAATCCAATAGGCTCAATTAGTATCACGCGGAGACAATCAGAGTCTCTGATGCTCCGCCACGATGTCACTCTCGAGTGCCCTTCCGGCACACCCAAAATCATAGATCCCCAGCGGGTACCCACCAGGGTGGACCCGCCTGTAACAGAGGTCAAGTAATCGTGTGGTCATAACATCAAGGGGGAAACCCGAGGAATCACCCTCGGCGGATTCCACTCGACGAAATCATCAGGGTGAACGTATGAGGTATCACCCTCGAGGTTCACACTGAGGGTTGCACGACAGAGTCGTATCGGAAGTGGAGAAGGAGGAATCACCCTCGATGACCACGACCGAACAGCTACACTGCAGAGTATTCATCCGGAGTGCGTTACGAGGTATCACCCTCGGCACTCGATAGTAACTATGCAGAGTCGTACAACTAAGGGGGAGTGAAGTGAGGTGTCGGTCTCTGGTCGACGATCACGTTGTTCGAGTCGTCGATGATCAAGCCGGGGCAACAAGCGAAAAGTGGTGGGGTCACTGATGGTTCATTCCAACCTAAACTAAACAGTTTATCATAGGCAGGTAAGGTAGCAATGAACAGGTTACAACAGCAGGCTATGCATCAGAATAGGAGCATACATTAACAGTAGCAAAATCTAATGCAAGCAGGAGAATAGAGTGGGCGATATCTGGAATGCTCAAGGGGGGGGGGGCTTGCCTGGTTGCTCTGGCAAGAGAGAGGGGTCGTCAACGGGCTGCTCGTCGGTAGGGTAGTCGTATCCTGGTGCAGCGTCGTCGGTCTCAGCGTCTATCGAGAGAGAGAAGGAAGGGAGAGAAACAATAAATTCACGGCAATAATGCAAACAACATGTATGACATGCCTAAATGATATGCCGGGGTGTTCTACTGCCTAACTAAATGATTTAGTTAATTTAGGAATTTATTTGGATTTATTTAATTAAAGTTGGGCACTATTCATTTACTGAAAACGGTCTAAAAGTTCAATGTTCTTATAGCTGCGAGCGTCTGATGGGAATACGGAGGACGTATTCGGGTTCGTATCGAAATTCTGAGCAAGTTTCATATATAAATTATTTTCATCGGAGTTACGGTTTATTTAATATGATTTTCTAAAGTTTAAAACATTTTCTGAATTTATTTATTAATTTAAATTTGAATTATCCAGAATAGTGAATGATGACGTCAGCATGAGGTCAGGGTGACGTCAGCAGGTCAACTCTGGCTGACCAGAGTCAAACCTGACAGGTGGGACCCACATGTCATACACTGTGGCTTAATCAGAGAGGTTAATTTAATTATTTGAGTTAATTAACAGGTGGGGCCCAGCAGTCAGTGACTGATTAGTATTTAATTAACTAATTAACAGATTTTCTATTTATTTAAATTCATTTAAGCGACCGGGCCCCACATGTCAGTGAGACCGGGCGGCCACGTCAGCGTTGACCCCGGTCAACGGGGTCAAAGGGGCCCGCGGGGCCCCACAGTCAGTGGCACAGGGCGGGACCCACCGGTGCCACGTCGGCGGTGGCCGGCGACGCGCCGGAGTAGCTCCGGCGAATCAAAACGCGGCGGCGCGAGTCGGGCTTGGCTCGGGTTTCGCCTACGGTGGGTCTCAGGGGCTGGGGCAGGTCGCGTTCGACGCGACTCGTCGTCGCGCGTCGAATGGCGGCGGTGCGGGGTGCTGGGGAGGCCGGAGCTGAGCGCCAGGAGCTCGTCGGCGGCGAGGTTCTCGGGCGAACTACGTGATCGACAAAACGACGCTCGTTCAAGCGTTGTGAGGAGCTAGGCGGGGTCCATGCGACGCGGCGAAGCAAATGGGCAGCAGCACATGACCTAAGGCGGAGCGGTGGCTACGGTACGCTAGCGAGCTAATGGAGAGGGGGAGGAGGAGCAGGAGCTCACAGTGGGGCGTAGCCGTTCAGAGCGGGCGCGGGGAAGGCGTGGTGCAGCCAGAATCGACGGCGAACGATGGCGGGGATCCGAGGAAGAAGACGACGCAGGCCGGCGATGCAGAGGCGTTCGGCTTCGGTTCGTCGGCGCAGGAGGCGTAGAGGAGCACGGCGGAGCTCGTGGGCACGTCGCAGTGGCGAGGCAGAGGCGGTGGCTACGCGGGCGATGGAGCAATGGCGATGGCCGCGTCGGCCATGGCGGTAAGCGAGCGAGGGAGGGGAAGGAGTGGGGCGAGGGAGGCACCAGAGGGCTGCGGGGCTCGCCCTTATCCTCGCGGCGGGCGCGGCGCGTTGCCGAGCAGGGGGAGAGGGGGGGTGCGTGCGTGCGGCGCGCGCGGGGTGTTCGACAGCGAGGCGAGGAGCAGTGCGGGAGGTGGGGGACGGTGCGGGACGGGCTGGGCCGGCGCTGTAGCAAGCAGGCCTAAGTGCACAGTAGCGCGTTTAGGCCTTTTCCCTTTTCTCTTTTCTGTTTCTTTTTCTTTTCTGTTCTGTTAATTGTTTAGGCCCCAAATGGATTTTGTAAAAAGTGTGAGCTAGTACTTAAATACCAGTGCACTATACCCTAACACCAAAAACTAGTTTGGGCAAAACATCATTTCATTTTCGATCTAGATTAATTAAAAGGCTTGTAGATATTATTTTCAGCCACTGTTAAAAGAGGTTTGGGTCACCTAATTAATTTATTAAATGTTGGTTACAATTTTAGAATGGTCTCTGCAATATTTGTTATTTACTGAACATTTTAGTTTTTATGTTGGACAACTTTTATATTTCACTTTCATTTAAATTTGAATTTGACTTAGGAGTTGAAATGCAATATGATGCAAATGATGATTATGCACTGTTAATTATGCTAACATGTCATTATCAAAAGTGATTACTGTTGCTAATCACCGGGGGTGTTACATCTTGGTGAAGCGTAGGAAATTTTTTGAATTATTACTACGATCCCCAACAATGACTGCTTGTGTGATCATGCACAACATGATCGTGGATGATGAGCGCGATGATAGCATCTACGACCAAGGGTTTGATTTCCAGGGTAAAAATGTTGAGCCTGAGCATGCACCTCCTGCAACCTTTGAACAGTTTATCGAGTTTCATAGGGAATTGCGTGATTGGCATACTCATGTCCAGCTCCAGGATGACTTGGTTGAGCATGTGTGGACTCACATTGGCAACCAGTAGATATATCAGTTTAATTTCTTGTCGTGCAAACAAATTTCGATGGGATTGTAAGACTATTTGATATTGTTTTCTTGTCATGCAAACAAATTTCGATTGGGTTGTAAGACTATTCGGATGTATAACAATTTGCTATGTTTGATTTGAACCATTTCATATGCATCATTTTCATTTTAGTGTGCTGGTGAATGGACGAGATGCGGCTAAAATGCGGCCGCGCGTTGGGCGCACGACCGGCGCATCCACAAATCCGGGCAGACACGACCCCATTGTCACCCCCAAACAGACGAAACAGACGTTTGTTTGGGGACGCGCGTTGGAGTTGGCCTAAGACTTAGAGCATCTCTAGTCGTTCGGCCCCCAGGGCCATGAAATAGCGCTGCCTCGGGGCCAGCCGGCGATAAAATCGGTGTGGGGGGGCTCGGGTTCCCAGCCGACCCCCCAAGTTCGCTCCCCAGCCGCCGATTTCGGCCCAGTTTCGGCGCAAATTGGCTCAAATGCGGCCCACATTTGGCGTGTGTCAGCACAAATTCAAAATAAAAACATTTTTATCACATAGTTCATCCCAAAAATCAATACAAATCAAATAGTTCAACGAATCAAACTCATAATTCAAACACAAATAAAAACTCATATTTCATCACACGTCGAGCTAGGCGTTGCCCTTGAGCCTCCATAGGTGCTCCACCAGATCGTGCTGCAGTTTCTGATGCACCTGTGAGTCTCGGATCTCCTGACGCATATTGAGGAAGGCAACCCAGGTTGCCGGTAGCTGGTGATCAACTTGGGCAAGAGGACCCTGCCTGTAATATGGTTCAGTGTCAAACACTGGCTCTTCCTGCTCGCTCTCAATGATCATGTTGTGCAAGATGACACAACAAGTCATGACTTCCCACATTTGATCTTTCGACCAGGTCAGAGCGGGGTACCGGACAACAGCAAATCGAGATTGGAGCACACCAAATGCCCGCTCGACATCCTTCCTGCAAGCCTCCTGACACTTGGCAAAGTAGGAGTTCTTGCCTCCTGGGCCCTGACACAGGGTTTGAGATAGTCTTCACAAATGTGGACCATCTCGGATAAATGCCATCTGCTAGGTAGTATCCCTTGTTGTACTGGCGCCCATTGACCTCGAAGTTCACCTGAGGAGCATGACCTTCAACAAGCTTGGCAAAGACATTCGAGCACTGCAGTACGTTGATGTCATTGTGAATTCCTGGCATACGAAAGAAGGAGTGCCAAATCCAGAGGTCCTATGTGGCCACTGCCTCAAGTACCACACTGCAAGCTTCTTTCGCGCCTTTGTACATCCCCTGCCAAGCAAATGGACAGCTTTTCCATGCCCAATGCATGCAGTCGATGCTTCCAAGCATCCCAGGAAATCCTCTAGCTGCATTCTATGCTAGGATCCGAGCAGTGTCTTCAGCATTGGGTGATCGCAAGTATCGTGGTCCAAACACTGCCACCATTGCCCTACAGAACTTGTGCACACACTCAATGGTGGTGGACTCAGCCATGCGTCCATAGTCTTCCAGTATATCACCGGGAGCTCCGTATGCAAGCATCCTCATAGTTGTCGTGCACTTCTGGAGTGAGGTGAATCCAAGTGTGCCGGTCTAATTCTTCTTGCACTTGAAGTAGCTGTCGAACTCCCGGATGGAATTCACAATCCTGAGAAAGAGCTTTCGGCTCATCCGATAACGGCGCCGAAATACTTTCTCGCCGTGCAGTGGAGCGTCGGCGAAGTAGTCGTCGTAGAGCAAGCAATAGCCCTCCAAACGATGCCTCTGCTTGCTCTTCTGGCGGCCCGGCACCGAGCCACCTCGTCGTGGCTTTGCATTGCTCGCGAACAGGCTGACCAGAGCGACGAGGACCATGAGGCGCTCTTCGTCCTGGGCGTCGGCCTCGGCTTCCTCCTCCAGCAGCGCCGCGAACGCTTCCTCGTCGTCCGAGTCCATCGCCGAACAGACAAACCGCCGAACACCTGGCAAGCGTGGTAGGCGCGCAGCCGCCGGTACCCTCGCCTGCGTGGCCGGAGCACCGGAAAGCTCACCCAGGAGCGGGATGGAAGATGCCGCGGCGAACACTCTCTTTTCGGCGGGGAAATGGCCTTCCTAGCGACAGTGGGCAGGTGGGCGTTGCCGGGATCGGCACGGCGGAGGAAAGGGGTAGCGCGCGCGGGGGCGAATCTAGACGTGGGAAAATCCTTTTTCGCTCGACAGTGGTGGCCTATGCGCCGTTTTTCCTTCCGCCGGAGCCCCCAAGCGCCCCCCAGTGCGCTGGGTTCGGCCTGGGATTGCCAGGCCAAAAAATGGGCCGAACCGGTGGAATTCGGCGTCCTAGGGGACGACTATTTTTTTCCTGCGCCGACGTAAAAAAACGCGTCCTGAGGGGGCTGTTGGGGGCGCGGGTGGAGATGCTCTTAACCAAACGAGCGGTATCCTCAGGGAAACTGGCTATCCCTATCCCTCAAGTTGATAGCCACACAACCAAACGCCACCTTAGGGCTTCTTTGATTCAAAGGATTCTCAAAGGAATTTTGAAAGATTCTAATCCTTAGAATTTTTTCCTATGTGGGTTGTTTGATTCATAGGATTGTAAACCATAAGAATTTTTTCATAGGATTCATTTGCACTATATTTTATAAGAAATTTTTCATCCACTCAAACCTCCTTAAAAGAATCCTATGTTTTTCTATACACAATCAAACACTCACACAATCACGTAGGATTCAATATGACATGTCGTTTCAATCCCACACACACAATCAAACACTCTGTAGGATTCAAGATGACATGCCGTTTCAATCCCACATTTTTCCTATTCCTATTTTTTTGGAAATCCTACGAATCAAAGAGGCCCTTGGTGTGAAACCTCGCCCTCAATATACTGGCTCCGTCCGTGTATGTAGGCGCAGTTGTGTTCTCGTGAACCAAAAACAGGCACCAGATATTTATATACTAGAAAAAGACAAAAGGCACCGAAGCCCTAACCCTAGCTCCTAGAAACCCCCGGCGCCCCGAATCCAACCCTCCGCCGCCCATTCACCCCCTCGCCGGCCAAATTAGGCACGTGAAGGGCGCCAGCTCGGGAAGCAGTGTTAGGTGACCGGCATCACCCGCCGGCTCGGCTCGGGGACGATTCGGAGGAGTGGCAACAGAGGATGGCTGGTCTACAGGGTTTTGCATCAGATGGTAAATCCCCAATAGCTCCTTTCCTTGCCCACTCCAATTTGTTAATTTTGATTGGTCGAATTGATTCATTTCTCTTTATCGTGAGAAAATTGTTTCTTTTTTTGAATTGATGTGTTGTGTTGTGCTTCTTATGCAACAGAAGGGGTGGACCGGCACGGGTTGAGTGATATTGGAGGGTCGTTTTCTGTGGGCGGCGTGTCGTTACTCGCACATGGAACTGGCTTGTTTGCTGATTTTAGTATGCTTCAGAAGCTCCGCACAGAGCAGGGATTTCAAGAATATTTGAAATTCCGTGAGCATGCATTCAAGCTCGCAGCAGAAGAACTGGTTGCTGCATGCAATTCGCCTGTATGCACGGATCATTTGATTGCATTTTTTAGTAAATCTTCATACACCGTCCCCTCAGATGTTTGGAATTGTTGGTATCTGTAATCCTCTGTATGTGTAGGTTGATTTGTTTGTCCAGACCGAGTGTGATGAGAGGCTTTTTCAAGAGCACTTCCTCAAGTTCGTGACTTTACGTGAACAGGTACTGAAACAATCCTTGGTTTTTTGACCCACTTGTTTTTTTGGTTTATGACTGTCATTTGTACCTCTTTTTCTTTGCAGTTTTCTCCTTGTTGTACACGTGACCCTTACTAGAATGCTCTTGGTACTATTTATCCTATATTGGTCATAGATAGATATTGATGTGTTGATAAATATTTTTGACTTTCCATCAGAATGCATATAGATGTATAAATGTACTAGAGCTGCGGCAATTAATTTGGATCGGAGGGAGTATCTCATTTTTTCTCATAAAATGTGTGGAGGGTTAAATGATTTTGAGCATGCTTGGTTTGATGCCTAATTAGTTCGTTGTCTTGCTAATTTCACATAACGTTGGCAAGTTTTGGCTAGCCAGCCAAATATTGGTAGCAAACCGAGCATACCCTTTGTGCTAGGGCACCTAGTACATTTATAATGCCGGCTGCAAAAAATGATTGTACTGAATATGCGTTCATTTGGGCAAATGATCTGCTGGAATTTCTTATATTAGCAATCCAAAGTTTGGTAGCAAATCAAGCATGCCCTTTGTTATAGGGCACCTTGTACATTTATCATGCAGACTGCAAAAATGATTATACTGAGCATGGGTTCATTTCGGGCATTATTCGTCATTTTTACGATATTCTAGAACTCAATTTGGATGATCTATTAACCCAAATGCCACTTGAGACACACATCCTGTTAAAAGTCCATATTACTCCCCTCCCCCTCTGAACGTGTCATACGATTAAGTAGTTTATAACCCTTATTAATACACCCCCCCCCCACCCCCCCCCCCCCCCCCCCCCGCCCCGCGGTCATTTAACCTGTTTTGACTTGTTTTCTCTCCGTTTCTATCCTAGTCAGCACTGCCACGTCATTATTTTCCATCTCATCTGTGCCATGTCATCATTTCTCTCTCCTTGTAGCTCAAACAAAAATAGCATGGTCTCTGTCGAATGTAATGTCCATTTTAGCTGAAATTCCAGCAGGTTGTTCACTACATTATTTCTTATTTGCTGGTAGTTTTTCAACATTTATACCTGAATATTCAATGATTATTCTTGATTTACTGGAAGTTTTTCAGTTTTTTCTGTGAAGTTTGAATTTGAACCCAAAAATGGAATATAAAACTAAAATAGCAAGTTTCTTTCAAACCATAAGCCAATTTCAGCTGAAATTAATCAATTATACCAGAATTGTAATTGAATTATTCTTAATTTACTGGAGTTATTTCAGTTTTTTTTATTTTTATTTTTCATTTTCAAGATTTATTCTAGATTTGAGCATTTCGACAGCACAACAGTAGTATGTTGTAGGTTTTTGGGCAGTACTTCGACATAACAGGAACCATATCTCAATATCCATATTAGTCACAGTTCATCATCCAAAATCTCAACAAAAAGCATGGTCCATAATGTTCACAAGGTCTTCATGGTCTCACATCAATGGAAGAAAGCAACAAATTGCGCACACATGGTCCATATGGTTCACAATGTAGAGCCAGGAGTTTAGCATGCAGCAACACCAATGGAACATAGTTCGACAATAGCCAATGGTTTGGTATATCACAACACTAAAGCATGACAAGTTCACGAATGGCGTAACTATCAATTAGAGACCATCTATAGCCAAAAAGTCTGCCTAGCCTTCCGTGCTGTCTTCCTTTCTCCCAGCAGGTTGGTTTGTTGATTGTGCTGTAGCATTTCTAGATGACACATGCGAAGTAATACTTGATCTTGTTTGAGACCCTTGCACCAAACCATGCACATTCACAATATTTCCTGAGGTTTTGTTATGGGTACCCTTGTTAGACTCCCTCTTAGAAGTTGATGGTCCGGATTGTCCCTTTCCACTAGCTGCTGTGCTTGATAAGGCTAGAAAAATATTGGTCAAGTTGAGATAACAAGTTTAGCAACAAGAGTTCAAATTCAGTGAAGAGAGTGTGAGCTTACCATGGAAGTTGAAACTCGCGGTTGTGTGGATGTTGCAGCCTGGGGGAGTGTGGATGGTGCAGGCCGAGGCTGTACTTAATACATGTTACAAATATTGTACTTCATAATACAAGAATGTGAATTAAAGAATATTGAGAACTCACCAACATTAGGTGTAGCCCAGGAGAGTGTGGATGGTGCAGCTGATTGCCCTTTCTGTGAAGGTTGCACATAATGCATCTAATAATTTTCATAATTCATAATTTTTAAATAATAAGAGCTCACCACATTAAGCTGTGCCTCCATTCTTCCTCTCAGAAGTCGTTCTATAATGTCCTATTTGGTTGCATTTCCCACACCGGATGGTTGTACCAGATCTGCTAACTCTGCTGCTCCCTGGCTTCTCATCTGGTTCTGTTGTCCTCGACTTCTTTCTGCCAGGCCTCAATGTGCCTAGGTGCCAATGTCCTAGGTCTTTGAAATTGGCCATGCAGGCATGCCTTCCACTTCCTGAAGGCAATGCTCGTAGTTTTTTCTGAACTCCTCAAGATGTTAGCACTTTCCAATATAATCATCAAGGCTATTTGTATGGAAATATATGCAAGCTATAGCATGTGAACAAGGAAGCCTAGAAAGTTGTCAATACCTGTAGCTACACGTCCTACATGCCCTCTTTTTAATTTTAACAGTAAGCCTATGCTCTCCAAGTTTAACTTCATAAGAATCATTGCCATTACATATTGCATGGCAGTATGCGTACTGGTTTATGCTCTTTTTTAGTTCCTTTGTTATGTCAGGACAAATAATGACACTTGCGGCCCACTTGTCCATCTGAGTTCTCATCTCTTGTATCCTAACCATCACCTGCATCAGATAGCTTCTAGCATGTTAATTATGGGCATGTACCTGGCTTGGACTATCTGCTAATTGAATGATTCACAGATATACCTTTTTTTTTTTTTGCGGGGAGGAGTTACAGTTACATCCTAACTTGAACTGGGCCCTGCTTTGGTGATGTGGGTCTTTGTCCATGATTGCTTTGGCACCGTCGGGTGTCTTTTATGCATAAAATTCCCTTGCTTGATTAAACAACATAGAGCCGCCTGCAGCTGGTGTCGAGTGGCGGCTGCCTACCCTGGCAGCGGAGGAGCAGGAGGCATAGCCTAGCGGTGGTGCCGATCCTCTGCATGGTGTGAATAGAAGGTGGTCAGCGTGTATCGCTGCACAGGACGTGTGAATAGAATTGTATCTGGGAATCGTTTTGTTGGGTGATCTTACGTATGGACTAGGACTAGCTAACTAGATAGACTATGTGGCAAAGAGATGAGAAAACTGACGGCGTTGCAGAGAAACAGGAGTCAAACCAGATCAATTCGTGTGAGGGTGTCATCATGAATGGTTTTCAGAGTTCGAGGCTGTAATTTGAACCAAAGCAAAATTCAGGGGTCTAAAATGAACCCTAAGACAGGCTTAGGGCGGTAATATGGACTTCACTCAGCATGTTTACCTAGAGCATGCTTGGTTTGATGCTAAAATGTTCATCAAACCAAATTTCTCCTTGCTAACCTCACCTCACATAAAGTTACCAATTTTTTTGGCAAGTTTTGGGATTACCAAAATTTGGCTTGCCAATGTATTCGCTAGCCAAATACTGGTAGCAAACAAAGCATACCCTTTGGATAGCGCACCTATACATTTATCATGCTGACTGCAAAAAATGATTATGCTGAGCATGGGTTCATTTGGACAAATGATCTCCTGGGGTTTCATATGAAGGCATCATTCTTTTCTTCATTTTTGAGATATCGCTTGAGACACACATCATGTTACCTAGAGCATCCTTGGTTTGATGCCAAAATTTGACATGCCATGTCTTGCCAACCTCACATAAAGTTGCCAATTTTTGGCATTGCCAAATTGGTAGCTAACCAAGCATGCCCCTAATGACTGAATGAACAAGTGAATGAGTGGAACACTATGCATTGCATCTCCTACTCTTCTACATTTAGGCTGAAATGGGAAGTCGTAGACATAGGTCATTAGGTTGTGGAAACTTGAGAAAGATTTGAATGGTACTTACTAAGTTCATTTGAGCACTAGCTCTTCAAATTGAGGAGGGAGAATTAGTGATTGGTTTGGGACTATATGTGAATTGCGAAGGGCTTCTCTTACTCTTGTAATTTCTATATCTGTTTTGAAGAGAAGCTTAGTTCTCTTATAATCATGTTCTATTCTATACTGAAATGGAACCTTCATCTTGCAGTATTCTGTGGTTGTTGATGATGTTGATGGAAGTAAAGAAAGTTTGGTTGATGATGGATCACCACGCCGTGTCTTGAATGAGGCTGAGTTCAATCACATCCAGCGTAAGAATGTACGTGTTTGTAGCAGAATTTTATTCCTTTTGCACTCGTTTTTTGCTTGCTGGTTGCTTGAGATGTATAATGTCTGTTGCCATATTAATACACTAAATATGTTGTTACGATTATATAAAGTCAGCATAAATATGAGGCATGCTGCCTGAACTTGTTTGCATAGCATACACGTGAGGGCTGCCTAAACTTCTAATTTCTGGTGTCATGATATTGGTTTGCAAATCCATGTGAGCATTTATGTGCCAAGCACTCATCTTAATGCATGATTGTTGATAACCGTTTCGAATATTAACTCGGCCTCTCTCCCTGATGCATTTATCTAATAATTACTCTTAGAGTTCATGTATAATTCCAACTGACCATGAAGCCACATAGATTCGTATCATTACCCAACATGAATAAGACAGTAGGCAGATGATTCCATCTCCCATAGTGGATTGCCTATGGCACATGCATGCACATACAAATAGACAACCTGTCCACCGAATCCATCCAAAGTGAAGGCAGATCAGCCTACTGCCGCCGCAACCAACTCAGTCGTCACAGAATATATGCTTGCATCAGGTGCCGTTGGGCCTTTTGTTTTGGTTTTCCTCTAAGCACTTAGCCATGACTCAGGGATCTGCAATAAAACTGATCCATATGGTGTGGTATGAGGTACCATCGATTGGATCTGCAATAAAACTGATCAATATGGTATGGTTAATGAGGCACGATCAATTTTAATTCAGTAGTTCATCTGCTTGAAATGGGAGAAGGACGAACTCAAAGATTGGTGTTCTGAAATGTGCCTCCAAAGATTGGCTGCCATAAAATGTCGCTAGCTATAAAAAGAACATAGAAATAGGTATTATTACTGGTAGTAGTGGTTTGTTTTCATCCCACGCGATGGTTGTTTGATTTTGACTTTGCATATCAGCAAGATAATATTTATCGTTATGGTGGAACGTAACTGATTATATTGGCATAAAAGTCAAGTACACTATGCTAATGAAAATTTGCCTGTTCCTTTGTACTGTCATTTGATTGGTGCTATGCTTGATTTTTTCCTTTCATTGTTACTTTCTGCCAGGCTAAGTGTTCAGTGTGACATGTTATGCCAGATTCTGTTCCAGCATATTCTTCTGTAGTGTTTTTACTGTGATGAACCATTTCTTTCGCAGGTGATTAGTGTTTCAGTTCTGGATCATTCAAATGTTTTGGTACATTCAGTTTTTAATTTCTTGTGGAATTAACTTTGCATGTCTCACCTTTTTTGCTCGTGGAGAGATTAGATTATAAATATGAATCTGTGATGTTCTAAGAATCTGCGTTGTTGTTCCAATAGTTTCATCTTTGAAATATCGTTTTTACAGGACAAAGATATACTTCTAAACACATTGCATGGTGTTCGAAGATATTATGCGTACCGCAAAGCCCTTCTGCAACTTGACTTTATCAAGGTACATGTCAGTTTTATCATTTGTGCTTTCCTGGATTGAACTTGCTGTATTCAGTTTGAACATTTTGCAGTGGAATAGTAACCCTGAGGAAGTTTTAAAACGGATTAAAGAGTCAACTAGATGGTTTGATGAGCTGGATGATTATGAGCCACAACTTGGTTTAAAGGTTTCTGTCACCTTTTTCTTCTTATTCTGAAGACAGCTGCCAATTTATTCAAGTTATATATAGTTACTCTCTTTTGACAGGGTCATATGAAACTTTTAAAGAGATATGTGAGTGAATTGGACACAACTTCCACAAGCAGCAGCATGCCTGAGGTTAGATTAGCATTAATCTTTGTCTTGATAATTAGAGTATCAGGACATGCATCTTAACGCAGTTCTAAATTAAAATAAACTGAAAATAATGCTGTTCCGTACGGTGAACATAAGTATTTCCACATAACATGTATCCTTACCCATGAAGGTTTGAATGGTGGCCTAATACAGTGGTAGCATCTCCTCCGTTGTCATGGAGGCCCTGGTTTTGTGCCATCCTCTTTGCAAATTTTGCAAGGGTGAAACTGTCTAGATACTTCCTTCCCCAAGCTCCACCCCTGTGGAGGCCTTGAGCGCTGGGTATGGCCTAGGTGTTAGTGTCTCTCCCAGAAAAAAAATTTAGTGACGGTTCATGAATATCTGATAATCTAAAAATAATGAGCAAAGCAAAGCAGCTCAAATTGTGAGGTCCTATCGCTGCCCGCGAACATTCGGTGAGGTCCGTTTTGGTGATCCGCGTTGGAGTTGCCCTTGGGGTCTGAGTGTCTCTCCCAGAAAAAAGAATTAATGACCGAAGCAACATTTGGTTCATGAATATCAGATAATCTAAAAATAATGAGTAAAGCAAAGCAGCTCAAATTGTAATTAACATGTGATGTGGTCAACTGTAAGCATAATAGTCCAGATGAACCACTAAATCTAAGTTGGCCTTTCCTTGATTTGCTTCTCTTTTCCCAAAAGACCAAGTCTTAGACTATGAAATGGCAATAGGGTCACAAATACCTGAATCAGTCTTAGGATAGAGGGAAATAGAAGTCAAAGGAGCATGTGATGTTGAAGCATGGATATTATCAAATGGGCTTGAATCACGAGTTGGCCATCGATGTTGAACACAACACTGGCTGTGAGTAGAAGATTATCCAAATTTAGATACCCCAAGGGCAACTCCAACGCGGATCACCCAAACGGACCTCATCAAATGTTCGCGGCAGTGATAGGGGCAGAGGCCATCCAACCGTAGGCACCAAAATGTCCGCTCCCAGTTTTTTTCTATGCCCAGAGTACTCAAAACAATCAAAGATAAATAGCACAATTCTTAAGCAATTGAAAGATAAATATTCCAATGCAACAATAATTCAAATAAAATATTACAACCCAAACATAAAGTTTTGAAATAAAATAGTTCAAATAGAGTATGACACCTGCCTGGTGCTGGAAGGGGCTTGCTTAAGAATAAGAAAGAAGAATCCTATGGAAATAGCATGGAATAAGGTCGAATTCAACTTAGTCGGACAGATGTTCTAATTGTCCATATGAAACGCCCAAAGATGCTCAACCAGATCATTCTACATCTGCTCGTGGGTTCCTCATTGCGAATCTAATGATGCTTTTGGAAAATCCTCAAATGTCACCGGATTCTACTCGGGAAGCTGGATAGGATCACCCATGTTTTGAAAATCCAGACCATGGCGAACTCAATCACCCTCGTCCTCCATAATCATGTTGTGCATGATCACACAACACAAGCTGTCATCTCGCTATGTCTCTGGATCCCATACTTTAGCAGGTTCGCGAACAACTGTAAAACAGGCTTTTAGCACTCCAAATGCCCTCTCGACACCCTTTCGAGCAGCTTCTGTCTTTGGGCGAAGTGACATTTTTTGTTACCCCTTGGTTCGAAGTTGGTATTGACGAAAGTCGTCCACGGAGGATAGATACCAGCACAAAGATAGTACCCCATGTTGTAGTCATAGCCACTGATGGTATAGTTGCACTCAGGAGCTTCGCCCGCACACAACCTTGCAAACAATGGAGACTGCTATAGCATGTTGATGTTGAGACCCAAGAATACCAGAGAAAGAGTGCCAAATCCAGAGGTCATGTGATGCAACTGCTTCAAGAATGATAATGGGCCTTTTGCAGTGGCCTTATTATTGCTGTTGTTGAGCACATGGTCAACTCTTCCATTTCCCGTGCATGCAATTCAGGGACCGCAATGAGCTGGGTTCGGGTGACATAAGTAAGGATCGCAATGAGCTGGGTTCGGGTTAGGTCGTCAAGCGGTACCGAATTCATACCCAAATCCATAAAGACATTCTCTGCCCGCCCACAAAAAAAACTCATGGGCAGGAAATCATGCTCATGTCCAAACCTGATGAATATCCACCGGGTTTGAATATCCATTGGGTCCTCTCTATGTATATAGTTAATACCTTAGGAAACAGCAAAAACACATACCAATTATAAGATTAGCACTTCTGACAATATTAAATAATCACAAGTGCACAACGCATCAATTCTTGTTGGAAAGTCCTCACAAAGGGCATAGCAGAACATCAAAGATTCTCACAAAATGATATAGCACAACTCGAGAAGATGGTGGAGTAAGTTAGAATGGTGAATTTTTCTTTGCTCTTCTTGAGAGAAAAATTATGATGCTGGAAAGGATAGTGCATAGGGGTCAAAGAATATTGCCCCACAAGTCACTATCGGTTGGGTTCGGGCATACCCACATGTATAGAATTATGTCCATGCCCTACCCAGTGGCGGAGCCAGGAATTTGCTGCTTGGTATTCATTGTAATTTTCTTTTGCAATGCAATATAAATATCTACTAGATAGGACAATATGTGCAGTAAGATAGCAACATCAATGAGTCAATGACCATATACTGATAATTGTAGCAAAATATCATTGTGGCAATATAACAACTAAGAAAGATTACAAACAACAAAGGAAATTACAATACAACTCTACGATCCCCTTTTTGGAATAGATTGATGACATCCTCATCTTTCTCTTGCTTGAAGAATTCTCTCTCGACAAATGTAACCAAGCAATTGTTCAAATATTCATCACCATTTTGTTCCTTGGTTGATCTTCACATTTTCATTGAGGAAAATACCCTTTCAATACTAGCAGTGGCTACGGGAAGAATGAGCACCAATTGTCGACCTCTTTCAAAATTTCCTGGTAGCCAATTTAAAAGCTCAAGGAAATTTCCTTTATTTAGTGAGTCTTCACTTCCATCATGCCCTCTAAATGCCAAGCCTTGACGCAACAGAAACCTCAAGCACTAGTAGAGCCTTATACTGTGTGGTGTTTGAAGCAATAGACATCACAAATTGATGCTGTAGGTGTTGTGAAGATATCATATTTCTCTTGAGCTTTGGCGTGAACACTAGTGACGGCACCAATATGCCTCTTCAATCTTGCTTTCATGTTCCAGTTCCTAAACCCACCCTCCACAAACGTGTCTCGACCGGGACATTTTCTTTTATCCTTGAACAAATAGCAGACAAAGCAGAAAACGGCCTCTTCTTGCACACTATACTCAAGCCACTTGTATTCCGTAAACCAACCAGGGCAAAATCGATGGGGATGTCCACTTATATCTCTAATCTCCAATTTATGATCGTTTGGTTGACATGCTCCCAACTCAATGTACCTTCTGACACTTTCCTGGTCTTTGACATCATAACTTGAAATGGGAAGCCGCTTGCCAGGATCACGTTCCAGAGCTACCAAATCTGCTTTGAATTGGGGCACTGGTTCACCCTCTTCATCAGTTGCTTCATTATCTTCTACAATTGGGGTCGCAGAGCCTCTCTCTCTCTCTCAATTGATACACCATCATCATCGTGTGCTACTGGCACTCGTGCTAGCTGCAGGTCGCTCTCAAGTCTCAACCTCAACAGAATGATCATTTGGTTTTGATGTGGAAGTTGTTTTCTTTGCCTTTTCAGCCTTTTCCCACAATACAAATATGCTAACACCCTTGTTCTTCATCACATTACAAGAACACAAGGAAAAAAAAGTCAGATTCCTTCTAGAATTTCATCAAACAAATTAGCAATTAGCGGCAGTGGTATGGACAAATTTCATCAAACAATACAATGATTTGTTTTTACCTGGACGATGGATCTCGAGGAGCTTCTCCAATGGTGAGCGCCGAGTGCGAGGCCGCAAGCAGCCGAGACCTGAGAGCTGCAGAGGGCAAGCCTTCAGGGACATGGGACTGGTCGCTGGCGGAGGCTGCTTGCTTGCTTGTGCGCTGCCACCACTTGCCTGCATCCTGCAGGTGCTGTACGCCGCTGCCCCCGTAGGCTGCAGCAGCTAGGTCGGAAGCAGGGAGAAGGCGAGCTGGAGTCTGGAGTCGGCCAGTCGAGGCCTCGAGGGACGTTGGCCTGTTGCGTGGGCTGGACCTGGATGGGATTGGGGTGGGCTTCAACTTGTGTCTATTTTAGTCTATCTATGTAGTATATATATATTTTTTTGCCAAAATCATTGGTATTCCATGGAATACCCCTGGCTCTGCCCATGGTCCTACCCATGACTAGTCGCGTTTGCTTTGGGCGCTGCCTATGGGGTAAAAAATGTACCCAAAACCTGCCCACTCTGGTTGGGTGCCCGCGGGTATCCATTGCCATCCATAGATATCTTATGTGACATAAGATATCGATTTGTTGGAAGAAAATACTGAACAGCCCCATGTATTAATTTTCCAGATATGAATTAAAAGCTGTGGGATTTTATGCCTTGTATATGCATAAACTATGTTTTGAAAGGCTGTAGTACCCAAATAGTGCCCAAGTGGCTTTAAATGTTCATAATTTTCACGTTGGCTTTATGTTTTGAAAATGTCAAATTAGAAATTCCTCTCCAACAATTATGTTTTCCGGTGAGACCATTGAGGAAACTTCTGGGCTATTGTTTCTTGGAAGTTTAGTTGAAATACCAAATTTCATGGATTTTGAAATTTTTATTTCCAATTTTGTTCAAAAGTCTAAAAAAATGATCATCTTCAAAAATCTTCGTTCACTGCCAGCCTTGTGGCGAATGTGCACATGACTCAATTTGCCTCATTCTGGCTTTGCTTTTGTGGGGCCTTCACTGAGAAGGACGAATTCACTGGAAAAATTTACGGCGAGCTGGGGTTCAACCTCAAGACCTTACATAAAGAGCAACACCACATGACCATAAGTGCTGTCATGTTTAATCTGATGCTTCTCTTGATTTTTCAACTTTGAATCCAAATTTATATAATTTAGCGAGACAGATTGTATCTTGAGGTGAAATGTTGCCAAAATTGAAACACCCTAGTTGCTACTGTTTCTAGAAGCTGGCCAGTTTCCAATGGAGTGGCTGGTGTCTATTTTGTTGCAGATGTTACTTGCATTTGTGGCATGTTAGGTTTTACACCTTGTCTTCATCTTTTTTCAAATTTGCAGTTTGAAAGTGTAGCTTTGGAGGAGATCAACTCTCGTATGAGTTCAGAATTAGAAAAGCATCTACATCTCCGTGACCAGGTAAGACTCATGCTGAACTGCATCTTCCTTTACCTAGTTATCTTGTAGCTGGACCTTACACTTTCTTTTTGGCCATAATCTGTAGTGGCTTATGCAAGAATACTTCAATCGTGTGAAAATAAGGAACTTTGCCAGAGTGTGTTATAATGAATCAGAAAAGACTGGAGTCATTCTTGTTGAAGAGGTCAGTTTTCTATTTTTGTTTGGCATTCACATTTGAAAACCTAAATGTGCAGGAGTCAGTGAAATGACGCGGTGGCACTGCCATTTGTAGCAATTGCATACTAGCATGGAACATGACTCAGATCACACCAAATGTGTTGAAATACTGTCATGCATGACTATCTTTACTATTGGTTGTGCTTGTTGATAGCAAAATCCAAATTTGTAGATAGCTCCTTCTCCTTCTAGTTGCTGCATCCACCTTTTTAAATTTGCTCTTCAGTAGTAAACAACTCATACTACAATCAGAGTGGTGTTTGTGACAATGATTTTGATACCCCGTGCACATTGGTCATGCCCCATTGTATATGTGTAATCATGAGGTTCTTACTAGTTTGTAAAGGCATATTCGTATTCTTACTTTGACCATTTCTTTTTGCGAATACTTACTTTGACCTGTTATTTGCGATTCTCTTCCATTACATATGCACGCCATCCTCGTCTCGTTTTACTCTTTTTTTCCCATGGTGTACCCGTACAAGTTCTTTTTAATTGTTTTAGTACTATGGTTGGTGTTTATGCTTTTGCATGTTCGTTGACTTTTTGGATGACACCTTCCTGCCAGAAAATCTGTAAAAGCAAATAGGTTTGTGGCTGTTTGCCAGGGCTTTTGAGTATTCAAATGAATCATATAATTCTTTATTTCCAATGCAGTTTCTACCCGTACGACAATTGCAAGAACAGATGTTACCCAAAAGCTTGCCCCAGATTTTGGGAGAACAGCTATTACCCACAAATTTGTCCCAGATGAAACAGAGTTAAGCAGTCACTTGAGTCTGCCATGGGTTACCTGCATCGACAGCGTGCTCCTCGTCCAAGGGCATTTAATCTGGCCTGTGCAATTACTCTTCTATCAACAACATGCCTGGCGAACGAGAGTAAGACTGTCAACTGAAGCCATGGCTGACGAGGCGGTTGGTGATCCAGTGTTGGATAGAGTTATTGTTTATATATCTTATGGTTAATGCTGTACTCATGTTTGAAGCCTGCCTGTCGTAGTGCATTACTGGTAATTTTAACATGTGGCTTTTGTTTGTTGGTCCGCTGTTTTTGATTCCAAAACCAGTGTATTTTCCGGCTCATAATTTTTTTCCGTAGAAACCGTGACATCTCGTCTCCCTTTTTCTGATCTTCTGACTAATACTTTTTCACATGGGCGCAGCTTAAATTTTGAACCTGCACTCTACTTTACCATTGCACAACTGCGAGCACCAAGCACCCGTATGCTGCTTAGCGCTGCGCCTCTTCCGCCGCAACATGTGTCGTGCCCATCCGTCCTTCCAGCGTCTTTCATCCTGGACTATTGACTTGCCAGTCTTCATTGTGGCGCCACGGTGCTTGCCCCCTCGCTCTAGTTGGATGAGACTCTTCGGCCGCAACATGTGTCGTGCCCACCCGTCCTTCCAGCTCACCTATCCTTGTCTTTCATCCTCGACTAGTGACTTGCCAGTCTTCATTGTGGCGCCACGGTGCTTGCCCCCTCGCTCTTAGTTGGATGAGACGGCGATGAGCCTGACAACCACCAGTTCGGTCATGGAATGTCATGGCTCCGTTTGAAAGGAATGGGTTGGTTACATTCCTGTGTTTGGTTTAGACTGGGTTGGTTTCATCGGCGTGTTTAGTTGGAGAGGTGGAATGAGAAGAATCTGATTCCACTCACCTCTTTCATATGATTGGTGAGATTATCTCTCATAATGCGCATGTAGACAAATATAGCTCCTTGCATTTGAACACCATATGATTCAGATTGAGGCTATTTACAAAATAGTGGCAAAATATATTGCCAAAATCTAGCATAACACTGCAAATTATCCACTCATATACATGTCAAAAAATGGTCAAAAGATAAGTCATTTTTTTTTTGAAACAAGGCAAAAGACTTGCCATTTTCATTAAATAAGGAGAATGTTTAGACTAGAGCCGCAGAGCGGCAAGAAAGAAAGACTACTCTCACGACATAAGCGCACTCAGGTGTTTGCCTCCCGCCAACGCCCAAAGATGGGCCTCCTCTTTGATCTTGGCAACAATAATGGTGGTCGGTGATGCCGTGTTGCGAAAGACTTGCGTTCCGCTCCTTCCACATTTCCCACATGACAAGCATCAGAACAGAGGCAATGGCTTTCTTGATGTGCCCTCCAGTGTTTATCGTCTTAAGCCACCAAGCTTGAACCGTGTCTTCATGGCGCCAATTCAGTGGCGAGTGGTCATGCATGCCGAGCCAGGCGACCACCTCGTTCCAGACGCGGGCAGTGAACCTACACTGGAAGAGAAGATGGGAGGCGGACTCTTGGACTTGTTTGCATAGGGGACAAAGTCCACAGTTTGGCCATCCTCGCCGTTGTAATCGATCCGCCGTCCACCACGGTTTTGGATGATGAGCCAAGTGAAGACCTTGCATTTTGGGGGAGCCCGATTCCTCCAGATTGTGGGAGCAGTTGGGCTGAGAACTAGGCCCTCGAATTGTGCAATGTATGCCGTAGCCGCCGAATATTCACCACTGGAAGTGAATTTCCAGAATATGGTGTCCTTTCTATCAGGATTGAGAGCAACACCAGTAATCAACTCCCATAAGACCGCAAACTCCTGGATATGTGCCAAAGTGAGCCCCTGTGTAATGTCAATTTGCCGGACCCAGAAATTGTTGTCAAGAGCCTTACTAACCAAGCATGCCTTCTTTTTGGATATTTCGAAGATTTTTGGAGCGATATCTTTAGGTTGGAGACCATTGAGCCAAGATGACTCCCAGAATTTTGCCTTTTTGCCATCACCAATGGTCACAATCGTGGATGCCGAAAAAAGATCTCTGTCTGAATCAGTACAAGGCGTTCCACCCAAGTCTTGGGAGGGTCGGCCCATTCGAACCAAAGCCAACGAAGACGAAGGGCGGTCTCAAACTTCTCGAGATTAAGCACACCCAGGCCACCGAAGGTCTTGGGCTTGCAGACAAGCTCCCAATTAACCTTACACTTTCCACCAGACACCTTGTCACAGCCAGCCCAAAGATAAGCACGTCGCAGGCTATCAATCTTTTTCCAAACCTCAGCGGGGAGCTCCAGCGGCGTGAGATGGTAGATCGCAATGGCTGTGAGGACAGCTTTGACCAAAACAATGCGTCCAGGGGTCGCAACATGCATAGCTGACCAAGGCGGCAGCTTGCCCGCAATCTTGTCCTCAAGATACCGAAAGTGTATGCGCTTGAGCCTAGTGACCGACAGGGGAAGGCCAAGGTACCGCAAGGGGAAAGATGTCCGGACCGCCGGGAAGGCCTGAAGGATGTCATCAAGGTCAAAGTTGGCACAACGGATGGGCGCAACTAAGCTCTTGTTGCAATTGGTGACTAATCCAGTGACTTCACCAAAGGTAGAGAGCGTTGAAGCGAGAAACTGTATATCTTCCTTAATAGGAGCAACAAAGATGGCCGCATCGTCAGCGTATAAGGAGGCCCGGATCGCAGCATGAAACTGGTTTTGATTTAGATCTGGACATTAGAGAGACCTTTTTACTTGAGCCGTTGCATCAATCGATCAAGCATGTCTTGAGAAGACTTGCGTCTACGCTACTCATGTGCTTTGGCGCTGCTGGTCTGCTCCTGCGCTTTCCTGACGCGGATGCTGCTCTGCTGCTGTTGAGCATGATCATTATCACGTGTATATTAGTCAGCTAGGATCTTGTTTTATTATTTCCTAGTCTACGGATGTCTCCCGACTCTTTTCTTATATAGCGGATGCGGTTGAGATACTCTATATATTTCCTAGTCTACGGATGCCTATGTATTCTATATATGCTACGTCATACGATCAATGCAAGTATTGACAATTCACATGGTATCAGATACCACACATCTTTCCTAACCTAACGCTTCCGCCGCCACCGCCGCCCCTTGCTGCCGCAGCCGCACATCTGCTGCCGCCGCCCCCTTGCCGCCGCATCCACCTGCCGCCGCACCCAACATCCTCCCCGACCGCCGCACCACCCTGTCGCCGCCGTCCCCTCCCTTCCCCTCTCTCCCTCCCAAGCCGAACCCTAACCCTTCCTCATCGCTACCATGTCCATCGCCTCCTCTTCCCTCTCCGGTGGCTCGAACCCCTTCGCCAGCCCAGACCCCGTTCCCGCCGAGGACATCTACAACATCGACATCCTCGCCCGCGTGCCCATCCGTCTCGCCCAGGAGGATTCCTCCTATTACGCATGGAAGACCTACTTCAACCTTGTCTTCCATGAGTATCACCTCCAGGAGCACGTTGACGACACCATCGACGCCAAGGCCATGAAGTTCGACGCCGAGTGGTCGGCCGTCGAGGCAACTCTCATCCGCTAGTTCTTCCTCACCATCCCCAAGGACCTTTTTTATACGGTGGTGCAGGATGATGATGATGCGCACGCCGTCTGGACGAAGCTCAATGGCCTCTTCACCGACAATCGGCTCCAGCGGCTTTTTTTTTCCAGCAAGTGTTCTTCGGGTGCCATCAAAATAACTCCTCCGTGGACGACTTTTGCATGCGCCTGAAGCGTCTTTGCGACTAGCTCCGCGACATCGGTGAGAAAGTCTCCGACGACCTCCTCCTCAGCACCCTCGTCGCCGACCTCAACGGGGAGTTCACCCACGCGGCCGCCAAGCTCATGCTCATCCCCAACCCAACCTTTCCCAAGGTTGTCACCTACTTGCGTTTGGAGGAATGCCGGATGAAGCAGATGAAGGCCCGGGCTGTCCACACCGCCCTCGCCGCTGGCACCTCATGCGGCACGCCTCCCCAGCAGCAGCCGGCGGCGTCGTTCCAGCCGCCCCCACCGTTCCCGCCGCCGTTCTCGTTCCTCCTCAGGGGACACCCGCGCCTGCTGCTCCCGTCGATCGCGGCGGCCGCCACGGCAAAGGGGGCCGCAAGGGCCAACAGCGGGCGGTCAACCCCGGCGGGCCGCCTCGGGCCACCCAGCCGCAGCAACAGCCCACGTCGCCGTGGGCCTTCAGGCACAATCCCTGGACCGGCGTCCTGCACGCTTATTCCATGCCGGTGCCTCGCCCGACCGCCCTCGGCATCTTGGGCCCTCGTCCGGCCTAACATCAGGCCTACCACACCGCCCCAACTGTACGCGCCGCCCCAGTAGACCACGCCGCCTCAATAGTATGGGACATACCTGGTGCTGCCGGCTCCTCCTCAGCAGCAGGACGACGCCCCCTTCTTCAACATGGCGCCCTTGTCGCTGCCCTGGGACCCGACTCTTCTAGCCGCGCTGCACTCCGCCCCCGCGCCCAACAACTACACCAGCGGCGGAGATTGGTACATGGACACCGGGGCAACCGCCCACATGTCTTTTAACCTCGGTAACCTCGTCACTTCTTTTCCCACCAACACCTCCACTCGCATTACTTTCGGAGATGGTTCCTCTCTCCCCATTACACATATTGGCCATGCTTCTTTTCCATCTTATTCTACACCTATCAATATGTCTAACGTCCTTGTTTCTCCTGACTTAATCAAAAACCTTGTCTCTGTTCGCTGTCTTACTCGTGAAAATCCAATTACAGTTGAATTTGATGAATGCGGTTTTTCTGTGAAGGACGCCCGTACCCGGATGGTACTTCACTGATGTGACAGCCTCGATGTGCTCTACCCGGTCCACCCGCCCTCCTCCACCACCACCGCTCCTGTCGCTCTCTCCGCCGGTGTGGACCTCTGGCATGCTCGTTTGGGCCATCCCAATCCTGCTACACTTCGTCACATTCTTAGGAGTTTTTCTTTCACTTGTAATAAGGTCAATGACCATACTTGTCATGCTTACCGTGTTGGCAAACACGTGCGTGTTCCCTTTAGCGACTCTACTACTATTGCTTCATATCCATTTCAGTTGATTCATAGTGATGTTTGGACATCTCCCATTGCGAGCAATTCCGGCTATCTTTACTATCTTCTCATATTAGACGATTTTACTCACTATGTGTGGACTTTTCCTTTATGACAGAAATCCGATGTTCTCTCAACACTTAAAACTTTTTACTCATTTGTCTCTATGCACTTTTGTCGTCCCATTCTCGTGTTTCAAACAGACAATGGGAAAGAGTTTGACAATCTTGTCGTTCACACTTTGCTCGCCACGCATGGTACTATCTTTCGTCTAACATGCCCTTACACTTCGCAGCAAAACGGACGGGCGGAACGTGCCCTTCGCACTCTCAATGACTGTGTTCGCACCCTCCTGTTTCACGCCAACATCCCGCCCCGTTTCTGGCCAGATGCTCTTGCCACGACGTCTCTCCTGGTCAACCTCCGGCCTTGTCGCGTTCGCTGGAACTATGCTGTATCAGTGGCTTTATGGTACTCCTCCATCCTATGATGAACTTCGAGTCTTCGGCTGTGTCTGTTATCCTAGCATCGCTTCCAACGCCCCACATAAGCTTGCTCCCCATTCCCTCGCATGCATCTTTCTTGGGTACCCCTCCAACACCAAGGGCTACCGGTGCTACGACCCAGTCTCTCATCGGGTGATAACTTCGAGGCATGTTTACTTTGACGAAAAAGTGTTTCCCTTTCAGCAGGTATCTCCAACTGCGGTACCGACTTCGTCATCCCCGCCTCCCCTTGGCGGGCCTTCTCCGGTGCAGCCGCACCTCTCTAAGTGCATCTAGTGCCCCTTAGTGATTTTGGTGTATTGAAGACTTATGGGTTAAGGGACTAATGTGTTTGTGAGTGTACACAGGTTGTTGTAGGGTGAAACCCTAAGAGGGATCTTTTCACACTTGGAGGGGGGAAAGAGGTGAAGGAAAGATGCCCTAGAGGCAATAATAAAGTTGTTATTTTATATTTCCTTATTCATGATAAAGGTTTATTATTCATGCTAGAATTGTATTGATCGGAAACTTAAATACATGTGTGAATACATAAACAAATACCGTGTCCCTAGTAAGCCTCTACTAGACTAGCTCGTTGATCAAAGATGGTTAAGGTTTCCTAACCATAGACATGTGTTGTCATTTGATAATGGGATCACATCATTAGGAGAATAATGTGATGAACAAGACCCATCCGTTAGCTTAGCATATTGATTGTTCAGTTTATTGGTATTGCTTTCTTAATGTCAAATACATATTCCTTCGACTATGAGATTATGCAACTCCCGGATACCGAAGGAATACCTTGTGTGCTATCAAACGTCACAACGTAACTGGGTGATCATAAAGATGCTCTATAGGTATCTCCGAAGGTGTTTGTTGAGTTGGCATAGATCGAGATTAGGATTTGTCACATCATAAGAAGCCTTGCAAGCAAAGTGACTAATGAGTTAGTTGCAAGATGATGTATTACGGAACGAGTAAAGAGACTTCCCGGCAACTAGATTAAACTAGGTATGAAGATACTGACGATCGAATCTCGGGCAAGTAGCATACCGATGAACAAAGGGAATTACGTATGTTATCATAAGGTTCGACCGATAAAGATCTTCGTAGAATATGTAGGAGCCAATATGGGCATCCAGGTTCCGCTATTGGTTATTGGCCGGAGAGGTGTCTCGGTCATGTCTACATAGTTCTCGAACCCATAGGGTCCGCACGCTTAACGTTCGTTGACGATACAGTGTTATATGAGTTATATGGATTCGGTGAACGAATGTTGTGCGGAGTCACGGATGAGATCACGGACATGACAAGGAGCTCCGTAATGGTCCGGAGGTAAAGATTGATATATAGGACGATGATATTCGGACACCGGAAGAGTTTGGGAGTGCACCTGGTATTCATCGGGTCACCGGAAGGGGTTCCGGACACCCCCGGGAAGTGTATGGGCCTAATGGGCCAAGGGGGGACAGACCAGCCCACAAGGGGGCTGGCGCGCCCCACTCCCTGGCCGGCCGGCCCAAGGGGAAGGAAAGGGGAGGGGTGTGATACGTCTCCAACGTATCTATAATTTTTGATTGTTCCATGCTCTTATATTATCATTCTTGGATGTTTTACAATCATTTTATATCATTTTTTGGGACTAACCTATTGACATAGTGCCCAGTGCAAGTTGCTGTTTTTTGCTTGTTTTTTACTTCTCAGAAAATCAATACCAAATGGAGTCCAAACGAGCGAAACTTTTTGGTGATTTTTTCTGGACCAGAAGACACCTGTTGGGCCAAGAAAGTACCTGAGGGGAGCTCCGAGTGGAGCACAACCCACCAGGGCGCGCCTGGGGACCCAGGCGCACCTAGGTGGGTTGTGCCCACCTCGGTGGCCTCCCGCACTGCCTCTTTGCTCTATAAATACCCCAATATTCCAGAAACCCTAGGAGAGTCGACGAAAATCAATTCCAACTGCCGCAAGTTCTAGAACCACCAGATCCAATCTAGACACCATCACGAAGGGGTTCATCATCCTCATTGGTGCCTCTCCGATGATGCGTGAGTAGTTCATTGTAGACCTACGGGTCCGTAGGCAGTAGCTAGATGGCTTTCTCTCTCTCTTTTGATTCTCAATACAATGGTCTCTTGGAGATCTATTTGATGTAACTCTTTTTGCTGTGTGTTTGTTGGGATCCGATGAACTTTGAGTTTATGATCAGATCTATGTTTTTATGCATGAAAGTTATTTGAGTCTTTTGATCTCTTATATGCATGATTGCTTATAGCCTTGTATTTCTTCTTCGAATCTTTGGTTTAGTTAGGCCAACTAGATCGATTTTTCTTGCCATGGGAAGAGGTGCTTTGTGATGGGTTCGATCTTACGGTGCTTGATCCCAGTGACAGAAGGGGAACCGACACGTATGTATCGTTGCTACTAAGGATAACAAGATGGGGTCTATTTCTACATAAATAGATCTTGTCTACATCATGTCATCGTTCTTATTGCATTACTCCGTTTTTTCCATGAACTTAATACACTAGATGCATGCTGGATAGCGGTCGATGTGTGGAGTAATAGTAGTAGATGCAGGCAGGAGTCGGTCTACTAATCTTGGACGTGATGCCTATATAATGATCATTGCCTAGATATCGTCATGATTATTTGAAGTTTTATCAATTGCCCAACAGTAATTTGTTTACCCACCGTATGCTATTTTTCTCGAGAGAAGCCACTAGTAAAATCTACGGCCCCCGGGTCTCTTCTTTAATATATTTGCCTTCGCGATCTATTTTTATTTGCTTTTATTTTCAGATCTATATTACCAAAAACCCAAAAATACCTCGCTGAATTTTATTTGCTTTTATTTGCATCTATCAATCTACTACAATTTATCTCACGGCTCCGTGCCAATTTCTGGCGCCGTTACCCGAAAGGGATTGACAACCCCTTTAACACGTCGGGTTGCAAGTATTTGTTCTTTGTGTGCAGGTGCTGTTTACGTAGTGTTGCTTGGTTCTCCTACTGGTTCGATAACCTTGGTCTCATCACTGAGGGAAATACCTACCGTAGCTATGCTGCATCATCCCTTCCTCTTTGGGGAAATACCGACGTAGTTCAAGCCGCAATCAAAAGGAATTTCTGGCGCCATTGCCGAGGAGGATCACGTCAAGATAGTCTCCCGTCAACTTACCAATTTCTGGCGCTGTTGCCGGGGAGACATCATCAACATCTACCAGGTTCCTAATCACAAATCTCATCTCCTTGCAATTTACATTATTTGCCATTTGCCTCTCGTTTTCCTCTCCCCCACTTCACAAAAAATTGCCGTTTTATTCGCCCTCTTTTTTGTTTGCCCTTTTCTCGTCAGATCTCATGTTTGCTTGTGTTGCCATGTGCCTTCTATTTGCTTGCATCTTTGCTTGCTAAAAATTTATTGATATGGATCCTCATCCACTTGCTAATCTTTTCAAAAGATCCAATTATGATGAACCAATTGCTAGTGAATTGAGTTCACTAGATTATTTTTATGAAGTTTTGCTTGAGATTTATGAATCTGAAAATTGTGATGAAGTGTTAAACGAAGGAATTTATAAAGTGATTCATGATAGCTCCTTGAATGAAAAGCATGATTGCAATGATGTTATTATAAATTCTATTAATGTCAATTGTGCTAATAATATGCAAAACCCCAAGCTTGGGGATGCTAATTTTGACATGTCCACTACTTATTGCAATGATCATGATTGGGGTGATTCTTCTTATGATCTTGAAAATTTATTTAAGCCTCATGATGAATATGATATTGATAATAATGTTTGCCATAATATTGAAAGTGGGTTTGGAAGAGTGTCAACTCTAGGTGATCCCACTACTTTGGAGAATGATCAATCTTATGAATTTTTTGATAAAAGTGGGCTTGGAGAGGTCATGACTTTATTTGATGATCCCACTATTTTGGAAGAGTGTCAACTTTGCATGCATGTGGATCATAAAAAGAAAATTTTATTTGATAGCTATATTGTTGAATTTGATTATGATCCTACATGTAATTATTATGAGAGAGGAAAATATGGTTGTAGAAATTTTCATATTACTAAATTACCTCTCGTTATGTTGAGATTGTCAATGTTTTATTCCTCTCCTTTGCATATGCTAGATAATCCTTGACTTGATAATTTGTTTACTTATAAAATGCCTATGCATAGGAAGTATGTTACACTTAAATGTGTTTTTCACATGTTTTATGATGCTCTCTTTGTGTTTCAATTCTTCTCTTTCATGCGAGCATCATCAAAATTATCAATGCCTAGCTAGGGGCGTGAAACGATAGCGCTTGTTGGGAGGCAACCCAATGAATAAATTTATTTTTTACCTTTTTCTTTCTGTTCTTGAGTGTTTGCACAATTATGCTACTGTTATGATTGTGTTTTTTGTGTTTTAATTAGTGTTTGTTCCAAGTAAAGCCTTTGGGATAGCTTTGGTGATAGTTGATTTGATCTTGTTGGAAAACAGAAACTTTTGCGTCCAGTAAAATAATTTTGAAAATTCACAGAAGCGACAAAAAATTCTGAATTGTTTAAAAAAGATTGATATACAAATTGCCTCTGTTGTCCTAATTTTTCATAATTTTTGGAGTTACAGAAGTATTCAAAATATTCAGATTGCTACAGACTGTTCTGTTTTTGACAGATTCTGTTTTCGTTGTGTTATGCGCTTGTTTTGATGATTCTATGGTTTCCTTGGAAGAGTTTTTGCCATAGAAAAGTTGTAATACAGTAGATATAA
This sequence comes from Thinopyrum elongatum, assembly GCA_011799875.1. Classification (NCBI taxonomy): domain Eukaryota; kingdom Viridiplantae; phylum Streptophyta; class Magnoliopsida; order Poales; family Poaceae; genus Thinopyrum; species Thinopyrum elongatum. Next base: position 235,962,774 of record CM022297.1, read on the forward strand.
TGCAAAAATAAAATATTAATGGGTTTGCAACAGCACTTATAGTAGTGATTTGCTTTCTTATACTAACGGATCTCACGAAGGTTTTGTTGAGTTTTGTGTGATTGAAGTTTTCAAGTTTTGGGTGAGATCGCGATGGATGAAGGAATAAGGATTAGCAAAAGGCTAAGCTTGGGGATTCCCGAGGCACCCCAAGATAATATTCAAGAAGTATCAAGCAACTAAGCTTGGCGATGCCCCCGAGTGGCATCCCCTCTTTCTTCTAACAACCATCGGTATTTTACTTGAAACTATATTTTTATTCGTCACATATTATGAGTTTTACTTGGAGCGTCTTGTATGATTTGAGTCTTTGTTTGTTTTTCTTTTTAATTTTTAATAAACATCCTTGCTGTACACACCTATTTTGGAGAGCAAAATTATGCTATGCTTGCTCCTATGCTTCACTTAAATTTTTAGAGCCTTGGAATTGCTCTAGTGCTTCACTTATATCTTTTTGAGCATGGTGTGCTTTAGTATTTTTGAAGAAATGCTCTCATGCTTCACTTAGATTTATTTGAGAGTTAGTAATTTTTTTAAGAAATTCTCTCTTGCTTCACTTAAATTATTTTGAGAGAAAGAAATATGATGCTCATGTTCTTCACTTATATTTGTTTGAGCTTATTAAAAGCAACATATGAAACTAGTTCCAAAGTGATAGATATCCAAGGAGGATATAATAAAAACTTTCATGAAGATCATTGGACAAAATAAACTTGATTCCTTATAATAGTTTTGCGATATGTTGATATAATATGTGAGTCATGTTGATGAGTAATTATGCTTTAGTAAGAATATTGGTGTTAAGGTTTGTGATTCCCTATGCAAGCACGAAAGTCAATAGTTATGCAATGAAATTACATCCTACTTGTGGTGCATTATTCGGTGTTAGTTATGCTTAATGCTCGCTTATGAGATTTTTCGTTTCTTGGTTGGATGCTTCTTAATCTTTTGCTAGCCTTCATTTGCACTAAGTATGATCACTACTTGTGCATCCAAAATCCTTTAAACTAATTTTTGCCACATGAGTCCACTATACCTACCTATATGCGGTATTCTTTTGCCATCCTAAGCAAATCTGTATGTGCCACCTCTAATTTTCAAAATAAATTTCTCTTTTGTGTGCTCGTACCGCTCATGAAACGGTAGGGGGTGGCTGATATTTTTCCATGCTAGATGTGTTATCCTCAAGATGAGTGTTTATTCACTTGTCATTGCACGAGAGTACGGCAAAGGTATTAGGGATGCCCAGTCCCGAAATGAAAAATGAATTTACTTTATGTTGTCAAATAATAAATTCCTTGGAAAGTGTTGGTATGGAAGGCACCCGTGGATACGGTTAGCCATGGAAAGTGAAAGTATGGTGGAAAAAGGAATAAACTTTATTTTCTGTTTGGGAACCGCCTATGATATATCTAGCATGGAAAGTATTGGGAACTACTTGATCATTTTCGTTGACAGAAAATGCATGCCACCCAAAATGTTTTATCTCTATCTTTTTCGCTTTGAGCTCTGGCACCTCTACAAATCCCTACTTCCCTCCGCGAAGGGCCTTTCTATTTACTTTATGCAATTTTTATTTTTACTTGAGTCTCCATCTTCTCTTATAAAGCACCAACTAAGGGGCACTATGATCGTACTTGAGCATTAGGTGTAGCTAATATGCGAGTGTGTTTCATGAATGGATCAATGATTGAGCATAATGGGCTAGGGATAACTTGCTTTAGTGTTGATATTTTGAAAGACATGGTTGTTTGTTGATATGCTTGAGTATGAAAGTCCTCATGTCAAAACTAGACTATTGCTTTGAACCATATAAAAGTCCAAACGTCTGTGCTACAAAGAAAAGAATATGTGATGAACATGTTAGGCAGCATTCCACATCAAAAATTCTGTTTTTATCATTTACCTACTCGAGGACGAGCAGGAATTAAGCTTGGGAATGCTGATACGTCTCCAACGTATCTATAATTTTTTATTGTTCCATGCTGTTATATTATCATTCTTGGATGTTTTACAATCATTTTATATCATTTTATATCATTTTTTGGGACTAACCTATTGACATAGTGCCCAGTGCCAGTTGCTATTTTTTGCTTGTTTTTTACTTCGCAGAAAATCAATACCAAACAGAGTCCAAACGCAGCGAAACTTTTTGATGATTTTTTCTGGACCAGAAGACACCTGTTGGGCTAAGAAAGTACCTGAGGGCAGCTCCGAGGGGAGCCCAGGCACGCCCAGGTGGGTTGTGCCCACCTCGGTGGCCTCCCGCACCGCCTCTTTGCTCTATAAATACCCCAATATTCCAGAAACCCTAGGGGAGTCGACGAAAATCAATTCCAGCCACCGCAAGTTCCAGAACCGCCAGATCCAATCTAGACACCATCACGGAGGGGTTCATCATCCTCATTGGTGCCTCTCCGATGATGCGTGAGTTATTCATTGTAGACCTACGGGTCCGTAGGTAGTAGCAAGATGGCTTCCTCTCTCTCTCTTTTGATTCTCAATACAATGGTCTCTTGGAGATCTATTTGATGTAACTCTTTTTGCTGTGTGTTTGTTGGGATCCGATGAACTTTGAGTTTATGATCAGATCTATGTTTTTATCCATGAAAGTTATTTGAGTCTTTTGATCTCTTATATGCATGATTGCTTATAGCCTTGTATTTCTTCTTCGAATCTTTGGTTTAGTTAGGCCAACTAGATCGATTTTTCTTGCCATGGGAAGAGGTGCTTTGTGATGGGTTCGATCTTACGGTGCTTGATCCCAGTGACAGAAGGGGAACCGACACGTATGTATCGTTGCTATTAAGGATAACAAGATGGGGTCTATTTCTACATAAATAGATCTTGTCTACATCATGTCATCGTTCTTATTGCATTACTCCATTTTTTCCATGAACTTAATACACTAGATGCATGCTGGATAGCGGTCGATGTGTGGAGTAATAGTAGTAGATGCAGGCAGGAGTCGGTCTACTAATCTTGGACGTGATGCCTATATAATGATCATTGCCTGGATATCGTCATGATTATTTGAAGTTTTATCAATTGCCCAACAGTAATTTGTTTACCCACCGTATGCTATTTTTCTCGAGAGAAGCCACTAGTAAAATCTACGGCCCCCGGGTCTCTTCTTTAATATATTTGCCTTCGCGATCTATTTTTATTTGCTTTTATTTTCAGATCTATATTACCAAAAACCCAAAAATACCTCGCTGAATTTTATTTGCTTTTATTTGCATCTATCAATCTACTACAATTTATCTCACGGCTCCGTGCCAATTTCTGGCGCCGTTACCCGAAAGGGATTGACAACCCCTTTAACACGTCGGGTTGCAAGTATTTGTTCTTTGTGTGCAGGTGCTGTTTACGTAGTGTTGCTTGGTTCTCCTACTGGTTCGATAACCTTGGTCTCATCACTGAGGGAAATACCTACCGTAGCTATGCTGCATCATCCCTTCCTCTTTGGGGAAATACCGACGTAGTTCAAGCCGCAATCAAAAGGAATTTCTGGCGCCATTGCCGAGGAGGATCACGTCAAGATAGTCTCCCGTCAACTTACCAATTTCTGGCGCTGTTGCCGGGGAGACATCATCAACATCTACCAGGTTCCTAATCACAAATCTCATCTCCTTGCAATTTACATTATTTGCCATTTGCCTCTCGTTTTCCTCTCCCCCACTTCACAAAAAATTGCCGTTTTATTCGCCCTCTTTTTTGTTTGCCCTTTTCTCGTCAGATCTCATGTTTGCTTGTGTTGCCATGTGCCTTCTATTTGCTTGCATCTTTGCTTGCTAAAAATTTATTGATATGGATCCTCATCCACTTGCTAATCTTTTCAAAAGATCCAATTATGATGAACCAATTGCTAGTGAATTGAGTTCACTAGATTATTTTTATGAAGTTTTGCTTGAGATTTATGAATCTGAAAATTGTGATGAAGTGTTAAACGAAGGAATTTATAAAGTGATTCATGATAGCTCCTTGAATGAAAAGCATGATTGCAATGATGTTATTATAAATTCTATTAATGTCAATTGTGCTAATAATATGCAAAACCCCAAGCTTGGGGATGCTAATTTTGATATGTCCACTACTTATTGCAATGATCATGATTGGGGTGATTCTTCTTATGATCTTGAAAATTTATTTAAGCCTCATGATGAATATGATATTGATAATAATGTTTGCCATAATATTGAAAGTGGGTTTGGAAGAGTGTCAACTCTAGGTAATAATGATCCCACTACTTTGGAGAATGATCAATCTTATGAAATTTTTGATAAAAGTGAGCTTGGAGAGGTCATGACTTGATTTGATGATCCCACTATTTTGGAAGAGTGTCAACTTTGCATGCATGTGGATCATAAAAAGAAAATTTTATTTGATAGCTATATTGTTGAATTTGATTATGATCCTACATGTAATTATTATGAGAGAGGAAAATATGGTTGTAGAAATTTTCATATCACTAAATTACCTCTCGTTATGTTGAGATTGTCAATGTTTTATTCCTCTCCTTTGCATATGCTAGATAATCCTTGACTTGATAATTTGTTTACTTATAAAATGCCTATGCATAGGAAGTATGTTACACTTAAATGTGTTTTTCACATGTTTTATGATGCTCTCTTTGTGTTTTAATTCTTCTCTTTCATGCGAGCATCATCAAAATTATCAATGCCTAGCTAGGGGCGTGAAACGATAGCGCTTGTTGGGAGGCAACCCAATGAATAAATTTATTTTTACCTTTTTCTCTCTGTTCTTGAGTGTTTGCACAATTATGCTACTGTTATGATTGTGTTTTTTGTGTTTTAATTAGTGTTTGTGCCAAGTAAAGCCTTTGGGATAGCTTTGGTGATAGTTGATTTGATCTTGTTGGAAAACAGAAACTTTTACGTCCAGTAAAATAATTTTGAAAATTCACAGAAGCGACAAAAAATTCTGAATTGTTTAAAAAAGATTGATATATAAATTGCCTCTGTTGTCCTAATTTTTCAGAATTTTTGGAGTTACAGAAGTATTCGAAATATTCAGATTGCTACAGACTGTTCTGTTTTTGACAGATTCTATTTTCGTTGTGTTATGTGTTTGTTTTGATGATTCTATGGTTTCCTTTGAAGAGTTTTTGCCATAGAAAAGTTGGAATACAGTAGATATAATTCAAAAATAAAATATGAATGGGTTTACAACAGTACTTATAGTAGTGATTTTCTTTCTTATACTAACGGATCTCACGAAGGTTTTGTTGAGTTTTGTGTGATTGAAGTTTTCAAGTTTTGGGTGAGATCGCGATGGATGAAGGAACAAGGATTAGAAAAAGGCTAATCTTGGGGATGCCCGAGGCACCCCAAGATAATATTCAAGAAGTATCAAGCAACTAAGCTTTGGGATGCCCCCGAGTGGCATGCCCTCTTTCTTGTAACAACCATCGGTATTTTACTTGAAACTATATTTTTATTCGTCACATATTATGAGTTTTGCTTGGAGCGTCTTGTATGATTTGAGTCTTTGTTTGTTTTTCTTTTTAATTTTTAATAAACATCCTTGCTGTACATACCTATTTTGGAGAGCCAAATTATGCTATGCTTGCTCCTATGCTTCACTTAAATTTTTAGAGCCTTGGAATTGCTCTAGTGCTTCACTTATATCTTTTTGAGCACGATGTGCTTTAGTATTTTTGAAGAAATGCTCTCATGCTTCAATTAGATTTATTTGAGAGTTAGTAATTTTTTTAAGAAATTCTCTCTTGCTTCACTTAAATTATTTTGAGAGAAATAAATATGATGCTCATGTTCTTCACTTTATTGTGATGTGATATGGTCAAGACGTGATGTGATATACTTTATTGTATGAGATGATCATGTTTTGTAATATCGACAACCGACAGGAGCCTTAGGGTTGTCTCTTAATTATTGTATGGAATGCAAGCGCCATGTAATTGCTTTACTTTATCGCTATGCGTTAGCAATAGTTGTAGAAGCAATAGTTGGCGAGACGACCCTGATACGTCTCCAACGTATCTATAGTTTTTGATTGTTCCATGCTATTATATTATCTGTTTTGGATGTTTTATATGCATTAATATGCTATTTTATATTATTTTTGGGACTAACTTATTAACCTAGAGCCCAGTGCCAGTTTCTGTTTTTTCCTTGTTTTTGAGTTTTACAGAAAAGGAATATCAAACGGATTCCAAACGGAATAAAACTTTACGATGCTTTTTCTTGGACAAGAAGACACCCACGGAACTTGGAGATGAAGTTAGAAGAGTCCCGAGGGCACCACAAGCCCTCAGGGCGCGCCCTAGGGGGGGCGCCCCCTGGCTTGTGGGCCCCCCGGGAGTCCACCGACCTCCCTCTTGTGACGCCCCCGGCTTAATCGTGCACTAATCATACACGCAAATGCACACGATCAAGCCTAAGGACTCACTTGAAGATATCACAACACAACTCTAAAACATAAATAAAGTCATACAAGCTTTATATTACAAGCCAGGGGCCTCGAGGGCTCGAATACATAAGCTCGCATACAAGCGTCAGCGGAAGCATCAGATATCTGAGTACAGATATAAAAAGAAAGACAGATAAGCCTTAAGAAGGCGGGGCAAAAGAAAACACTATGATCGAAAAGGCGTAGGCCTCCTGCCTGGGACCCTCCGAACCTACTCCTGGTCGTCAGCCAACTCGTAGTAGTAGCCACCCTCGGGGTAGTAGTGGTAGTCGTCGGTGGGGGCAGCGGTCTCCGGGGCTCCATCATCTGGTTGCACCAAATGGATATGGGGAGAAAAAGAAAGCAAAGCAACCGTGAGTACTCATCCGAAGTACTCAGCAAGCAAGGATCTACACTGCATATGCAACATTATCAAAGAAAGGCTGTATATGTGGACTGGGCTGCAGAAATGCCAGAATAGAGAGAAGGCCTAGTCCTATCGAAGACTAGCATCTTCAGCATCTTCAAGCATCTTCAGCGGTCTTCAAGCATCTTCAAGCATCTTGCAGCATTTAGAAGAGTACAGAATAGCATAATATAAAATAGCAGTAGTGTTATTAACCTCGCCCAGAGATCCTTCCTCGACTCCCTGTGAGAAAGCAATCCCAGAGCCATACAATCATCATCCTCGACCAGAGATCCTTTCTCGACTCCCTGCGAGAAAGCGATCCCAGAGCCATACTATCCATTTCTCATCTCAAGTATCCAGTTCTAGTTGTATCGATCGGGATACAACTCCGAGCGTCCGTTACTGAGGATCCGGCTATGCATAGATTAGTTCTTCCCTGCAGGGGTGCACCAACTTACCCACCATGCCCGATTAACTCCGGCCAGACACACTTTTCTGGGTCATGCCCGACCTCGGCCAAACGATACGCCGCAACCCGACCTAGGCTCTAAAGAGAGGTCAGCACGCCGGACTAAACCTATGCACACAGGGGTCTTGGGCCTTCGCCCTACGTGCTCCTGCATGTTGCAAGGACGCCCGGAAGCAGACCTAGCCCCCTTAATACAAGCGCGGGCTTAACCAGTCCAATCCAGAGCGGGCCACTCCTCGCTGACGTCTATAGAGCTTCGGCTGATGCATACGACGCAGAGTGCCCATAACTGTTCCCACGTTATGGTTAGTGCTATCGGGCTAGAGGCCCACTCGGATCAAATATCCAAATCGTTACTGTATTGGGGGTGTGCGGTAACGAGCAGAGACTCATGATCGATGTGACCCCGTCGCCCCGTCTCGAGGACTTGCGGCAAGGGCTAAGAAAGCCCGGCCACACCTCGTATTCATCTCTTGGGTACCCTCCAGGTTAACCCGACTTCCCATCACTCGTGGGTACCCCTTAGGGTCGACCCGCCTTTCCAAGTAACAGCTGTAAAGTCCAAGTATCCGTGTGTCCATAACATTAGGGGAATCCGAGGTATCATCCTCGTTGGATTCCTACTCGATGTATCCGTCAAGGTAAACTTGGAGGAATCACCCTCGATGGGTTCACACTTGAGGTGTTACACGACGGCATCGTTATCGGAAGTGGTAAAGGAGGAATCACCCTCGAGGACCATGACCGAATAGCTACTCTACAGAGTTAACATCAGAAGTGCTAAACGAGGTATCACCCTCGGCACTTGATAGTAACCCAGTAGTGGCGTACAACTAAGGGGGGTGATGTGCGGTGCCGGGGCCTGGTTGTCTATCACGTTGATCGAGTCATCTGATAATCCAGCGGGGGCAACTTGGGACAAAGTGGGGGGTCTCTGGTGGGTCTCTATCCAGCCTATACTAAGCAGTTTAGGATAAATAGGTAGGTATCAACAGCAGTTACAAAAAAAGGCTATGCATCAGAAATAGGATAAACAGTAGCAGCAGCAATTTCTAATGCAAGCATAAGAGAGAAAGAATAGGCGATATCGGCATGTTCAAAGGGGGGGGTGCTTGCCTGGTTGCTCGGCGGCAAAGGCAGGGTCGTCAATGGTGTAGTCGGTCTCTGGAGTTGCGTCGGTCTCGGGGACTATGTCGGTACCGGGATCTACCGAGAGAGAAGAGGGGGAGGAAACAGATAAATACACAGCAAACATATGCAACACAGAGCATGCTATGCTAACGTGCAGTGCAGGGTTGCCTAAAGATATGTCTAAGTCATTTTAGTTATTTTCGGATTTAAGTTGGATTTATTAACCGGTATATATGCACTGTTCACCTACCGGAACTGGACGAAAAGTTGCGGGTTCACCTACATAGAGGGTCCCGACATGGAAACAGATGGCACGGTCAAATTCGTCTCGTCGTTCTGAGCAACTTTCATGTATAAAGTTTTTCGATCCGAGCTACAATTTAAATTATATGATTTTTCAAAGATTAAAGCATTTTCTGGAATTACTTAAATTAACATAAAACAATTATGACATCAGCATGATGACATGCCTGCGTCAGCATTCGGCTGACCAGCTGACTGGTCAAACAGACAGGTGGGACCCACCTGTCAGTCACTGTGAGAATTAACAGTGGGTTAACTAAACTAACAGAACTAATTAGGGGTGTGGGCCCTAGTTGTCAGTGACTAACTAACTAATTAATTAATTATAGATTTTAATTAACAGTTTTAATTATTTATAAAACGTTTCTAGGCGGTGGGGCCCGCATGTCAGTGGGCCACGGTGCCCAGTCAGCAGTTGACCCAGTCAACTCGGTCAACTGGGGCCCGTGGGGCCCAGCGTCAGCGACTCTAAGGTGGGGCCCGGGCGGCCACGTCGACGGCGGCGCCGGAGAGGGCTCCGGCGACCTCGAACATGGCGGCGTGGCTCGGGAACTCACCGGGATTCGGCCACGGTCATCGGCTTGGTGCGGGGTTGGTCGCGTTCGAACGGGAAGAGCATGCCGAGTCGAATGGGAGTGGTGGCCGGAGCTGAGATGGCCGGAAATGGCGCCAGCGACGAGTGGTGGCAGCGGTAGCATTCGGGCGTGGTCGGAATCACGGCTTCGGGCCGTTCCCGAGCGAGCTGCGCTACTAGGCGGCCTACTGCGAGTGCCAGAAGCCCTACGGGCAAGTCAGAGAGGCTCGGGCGACGCTGCATTGAGCAGCTCACCGGCGTCGGCGGCAACCAGAGCAACGGAACGACGGCGGCTCCGTTCGGGCTCGGAAACGAGCAAAAGAAAGAGGGAGGGGAAAAGGAGCTCACCGCAGCGGCTCATGGTGGCCTGTGGTAACTTAGTAGCAGCAGGAGGGGCCGTAGTCGCCGGTGATCACCGGAGATGCCGAAGTAGGAGGCGGCTCGATCCGTGGGCTACGGTGATGCCTGACTTGAATGAAGCAGCGCAAAGGAAGTAGCCAAGGCAGACGCGTCTCCCGGACACGGTCGCCGGGCTTGGGGACGTCGGAGACCGTGGGGACGATGGAGACGTGGCGACGGCGGCGCTCGGTTGCGCAGGCAGAGAGAGAAGAGCGGCGTGCGAGCGAGGGAGGAGGGGGGGAATGGCGGGCGTCCAGGGGGGACGCAGGGGAGGCTCGACCTTATCCCCTCGGCGTCGGTGGCGTCGTCGTGTCGACGAACGACCGGAGCGCGCCGGCGCGGCCATGGGCGTGGCGACACGCACAAGAGAGAGAGCGGGAGGAGAGATAGATGGGCCGGCCTCAGGCACTGTGCACTTAGGCCCAGTGCAGAGTGGCCTTTTTCCTTTTTCTTTTTCAGTTTTCTGCTTCTTCTTTTTTAGAGAGGGTTTTGCAATATTTTGAGCCACCAAATGACTTTGTAAAAATGTGGAAATTGGCCACATAAATACAATGCATTACCCAGCACTGCCACAAAAAGTTTGGGCAATTTTGGAATTCATTTGGATTTTCCAAAAATGGAAATGGTATTTTTAGTGCTGTTTTGGCACTGTTTTAATGCTTTGGCCCAAATGTAAATTGATGGTGATGTTGTTTTCCTTAACAACAAATGTTTTGGAATATTTGCTGGATGATGAACATTTTAGTTTTTTAGTTTAAAGAAATAAATATTTAACTTTATTTCAAGTATGAATTTGAAGTTGGATTTGGGACAAGTGGCATTTTGACTTAGTGAAATATGATGACATGGTCCATTAATTAGCTTGATGACAGGGTTAACATCTGGGGATGTTACAAATCTCAGCTCTGTAAATTCAGAAGTATTCCAATATCAACAGAAGCGTCCACCAAAATACTTTTCCGCCGCTATAACCTTCTGTTCCCGTGAGATCCCATCTTGGGGCCTTTTCCGGCATCCTGCCGGAGGGGGATTCGATCACGGAGGGCATCTAGATCAACTCTATTGCCCCTCCGATGAAGCGTGAGTAGTTTACCACAGACCTACGGGTCCATAGCTAGTAGCTAGATGGCTTGTTCTCTCTCTTTGATTCTCAATACCATGTTCTCCTCGATGTTCTTAGAGATCCATCCGATGTAATCTTCTTTTGCGGTGTGTTTGTCGAGATCGATGAATTATGGATTTATGATCAGCTTATCTATGAATATTATTTGAATCTTCTCTGAATTCTTATATGCATGATTTGATATCTTTGTATTTCTCTACGAATTATCAGTTTGGTTTGGCCAACTAGATTGGTTTTTCTTGCAATGGGAGAGGTGCTTAGTTTTGGGTTCAATCTTGCGGTGTCCTCACCCAGTGACAAAGTAGGGGTAGCGGGGCACATATTTTTATTGTTGCCATCAAGGGTAAAAAGATGGGGTTTTCATCATATTGCTTGAGTTTATCCCTCTACATCATGTCATATTACTTAAGGCGTTACTCCGTTCTTTATGAACTTAATACTCTAGATGCATGCTGGATAGCGGTCGATGTGTGGAGTAATAGTAGTAGATGCAGGCAGGAGTCGGTCTACTTAACACAGATGTGATGCCTATATTCATAATCATTGCCTTGGATATCGTCATAACTTTGCGCTTTTCTATCAATTTCTCGACAGTAATTTGTTCACCCACCGTATTATTTGCCTTCAAGAGAGAAGCCTCTAGTGAAACCTATGGCCCCCGGGTCTATTTTCCTTCATATATTTTCAGATCTATATACCAAAAATACCTTGCTGCGATTTATTTACTTTTACGTTTTAGTAATCTGATAGAGGCGAGGGTGTCCCGATCTTTCGATGAGATGATAGCTATCGTTTTTGGTGGAGTAGACTTTGACGATCCGACTACGAACGTGCGAAGACGTCGCGCCTTAGCAATCGCTAAACCAACTCCGAGAGGTTATTGACCACGCCGGAGCACAATCAACCTGACCACGAGGGTCTATCTCCTGCAAGCAAATGAAGAACAAGCAAGAAACTAAGATTTGCAATCTGGATATTGCGAATATAAGATGAAAGCTTTATTGATCAAGGTGGGGTTCTGTGACGTCTTGGTCTGGTCGTTGAACACAAACGAAGTACGCGAAGTTGCAGCTATGGCGAACTTTTAATCTAAACAAAACCCAAAGTCTAAACGGTGCCCTAAGGGCTGTATATATGGAGGAAGAGGGGGGGAATTTCGTGGCCCTTGAAGGAGGGGTCCGAAACCAACCCTATCTCTTGTTTCCCCACACATACGGACTCTAAAAACAGCCTATACTCAAGTATTTCGAAATTACATGGGCCTGGCCCAATAATAAGGTGACGCAGCACCTATAATAGCCTCTGGACGAAATTTATGAAGTGGCATCTTGTATATTTCGTCCAAGGCTTCATGCACTCATTATGGTGGCTTCAAAGTCCTGAAACCATCACTTGTAACTCCGTTCTTGTTTCCCGTGCGCATGCCATCATCTCCATGCTTGAACTTGCTCCAATGTTCCTCTTTCTTGTCCAAGCTAGGCCCTTCATTCGTAAGAAAAACAAATGTATCCACTTTAGGCAGCATCATATTCTCATGAACATTAGAATCATTACCAAGAAACGAAAGTACCTGATAATTTAATTGGCGTGCGCGAGCTCTAGTAATTGGTCCAGTATGTATAGCAGCAGGGGCTGTGGGTGTAACAATGGTATTGATGTCCTCATCATAATCTTTTATATCTATCTTTATCAGATCTCACTTTTGTAAGTGACCGTGAAGGGATTGACAACCCCTTTATCGCGTTGGGTGCAAGTGTTTGATTGTTTGTGTAGGTGCATATATTGGAGACTTGCGTGTTTCTCCTACTGGATTGATACCTTGGTTCTTAACTGAGGTAAATACTTATCTCTACTTTTCTGCATTACCCTTTCCTCTTCAAGGAAAAAATCAACGCAAGCTCAAGAAGTAGCAGGAAGAATTTCTGGCGCCGTTGCTGGGGAGATCTACATCAAGCCTACCAAGTACCCACCATAAACTCTCATCTCTTGCATTACATAATTAGCCATTTGCCTCTTGTTTTCCTCTCCCCCACTTCTAAAACGTTTTTAGAAAAACACAAAAAGATTTGCCTTTTTATTCGCCTTTCTTTCGTTTGCCTTTATGTCTTACTTGGCTCGTTTGCTTGTTTGCTTGGTATCATTCTGTGTTTATTGAAAAATCAGAAACAAAAAGGTTTATGGATCCACTTAAAGTTTTCTACTTGGATCATCTTCGATCCATATGTGTTCGTGCTGAAACCCCAACTAGTTTAGTTGAAGGAAAATCTTTAGATGAGCATGCTCATTTTGTGCGTCACCGTTTGTCTGAAAAAGGGAGACTCTTATGGAATCAAATAAATTGTTTGCTATGTTATGCTTGGAATCTTTGTGAACTTTGTGATTTTACTTGTTGCTCTAAGAACCCTAAAAAACACCTTCCCTTCCTATGTGAGTTTAATGATAATGAAATCTTATCTTCTTATGAAAAGGGTGTTTACAGTTACTATGATATCGAACAAATTGAAGAATTTGTTGCTTTTAAGGGTGCTTCTGAAGTTGCTTCTTTGATTGAAAAGTATGATATTACTCTCTACAAATATGAAAATTTTGACATACTTAAATATTGCTATGAAAACTATGCTCATAGTGCCTATGTCAAAGAATTTATTGAGAGAATGACCGTTGCTTTGGAAGAAAATAATGATATGTATGAATCTATAGATAATTATGATTCCGTTGATTTGATTGAGATATCTTCCCTTGATGAACATGATGCTTGCTATTTTTATGGCCATGAGGCCAATATTAATTATGCTTATGGAGATGAATTTTGCTATAGTCCCTTATGTTAAACATGAGACTGTTGCTATTGCACCCATACTTGATAGTTCCTTGAATCAAAAGCATGATTGTAATGATGTTATTATAAATTCTATTAATGTCAATTGTGCTAATAATATGCAAAGCCCCAAGCTTGGGGATGCTAGTTTTGCTATGTCCGCTACTTATTGCAATGATCATGATTAGGGTGATAATGCTTATTATGATCTTGAAAATTTATTTAAGCCTCATGATGAATATGTTTGCTATAATATTGAAAGTGGGTTTGGAAGAGTGTCAACTTTAGGAAATAATGATCCAACTACTTTGGAGTTTGATCAATCTTATGAAATTTTCGATAAAAGTGGGTTTGGAGAGGTCATGACTTTATTTGATGATAATCCCACTATTTTGGAAGAGTGTCAACTTTGCATGCATGTGGATCATGAAGAGAATATTTTATGTGATAGTTATATTGTTGAATTTGATTATGATCCTACATGTAATTATTATGAGAGAGGAAAATATGGTTGTAGAAATTTTCGTGTTACTAAATTACCTCTCGTTATGTTGAGATTGCTATTGTTTCTTTCTTCTTCCTTGCATATGCTAGTTTTTGCTTGTCTTGATAATTTGTTTGCTTATAAAATGCCTATGCATAGGAAGTATGTTAGACTTAAACTAGTTTTTCACATGCTACATGATGCTCTCTTCGTGTTTCAATTGCTATCTTTCATGTGAGCATCATTAAAATTAGCAACGCCTAGCTAAAAGGCTTTAAAGAAAAAGCGCTTGTTGGGAGGCAACCCAATTTTATTTTTGTTCCTTTTTTGAATAATTTTTTCATCTAGCCTCTTGTTAGATGTTTTTTTTCATGTTTTAATTAGTGTTTGGGCCAAGTAAGACCTTTGGGATGGCTTACGGTGATAGTTGATTTGATCTTGCTGAAAAACAGAAACTTTTGCGCCCAGTAAAGCAATTTTAGAAAATCACAGAAGAGGGATTTTGATCTGATTTTTTTTACAAAATATTGATATACAAATTTCCCAGGTTGTCTTAATTTTTCAGAATTTTTGGAGTTACAGAAGTATTCGAAGTTTTCAGATTGCTACAGACTGTTCTGTTTTTGACAGATTCTGTTTTCTATGTGTTGTTTGCTTATTTTGATGAATCTATGGGTAGTATCGGGGGGGGGGGGGGTATGAACCATGGAGAAGTTGGAATACCATAGATATTTTTATTTTCTTATACTAACGGATCTCATGAGTTTTCTGTTGAGTTTTGTGTTGTGAAGTTTTCAAGTTTTGGGTAAAGATTTGATGGACTACGGAATAAGGAGTGGCAAGAGCCTAAGCTTGGGGATTTCCAAGGCACCCCAAGGTAATATTCAAGGACAACCAAGCATCTAAGCTTGGGGATGCCCCGGATGGCATCCCCTCTTTCGTCTTCATCTATCGATAAATTTACTTGAGGCTATATTTTTATTCACCACATGATATGTGTTTTGCTTGGAGCGTCTTGTATGATATGAGTCTTTGCTTTTTAGTTTGCCACAATCATCCTTTATGTACACACCTTTTGAGAGGGACACGCATGAATCGTGAATTTATTAGAATACTCTATGTGCTTCACTTATATCTTTTGAGCTAGGCAATTTTGCTCTAGTGCTTCACTTATATCTTTTTAGAGCACGGCGGTGGCTTTATTTTATAGAAATTGTTGAACTCTCATGCTTCACTTATATTATTTTGAGAGTCTCTCTAAACAGCATGGTAATTTGCTTTGGTTATGAATTTAGTCCTAATATGATAGGCATCCAAGAGGGATATAATAAAAACTTTCATATAAAGTGCGTTGAATACTATGAAAAGTTTGATTCCTTATGATTGTTTTGAGATATAAAGATGGTGATATTAGAGTCATGCTAGTGAGTAATTGTGGATTGGTAGAAATACTTGTGTTAAAGTTTGTGATTCCAGTAGCATGCACGTATGGTGAACCGTTATGTGATGAAGTCGGAGCATGATTTATTTATTGATTGTCTTCCTTATGAGTGGCGGTCGGGGACGAGCGATGGTCTTTTACTACCAATCTGTCCCCCTAGGAGCATGCGCGTAGTACTTTGTTTCAATGACTAATAGATTTTTTCAAT
This sequence comes from Thinopyrum elongatum, assembly GCA_011799875.1. Lineage (NCBI taxonomy): Eukaryota > Viridiplantae > Streptophyta > Magnoliopsida > Poales > Poaceae > Thinopyrum > Thinopyrum elongatum. The sequence goes on from CM022297.1 coordinate 235,978,604, forward strand.
AAGTATGTGAGTTCTTTATGACTAATGTTGAGTCCATGGATTATACGCACTCTCACCCTTCCACCATTGCTAGCCTCTCTAGTACCGCGCAACTTTTGCCGGTGCACTACACCCACCATATACCCTTCCTCAAAACAGCCACCATACCTACCTATTATGGCATTTCCATAGCCATTCTGAGATATATTGCCATGCAACTTCCACCGTTCCGTTTTATTATGACACGCACCATCATTGTCATATTTCTTTGCATGATCGTAAGACATCTATCTTGATGTTTTGATGTTATTGCTACGCTAGATCATTGCACATCCCGGTACACCGTCGGAGGCATTCATATAGAGTCATATTTTGTTCTAAGTATCGAGTTGTAATTCTTGAGTTGTAAGTAAATAAAAGTGTGATGATCATCATTGTTAGAGCATTGTTCCATGTGAGGAAAGGATGATGGAAGCTATGATCCCCTCACAAGTTGGGATGAGTCTCCGGACTTTATAAAAAATAAAAGAGGCCAAAGAAGCCCACAAAAAAAATAAAAGAGGCCAAAGAAGCCCACCAAAAAAAAATGAGAGAAAAGAGAGAAGGGACAATGTTACTATCCTTTTCCACACTTGTGCTTCAAAGTAGCACCATGATCTTCATGATAGAGAGTCTCCTATGTTGTCACTTTCATATACTAGTGGGAGTTTTTCGTTATATAACTTGGCTTGTATATTCCAATGATGGGCTTCCTCAAATTGCCCTAGGTCTTCGTGAGCAAGCGAGTTGGATGCACATCCACTTAGTTTCTTTTTGAGCTTTCATAAACTTATAGCTTAGTGCATCCGTTGCATGGCAATCCCTACTCACTCACATTGATATCTATTGATGGGCATCTCCATAGCCCGTTGATACGCCTAGTTGATGTGAGACTATCTCCTTCTTTTTGTCTTCTCCACAACCACCATATTCTATTCCACCTATAGTGCTATATCCATGGCTCACGCTCATGTATTGCGTGAAAGTTGAAAAAGTTTTAGAACATCAAAAGTATGAAACAATTGCTTGGCTTGTCATCGGGGTTGTGCATGATTTAATACTTTGTGTGATGAAGATGGAGCATAGCCAGACTATATGATTTTGTAGGGATAACTTTCTTTGGCCATGTTATTTTGAGAAGACATGATTGCTTTATTAGTATGCTTGATGTATTATTGTTTTTATGTCAATATTAAACTTTTGTTTTGAATCTTATGGATCTGAACATTCATGCCACAAGAAAGAAAATTACACGGATAAATATGTTAGGTAGCATTCCACATCAAAAATTCTGTTTTTATCATTTACCTACTCGAGGACGAGTAGGAATTAAGCTTGGGGATGCTTGATACATCGCCAACGTATCTATAATTTTTTATTGTTCCATGCTATTGTATTATCTATTTTGGATGTTTTATATGCATTAATATGCTATTTTATATTATTTTTGGGACTAACATATTAACCTAGAGCCCAGTGCCAGTTTATGTTTTTTTCCTTGTTTTTGAGTTTTACAGAAAAGGAATATCAAACGGAGTCCAAACGGAATAAAACTTTACGATGATTTTTCTTGGACCAGAAGACACCCATGAAACTTGGAGATGAAGTTAGAAGAGTCCCGAGGGCACCACAAGCCCTCAGGGCGCTCCCTAGGTGGGGGCGCCCCCTGGCTTATGGGCCCCCGGGAGTCCACCGACCTCCCTCTCAACTCTATACATTCACAAATATTCCAATATCAACAGAAGAATCCACCAAAATACTTTTCCTCTGCCGTAACCTTCTGTTCCCGTGAGATCCCATCTTGGGGCCTTTTCCGGCATCCTGCCGGAGGGGGATTCGATCACGGAGGGCATCTACATCAACTCTATTGCCCCTCCGATGAAGCATGAGTAGTTTACCACAGACCTACGGGTCCATAGCTAGTAGCTAGATGGCTTGTTCTCTCTCTTTGATTCTCAATACCATGTTCTCCTCGATGTTCTTGGAGATCTATCCGATGTAATCTTCTTTTGTGGTGTGTTTGTCGAGATCGATGAATTGTGGATTTATGATCAGCTTATCTATGAATATTATTTGAATCTTCTCTAAATTCTTATATGCATGATTTGATATCTTTGTATTTCTCTTCGAATTATCAGTTTGGTTTGGCCAACTAGATTGGTTTTTCTTGCAATGGGAGAGGTGCTTAGTTTTGGGTTCAATCTTGCGGTGTCCTCACCCAGTGACAAAGTAGGGGTAGCGAGGCACGTATTTGTATTGTTGCCATCAAGGGTAAAAAGATGGGGTTTTCATCATATTGCTTGAGTTTATCCCTCTACATCATGTCATCTTACTTAAGGCGTTACTCCATTCTTTATGAACTTAATACTCTAGATGCATGCTGGATAGCGGTCGATGTGTGGAGTAATAGTAGTAGATGCAGGCAGGAGTCGGTCTACTTAACACGGACGTGATGCCTATATTCATAATCATTGCCTTGGATATCGTCATAACTTTGCGCTTTTCTATCAATTGCTCGACAGTACCCACCGTATTATTTGCCTTCAAGAGAGAAGCCTCTAGTGAAACCTATGGCCCCCGGGTCTATTTTCCTTCATATATTTTCAGATCTATATACCAAAAATACCAAAAATACCTTGCTGTAATTTATTTACTTTTATGTTTTAGTAATCTTTTATATCTATCTTTATCAGATCTCACCTTTGCAAGTGACCGTGAAGGGATTGACAACCCCTTTATCGCGTTGGGTGCAAGTGTTTGATTGTTTGTGTAGGTGCATATATTGGGGACTTGCGTGTTTCTCCTACTGGATTGATACCTTGGTTCTTAACTGAGGGAAATACTTATCTCTACTTTGCTGCATTACCCTTTCCTCTTCAAGGGAAAAACCAACGCAAGCTCAAGAAGTAGCAGACCCCGATGCAACGATGGAGATCAAGGTGTCGAGCCGGTGACGATGGAGATCATGACTATGCTTTGGAGATGGAGATCAAAAGCACAAGGTGATGATGGCCATATCATGTCACATATTTTGATTGTGTGTGATGTTTATCCTTTATGCATCTTATTTTGCTTAGAACGGTGGTAGCATTATAAGATGATCCCTTCACTAAATTTCAAGATAAAAGTGTTCTCCCCGAGTATGCACCGTTGCCAAAGTTCGTCGTTTCGAAGCACCTCGTGATGATCGGGTGTGATAGACTCTACGTTCACATACAACGGGTGTAAGACAGTTTTGTAGAATACTTGGGTTAAACTTGACGAGCCTAGCATGTACATACATGGTCTCGGAACACTAGAGACCGAAAGGTCGAACGTGAGTCATATAGTAGATATGATCAACATAGAGATGTTCACCATTGATGACTACCCCATCTCACGTGATGATCAGACATGGGTTAGTTGATTTGGATCATGTATCACTTAGATAACTTGAGGGATGTTTATTTAAGTGGGAGTTCATTAGTAATTTGATTAATTGAACTTAAATTTATCATGAACTTAGTCTTAATAGCTTTGCATATCTATGTTGTAGATCAATGGCCCGAGATACCGTTCCCCTGAATTTTAATGCGTTCCTAGAGAAAGCTAAGTTGAAAGATGATGGTAGCAACTACACGGACTGGGTCCGTAACTTGAGGATTATCCTCATTGCTGCACAGAAGAATTATGTCCTTGATGCACCGCTAGGTGAAAGACCTGCTGCAGGAGCTACTGCAGATGTTATGAACGTCTGGCAGGCTCGATCTGATGACTACTCAATAGTTCAGTGTGCCATGCTTTACGGCTTAGAACTGGGACTTCAAAGACGTTTTGAATGCCATGGAGCATATGAGATGTTCCAAGAGTTGAAGTTAATATTTCAAGCAAATGCCCGGGTTGAGAGATATGAAGTCTCCAACAGGTTCTATAGCTGCAAGATGGAGGAGAACTGTTCTGTCAGTGAACACATACTTAAAATGTCTGGGTATCATAACCACTTGACTCAGCTGGGAGTTGAACTTCCAGTTGATAGTGTTATTGACAGAGTTCTTCAATCACTGCCACCAAGCTACAAAGGCTTCGTGATGAACTATAATATGCAAGGGATGAATAAAACGATTCCTGAGCTCTTCACAATGCTTAAGGCCGCGGAGGTAGGAATCAAGAAGGAGCATCAAGTGTTGATGGTTAACAAGACCACTAGTTTCAAGAAAAAGGGCAAGGGAAAGAAAGGGAACTTCAAGAAGAATGGCAAACAAGTTGCCACTCCCGGGAAGAAACCCAAAGCTGGACCCAAGGCTGAAACTGAGTGCTTCTACTGCAAAGGGACTGGTCACTGGAAGCGGAACTGCCCCAAATACTTGGCGGATAAGAAGGATGGCAAAGTGAACAAAGGTATATTTGATATACATGTTATTGATGTGTACCTTACTAATGCTCGTAGTAGCGCCTGGGTATTTGATACTGGTTCGGTTGCTCATATTTGTAACTCGAAACAGGAGCTACGGAATAAACGAAGATTGGCTAAGGACGAGGTGATGATGCGCGTCGGGAATGGTTCCAAGGTCGATGTGATCGCCGTCGGCACGCTACCTCTACATCTACCTTCGGGATTAGTTTTAGATCTGGATAATTGTTATTTGGTGCCATCGTTAAGCATGAACATTATATCTGGATCTTGTTTATTGCGAGATGATTATTCATTTAAATCGGAGAATAATGGTTGTTCTATTTATATGAGTAATATCTTTTATGGTCATGCACCCTTGATGAATGGTCTATTTTTGTTGAATCTCGATCGTAGTGATACACATATTCATAATATGTGTGCCAAAAGATGCAAAGTTGATAATGATAGTGCAACATATTTGTGGCACTGCCATTTAGGTCATATTGGTGTAAAGCGCATGAAGAAACTCCATGCGGATGGACTTTTGGAATCACTTGATTATGAATCATTTGATACTTGCGAACCATGCCTCATGGGCAAGATGACTAAAGCTCCGTTCTCCAGAACAATGGAGCGAGCTAATGCCTTATTGGAAATAATACATACTGATGTATGCGGTCCGATGAGTGTTGAGGCACGCTGCGGGTATCGTTATTTTCTAACCTTCACAGATGATTTGAGTAGGTATGGGTATATCTACTTGATGAAACACAAGTCTGAAACATTTGAAAAGTTCAAAGAATTTCAGAGTGAAGTGGAGAATCATCGTAACAAGAAAATAAAGTTTCTATGATCTGATCGCGGAGGCAAATATTTGAGTTACGAGTTTGGCCTTCATTTAAAACAATGTGGAATTGTTTCACAACTCACGCCACCTGGAACACCATAGCGTAATGGTGTGTCCGAATGTCGTAATCGTACTTTATTATATATGGTGCGTTCTATGATGTCTCTTACCGATTTATCACTATCATTTTGGGGTTATGCATTAGAGACAGCTGCATTCACATTAAATTGGGCACCATCTAAATCTGTTGAGACGACACCGTATGAACTGTGGTTTGGCAAGAAACCTAAGCTGTCGTTTCTTAAAGTTTGGGGTTGCGACACTTATGTCAAAAGGCTTCAGCCTGATAAGCTCGAACCCAAATCGGAGAAGTGCGTCTTCATAGGATACCCTAAGAAAACAATTGGGTACACATTCTACCACAGATCCGAAGGCAAGATCTTTGTTGCCAAGAATGGAACCTTTCTAGAGAAGGAGTTTCTCTCGAAATAAGTGAGTGGGAAGAAAGTAGAACTTGATGAAGTAATTGTACCTTCTCTCAAATTGGAAAGTAGCACATCAGAGAAATCCGTTCCCATGATGCCTACACCAAACTTTGGATCAAGTTACTACTGGACCTCGTAGGCTAATGATGATGATCATGAAACTTTGGATCAAGTTACTACTGGACCTCGTAGGTCGAACAGAGCATGTTCCGCACCAAAGTGGTACGGTAATCCTGTCCTGAAAGTCATGTTATTAGACCATGGCGAACCTACGAACTATGAAGAAGCTATGATGAGCCCAGATTCTGATAAATGGCTTGAGGCCATGAAATCTGAGATAGGATCCATCTATGAGAAGAAAGTGTGGACTTTGGTGGACTTGCCCGATGATCGGCAAGTCATTGAGAATAAATGGATCTTCAAGAAGAAGACATACGCTGATGGTAATGTCACCATCTACAAAGCTTGACTTGTCGCGAAAGGTTTTTGACAAGTTTAAGGGGTTGTCTACGATGAGACTTTCTCACCCGTAGCGATGCTTAAGTCAGTCCGAATCATGTTAGCAATTGCCGCATTTTATAATTATAAAATCTGGCAAATGGACGTCAAAACTGCATTCCTTAACAGCTCATTTGGCTCCCCTGATTTGGGTCGGATTTGATGGATTTCATTTGCGAATTTCAAAATCTACTCGTTTGGCTGCCACGGAATTGAGGATTGATTTCATTCTAAGATTCCAGAGTATCTTAACTTTGCCTAGACCCAAATCCTAGCCCCTCACCCGTCATTCTCGCAGATTTCGCTCGCCTCCCTTCCCCACCCTCTCCCGACGCCCTTGTCTCTTTTCTCCCTCCCCCACCGCCCACCATCACCGCCGCCGCCAAATCTCCGATCCGCCACCGCCGCCGCCATGAGCCCCTCCTTCTCGGTCGCCGGTGATGCACAACGCCCCTCCCCCCGCCCCCGGTCGGTGAATAGCTTCTCCCCGAGTCCTCTTCCCCCGCCCCTCTACTCGTGAAGCTTTCTGTTCGTCTGTTCGATGGCGTGCTACCTCCGGTGACCGCAACGCCGTCGTCGAGTTCTCAAATCCTGGTAGGTTCTCCATCCACCTCTCTAATCCCCCTCCCTCTTTGATGCATTTTTCTGCTTGAACCCTAACCCAAGTCCCCAACCTGAACCCACTTTTCAGCAGCACGCTTCACTCCAGCCACCCGATCCGGGCAGCAGATCGACTTCTTGACGGTTCCTCCGCCAGCCCACAGTCGGTCAGCTCCACCCCCGGAGGACTAAGGAGCAATAAGCACCAGGACTCTTGGTCTGGGAGCAAGCAAGGTATGCTTCACCTCTTTCAATCAGAGTGGTTTTTCAGTTGGTCACCGCTACTGATTCACACTGTGTGTCTAGCACTAGTGCATGCACAAAACAAACATGTACAAGAAAACATTATGTTGCCGTTGGATTATTGTTAATGTTAGATAACGCCTCACCTGCAACAGTTTTTGCATTATGTGTTTGTTTACTTCACAACAATCAAGAGGGCAAAGCAGGTGATGATTGATAAATATTCATAATCATAGATAAGTTATACTCATCTCCTGATGATCATTAACTGCCGGCTCAACTGGAATCATAAAATGGACTGCACAAATAAAGTATTGGGCAGTCAGATTCAGATAAGAAATTGCAATGATTTTTGGATTTTTGTTTCAGATAACAATGGTTATTAGTCATATTAAGTCGTCCATGTTTTTAATTCAACTGCCATAGATGGATGATCAGGAGGTACTAGCAAGTTTTCTCCCAAAACAAGGTTTTCTCAAGGTCTTGGTTACTAAATATTAATCTACTAGAATGTTTGACCCAGGATGACATATTTTATCATCTTACATCCTTCTAAGTATTTATTCTAACTTGAATTTGTTTCTGCATAGTTCCATGTTATATATTGTAATCATACTTGCAATGCTACTTACTCTAGTTAGTGCAAGCTCTTCACTGAAAGTCCAGGCAAGTCTTGTCTGGCACGCTTTCTTGTAAACCATGGAATGCACATATTTTGCTTGCACGTAAATATTTGGTGTGTTTGAAGGTCTGTCATGAACTAGTATTTTTTCCTTCAGTCGAGAAGTGGCATTAGAAGTCTAGAATATCAACCAGATGCGCTTATTTAGTTGTCTAGAATTTTTTGATTTACCCTTCCTGAAGATTGTTGCAATCTAAAGCTTATCACGGGACACTTTGATTTGTCTTCTTGGTTGTCCTCATCTTTCACTTTGAGCAATTTCTACCAATCATTGTGTTCAAGGATTGTTTACATGTACCCTATGAGACCATCTCTCACCATTTAATTTTTGCAGGAAAGAAAGAAACCGCTTGCTACAGGCAAAAGGTCATCAAATGTTGGGTGAAGTGTGATGTTGAGCGAACAGTACGACGAAAAGAAGACCCTCAAGCAATGCAAATCTTTCTTGGGTGGTGCTAATAATGCAAAGATTCAGTTTTTATGTAACCTTGGCTAGGTTGTGATCATTTGATGTTGTTGCGAACCTTTGTCGTATTGCAAAGATTGAACCTTTTATAAAGTCTCACGTTGAAGTTTTATGTATTGGCATGGTTCAGATTAATGCAAAACATTGCTATGTGTGAACAAACAAACTGTCAATGTTGGTACTGGTACAGATTAATTCATCATATTTATTTTCTAGCACAAAGGCTAGTTCGTTGGTGCTGGTACAGTTTTTGCTCATTTTGGTGCTGGGTGCTGATACATATTTGACCTCAAAATCCAAGTGACAACCAAACACGAAATTTGGATTTGGAATCTGGATTCAGCCAAATGAAATCTAGATACAAATTTCATTTCATTTCATTTCAGCCAAATGAAATGAAATCAGGTTGGTGCTGGTACAGTTTTTGCTCATTTTGGTGCTGGGTGCTGATACATATTTGACCTCAAAATCCAAGTGACAACCAAACACGAAATTTGGATTTGGAATCTGGATTCAGCCAAATGAAATCTAGATACAAATTTCATTTCATTTCATTTCAGCCAAATGAAATGAAATCAGGGGAGCCAAATGAGCTGTAATGGATTTCTTAAATAAGAGTTGTATATGATGCAATCAGAAGGTTTTGTCGATCCTGAAGGTGCTAACAAAGTGTGCAAGCTCCAGCGATCCATCTATGGGCTGGTGCAAGCATCTCGGAGTTGGAATATACGCTTTGATGAGGTGATTAAAGCATATGGTTTTATACAGACTTATGGTGAAGCCTGTATTTACAAGAAAGTGAGTGGGAGCTCTGTAGCATTTCTGATGTTATATGTGGATGACATATTGTTGATTGGAAATGATATAGAATTCCTGGATAGCATAAAAGGATACTTGAATAAGAATTTTTCAATGAAAGACCTCGGTGAAGCTGCTTATATATTGGGCATCAAGATCTATAGGGATAGATCGAGACGCTTAATAGGACTTTCACAAAGCACATACCTTGATAAAGTTTTGAAGAAGTTCAAAATGGATCAGTCAAAGAAAGGGTTCTTGCCTGTGTTACAAGGTATGAAATTGAGTCGGACTCGAAGCCCGACCACTGCAGAAGATAGAGAGAAAATGAAAGTCATTCCCTATGCCTCAGCCATAGGTTCTATCATGTATGCTATGCTGCGTACCAGACATGATGTGTGCCTTGCCATAGGTTTGGCAGGGAGGTACCAAAGTAATCCAGGAGTGGATCACTGGACAGCGGTCAAGAACATCCTGAAGTACCTGAAAAGGACCAAGGATATGTCTCTTGTTTATGGAGGTGTCGAAGAGCTCATCGTAAATGGTTACGTCGATGCTAGCTTCGACACTGATCTGGATGACTCTAAGTCACAAACCGGATAAGTATTTATATTGAATGGTGGAGCTGTCAGTTGGTGCAGTTCTAAGCAGAGCGTCGTGGTGGGATCTACGTGTGAAGCGGAGTACATAGCTGCTTCAGAAGCAGCACATGAAGGAGTCTGGATGAAGGAGTTCATATCGGATCTGGGTGTAATACCCAGTGCATTGGGTCCAATGAAAATCTTTTGTGACAACACTGGAGCAATTGCCTTGGCGAAGGAATCCAGGTTTCACAAGAGAACCAAACACATCAAGAGACGCTTCAACTCCGTTCGTGAAAAGGTCAAGGATGGAGACATAGAGATTTGCAAAATACATAAGGATCTGAATGTGGCAGACCCATTGACTAAGCCTCTTCCGCGAGCAAAACATGATCAACACCAAGACTCCATGGGTGTTAGATTCATTACAATGTAATCTAGATTATTGACTCTAGTGCAAGTGGGAGACTGAAGGAAATATGCCCTAGAGGCAATAATAAAGTTGTTATTTTATATTTCCTTATTCATGATAAAGGTTTATTATTCATGCTAGAATTGTATTGATCGGAAACTTAAATACATGTGTGAATACATAAACAAATACCGTGTCCCTAGTAAGCCTCTACTAGACTAGCTCGTTGATCAAGGATGGTTAAGGTTTCCTAACCATAGACATGTGTTGTCATTTGATGACGGGATCACATCATTAGGAGAATAATGTGATGGAGAAGACCCATCCGTTAGCTTAGCATATTGATCGTTCAATTTATTGCTATTGCTTTCTTAATGTCAAATACATATTCCTTCGACTATGAGATTATGCAACTCCCGGATACCTTGTGTGCTATCAAACGTCACAACATAACTGGGTGATCATAAGGATGCTCTACAGGTATCTCCGAAGGTGTTTGTTGAGTTGGCATAGATCGAGATTAGGATTTGTCACTCCGAGTATCGGAGAGGTATCTCTGGGCCCTCTCGGTAATACACATCATAAGAAGCCTTGCAAGCAAAGTGACTAATGAGTTAGTTGCAAGATGATGTATTATGGAACGAGTAAAGAGACTTGCCGGCAACGAGATTGAACTAGGTATGAAGATACTGACGATCGAATCTCGGGCAAGTAACATACTGATGAACAAAGGGAATTACGTATGTTGTCATAAGGTTCGACCGATAAAGATCTTCGTAGAATATGTAGGAGCCAATATGGGCATCCAGGTTCCGCTACTGGTTATTGACCGGAGAGGTGTCTCGGTCATGTCTACATAGTTCTCGAACCCGTAGGGTCCGCACGCTTAACGTTCGTTGACGATATAGTGTTATATGAGTTATATGGATTTGGTGACCGAATGTTGTTTGGAGTCCCGGATGAGATCACGGACATGACGAGGAGCTCCAGAATGGTCCAGAGGTAAATATTGATATATAGGACGATGATATTCAGACACCGGAAGAGTTTGGGAGTGCACCGGGTATTCATCGGGTCACCGGAAGGGGTTCCGAACACCCCCGGGAAGTGTATGGGCCTAATGGGCCAAGAGGGGGACAGACCAGCCCACAAGGGGGCTGGCGCGCCCCACTCCCTAGCCGGCCGGCCCTAGGGGAAGGAAAGGGGAGGGGTTGCCCCTCCTGCCTTTCCCTCCTCATGAGAGAAAGGAAGGGGGGGGGGGGCGCCACCTCCCCTGCCTTCCTCCCGCACTCAAATAAGGAAGTGGGGGGGAGCGGCTTGGGGAGGACCCCAAGTAGGATTCGGCCTACTTGGGGGTGCCTCCTGGCTGCTCCCCTCCCCCCATCTATGTATATGTGGGAGGGAGGCGCCACACAGAACCACGACAATCTCTTAGCCGTGTGCGGCGCCCTCCTCCATAGTTTAGTCCCTCGGTCATATTTTCGTAGTGCTTAGGCGAAGCCCTGCGGAGATAGCATCACCACCACCATCACCACGCCGTCGTGCTGCCGGAACTCATCCACTACTTCGCTGTCTTGCTGGATCAAAAAGGCGAAGTCACCGAGCTGAACGTGTGCTGAATGCGGAGGTGCCGTACGTTCGGTACTCGATCGGTTGGATCGCGAAGAAGTTGGACTACATCAACCGCGTTATCAAACACTTCCGCTTATGGTCTACAAGGGTACGTAGACACACTCTCCCCTCTTGTTGCTATGCATCTCCATGGATAGATATTGTGTGTGCGTAGAATTTTTTTGTTTTCCATGCAACGTTTCCCAACAAGAGGATGAACACCAAGAACACAAAGAGGAAATCACTCCAACAAAACCCAATTACACATCCACTAGAATAACAAGCACATAGATCCACAAGAATACATGAACAATCCAAGGAAATAAGCACTAGGTAAAGGTTCTTCCCACTCCGATGGAGGTGAGGTCTTGATGATAGTCTTCTCTAAGAGGAGGTCTTGAAATCCACAAGTGGATCCTCTGCTAAGAGGTCTTGATCTCCAATGGAGTGGTAGAAGGAGCAAAGCTCTCAAATATCTCACATATGTCTTTACTAACCCTAAACATGACCCTAGGTACGGAATATATAGGCTTGCGGACGAAGTGGAGGCCCAACAGCCAATCTCAGCCGACCATCCTGTAGGGCCCGTGCACATGGGGGTCCCGTGTGCACGGTACATGCCCGTGCGCACGGGGTGCTACAACGGCCCGGGCCCGTGCGCACGGGGGTGCGCGTCCTATGTCCAGTAGCCTCCTGGGCGGCCTGTGCGCACGGGATCTTGGGGGCCCGTGGGCACGAGGTCGCCTGGGAGGTGCTGGACTGCTCCTCTTGGGCTTCTTCATCCTCCGTGTGACCTTGCGGGGCTTCTCCTCCTCCTTGGTGATGTTCCTTAGCTTCTTGGGAGTGTTCCTCTTCGTACCATATGCATGTCAACTAGGAAGGAGTTCACCTTGGTTTCCATTGCGCGTGCTCGAGCTCTTGTCATAGGTCCACGTGGTGCTTGATGCATTGGTGTAGAGTCCATGGGGATAATGGAAGGATGCTCCGCATCATCTCCCCCCTTGGGAGAGATCCGCCCGCGGATCGTGATCTTCATCACCATGGTACTTGGCCAAGTTCTTGACGTTGAATATGTCGCTTACATTGTACTTGTCGCATGGGATGTCAATCTTGTAGGCGTTGTCATTGTAGCGTGCTAGCACCTTGAAGGGTCCATCGGCTCATGGTAGTAGCTTGGACTTGCGTTCGTTGGGTGTCGGTGCAACAAACCCTGGGTCCGTTGCCCAGACTATGCATAGGCCCAAGATCAAGATTGCAACATCCAAGATCAGAACAAGCACAAGAGATCAGCTCTTTGAAGAATCAGAGTGCAGATCAAGAAGACCAAGTCAAGCCCAAGGAGCGAGACACCACTAAGGGAAAACCTCCCTTTCCGGGCAGGAGAGCCTGGCAAGGTCAAGGTTGCCCCGGAAGCAAGCATCAGGACGGCCCCGGCAGGCCTGCCGGGGCCTACGAAGGCAAAACACCCCGCCAAGACTCCACCACACCACCTCACAGCGACGCAAGTCAATGATCGGTGTGGTGTCATGCCTCAAAGTGACTAAGTGGCTGTTCTGTGCCACATGGTAGCCACTTCCTACAGAAATCACCTCCAAATGACACCCGTTCAGAGACGTGTCATGCAGACAGGAGAGAAGGTGGCCGAACAGCCCGGCAAGGCGTGCTGGGCAGGCCATGATGTGACACTAAGCGGCACATTTAATGCGCTCTACCCTGTCTACAGAGTTAGGTATGATAGCACTGTTTGCTATCTAATCAGTACACAATGACTGATTTGCCACTGTGGTGACCCCTTGATCTATAAAAGGAGGCCCATGGCAACCATAGAAAGGATTCGGACCCTTGTACACTCTTACGTGCGTAGCTGCTCCTGCCCCGAGGAAACCCTGACGGGCAAGAACGCTGCGCTTCCACCACCATCCACCATCAATCCACCAAAGCAGGAGTAGGGTTTTACGCCTCACGGCGGGCCGAACCTGGGTAAAATTGCCCGTGTGATCTCTGCCGTGCTGCACGACGTTCTCCGCTCTTTGTGCAACGTGCTCATCCCCCCGCCGAACCACAAGGGGCTCATGGCCCCATAGGTGGCCATGGTTTCCCATGACATCTTTGGCGCGCCAGGTAGGGGGGAGCGATTGCGCGAACCCGAGAAGCGTAAGTAGCGCGTCAACTTCATCATTGTTTTCTTCATCGACGGCTCCATCGTCCATGGCGCCCAAGAAGAAACCCGGTGTTGCCGCCCAGCCATCCTCCTCGAAGGCCCCGCCGCACGCGACCATCGACACCACGGGGGCTACGGGGACGCTTGGGGATGTGGACGTTGCGGGGGATGTGGTCGACACAGGCGGCGGTGGCACCACCTCCCCTGTGGCCGAAATAGGAGCAGGGGCCACCGGAGAAGGACAACACCAACAGCATCCCAGCAGACATGCCCTACGAGGTATGGGTAGAGACGTCATTCTGTCTGCACCTCTCCGCCCGGCCGAAGGGCAAAGCCACAACGGTGGCATTCGCTCTGGGGCGAATCGCAATCCTCCGGCCGCCCCCGCTGCGGGCGCGACCACAGGACATGCGCCACCCCCAGAGCAAGCTGACCCAGCCGGTGCACCAAACGGAACCGCTGGTCCACAAGCGCCTTCACCTCGTCACCATGCCATCTTGGCGACTGGCTCACGACGACGAGAACACGACGCGACCACTACCGGCACCATCAGGAGCCGGGCGACGTTGCGATCTTCATCGACATCCATGCCAAGCGCCGCTTCGGAGGCCATGGCGCGGGCCCAGCTACTGTTGAGATTTCCGCTGGCAGCCGATCAGATGGATGAGTGGAGAGCCACCATTCAGAGCCTGATTGGCTTCACCGAGGCGGGAGGATCGCAGCAAGCTGGCCCACCACGGCCTCCCCAGGCGACGACAACGGCTCACGCTGCTGGCCATGCGGAAGGGGCCACCCCCACGGTGCAGTCCCCTCCACGGAAACCAGCGCGGGAGCCGCGCAACCAAGAACCCGACAACATCTCGATGGCTTCATCCAACCCTCGAGCACGTCAAAGCCAATGACGAGTCCTGGAGGACAGGCAAGAGGAAGGCGCGTGCGTCAACATCGAGCGACGCCGCGATGCCCACCGCCAGTCTGACAGGCGTGATGGCCCCGACGTCGACGAGCCCGCACTCACCGAAGGCGGGTACCTGCCTTTCGAGGTTGGGTGCCCTGCCTTCACCTGTGAGTTGCGGAAAGTCCGTTGGCCATCCACTCGCATGTTCAAGCCAGAGATACCAGAGAAGTATGACGGGAGACTGAACCCGACAGAGTTCTTGAGCATCTACACCATCGCTGTTCAAGCTTCCAGAGGGAGAGATGAGAAGGTGTTCGCCAACTACTTCCCTTTGGCACTCAAGCCAAATGTGAGGTCTTGGCTGATGCACCTGCCGGAGAACTCCATTTCAACCTGGGCTGACCTATGCCACGAGTTTGTTGGCGCCTTCACGGGCGGCCATCAAGAACCAGAGCGGCCCAGCGACTTGCAGCTCCTTCCGCAGAAAGAAGGAGAGACTCTGCGGAAGTATATGCAGAGATTCAGCCGAGTCCACAGAAATATTTCAGACATCCACCCGGCAGCTATCGTAGCTGCGTTCCAGTCCAACGTACGCAATCGTCGGATATGTTCCAAGATGAACGTTCGATTGCCCAAGACTGTGAAGGAGCTTTACACTCTGGTGGATAAGTGTGCTCGGGTAGAGGAGGGTTGGAGGCTCCCTGAAGAAGAGGATGGCATCGACATCGACTCAGAGGATGATGACGAGGCCGCCAGTCAGAAGAAGAAGAACAAGAAGTGCAATAAGAGGTGCAAGGATAAGGCTGTGATGACCGTTGAGGGATCGGGCACGCCTAGTACTGGCAAGAAGGCAAAGACTGAGGCACCCGGCAAGGAAGTTGCCGCGTGCTCCGACTGCCGGGAAGCCGCTGCTGCCGAGAAGGCTGGGAAAAGTGATGGGTCGTACTGCAAGATCCATCAGACCAAGGGCCACGATCTCCAGGAGTGTCATCAGGTTGTGCAGCTCATCAAGAAGCAGAGGGCTGAATATGAGAAGCGCGATAAGGAAAAAGGTTAGAATGGCGCTGGTGGGAAGAGCCGAGGCGGCAGAGCAAGCCGCCCCGACAAGGATCCTCAGAATCAAGGAAAACCCACCAGAGGCCGTGAGAAGGAGGATTGTAATGATGAGAGTGATGGAGGAGATGAAGAGGAAACCAGCAAGCAGGAATTCCAGAAAGCCACTGACGCCTTGTGCATTGACGGGGGTGCATCCCTGCACTCCTCTCACCGCCAACTTAAACAGTGGGCGCGTGAGGTCAATGATGTGGAGCCAGCGGCAGATTCTTGAAGGCCGCTCAAGTGGTCCCGCATGCCCATCATCTTCGACGAAGAGGACCACCCTGACCGCACCACCGCGGTAGGGTGCTTGCCGTTGTTGGTCTCACCAACAATCCGCAACCTCAAAGTCACAAAGATGTTGGTTGACAGCGGGGCCGGATTGAATCTGATTTCTCCAAAGGTCATCAGCAAACTTTAGATAGCAGAGGATGAGCTCAAGGTTACTGGTACGTTTCAAGGAATCAACCCCGGCAGGAGTCGTCCTAAGGGGAAAATCACGTTGCCGGTGACATTCGGGGGAGAGTTGAATTACCGGACTGAGAAGATCGTGTCTGATGTGGTCGACCTCCCCCTGACGTACAATGGAATCCTTGGTCGCCCAGCTTTGGCCAAATTCATGGCGGCATCCCACTATGCCTACAATACCTTGAAGATGCTAGGACCGATGGGCGTCATTTCCATTCTGTCAGATAAGAAGGACGCAATCATTTGCGTGGACAAGATGTACCGGGAGGCAGTCACGGCAGAGGCTGCTGAAGCCGCTATTCCCGCCAAGGAAAGCAAAGGAAAGAAGAAAGCTAACAAGGACACCAGCAAGGAATCCGGGAAGCGTACCTATTTGGAATACACTGCGCCTGTTGATGACTTGCCGGAGAGTTCCAATAGCAAGAGATCCAAAGCTGCTGCACCTGCTATGAAAAAGGTCCCGGCAGGGCTGGCTGGCGCTGATGGTACTTTCACTATCAGTGCCACCCTCGATGACAAGTAGGAAAGCGCGCTCGTTGCCTTCCTGTGGGCGAATATCGATGTGTTTGCTTGGCAACCATCTGATATCCCCGGTGTTCCCAGGGAGGTAATCGAGCACCACCTTGCTGTCTGCCCACATGCCCGACCCATCAAGTAGAAGGTCTGACAGCAAGCCTTGGAGCGGCAGCAATTCATTGCCGAGGAGATCAAGAAACTTGAGGCAGCTGGTCTGGTAAGAGGGGTATTGCATCCAACATGGTTAGCGAATCCTGTGGTGGTACGCAAGGCCAACGGGAAATGGAGGCTGTGCATAGATTTTACAGATCTAAACAAGGCATGCCCGAAGGACCCATTTCCCTTGACGCGCATCGACCAGATTGTGGATTCCACCTCCGGGTGCGACCTGCTTTCCTTTCTGGATGCCTACTCTGGATACCATCAGATATTTATGTCCAAGGAAGACAAAGAGAAAACCGCGTTCATCACCCCGTGTGGTACGTACTGCTTTGTACGGATGCCTTTCGGGTTGAAGAGCGCCGGGTCCACTTTTGCATGGGCAGTTCAGATTGGTTTTGAGTGACAGTTGCACAAAACATTGAAGCTTACATGGATGATATTGTGGTCAAGACTAAGGACATATCAACCCTCTTTCAGGATTTGGAAGAGACATTTGCTAATCTGCGCAAGATCAACTTGAAGCTAAACTTGGAGAAGTGTGTATTTGGCGTTCCTTCTGGCAAGCTACTGGGCTTCTTTGTGTCCCACCGGGGGATAGAGGCCAACCTTGACAAGATCAAGGCTATCGAGCAGATTCAAGCACCCAAGACAGTCAAGGACGTGAGGCGTTTGACTGGATGCGTTGCCGCGCTTAGCAGATTCATTTCCAAGTCTGCCGAGCGTGCCTTGCCGTTCTTCAAAATCTTGAAGAAGGCAGGACCCGTGGAGTGGACCCTAGAGGCAGATGCTGCACTACAAGATTTGAAGGCCTACCTTTCCTCTGTACCCACCTTGGTCGCACCCAAACCACAAGAGCCGTTGCTGCTATACTTGGCGGCAACCAATCAAGTGGTTAGTGCGGCACTGGTGGTGCAGCGAGAAGTGGATGAAGCGGTAGCCACAGCCAGTGTCCCCTCCGGGGAGGAAAGTGAGCATAGCCTGGTAAGGTCAGATGCAGATCGAGACAGAGAAGGGCGAGGCAGCGGAAATAACCCCAAGGATGTGGCAAAGAAGAAAGTGGTGCAGTGCCCAGTTTACTTCGTCAGCTCCCTATTACAGGGGGCTCGATCCAGGTATTCTGGTGTGCAAAAGTTGATTTTTGGCCTTGTCATGGCCTCACGGAAACTGTGCCACTACTTCCAAGCCCACGAGATCACAGTTGTCACCCGCTTCCCTTTGCAACGGATACTCCGAAACCCTGAGGCTACCGGCAGGATAGTGGAGTGGGCCTTGGAGTTATCCAGCTTTGGTTTGAAGTTTGAGAGCACATCAACTATTAAGAATAGAGCATTGGTAGAGTTTATTGCAGAATGGACGCCAACCCCTGATGAAGAAGTGTTGGAAACAATTATCCCCGGCAAGGAAGCACCCTAAGAATGGATCATGCATTTCGATGGTGCCTTCTCCCTACAAGGTGCAGGGGCTGGCGTGCTTCTCGTTGCTCCTACAGGAGAACATCTGAAGTATGTCGTCCAGATGCATTTTCCCGGGGAGGAGGCCACCAACAATACTGCAGAGTACGAAGGGCTCCTTGCCGGGCTTAGGATTGCAACAGAGCCGGGGATCAAGAAGCTAATCATCCGCGGAGACTCGCAACTTGTGGTGAGACAAGTCAACAAGGATTACCAAAGTCCATTGATGGAGGCATATGTTGAGGAAGTGAGAAAGTTGGAGGAGCGCTTTGACGGATTGCAAACAGAGCACATACCCCGTGCGGAAAACAGCACTGCTGATCATCTGTCGAAGTGCGCTGTGCAAAAGCTTCTTGTGGAACCAGGGACTTTTGTTCTCCACCTAACTCAGCCCTCCGTATCCCCGGCAACAATGGCCAGAAAAAGGAGGAAACTGGGATCCGGCAAGCCTCTCCCGGTAGAACCTTCCGAGGCTCCCGGCAGAGAACTTGTCGGGAACAACTCCCCTTCTGTTGTTGAGCTACATCCTCCCACCAGGCCACCGGTCCCAGCGGTCGAGGAATGCGCTCCCACGAATGAGGAGGTGCCACTAGTCCTCGTTGCCGAGCCTCAGGCTCCAACTTGGGTACGGCACATAGTCCATTTCCTCCAAACTGGAGAACTTCCCGAAGAGAAAGCAGAAGCTGAAAGAGTAGCCCGGAGGGCTAGTATGTATCAGTTCGTTGATGACACGCTGTATAGAAGGAGGCCCAACGGTGTGAAATTGAAGTGCATTTGCCGGGAAGGAGGAAAGGAACTGCTGGCGGAGATACACAAGGGAATGTGCGGCTCACACATCGGGTCGAGGGATCTGGTTGGGAAAGCTTTCCGACAAGGATTTTACTGGCCCACAGCCCTCCAAGATGCAGTTGAGTTGGTCACCAAATGTGAAGCCTGCCAGTTCCATTCCAAGAATATCCACCTGCCCGCCCAAGCTCTTCAGACAATCCCTTTGTCATGGCCGTTTTCGGTCTGTGGGCTTGATAACTTGGGCCCTTTCCCCCGTGCTGCCGGGGGCTTTGAATTCTTGTCCGTTGCAATCGACAAGTTTACAAAGTGGCCGGAAGTAGAGCCCGTGAGAAGCTCAGTCAGCTATCAAGTTCTTGAAAGGATTGGTGTGCTGCTTTGGAGTCCCTGCTCGGGTCATCACCGACAACGGCACCCAATTCATGAGTTGCGCCTTCATGCAATACGTTCATGCCCTCAGAAGCAAGGTCTCATTTGCCTCTGTCGCTCATCCAAGGAGCAACGGGCAAGCTGAGAGGGCGAATGCTGAAGTGCTGCGAGAACTCAAGACGAGAACATTTGATAAGCTACAGAAGTGTGGCAGGCGGTGGATCGATGAACTGCCGATGGTTCTTTGGTCCCTCAGAACGACACCAAATCAAGCTACCGGGCAGACGCCCTTCTCCCTAGTATATGGGGCAGAAGCAGTTATCCCCATGGAACTCATTTATGGGTCACCTCGAGTACTTGCCTACGATGAAGTAGCGCAGGAACAACACCGGCGTGACGACGCTGTGCTACCCGAGGAGAACCGTCTCCGGGCTGCTACGCGTGTTGCACGCTACCAGCAAGCCATGCATCACTATCACAGCCGTAGGGTTCATGCCCGGAGTTTTGAGGAAGGCGACCTTGTCCTTAGGCGCTTTCAGTCCGCCAAGGGTACAAACAAGTTGATGCCGAAGTGGGAAGGCCCTTACCGGGTGGTACGAGTCACCAGACCTGGCACAGTCCGTCTGGAGACTAGAGATGGCATTAAGTTGCAAAACTCATGGAACATTGAGCATCTCCGCAAGTTCTACCCGTAAGGCGCGGCTGTCGGGCCCTGCCCGGCAGCCACCCTTTTGTACAGGCCTTGCCTCTGTTGCATGTAACCCCTTGTACAAAGCTAGGCATAGACCCTGAGCAACAGAAATAAGTGAAGCACTGGGGGGGGGGGGGGCGACAAATTGCATGCATGCATAAGCATATCATGAGCATAGCATGTTCATATAGATAAGGTCGCATATGGCATCATTTTCATCTGCACCAAAACTGCAGGCTCCTGCCGTGGATTTGGTCCTGAAGAGGAGAAGTGAAGACAAGCCTACATTGCGATCCCCGGCAAGCCCAAACAGATAAGTTCTCTCTCTAATCCATACGTGTTCTGTAAGTAAAAACTTGTGCATAAGGAAACCTCGCTGCTTTTGAAACTTAGGTGCTCCCATCCCTTGACTCGAATGTTGCTTCGGTCTGGGTGGTTGTAGTGGCCTTTGACGAGAAGGTTTGGCGGGGGGCTGGTGTGACGCCCCTGGCTTAATCGTGCACTAATCATCCACGCAAATGCACACGATCAAGCCTAAGGACTCACGGGAAGATATCACAACACAACTCTAAAACATAAATAAAGTCATACAAGCTTTATATTACAAGCCAGGGGCCTCGAGGGCTCGAATACATAAGCTTGCGAACAAGCGTCAGCGGAAGCATCATATCTGAGTACAGATATTAAAAGAGAAATAGAAAGGCCTTTAGAAAGGCGGGGCAAAAATAAAACACTACGATCGAAAGGCGAAGGCCTCCTGCCTGGGACCCTCCGATCCTACTCCTGGTCGTCAGTCAACTCGTAGAAGTATCCATCCTCTGGGTAGTAGTAGTAGCGATCGTCGGCAGGGCAGCTGTCTCAGGGGGCTCCGTCCTCTGGTCACGTCAAACTGATATGGGGAGAAAAGGAAAACAAAGCAACCGTGAGTACTCAGAAGTACTCATCAAGCAAGGATCTACACTACATATGCAACATTTTCAAGGGGAGGCTATATATGTGGACTGGGCTACAGAAATGCCAGAATAGAGAGAAGACCTAGTCCTATCGAAGACTAGCATCTTCAGCGGTCTTGCAGAAATAGAAGAGGGTAGAACAGTACAATATAATGTAGCAGTATCATTAAGTCTCATCCTCACCCAGAGATCCTTTCTTGACTCCCTGCGAGAAAGCAATCCCAGAGCCATACAGTCATCAACCTCGTCCTGAGATCCCTTCTCGACTCCCTGCGAGAAGCAATCCCAGAGCCATATATACAGGTCTCATCACAGGTATCCAGTTCTAAATTGTATCAATCAGGATACAACTCCGAGTGTCCTTTACCGTAGGACCGGCTATCGATAGAAGTTTTCTTCCCTGCAGGGGTGCACCAACTTACCCAACACGCTCGATTAACTCCGGCCGGACACAGTTTCCTGGGTCATGCCCGGCCTCGGTCAAACGACACACCGCAACCCTACCTACAGCTCAGCAGAGAGGTCCCCGCCGGTCTACATCCTAAGCGCTCAGGGGTCTTGGGCCATCGCCCTGTGCACTCCGGGTCGTTGCGTGCAGGGGGAAGCCAGGCACCAGGGGGGCACCGGTCCGTCCCGGCCGTAAGGCTGAACTAGACGTCTGACAGAGCTTTCGGCTGATGCTACGATGCAGAACGCCCATACTATGCCCACGTGATGGTTAGTGCTATCAGACCAGAGGCCTGCTCGGATCAAATATCCAAATCGTTAATGGACTAGGGCTTGCGGTAACGAGCAGAGACTCACGAAAGATGTGACCCCGTCGCCCCGTCTCGAGGACTTGCTGCAAGGGTTAAGAATGCCCGGCCGCGCCTCGTATTCACCACTCGGGCACCACACTGGCACCCGTCTTCACAACACTCGCCTCTCAGGTGCACGCGGGTACCCCTCAGGGTCGACCCGCCTATCCAAGTAACAGTGTAAAATCCAAGTATCCGTGTGTCCATAACATCAGGGGAATCCGAGGTATCACCCTCGTTGGATTCCTACTCGATGGGTCTGTCAAGGTGAACTCGGAGGATTCACCCTCGATGGGTTCACACTTGATGTGTTGCACGACAGCGTCGTTACCGGAAGTGGTGAAGGAGGAATCACCCTCGATGACCACTACCGAATAGCTACTCTACAGAGTTAACACCAGAAGTGCTACAAGAGGTTTCACCCTCGGCACTCGATAGTAACGCTGCAGTGTCGTTACAACTAAGGGGGGGGGTGATGTGCGGTGACGGGACCTGATCTTCAATCCCGTTGATCGGGTCTTCTGACGATCCAGCGCGGCAGTCGGGTTAAGTGGGGTCACTGATAGGTCTCTACCCAGCCTAGACTAAACAGTTTAGGATATGCAGGTAATTATCAACAGCAGGTTACAATGAACAGGCTATGCATCAGAATAGGTAAAGCAGCAGCTGCAGCAATTCTAATGCAAGCATGAGAAATAGAATGGGCGATATCGGGATGATCAAAGGGGGGGCTTGCCTGGTTGCTCGGCGGCAAGGGCAAGGTCGTCAATAGTGTCTTCGGGCTCCGGAGCTGCGTCGACCTCGGGGACGACGTCGGTGTCGGGGGGCTACCGAGAGAGAAAAGGGGGAGGAAACAGTATAAATATAGAGCAAACATGAGCATGACAAATACGATACACGGTGCTAGGGGTAGTCTAACGCAGCATTAAACGTATCAGACGGAGCGGGAGAATATCTGACGATATTTCCCAGGTCTTTGGAATTATCGGACAGAGGATCCGGAGGGGGATGGTTGCATGTTCGGATAGTTAGAGACGCGTGACGGACGAACGGACCGCGTATTCGGATTCGTCTCGTCGTTCTGAGCAATTTTCATGTATAAAGTTTTTCGATCGGAGTTACGGATTAAAAGATATGATTTTCTAAAGTTTTTATTGATTTCTGGAATTTATTTAATTTATTAAATCAACATTATCCAAAACAGTGTCTGCTGACGTCAGCATGACGTCAGGACCAGTGGGTCCCACCTGTCATACTCTGTTAGGTTTAATTAGGGTTAGCTAATTAATTACTGATTAATTAAACTAACTAATTAATTAGACTAATTAGATAGGATTAATTAACTTAATTAATTTACTAATTAATTAATTAATTAACTAATTATTTATTTTATTAACTATTTTTATTTTATTTTATTTTTTAAATAAACAGGGGCGTGGGGCCCCCTGGTCATAGGCCCAAAGGGGCAGAGCGGATCGGGCGTGCGGGCGACGGGCACCAGGCAACGGGCGCCAGCCCGAACGGGCGCGTGCCCTTGGGGCGTTGGGCGCGGACGCGCCGGCGGCCACGGCGCATTCGGCCGGAGCCGTGAGGGCCAGGGCGGCGACCGGACGCGGGCTGGGGCAACGGCCAACGAGGGGGAGGGGGGAATGCAGGCGACGGCGGCGGTGCCTGCAGGGGCGGCTGCGGCGGCGAGCAGGGTGGGCAGGGGCGAGGCCGCGCGGGACGCGGGGCGGGGCGCGAGCGGGCGGTGTGGGGCGCGGGAAGCGCGCGCTGGCGCGGCCAGGGCATGGCGGAGTCGCGCGGTGCGCGCGGCGACCGCGGGCGCGGCGGCGATAGAGAGAGGGGGAGGGCGCGGGAGCGCTCACATGCGCTGGAGAGAAGGGGGCGTCGAGGCGCGGGGAGGTCCGGTGAGGGGGAGGACAAGGACGCAACGGCGACTATGGGGCGGCGACGACGGCCGGTCGGCGCGGGCGCAGGGCGTCTGGGGCGTCGATTGAACAGAAAAGGAGCCAAGAGGGGAGGGAGGGGGGGGGGCAAGGGTTGAGGAGGCGGGCGGCGGCGAGCGGTGGCCGGCGGCGAGCGCGGCGTCGGAGCGGCACCAGGGGGCAGCGGCGTCTGGGCGGTGGGGCGCGGCTCGATCCCTCCTGGATCGGGGGGGGGGGGGGGGGAAGAGGGAGGGAGGAGAGCGAGGGGTGGAGTAGTGGATAGGGTTAGGGTTTGGTCTGGAGGGGAGGGGGGGGGGTTAGTAGATAGGGACTGGGCCGGCCTGGCGGCCTGCTGGGCCGAAGCCCAGTTGGAGGGGGGGGGGGGTTTCTTTTCCTTTTTCTTTTCTGTTTTTCTTTTTTTTATTTCTGTTTTGTATTTTCTTTTTGCACTTGTCCAATTTTGTAAAACATGAATCTTACCCAATTAATTACAGTGCAATTTATCTCACTGCTAGCAAGTGGTTTGGAGCACAAATGTTGTCATACGGATTTTATTTATTTAAAAGGGTATTAAAAAGTGTTGTTTTGCTACTGTTTCTGTTTGTTTAAATCATTTAATTATTTTAATTAACATTGCTGCTAATTTTATATTTGCCTAGGGATTATTTGCAACATGATGTACATTTTAGTTTTCAAACTTGAACAACTTTTATTTTCCACTTTCATTTAAATTTGGATTTTGACTTAGGAGTTGAAATGCAATATGGTGTTAATGATGATCATGCACTGTTAAACACGATGACATGGCATAATCAAAAGGGTGGTTACTGTAGTTAACCACCGGGGGTGTTACAAATCTCCTCTACTAACAAGAATTCTCGTCCCGAGAATTAGGAGGTAGAAGGAAAAAGTTCGGGGTATTCCGCACGAAGATTATCCTCGCGTTCCCAAGTGGCTTCATCTTCAGTATGGTTTGACCACTGAACTTTGAGGAACTTGGTAACTTTCTGGCGGGTCCGACGTTCAGCTTCATCGAGAATGCGGATCGGATGCTCCTTATAAGAAAGATCATCTTGCAATTCGAGCACCTCGTGATCCACAGCTCGGTGCGGAGATTCCTTGAAGCATTGACGAAGTTGCGACACATGGAAGACGTCGTGGATATGAGAGAATTGCGGTGGCAACTCCAATTTATATGCCACCTGACCACGTCTAGCAACAATGCGGAAAGGACCAATGTAGCGTGGAGCTAGCTTGCCCTTGATTCCAAAATGGTGAGTGCCTTTCATCGGGGTGACTCGCAGATAAGCCTGATCACCAGGTTGATAAGTCAAACCCCATCATTTGCGATCATAGTTACTCTTCTGGCGGTCCTGAGCCGCCTTGAGATTTTCTCGGACAATACGAACTTGTTCTTCGGCGTGTTGGATAATATCCGGACCCACGAGCGGTCGTTCCCCAGTTTCTGACCAATTCAGAGGGGTTCGACACTTACGTCCATAGAGTACTTCGAAGGGGGCCATTTTCAAGCTGGCTTGATAGCTGTTGTTATAAGAGAACTCAGCATACGGAAGAGATTCTTCCCACTTCTTGCCAAAAGAAATAACACAAGCCCGAAGCATGTCTTCAAGCACTTGATTGACTCGTTCGACTTGGCCTTGGGATTGGGGGTGATAAGCTGAACTCCAGGTAATATGAGTTCCCATAGCTGTTTGAAAACTTTCCCAGAATTTGGAAGTGAAAAGGCCGCCACAGTCCGAACTGATCTCCTTCGGAATACCGTGGAGTGATACAATTCTGGAGATATACAACTCTGCTAACTGACTAGTAGTGATAGTTTCTTTGATAGGCAGAAAGTGTGCAACTTTAGAGAGTTGGTCGACGACGACAAGAATAACATCGTGACCCTTCTGTGACCTGGGAAGTCCTGTAACGAAATCCATCTGAACCTTATCCCATTTCCATAGAGGAATAGGAAGTGGTTGCAGAATTCCAGCAGGCTTCTGATGTTCTGCTTTAACGCGACGGCAAACATCACATTCAGCAACATAACGAGCAATGTCCTGCTTCATTTTAGACCACCAGTACCTTTGACGGAGATCACGATACATCTTGGTGCTACCCGGATGAATAGACAGTGGGGTATCATGTGCCTCCTTCATGACTTTGTCAGTCATAAGCTCGAAGCGAGGTACGACAATGCGGTTTCTGAAATACAAGGTTCCATCTTCAGACAGCGAGAAATCCCTGTACTTTACAAGGTGAAGGTCTTTCTTCATCAGATCAATTTCAGCATCTTTAGCTTGCGCATTCTTAACAGCTTTCTCAAGATCTGGTTGTATCACAAGGTTATTAAGAGAACCCTGTGGAACAATACACAGATTTAGCTTGCATAGTTGTTCAAAAAGACGAGGTTGTGCTTGCCTAACCGTGAGGTTGTCGCAATAGGACTTGCGGCTTAAGGCATCAGCCATCACGTTAGCCTTGCCAGGGGTATAGGAAATACCCAAATCATAGTCCGCAATGGCCTCCATCCATCTTTGCTGACGGAGGTTTAGAGAAGGTTGAGTGAACAAGTACTTCAGACTTTTATGATCCGTGTAGATCTCGCAACGATTACCGAGGAGGTAATGTCGCCACAACTGCAATGCATAGATCACAGCAGCTAGTTCTAGATCATGTACCGGATAATTTTCTTCATGTGGGCGCAACTGACGAGAGCCATAAGCAATCACTTTACGCTCTTGCATTAGGATACAGCCTAATCCTTCACGGGATGCGTCACAATAAATCACGAAGTCTTTGCGGGAATCTGGAGGAGCAAGTACTGGGGTAGATGTTAGCTTGTCCTTGAGTGTTTGAAAACTTTCCTGACATTTGTCTGTCCATTCAAACTTAACGCCCTTGTGAAGCAGATCAGTCAAAGGCTTAGCAATCTTAGAAAAGTTCTCGACAAATTGACGGCAATAGCTTGCAAGGCCGAGAAAACTTCTCACTTGCTTGACGTTCTTTGGAGGAGTCCAGTCCAGAATAGCCTGAACTCGTTCTGGGTTAACGGCAATGCCATCTTTTGAAATCACATGACCAAGATATGTCACTTCAGATAACCAGAACTCGCATTTGGAGTATTTGGCATACAGCTGGTGTTCTCGGAGCCTTTCCAGTACTAGACGAAGGTGTTCAGCATGTTCTTCTTTATTCTTCGAATATACCAGAATATCATCCAGATATACCACGACAAACTTGTCGAGGTAATCCATGAAGATATAATTCATCAGACGGGAGAATGTGGCTGGAGCATTTGTTAAGCCAAATGACATGACAGTGTACTCGTAGGAGCCATAACGAGTAACAAATGCAGTCTTCGGAATATCCTCTTCACGAACACGGATCTGATGGTAACCCAACCTCAAATCAAGCTTAGAGAATACTGAGGAGCCGGCAAGTTGATCATACAAATCATTGATCCGAGGAAGTGGATATTTGTTCTAGATGGTGGCTTGGTTAATGGGCCGATAATCCTGAACCAATCGGTTAGTTCCATCCTTCTTCTTAACGAAGAGTGAAGGTGCTCCCCAAGCAGAGGAACTGGGGCGGATGAAACCTTTCTTAAGTGACGTGTCGATTTCTTCCTTAAGCTCGAGAAGATGATGCGGAGGCATCTTATAAGGGCGCTTCGCAATAGGGGTAGTGCCAGGTTTCAAGTCGATGACGAACTCAACAGCTCTAGCAGGGGGTATCCCTGGAAGTTCTTCTGGAAATACATCTTGAAAATTACGAACAACTGGAACGTTCTCGATGCCTTCAAGAGGTGAAGCATTCAATGCATTCAGAACATATATCTGGCTCTCAGCATCTTGAGCTATTCGGGCTGAGTATTTGACTATCTGGCCAGAAGGGTGTGTGAGCTGGACTGTCTTAGTAGCACAGTCAATCAAAGCATTATGGGCTGTCAACCAGTCCATACCGAGAATGATGTCTATGTCGGAAGGTCCAAGAGCAATAAGGGAAGCAGAGAACGTCAACCCTTCAATTTTGATCTGATTGTTGTGACTTACCATCTTGGTTTGCCACCTAGAACGGGGAGTGATAATCTCTAATGGTGTGGGCAATAACTCTAAAGGTAGCTCATGTCGCTGAGCAAATTGTTGAGACACAAAGGAATGTGATGCCCCGGAATCAAAGAGAACAGAAGCTGCAACTGAATTAACTGACAGAGTTCCCATCACGATTTTTGGAGACTCACGAGCTTCTCCCATTTTGACGTGAGTAACCTGGCCTCGGTCCATAGCAGACATCCTGGCCTTATGATTTCTGCAACGATGGGTTCGATGGCCCTTCGGACGACTATCCGGAGGACGTGGTGCATCCTGAGGAGAAGCCATAACATTAGGCGGTCCATCATGAACCGTTAGCTGTCTCGGCGGTGAAGGCAGTCGAGGTGCAATATAAGACGGCCTTGGTGTTGGAGCAGGTTGATGATGAGCATTGTGCGGGATCCACACTCGACGCTTCTGAACAGGCTGACCCGAGGATGAGCCAGCTCCATGAGTGCACTTGAGCGACTCCTGGCATTCAGTCAGAGCTGTTTCAATTTGGAAAGATTTGCTGACAAGCGTTGCGTAGTCTGTGCAATCATGGACAGCAAGTGCAAGTTTTATATCAGTACGTAGTCCTTCACGGAATTTCTCCTGCTTGCGAGTGTCGGTGTTGACGTCATCCTCAGCATAGCGGGACAGTTCGATAAATTTCCTCTGATATTCATCCACAGTCATTTTGCCCTGTGAGAGTTTGCGGAACTCCTGCTTCTTCTGGTCGATCAGACCTTGAGGAATGTACCGTGCACGAAAGGCTGACTGAAATTCCTGCCAAGTGGTTACAGTCTCTGCAGGCAACATAGCCTTGTGGCTTTCCCACCATTGAGCAGCTGGACCCTTTAAGTGGAATGTCGCAAAGGTGACGTGACTGTCAGGAGCAACACTAGCTGATTCCATCTCAAACAGGATGTCACGAAGCCAATCATCAGCATCCATAGGATTGGTGGAGTTGCGGAAAACGGACGAATTGAGGCGCACAAATTCTGGCAGAGTTATTGGAGCATTCTGTTGCTGAGCATTCTGAGTTGGGAATTGAGCCAATACTCCGGTCATAAACTGACGGTTAAGCTCAAACTGCTGACGGTTGAGTTCAAACTGCTGCATCATTGCGGCAATATAGGGTGGAGGTGGTGGATCGTCAGCCATCCTGCCAAATCAACAGGGGCAGTTTAGCAAGAAAGACTGCATGTGTAAGGAGTTATTCAGGACGTAACACGAGAGATGAACAGGAAGGGCATTAGATGTAAAATAGTAGTCGTTGAAAGACATACCAATCCATGCACAGAGTCGGGTACATGCGGACAGCACAACGGCGCAAATTTAGAAGCTAGACATTCTAGGCGGCGCGCAGGCACGTGGTAAGGAAGTACACAATGAGACATAGCAAAGGCTACATCAACGTCAGAGAAAACTATTGGAGCGAGGAATCTGCAAGTGACAACACAGGGTGCCCTCGATAAAAGGATCCTGTAAGCAGAACCTGGTCCACAAATCTCAAAGCAAGGAGGGATATTTCAGAACTCCGGGTGGATGTGATTACGAGAACCTAATGTTGGAGTTAGTAAAATTATAACTCGAGTAGAAGAGAGGTCAGAGGCCCAGAGCAAAGGTCGAGGAGTAAAAGATACTAATACCACCCAATTGGCGACGTGGGCCCGTAAGCCACACAGCCAAGTTAGTAAAGTAGTTTTCGGTTACTAGACTCAACTTCGGCCAAGGAGTTGGAAAGGGGGATTCCTACAGTCAGTCGGCTCTGATACCAACTTGTGACGCCCCCGGCTTAATCGTGCACTAATCATACACGCAAATGCACACGATCAAGCCTAAGGACTCACGGGAAGATATCACAACACAACTCTAAAACATAAATAAAGTCATACAAGCTTTATATTACAAGCCAGGGGCCTCGAGGGCTCGAATACATAAGCTTGCGAACAAGCGTCAGCGGAAGCATCAGATATCTGAGTACAGATATTAAAAGAGAAACAGAAAGGCCTTTAGAAAGGCAGGGCAAAAATAAAACACTACGATCGAAAGGCGAAGGCCTCCTGCCTGGGACCCTCCGATCCTACTCCTGGTCGTCAGTCAACTCGTAGAAGTATCCATCCTCTGGGTAGTAGTAGTAGCGATCGTCGGCAGGGCAGCTGTCGCAGGGGGCTCCGTCCTCTGGTCACGTCAAACTGATATGGGGAGAAAAGGAAAACAAAGCAACCGTGAGTACTCAGAAGTACTCAGCAAGCAAGGATCTACACTACATATGCAACATTTTCAAGGGGAGGCTGTATATGTGGACTGGGCTGCAGAAATGCCAGAATAGAGAGAAGACCTAGTCCTATCGAAGACTAGCATCTTCAACGGTCTTGCCGAAATAGAAGAGGGTAGAACAGTACAATATAATGTAGCAGTATCATTAAGTCTCATCCTCACCCAGAGATCCTTTCTCGACTCCCTGCGAGAAAGCAATCCCAGAGCCATACAGTCATCAACCTCGTCCTGAGATCCCTTCTCGACTCCCTGCGAGAAGCAATCCCAGAGCCATATATACAGGTCTCATCACAGGTATCCAGTTCTAAATTGTATCAATCAGGATACAACTCCGAGTGTCCTTTACCGTAGGACTGGCTATCGATAGAAGTTTTCTTCCCTGCAGGGGTGCACCAACTTACCCAACATGCTCGATTAACTCCGGCCGGACACACTTTCCTGGGTCATGCCCGGCCTCGGTCAAACGACACACCACAACCCTACCTACAGCTCAGCAGAGAGGTCCCCGCCGGTCTACATCCTAAGCGCTCAGGGGTCTTGGGCCATCGCCCTGTGCACTCCGGGTCGTTGCGTGCAGGGGGAAGCCAGGCACCAGGGGGGCGCCGGTCCGTCCCGGCCGCAAGGCTGAACTAGACGTCTGACAGAGCTTTCGGCTGATGCTACGATGCAGAACGCCCATACTATGCCCACGTGATGGTTAGTGCTATCAGACCAGAGGCCTGCTCGGATCAAATATCCAAATCGTTAATGGACTAGGGCTTGCGGTAACGAGCAGAGACTCACGAAAGATGTGACCCCGTCGCCCCGTCTCGAGGACTTGCTGCAAGGGTTAAGAATGCCCGGCCGCGCCTCGTATTCACCACTCGGGCACCACACTGGCACCCGTCTTCACAACACTCGCCTCTCAGGCGCACGCGGGTACCCCTCAGGGTCGACCCGCCTATCCAAGTAAAAGTGTAAAATCCAAGTATCCGTGTGTCCATAACATCAGGGGAATCCGAGGTATCACCCTCGTTGGATTCCTACTCGATGTGTCTGTCAAGGTGAACTCGGAGGATTCACCCTCGATGGGTTCACACTTGATGTGTTGCACGACAGCGTCGTTACCGGAAGTGGTGAAGGAGGAATCACCCTCGATGACCACTACCGAATAGCTACTCTACAGAGTTAACATCAGAAGTGCTACAAGAGGTTTCACCCTCGGCACTCGATAGTAACGCTGCAGTGTCATTACAACTAAGGGGGGGGGGGGTGATGTGCGGTGTCGGGACCTGATCTTCAATCCCGTTGATCGGGTCTTCTGACGATCCAGCGTGGCAGTCGGGTTAAGTGGGGTCACTGATAGGTCTCTACCCAGCCTAGACTAAACAGTTTAGGATATGCATGTAATTATCAACAGCAGGTTACAATGAACAGGCTATGCATCAGAATAGGTAAAGCAGCAGCAGCAGCAATTCTAATGCAAGCATGAGAAATAGAATGGGCGATATCGGGATGATCAAAGGGGGGGCTTGCCTGGTTTCTCGGCGGCAAGGGCAAGGTCGTCAATAGTGTCTTCGGGCTCCGGAGCTGCGTCGGCCTCGGGGACGACGTCGGTGTCGGGGGGCTACCGAGAGAGAAGAGGGGGAGGAAACAGTATAAATATAGAGCAAACATGAGCATGACAAATACGATACACGGTGCTAGGGGTAGTCTAACGCAGCATTAAACGTATCAGACGGAGCGGGAGAATATCTGACGATATTTCCCAGGTCTTTGGAATTATCGGACAGAGGATCCGGAGGGGGACGGTTGCATGTTCGGATAGTTAGAGACGCGTGACGGACGAACGGACCGCGTATTCGGATTCGTCTCGTCGTTCTGAGCAATTTTCATATATAAAGTTTTTCGATCGGAGTTACGGATTAAAAGATATGATTTTCTAAAGTTTTTATTGATTTCTGGAATTTATTTAATTTATTAAATCAACATTATCCGAAACAGTGTCTGCTGACGTCAGCATGACGTCAGGACCAGTGGGTCCCACCTGTCATACTCTGTTAGGTTTAATTAGGGTTAGCTAATTAATTACTGATTAATTAAACTAACTAATTAATTAGACTAATTAAATAGGATTAATTAACTTAATTAATTTACTAATAATTAATTAATTAATTAATTATTTATTTTATTTTATTTTTTAAATAACAGGGGCGTGGGGCCCCCTGGTCATAGGCCCAAAGGGGCAGAGCGGATCGGGCGCGCGGGCGACGGGCGCGTGCCCGTGGGGCGCTGGGCGCGGACGCGCCGGCGGCCACGGCGCATTCGGCCGGAGCCGTGAGGGCCAGGGCGGCGACCGGCGCGGGCTGGGGCAACGGCCAACGAGGGGGGGGGGGGGAACGCAGCGACGGCGGCGGTGCCTGCAGGGCGGCTCGGCGGCGACAGGGCGAGGCGCGCGGGGGCGGGGCGCGAGCGGGCGCGGGAGCGCGCGCTGGCGCGCCAGGCGTGGCGGAGTTGCGCGGTGCCGCCGGCGACCGCGGCGCGCGGCGGCGATAGAGAGAGGGGGAGGGCGCGGGAGCGCTCACATGCGCTGGAGAGAAGGGGCGTCGAGGCGCGGGGAGGTCCGGTGAGGGGGAGGACGAGGACGCAACGGCGACGTGGGGCGGCGATGACGGCCGGTCGCGCGGGCGCAGGGCGGGGGCGTCGATTGCCCCCGAACGTATCCACGCGGGGGGGGGGGGGGCAAGGGTTGAGGAGGCGGGGCGGGCGCGAGGTGGCCGGCGGCGAGCGCGGCGTCGGAGCGGCCCCAGGGGCAGCACGTCCTCGGGCGGTGGGCGCGCTCGATCCCTCCTGGATCGGGGGGGGGGGGAAGAGGGAGGAGAGGAGAGCGAGGGGTGGAGTAGTGGATAGGGTTAGGGTTCGGTCTGGTGGGGAGGGGGGGGGGTTAGTAGATAGGGACTGGGCCGGCCTGGCGGCCTACTGGGCCGAAGCCCAGTTGGAGGGGGGGGGGGTTCTTTTCCTTTTTCTTTTCTGTTTTTCTATTTATTTCTGTTTTGTATTTTCTTTTTGCACTTGTCCAATTTTGTAAAACATGAATCTTACCCAATTAATTACAGTGCAATTTATCTCACTGCTAGCAAGTGGTTTGGAGCACAAATGTTGTCATACGGATTTTATTTATTTAAAAGGGTATTAAAAAGTGTTGTTTTGCTGCTGTTTCTGTTTGTTTAAATCATTTAATTATTTTAGTTAACATTGCTGCTAATTTTATATTTGCCTAGGGATTATTTGCAACATGATGTACATTTTAGTTTTCAAACTTGAACAACTTTTATTTTCCACTTTCATTTAAATTTGGATTTTGACTTAGGAGTTGAAATGCAATATGATGTTAATGATGAGCATGCACTGTTAAACATGACGACATGGCATAATCAAAAGGGTGGTTACTGTAGTTAACCACCGGGGGTGTTACAGCTGGTCCCTCTTTACGATTTGTGCCCGGCAGGCTTGGCCCCGCGGCAGCAAACTGAGGGTACAAGCAGGATAACCTGCCGGGGAAAACTTGTTTACTTGAGTGTATAGAGGCATTCTACCTCTGCATGGACATGATACATGCACAAGTGCCTGGCAAGGTTTATCTTTTTCATTAATATGCTGATCAACAAGTACAAATCTTACGGAACACAAACATGGATAAAAGAGATGACATTATTTAAACTAAAGTTTGGCAAATGCCTACATGTTTTAGATTGAAAAAAGATAAGTGCCCCGTGATGCCCTTTCTTGTCCTTCTCCTCCTAGGTACTACGGCGGGAGGAGAAGAGGGCAAAAGGAGCGCCTGGGCAGAAGCCCAGCCTAACCCCGTCAGGTCCCCTGACAAGGAGCCTGGCGAGAGCGGGAGGGCGCGTGCGAAGGTGATGGTGAAGGGATCGGCGGAGACGACCTGTCAACCACCACCACCAGGGCCAGCAGGATGTGGCAGGGCGAACGAAGCTGCAGCCAGTGAGGAAGCTTGCAGGGGTCCAGCTGGAAGGCTGCTGGAGGAGCCGGGGGCACCATCCCCACCCCTGCACCCAACTCCCCGGCAAATCACCTTGCCGGAGAGGAGATGCAGGTGCAGATGATGGTGCTGCCGCTTGACGGTGACGGTGCGGCTGGTGCTTAGCCAGAGTCAGAGTCGTCGTCCTCCCGGTCGATGCCATCGTCATCACCATCACTGTCCTCCTCGTCGCTATCGCTCGAGGAGGAGCTTTCGTTGTCGGTCGAGCTCTCCGCACAGCACCCTAAGCGAACACCCGAGCACCCGAAGACCTTGACGGAAAGGAAATCGGCCTCCATTAACTTGAAATGGAGGACGTGTCCCTCTGACAGGCTGTGGGCGCGGGCAAAAGTCTTCCACCCATGGCGGAAGAACATAACATGAGGAGCGGGGAAATCTACATCCACCCGCGTGCTGCCGTTCCCGCATCCCCTCATGTGCAGTTTCAACGCGCGCGGCTGTTCGAGCTCCATTGCCCTTGCGAATGGGGCAGGGAGACGGAGGCGGCCACGTGGGGGCTTGTACAGCCTGATGACGAACTCCAGAGGTTGGTCTCTGACGTGGCCTTCCAGCGGGGGAGGGGCGGCCGGTGGCGGCGCAACCAAAGCACCACCCCGTCCTCCTAGGCCCCGTGCGCTGCGATGACCCCAACCTCGCCCTCTCCCACCTCCTCTCATAGCAGGCTCCGCCCCCGCATCTTCAGAGGGGGAGGGAG
Source organism: Thinopyrum elongatum (assembly GCA_011799875.1). Lineage (NCBI taxonomy): Eukaryota > Viridiplantae > Streptophyta > Magnoliopsida > Poales > Poaceae > Thinopyrum > Thinopyrum elongatum. The sequence goes on from CM022297.1 coordinate 236,013,590, forward strand.
ACGCTATCGAGCAGAAGCTCTCGTCGCCACTGGAGCAGGGCCGGACCCTCGACCTCTCACCATGATAGACGAAGACTACTACAGGAATGAAAAGGGAAGGAGGTGTGGGGGGACGTCTCACACCACACCCCCTTTTTTATAGGCGGGCGGGGCAGGGGGCTGGATTTTTTCATGAAGATGGCCGCCCCGTTCAACCAGTCTGGCTCCCCTTTGCCATTAATGGCTCGAAGAATCAAGGCCGACCCCCTGCACCAATCTACGACGCCTGGCTTTCTGCCATGGCACTCATTCCCGCGCCCCCCGTATCCGCCACCAACCTTGTGCAATGCATGCGATACACGTGGCAGAGGCGCTCGGAGTGGGGAGGATAGTGGGGTGGCAGTTACCCCCCCCCCCCCGTGAACGTGGGACATGGGTACTCTGCAGATCGTGGCCCATTATCTCCTTCACCGCAATTGGCATTACGCGACGCCCGGGAGAACCAGAAACTGACCTGGGCTCAGGTTAATGAAGAAGCAAAGAAGATCTCAAAAGACAAGAAACTTCTACCCTCGTGCCTGTGCACCGGTTAGGGCCTACCCCGATGACGCCCGGCAGCGCGTTCGGGCTAGGCCCGGGGGCTCCTGTCGGTGCAACAAACCCTGGGTCCGTTGCCCAGACTGTGCACAGGCCCAAGATCAAGATTGCAACATCCAAGATCAGACCAAGCACAAGAGATCAGCTCTTTGAAGAATCAGAGTGCAGATCAAGAAGACCAAGTCAAGCCCAAGGAGCAAGACACCACTAAGGGAAAACCTCCCTTGCCGTGCAGGAGAGCCTGGCAAGGTCAAGGTTGCCCCGGAAGCAAGCATCAGGACCGCCCTGGCAGGCCTGCCAGGGCCTACGAAGGCAAAACACCCCGCCAAGACTCCACCGCACCACCTCACAGCGACGCAAGTCATCGATCGGTGCGGTGTCATGCCCCAAAGTGACTAAGTGGCTGTTCTATGCCACATGGCAGCCACTTCCTACAGAAATCACCTCCAAATGACACCCGTCTAGAGACGTGTCATGCAGACAGGAGAGAAGGTGGCCGAACAGCCCGGCAAGGCGTGCCGGGCAGGCCATGATGTGACACTAAGCGGCGCATTTAATGCGCTCTGCCCTGTCTACAGAGTTAGGTATGATAGCACTGTTTGCTATCTAATCAGTACACAATGACTAATTTGCCACTGTGGTGACCCCTTGATCTATAAAAGGAGGCCCATGGCAACGATAGAAAGGATTCAGACCCTTGTACACTCGTACACGCGTAGCTGCTCCTGCCCCAAGGCAACCCTGCCGGGTAAGAACGCTGCGCTTCCACCACCATCCACCATCAATCCACCAAAGCAGGAGTAGAGTTTTACGCCTCACAGTGGCCCGAACCTGGGTAAAATTGCCCGTGTGATCTCTACCGTGCTGCACGACGTTCTTCGCTCTTTGTGCAACGTGCTCATCCCCCCCGCCGAACCACAAGCGGCTCATGGCCCCATAGGTGGCCGTGGTTTCCCACGACATTGGGGAAGTGGTCCTTGCGAAGATGAAGCAATACGAGATCTCCTGGTTGGAACACCATTGGTGTCTTGTTGATGTTGAGCTTGGTGGCGAGGCGTTGTACATGGCGCTCGATCATGGACCTTGTATCTTCATGCATTTTCTTGAGAAAACTTGCCCTTGCACTCGCATCCATGTTTGCGCGTTCTTGTAGCGGGAGAGGTAGAATGTCCAATGGGGACAATGGATTGAAGCCGTAGACAACCTCAAAGGGGGACTTGCCGGTAGTAGAGTGTCGAGCTCGATTGTAGGCGTACTCGGCAATGGGTAAGCACTCCTCCCACTCCTTGATGTTCTTCTTGATCAACACGCGTAGGAGAGTGGATAGCGTCCGGTTGGTGACTTCAGTTTGGCCATCGGTTTGTGGATGATAGGCCGTTGAGAATAGAAGCTTGATTCTGAGCTTGGCGCATAGAGTCTTCCAAAAGTAGCTTAGGAACTTGACGTCGCGGTCCGACACATTGGTCTTTGGCACTCCATGTAGCTTCAAGATTTCCTTACAAAAGAGATTTGCAACATGTGAAGCATCGTCTATCTTATTGCATGGGATGAAATGTGCCATTTTTGAGAATCGGTCCACAACAACAAATACGGAATCCTTTCCATTTTGAGTCGTAGGCAAACCAAGCACGAAATCCATACTAATATCTTCCCATGGTTGATATGGAATTGGAAGTGGCATATGTAAACCATGAGATTGAGCTTGTGACTTAGCTTTGCGGCATGTAGAGCATCGGTTGGTGAAGCGTGCCACGTCGCGGAACATCTTTGGCCAAAAGTACTTGTTGGAGAGTGTGGCAAAGGTCTTGTCACGTCCAAAATGTCCCATAAGTCCTCCTCCATGAGCCTCTTGCAAAAGTAACAAACGAAGAGAAGACTCGGGTATACAAAGTTTGTTAGCGTGCATAAGGTAGCCATTCTTGAGGTAATATTTCTCCCAACAAGTATGATCAATACATTTTGCATAAGGAAGTGCAAATGAAGGTTCATTGGCATAAAGATCTTTAACATGCTCAAAGCCAATCACATTCAATTCAAGTTGAGTAACTAACATGCACTTGCGGGAAAGAGCATCCGCCACAACATTTTCTTTACCCTTAATGTACTTGATCACATAAGGAAAATATTCAATAAATTCACTCCATCTAGCATGCCGTTTATTCAACTTTGTTTGACCTTTTAGGTACTTAAGTGTCTCATGATCGGTATGTATGACAAATTCATGTGGGCGAAGGTAATGCTCCCAAACACACAATACTCACACTAAAGCATACAATTCTTTGTCATAGATGGGATAGTTAAGTTGAGCACCGGAAAGTTTTTCACTAAAGTATGCAATGGGTCGCTTTTCTTGCATTAAAACTCCACCAATTCCGTTACCACTAGCATCACAATGAAACTCAAAAGTTTTGTTGGAATTAGGTAATGCAAGAATTGGGGCATGTGTAAGCAAAGATTTGAGCTCATCAAATGCGGTAGATTGCGAGGGTCCCCAAACAAAGGGTGCGTTCTTCTTACTCAAGGCATGAAATGGTGTGACAATAGTGCTAAAGTCTTTCACAAAGCGACAACAAAAACCCGCTAGACCAAGGAAACTACGCACTTGTTGCAAATTAGTGGGTTGTGGCCAAGTTTTAATTGCTTCAATTTTAGAATCATCAACATGAACACCCTTTGAAGACACAACGAAACCCAAGAAAACAACCTTGTCAATGCCAAAAGTGCATTTTTGCATATTGGCATAAAGTCACTCTTTTCGAAGAGTTTGCAAAACGACTCTAAGATGATTTACATGATCATTGAGGGATTTGATAAACACAAGTATATTGTCAAAGTAGACCACAACAAATACACCAATGTAATGGTGAAGCACATAATGCATAACACGCATGAAAGTACCAGGTGCTTCGGATAAGCCCATAGGCATAACTAGCCACTCATACAAGCCAATTGTTTTTTGAAAGCAGTTTTCCATTCATCACCTTCTTGTATGCGGATTTGATAATAGCCACTTTTAAGATCAATTTTGGAGAAAATGGTGGCGCCGCTAAGCTCATCTAGCATATCATCAAGGTGTGGAATGGGATGCCTATAGCGAACGGTGATAGCATTTATGGGTCTACAATCGGAACACATGCGAAAACTACCGTCTCTGTTTGGCACAAGAATGACCGGTACGGCACAAGGACTCAAACTTTCACGCACATGTCCATGGTCTATGAGATGTTGGACTTGCCTTTGTATTTCTTTTGTTTCTTCGGGGTTGACGCGGTATGGAGCCTTGTTTGGAAGAGGTGCGCCGAGGATGAGGTCGATCCGGTGTTCGATGCCACGTAGAGGAGGAAGACCCGGAGGTAGCTCATCGGGGAAGACGTCCGCGAATTCTTGCAACAAATCAAACAATGCTAGAGGAAGGGGGTTAGGAGTGTTAGTCTTTGCCACCTCATCTTTGCACACTAGGACATAGTGCATGACACTCGATGGGTTCTCACACACTTATCTTATCTCGCTTTTGGTGGCTAGGAGAACTAGGTTCTTTTCTCTTAGTGTGGGATCACTCATTTTGGGCTTGTGGCGCTCACTCTCTTTATGGTGGGACACTCTCTCACTAGTCTCTCCTTGATGCTTGGAGCCTTGCTTGTCGGCGAGCACTTGACTTGGTGTCATAGGTCGTAGCACGTACTCCTTGCCTTTCATCTTGAATCTATAGTGGTTTGTTCTTCTGTTGTGGATGACGCCGCGGTCGAATTGCCAAGGTAGTCCCAAGAGAAGATGGCACACGGACATAGGAACCACATCACACTCTAAGGTATCCTCGTAAGCACCGATCTTGAAAGAAACTTGCACGGTGTGCTCCACTTGAATGGTGCCGGAGTCGCTAAGCCATTGGACCTTGTAGGGGCGTGGATGCTTCATCTTGACCAATTGTAGCTTGGAACATAGCTCTTCACTTGCCAAGTTGTGGCAACTTCCTTCGTCGATGATGCCTTCACGAAACGACCATTGATGCCAGCCTTGGTGTGGAAGATGTGGCACCGTTGGTCTTCGTCTTGTTGGTGTTGAAGCGTCAAGACCTTGGAGACCATGAGAGCGGGACTTGAGTCATTGTCACAAAAGACTTGAGCATCTTGTTATTCATTCACTTGTCGGTGCATGGTGACATGCTCGAGAGCTTCCATCTTGTCTTCACTCATGGAGTCATATGTGCCATCGTCATTGGCAATCATGGTTCGCCGGTTGATGCATTGGAAAGACTTGTGTCCACGGCCACCACATGTGAAGCAATTGAGAGAACTTGTCTTGACGGGGTCATCTGGTGGTGCCGATGAAGAGGTAATCTTGTTCTTGTAGTTGCTTGCCGGAGGACGAGTCGAGGAAGGTGGCGCTTGCTTGGAACTTGACTTGTCGCCGATACTTGGTGATGCTCTAGTCGAGGTAGGAGGTGTCGTAGTAGAGGTAGCTTGAGTGTATGAGCCATAGGTCTTTGATGAGTACTTGGCGTTTTTTAAGTCTTCTTGCACTTGTCGCTCCGCCTTGGTCGCTTGATGAACTAGCTCGAGAAGGTTGGAGTAGGGATGGAAATCGGCAATTTTCCTTATTGGGTGATTGAGACTGTTCAAGAAGCGTGCCATAGTTTGCTCATCATCTTCTTTGACATTGGCTCGTATCATGGAAATCTCCATTTCCTGATAGTATTCTTCCACCGTCTTCGTGCCTTGCTTGAGGACTTGTAACTTCTTGAAGAGATCACGGGTGTAGTGTGTAGGCACGAAGCGAGCTCTCATGACATCCTTCATTTGTGTCCAAGTCGTGATGGGTGGTTCATCTTTCTCCCTTCTTCGCTCGATCATTTGTTCCCACCAAATGAGGACGTAGTCTTGAAACTTGAGAGATGCCATGGAGATCTTCTTTTCTTCGTCGTAGTTGTGAAGACGGAATATCTTGTCGACTTTCAATGCCCATGAGAGATATTCTTCGGGATCGTTGCTTCCGGAGAACTTGGGCATGGTGAACTTGAGTTTGCCGTAGCGGAGTTCTTCATCATAGTAGCGGTTTTGATGTCGCCCTTGTCGTGGAAGAGGATCTTCAAGCACTCGGTCCGCGTGGTGTCGCTCTTGACGTGGAGGAAGGTCATCGTCGTGATAACGCTCTTGTCACGGGGGAGGGCGAGGCATATGTACCCAGTTGCGCCTTTCTTGTTGTTCTTCACATCGTGCGGCTTCTTCTTGTCGGGCTTGACGAAGTGCTTCCTCTTGTTCGCGTACTTGACGGTTGCGTTGGGCAATGGCTCGAGTGGACTCTCGGAGTGCGTCTTGATCCGCTTGAGCTTTAGCTTCACGACTTTGTTGCTCTTGCCGGATTGCATCGCCGTCTTGAGAGGCTTGACATGGACGTTGTGGAGGTAGATCTTGCTCCATAGCTTCTTGTTCTTGGTGTCGCGCCTTCTCACATGCTCGAACTCGGTCTTGTAGGCCATTGCCATAGAAAGGATTTTCTTGAGCTTGGCGATCTTGAGTGTCGTCGTGGCGAGTAGAAGGAACTCGAGGAGGGCTCGCATCAGAAGAAGAGTATGTCAAAGAGTGGCGACTTGAGTGGCGCCGTCTTGGTGAAGAAGTTGAGGAAGACGCGCGGCTCACGATCATGTTGCGGAATTCTTCCATTTGTTTGGAGAGCTTGTTGTCGAGGTAGTCGCGTTATCTTGCTTCCGATTGTCGTAGGTCGGTGGCGAGTTGCTCGATGCGATCACCCAAAGCTTCACTTTCTTGATGTAGAGCTCGTTGTGCGATGAAGAAGTGGTTCTTGGTGACGAAGTCGCGTTCATCATCTTGATCCTCGAAGAGAGGATTCATCGAAGAAGTGGGCCTATCCATCATGTAGAAGTGGTGGTGAGTAGGAAAATGGGAGAACAATACCAAAGATACCTTTTCCGAAGATTGTGGATGTATCAAGTACGATCCCACGTGATGCTATAATAGTAGAATTGGTACCGGGTTTTGTTTCTCACACCTACAAGTAAAAGGCTTATGATGGATCTCGGTTAGAAAGTGGCACAAATAATTCAAGCAAATGTTAGTCAAGATGTCGAAAAAGTTGAAAAGATGCACAAATCTCAAGTAAGACAAATAGATCAAACCCAAGGATGTTACTAGGAACACACACACGGAAGATAGATGGGATCCGCGCAACCAAGGAATGAGCACAAGATGTGTAACAACGGATAAAGCTCTTGTTGCACAGATACTAGAGAGACGTAGCTCGATTGCTTTAATGGGCTAGATACGCTAGTGCACCAACCTAAGAGAGAAACGAGTCGTCTACTATCCCAAGTATGCTTAAGTATGTCGTGACCAAGATGATGTAACTATGCTATGAGGCTCAATGCTATTGCTTACAAGCTCTTTGGTTCTCTTCTTTTTGCTTAAAAGCTTTTTTTGACTATGCCACAAAGCTTGATATGCGAGCCGGAATGAGAAACAACAAGTAGGATATGCACGAGAGAGATGTAACACTAAAGGTGCACTAAGGCGTGGCCCAGAAATACTCAACTCGCTAGTCTCGATGGGTAAGCTACGCAAAATGGGCTCAAAGCTATCAAGGTAATGGCAAGGGTAAGATAAAGGCGTCGTCGATGTTACCGTCCTTGCTTACGGTTGGTATGAGGATGGAGTTGTCGAAGCCGATGTGGAGTCCGAGTCGATGACGAGTGGCAGTGATGATGAAGACAAATCGTGCCTAAGTAGCCGAAACACCTTAGGACACGTGAGAACCACAACTCCAAAACTCAAACACACTACAGGAATCAGCTGATTTGCCGTCTGCCATGGCAGACGGCAAAGGACCAGAAAGCTGACGTCAAAGGTCTTTGCCGTCAGCCGCAGACGACAAACTTTTCTAGCAGTGTAAGTTACGGTAATGAGCTTCCTTGCCGTCTGTTTTCGCACATCGGACGGCAAAGACGTTTGCCGTCAGCTTTTCTAGGCAAGCAGACGGCAAATAAAGTGGACGACAAAGAACAGACGTTAGCCACGTTAGGTGGCTAACGGGAGACTTTGCCGTCAGCCGGCTGGCGACAAACGTGCCCTCCCCTTTGCCGTCTGCTTCCTGACGTCAGCAGACCCGTGGGTAATGTCACTCCTCCCCGCTCTTTGCCGTCTGCCGCTCTTTTTCTTTGCCGTCTGCCACAGACGGCAAACCACACCATCCTTTGTCGTCTGCCACAGACGGCAAAGTGACCAAATGGGTCAGCCCCAGTGCTCCCAGGTTGCACAGGTTGCTACCACGTGTCCACTTTGCCATCTGTGGTAGACGGCAAAGACCCCTTTGCCGTCTGTGGCAGACGGCAAAGTGCCTGTATTGCCCCATTTTTTCTTCTGTTTTTTGCTATATCCAAGCATTTTCACATCAAAAAATATGATATATATATATATTTCATAGGGCAAGTTTCACAGCAAATATATGAGATATCCAACACATAAGTTTCATCCATACATATATAGTTTCATCCATATTACAATAGTTTCATCCATAGGTAGCAAGTTCCACATTGTTCACCGATACAAAATCAAAACAGAAAGTAAAAACAAGCACTCCATCAATGCAAGCTTCCGTGAAGTGAATGAAATCTGCAAAATGGGAAATAAGAAAGTTAGAAGAAGAAGACTAAGAAGAAGAAGAAGAAGACGACTAGAAGAAGAAGAAGAAGTATATGACATTTATGAGCTTACCAAGGTTATCATGCCATTTACGAGCTAAGTAAGCTAAGTATATGGCATTTATGAGCTTACCAAGGTTATCATGCTATTTTTGACCTAAGTAAGCTAAGTATATGACTTTTATGAGCTTACAAAGGTTATCATGCCATTTATGAGCCAAGTAAGCTAATTATGTCACACATGAACTAAATAAGCTAAGTATAGGTCATTGTTGAGCTAACCTAGGTAATTATTCCATTTTTGAGTTAACTAAGCATATTATGCCATTTTTGGCATAAGTAAGCTAAGTATAGGTCATTATTGAGCTAACCTAGGTAACTAAGCATATTAGAGCTAACTTAGGTCATTTTAGAGCTAACTTAGGTAAAATGGATCATTTTGGAGCTAACTAAGCTTATTATGTCATTTTGGAGGAAAATAAGCTAAGTATATGACATTTATGAGGTTACCAAAGTTATTATGCCATTTTTGACCTAAGTAAGCTAATTATGCCATTTTTGACATAAGTAAGCTAAGTATATGTCATTATTGAGCAAACCTAGGTAACTAAGCATATTAGAGCTAACTTAGGTCATTTTGGAGGAAACAAAGCTAAGTATAGGTCATTTTAGAGCTAACTTAGGTAAAATGGATCATTTTGGAGCTAAGTAAGCTTATTATGTCATTTTGGAGGAAAATAAGCTAAGTATATGATATTTATGAGGTTACCAAGGTTATTATGCCATTTTTTTTACCTAAGTAAGCTAATTATGCCATTTTTGACATAAGTAAGCTAAGTATATGTCATTATTGAGCTAACCTAGGTAACTAAGCATGTTAGAGCTAACTTAGCATATTAGAGCTAACTTAGGTCATTATGGTAAGCATATCGGAGGAAATAAAGCTAAGTATAGGCCATTATGCATTTGTTAAGCAAAACACTAGAGAAAACTTACCGTCACCACGAGAAGTACTACGGAAGATCAAGTGTGGTCGTGGAAAGGCAAAATGGTGGAAAAATGGGGATGGCTGAACTGCTTTGTATGGCCCGTGCGCACGGGGTAAGTGATGCCCGTTTGCACGGGGTCCTGATGGCCCGTGCGCACGGGGTGTTCTGGGTGCGCAAGAACACCTTCGGATCCGTGGGGATTTTCAAATTTCTGGCCAAAATCGATGGTGGGGTGGGTGGGAAATGGTGGTAAGGGGTAGATCCACTTGTCAAACACCGAATTCATGGATCAAATCAACCAAATCTCACAAGAACCAACAAATTGCAAGAAAAATTTTGGGGCTATTTTTGGTGGGGATTTTTTGATTAGGACGAAAAAGAGAAAAATCAAGCTAGCAAATGGGGGGGGGGGGTAGGGACTCCAAGATGTGAATCAACCTTGCTCATGATACCAAGAAGTTGTAGGGTGAAACCCTAAGAGGGATATTTTCACACTTGGAAAGGGGAAAGAGGATGAACACCAAGAACACAAAGAGGAAATCACTCCAACAAAACCCAATTATACATCCACTAGAATAACAAGCACATAGATCCACAAGAATACATGAACAATCCAAGGAAATAAGCACTAGGTAAAGGTTCTTCCCACTCCTATGGAGGTGAGGTCTTGATGATAGTCTTCTCCAAGAGGAGGTCTTGAAATCCACAAGTGGACCCTCTCCTAAGAGGTCTTGATCTCCAATGGAGTGGTAGAAGGAGCAAAGCTCTCAAATATCTCACATATGTCTTTGCTAACCCTAAACATGACCCTAGGTACGGAATATATAGGCTTGGGACGAAGTGGAGGCCCAACAGCCAATCTTAGCCGGCCATCCTGTATGGCCCGTGCGCATGGGGGTCCCGTGTGCACGGTACACGCCCGTGCGCACGGGGGTGCACGTCCTATGTCCGGTAGCCTCCTGGACGGCCCGTGCGCACGGGGTCTTGGGGGCCCGTGGGCACGGGGTCGCCTGGGAGGTGTTGGACTGCTCCTCTTGGGCTTCTTCATCCTCCGTGTGGCCTTGGGGGGCTTCTCCTCCTCCTTGGTGATGTTCCTTAGCTTCTTGGGAGTGTTCCTCTTCATACCTAATGATACATAGAGCATTTTGGTGAGGTAGCAAGCAAGTTCCACTCGTATCCATATGCATGTCAAGTAGGAAGGAGTTCACCTCGGTTTCCATTGCGCGTGCTCGAGCTCTTGTCATAGGTCCACGTGGTGCTTGATGTGTTGGTGTAGAGTCCATGGGGATGATGGAAGGATGCTCCGCATCATAGGTCTTATAAGTCTCTGAGGAGTTTGATATATCCGATGAATGTTGACCCCTAAAAATGAATGTCTTCAACTAAAGACTTTGTGCTTTTCTTGAAGACTTTGAAAATGAAGAAATTGGTGTGACCTTGAAGATATTGATGCGAGGACTATGAAGCATGAAGACTTTTGTTTTTGTAGTTTCATTTCCTTCTTTTGAGTCATAGGAAACACCGTACTGTTAAAGGGGGTCGAGGTAATACTAAGGAAAAATTTCCAAGTGATGCTCATCTCAAAGCCTACACATTCCCAATCCTTCGAGTGAAGCCTTTGGAAATCTCTTGCAGCTCAGTCAATTTATTCAGTGACGGAGACGAAGTTCTTCTAGTCTCTGAAGAATTTGTTCTGACTGAGGAGTTAGGATTTTGCCAGTGCGAATTGCCTACAGTGAGGAACATGATAGCCCTGAGGACTTTCACAGCTCGAATTTCTGACCGTTGCTGTGCTTTATGCCAGCTGTCCAAATATCTTATCCATCCAACGGTCATATCATTAGGGGTATTTATGTCTTATAATGTCAGGCTGCTCCCCGGCTATAAATAGCCGCCCCCCTCGACCACTAGCTGTTTGTCTGCTCTGAGAGATAGATTGACACTTGTCATTTAGAGCATCCCATCCTCCGAGGACTTTGAGAGAAAACCATCAGTGAGGAAAAACCCAAAACCCCAACAACTAAAACCCAAAGTGATTGAGCAGCACTGAAGGGATTGTTCCTGTGTGGAGCCGACACATTTTACCTTTGAAGACTGTGCATCTTCCAGACGGTTAGGCGTCATGGTCTAGAGCATTCAAGAGGACTTGTGGATCGCCGGGTGACCAAGTCTGTGAAGGTTTGGAAGTCACCTTGAAGACTTACCACGAGTGATTGGGCGAGGTCTGTGTGACCTTAGCTCAAGGAGAATACGGTAAGGACTGTGTGTCCTTTTGGTTTAAATACCAAGCCGCTCCAACCAGACGTACAACTGTCACAGCAGTTGGAACTGGTCTACCAAATCACTGTCTTCACCGAGCTACTGGTTCTATTTCCTCAACCCTTTCATTTCGTCACTTACTTGCTGTTGAACTTGGTCATTACTGTTTGAAGACTTTGACTGAAGACTTTCTCAATTTCCTCAACCCTATTTCTTCAGTCACCTTGTCTTCTGCCTGCTTATCCTATTTACACGCTTCTTGTGCTCTGTGTATGTTTCATTTCATGATGATGACTATGCTACTGCCTTGTTATGCATGCACTTGAGTACTTTATCCGATGCTTGTATTTCGTCACTTAGCAAATTCCTCAAGTAGTAATTCCTCAGTGATGAATTTGTAAAAATCGCCTATTCACCCCCCTCTAGTCGATATAACACACTTTCAATTGGTATCAGAGCAAGGCACTCCCTTGTTCTGTGTGATTTCGGTTTAACCACCTGGTGTTCTAGTTATGTCGACTGCAGGTATAATCAAGGCCTTGGCTGGGTGTCCTACCTTCGATGGGACAGACTACCCCTACTGGAAGAACAAGATGTGCATGCATCTTGAGGCAATAAACAACGATCTCTGGTACGTTGTGGAAAATGGCGTTCCCTCCATCACTCCCTCCGTAAACGCTGCTGTTGTGAAGAGATTCAAGCAACCCGACTCTCAAGCGAAGAATATCATATGTGGCCATCTGAGCAAAGGACAGTACGACAGAGTGAGTGCTTTGGAGTCTACAAAGCTTATCTGGGATAGGCTGTCCAAGGTTAACAAAGGAATCTCAACCCAACGTGATTCTCGAGTTGACGTTCTTCGCAATCTCTTCAACCGCTTCAAAAGACTCGACAACGAAAATGTTCAACAAAACTTCAATCGCCTCACTGATATCTCCAATGATCTCCAAGCTCTTGGTGCCACTGACATCACCGACCACGAGGTGGTGAAGAAACTGCTAAGATCTCTTGATTCCTCATTCGATACACTGGCACTGATGGTTCAAGAACGTGGAGAATACAAGTCACTGGATCCTGCTGATATTCTTGAGATACTGAATACTCATGAGTTCCAACAAGATGAGAAGAGAGACCTTTACGGGCTAAGCTATTGAAGATCACGTGCACTGAAGGCCAGGGCAATTTCCTCATCTGAAGGGGAAGACTCTGATAGTAGCCTTGGTGATCCTGAAGAGCTAAGTCAGGAGCTAGCAATGCTCGTGAGGAAATTCCAGAAGTTCTCAAGACGAGGCCGCTTTGGAAAATCTTCAATAAGTGATGACATGAGATCAGATTCTTCATCCCACGACTACAAGAAAAGGACTTGCCACAAATGCAAGAAGCCTGGTCACTACATGGCTGATTGTCCTCTGTGGGTGAAGGAATCTAAGAAGAAGAAGTACAAGGATGACAGTTCAGATGACTCGAAGAAATCTTCAAAATCCTCATCATCAAGATCTTCAAAGTCTTCATCTCACAAGAAGAGCAATTATAGAAAGGCTCGGGCATTCATTGGTAAGGAAATGGATTCTGAAGCTGAATCTGAGGAAAATGAGGAAGAGGAGGAATATGAGGAGTCAGACTCTAGTGTGGCGAGCCTAGCTCTCGCTACTGCTTTCGTCAGCAAGTCCATATTCAACTGTGAAGAAAATGGCAACTCCAACACTGCTGACGATGGCAACGATGACTTCGCTCCCACCTATTGCTTCATGAAAAAAGGTGCCAAGGTACTCAAATATCCCTCCTCTGAATCTAGTGAAGATGAATCTGATGAAAATCTCAAACCTAGCTATTCCAAACTTGCTAATATTGCCATGAAACAACAAAAAGAGATAGGTGGGAGCGATGAAAAGGTTGGGTTAGAGTACGCATATGAACCTGCTTCGTTGGAAAAGGTTCAGAATCTGCTAGAGAAAAGCGATGACCTGTTGGGTGAGGAAATAGATCGAACTCAAACTGATGATCTTCAATGTCTTCAGTCTAAGTTTGATAACCTTCAAAGTCATCATGAAACTCTCTTAGCTGATCATGAGAAGCTTTCTTATGAATTTCTTCAAAGAAAGCAAGATCTTGGGAAACTAAGGGTGAGTCATGACGATCTTCAAAGGCAAAATGATTCTTTGCTTGCTCAACAGATCAGTACCGCTCAAGAAGAATTCATTGCACCCTGTTTGAAATGCATTGAATGTGAATTTGCTAATTCTTCACCTAGAAGTTCAAATGCTTCTATTGCTGCAACTTCTTCAACTATTTCTGTGGTCACAAATTCCTCATCTGAGGATACCACAAGTATCACTGACGAAAATGCAGGGTTGAAGGAATTGTATGTGATAGGCATGTACAAAAGCCTCAAAGGGCATCAGGCTCTTTGTGATGTGCTGAAAAAGTAGATCCTGAACAGGAACCCTAGGAAAGAGGGTATTGCCTTTGAGAGGAAACTCAATGCTGATGGGTCCTACCAGAAACCTGAGCAGTATCCCAAAACCACATGGGTTGCTGCAAAAGGACCTCCTATAGATCCTTCTACTCTCTCTGGTTTTACATGTTAATCTTCATGTTCCTCTGATGAGTCAATTGACTCCAACTATAAACTGTTCAAAAATCAGAATGGTGAAGTATTTTCCAGATATGTTGGAACTAACTGCAGGAATGGTCCCCCTATGAAGAAAATCTGGGTTCCCAAAAGGTACCTTGAAAGTCTTTAGGTGAATGTCCTCATGACACCACCAGTGAAGAACAGGAACCCCAGATCAAATTCTTCATATGGACCAGAGTCTTCACATGAATCAAATTCCTCATATGATCAAAAGCATACTTATCCTCGTGCTAATGCTTTTGTTTCGCAGGGAAAATCTAAGAGTCATGAATATGTGCATTATTCTTCAAACCATTATGTTCATAAGTCCTCGAAGAATTTCTCTGCTTATTCATATGCGTGCTCTAACCCCTCTCCTATGAAACGAAGTGCACTGGCTTCAATGCCACCATTCTCATATGGAGCTCGCAGAATGATGAACTATTTGCCACCCCTCCAGATGTGGGTGGTGAAGAAAAGGAACTAATCTCTTATGCAGGGTCAGGTCTCCAGACGAACTTGAACGTCTGAAGAATTTGCTGGAGACCTGAGAATGCTTGAAAGGACGCAAGCTAATCATGAAGAAATGAATTACTCATTTCTCACGTCCTTATATTGTTGTATCTATTGTACTGCTTGATGAAATTCTATCTGACAAATTTGATGTCATATTCTTCGCTCTGAAGTATATGAGTTCGTAAGATGCACTAATTCATCTGCAGGACGAATCTCTCAAAGCTACTGAGTGGGTCCTCAACAGTACAAATCACATGACTGGTGATAAGAACTTACTGATGAAACTTTTGCACCTGTTGCTAGACTTGAAGCTATTCGCATATTGCTTGCTTATGCTAACCATCACAATATCATCTTATATCAAATGGATGTGAAAAGTGCATTCCTCAATGGTAAGCTTGAGGAAGAAGTATATGTTGCTCAACCCCCAGGTTTTGAAGATCCTAAGCATCCAGACAAAGTCTTCAGACTCAACAAGGCCCTCTATGGCCTCAAGCAGGCCCCTCGGGCATGGTATGACACATTGAAGGAATTCCTCATGAAGAAAGGCTTCAAACCCGGTGCACTTGACCCAACTCTTTTCACAAAATCTTATGACGATGAATTATTCGTGTGCCAAATATATGTGGATGATATTATCTTTGGCTGTACTGACAAACGTTACAGTGACGAATTTGCCTATATGATGAGTGAAGAATATCAAATGTCTATGATGGGAGAATTGAAATTCTTCTTAGGTCTTCAAATTCATCAACAATGCAATGGCATCTTCATATCTCAAGAGAAATACCTCAAGGATGTATTGAGGAAATTCGGCATGCAAGATTGCAAAGGCGTCAAAATTCCAATGCCCACAAATGGCCAACTCTGCACCGACGAAAATGGTAAAGATTTCGATCAAAAGGTATACCGCTCCATGATTGGCTCCTTATTGTACCTATGTGCATCTAGGCCAGACATTATGCTTAGTGTTTGCATGTGTGCCCGTTTTCAAGCTACACTGAAGGAATCACACCACAAGGCTGTGAAACATATTCTTCGATATCTAGCTCATACTCCAACACTTGGATTATGGTATCCCAAGGGCTCGGCTTTTAATCTTATTGGATATTCTGACTCTGGCTATGCTGGTGATCGGGTGGATCGCAAGTCAACATCAGGCACATGCCATTTCCTCGGACGATCCTTAGTATGTTGGTCATCGAAGCAGCAGAACTGCGTATCACTTTCTACTGCTGAAGCTGAGTACATTGCTGCTGGTTCTTGCTGTGCTCAATTACTGTGGATGAAGCAAACCCTCAAGGATTATGGCATCAATGTGAAGAATGTGCTTCTCTACTGCGACAACGAGAGTGCCATCAAGATTGCTCACAACCCAGTTCAGCACTCGAAGACTAAGCACATCCAGATTCGTCATCATTTTCTTCGTGATCATGTGTTGAAGGGCGACATCTTCATCGACCACATGAAGACTGAAGAACAACTGGCTGATATCTTCACAAAGCCCTTGGATGAAAAGAGATTTTGCAAGTTGCGGTGTGAGCTAAATATCTTAGAATCTTCGAATGTTCTTTGAAAGGACACTCATCCTAACACTTATGCAAAATTGATGACTTTGATGTGCAACACACGAAGTAACGTTTTTCTTCAATCAATGAAGACTAACCCTCTAAGTGTGAAGAAATTAATGAAGAATTTGATTTTCAGAACGACAATTGTACGCGGGTGTCTGAAATCATCATTGTTATACGGTGGGTCATGCCACCGCCCATAGTTGAGATTCTTCAAATTGAGTTTTTCGTCATTTTGCAAATTCTTCAAAATTTTCAAATTCCTCAAGTTTGCAATTTCTTCAACTTTTCAACTGGTGTGTATGTATATATATATATATATCAATGTTGGGGATATCGCTTATCGGGAACTTATCGGTCGACCTGTGATAAGGGCTAAATCGGCCAGTTTATCGGCACATCGGCCGATTTATCGGCATATTGGATGATTTATTGGCTAATTTATCTTATCGGTTAGACAACGGTAAGCGATAAATCGGCCGATTTATCGGAATATCGGAAGATATCTTGAACAGTGATATATATATATGAGTTTTCAATGTCCTCAACAACATTCACTTATTGCTATTTCTTCAAGTTGATTTTTTCCTCTAAGTGAAAGTGATTGGACCCGTTCCCCCTCTATGCTAAACTCAACCCAGTCTGTTCACAAATTCTTCATATGCGTTCTATTTGAAACCCGTTCAAAGTCTTCACTGTGTCCTTGATAGCTGAAGAATTTGTGAACGAAACATTAGAATTTTCATATCAATTTTTGGCAGTTGCCGCTCAAACTTTCCCACTTCCCACAACTGGATTATTATATTCACTAATGACCCCCCACGATCTCAACTACACAGTACGTGGGTGACACATGTCGAAGGGATAGCAACGGTCAGGGGTATGAATGTCCAAAATCTTCGGGCATTCAGTTTTTCACCGTGGTTATAAATACCCCTCCCCTTCCTTAGCTCTCATTTACTCCGCTCGACTTCACTTCTCCTTGCTCGAGCTCAGACCTAGCGCCGCCGCTAAGCTTCATCATTGCCGGAGAGGAAGAGCTTCACTGCCTCGACCTCCTCGCCGTCGTACTCGCGCCGGTCGCGGAAATCTTCACTCTTCCGCCGCCGTAGCTGTCTCCCGCCGCCAAGTTAGGGGGTGGGAGATCTGGACAGATGAGCTTCCCAGTTCCAACTCCCAGTTTGTCGTGTTCTTCATTAAGGGTAAATAAAATCTGATTTTACTGCCGTATTTGATTCTTATGATTTTCACAAAATCCTAAAAAGGTGTTTGTACTTCAACAATCTACTCCTTAAACACCGAAATGCTTCTTTCCCTTGATAAATTTCTCTAAGTTATGATTTTCCTCAAGATTCCTCAATTGTGTGGATTTTCAAATCTGTACAACTCTGGAACCTGAGTCAAGAACACTTACTGAAATTCCTCAAGACATCTATGGTCAAATTCCTCAACTTGATATTTTTGAAAAATTTCTGAGAACGCATATGACCTCTTCAAATTCTTCGCACCTATACTCTGTTCACAGGTACAAAATATCTGCTGATGAATCTCTAGGTTCTCATCAACTTAACTCATTTGCAGTGTTCCTCGAAGAAAAATTGCATACTTCCTTAGAATCATCAAAAGTTCAAAATCCTCAAGTGAGGAAAATGGCTGAAGAGAAAAGACCTCAGAAAGGAGGAAAAAGGCATGAGACAAACACAATGTTTGAAATCCCTGAGGATATCTATGATGAATACTTCACACCTGAGGAAGAAACATATGGGAAAGAGACCAAAACGCATCGCAAAGTGCACATTTAGAGGATTGAGAGAAGATGGGCAAAGGAATGGAAGGAATATCGGTATGTCACTCCAAAGTACATGAAGAAATTCGCTGTAAATCCTCCATGCCCAAGACCACCTCTGGCCGCTGGCCAAAGAGCTGATCCTACCAACACCAAGCATGGTGAGGAATTTCCTAAGGAATGGGCCAAGCGCCAAGCAAAGCTTCAAAAGGTTGCTGCAGAAGCAGTGAGGAAATTCAATGAGGACTCTCAAGCTGCTGAGGCCTCTACCTGTAAGACAGCTCCAAAGAAGGCTATGCCGAAGAAATCAGCTGTGAAGCCAAAATCATTAAGCTCAATGCCCTCACGGCCAAGTTCCTCAAGCGCAAAGCTCTCAGATCAAATTACTCGGGCAACTTCCTCAAGGGCAGCACCAATTCCCTCTGTTGCTGCAAAATCCTCAGCTGCTAACACAAAATCCTCAACACCTATGCACCTTGCAACATGTCAGCGGACTGCTGGATTTTCAATTGCTTCAGGGGCATCCGCAACTTCCTCAGCCTAACCACAATCCTTAAGTGGTCTAACTATTCTGACGGTCAAGTCCACAGCTGGACGCGGCAAGAGGTCCAGTCCTCACAAGAAGCAAGTTGCTTTCCAAGTTCCATCTGATGATGATGAAGCTGATGATGATGAACTCGCTGAAATCATCAGAGACAAGAAACAAAGGGCTGTAAGAGCCAAAGGAAGTTCTGTTCCTCTTATGCTGGATCCAAAGAAAATTCTCGACTTCATAAACATTTGGCATAAAGATCCAAATACCCCTCTTCCTGATCTGAATCTGACTCTTGGTCAAAGTCACATGCTGACTGCCTTCATAGGCGAAGAAAAATGGAAATTTGAGAAGGCCAGAAGAGTCAAGAAGGATCAGTACAAGAAAGAGCACTTTCTGAGGAACAATGTTCTAACTTTGTCTCCTAAATAACTTGTGTCTGTGCAACAAGAAATCGAAGGCCTTAGTGAAGAATTTGACTGCTATCATGCTGATTGGCTAGGCGCCAAGGTCAGATTCATCAAGATTGCCAACAAGACCATCAAGGACCACAATGCTAGTGTTGCTGCCCAATCGCAACCACAAATTCCTCAGGCTGGAACATCTGCTCAGCCCGCTGAAGAATTCACAAGTGCAGCTGAAGAAATTCAGGCCGCTGAAGAAACTGCCAGGGCAACACTCAATGTTGTGCCTGAAGAACAACCCAGGCCAGCTAAAGAATCTGCTGCGCCTGAAGAAACTGAAAATGCCAGGGCGACTGCATCAGTCGTGCCTGAAGAAACTGCACCAACTTCATCCTCTGCTCCTCCTGCAAAATCTTCAAAGGTGAAGAAAACCACACTTCCTTCTGCATCAGAAGTGAAGAAAACAAAGGCTGCAGAGAAGGAAGCCGCGAAGAAAAGGAAAGCATCAACATCTGCAGAATCCTCAGCTCCCAAGAAAATGAGGATTTTGACAAGTTTATCAATAGAACCAATTGATGCAATCCCCATTTCTATTGTGCCATCAAAGGAGATAGTTCCATATGGTGAATAATATGTCATTCCAGATGATGACAATGATGAAGAAACTCATTCTGCTGCTTCCTCAGAGTAGCTTGATGAAGAAATTGAGATGGAAGCAAATGCTTCAACTCCCCTGGTATAATCGCCCCAGCCTCAGTTCACTGCTGAAGAGGCTGGTATTGAGGAAATTGATGAGGATGTGGACATTGGTTCAAGCACTCCACTTATCAATGATGAATATTGGGAAACAACTCACCCTAATTCACCAGTTACCACACCTCTCACTCAAGTTCCTCAGTCCCCTGCACAGACTGAAGAAATATTGACTGGATCTGAAGGACGACCAACACATCTCACATCTGTTCCTGAAGATATTCCAGCTGCATCAGCTGAAGAAGTCAATACCCAGACTGCTGCTGAAGAACCTGTTGCTCAAATTCCTCAGTCTGCTGCAACTGAAAATGTGCCTAAGGAGATTGTGAGGCCCTTCACTTCAAATCTTCAGCCCAAGCCCTCAAATCCTCTGTCTGGCACAAAGAGGCTGAAATTCAACAAGGTCAATTTCTTTGCTGAGCATCATTTCTTCACTGATGAAAACCCCTATGACTCAGCAAGATTAAGGCGCAAGAGGTTCTGGACTGCTACTCAGATGAATTTCTATGCCTCAGTTCTATATGACAAAGAAAAGGTCTTCCAACACAGGCAAATTCCTCATGTGGATATGGAGTCCATTCCATGCTTTACTTCAGTTTTGTCTGTTCTTCATGAAGCTGGACACCTTTCCTTCTGTTCTGACATATGTGATTGGAATGAAGAGCTAATTCTTCAATTCTATGCAACTCTGCGCATTTCTGGAAATGCTTCAGACATCAACTCATGGGTACTGGACTGGATGACTACTAATACTCACTACAAAGCAACAACCTCTGAATTGCTTCATGTTGTTCCAGTTAGTCCTCCAACAGAAGGTGCAAGGCTCATTTATGAGGAACCTGAACTTTCAAATCATCTCATGCAAGTGTTGATGAAGCCTTTGCGTCAAGGCCAAGCTCCAAGAACAACCTTCCTCGTGAATGATTTTCTTTATGTGCCCAGAACCATCTATCGCATTCTGACCAAGACCCTCTGTCCTATCAAAGGCCATAACTCTGAAGAAGAAGAAGTTGTTGGCATCATGAAGAATCTGATGTTCAACATCATTCATGGGATTCCCATAAACTATCATGATTTCTTCATGAGGACTTTGGCTAATGTTGCACTGTCACCTTTTGACTTGAAGCCTTATGCTCCCTGGATTATGAGGTTCATCAGAACAAGGTCTTCAATTCAATACAAGGCTGATTTTCAGAATCACTTCAGCTTTCTGCCTCCGATTGAAGTCCTCAAAAGGACATTTTCCTCAGTTGATGAAAAAGGAAAGGCTACTATTGTTGATGAAGGCACTCATCCATTGGATGGCCAATTTCGTAAGGCTCATCTTACTCCACCAATGATGACTCTGCCACACAAGACTCTGTTGCAAAAGCCACATCACAAAATCCTCAAGCTTCTGCACCACGTGTGATGACTGAACGCGAACTTCTTCTAAGTCTTCACCAGAAAGTCGATCGCAACCACAAGTGGGTCAACCGTCAATTTGGTTCAATTCTTCAAAACATGACTGTCACGCAGAACACTGTGAAGAAAAATCACTACTATGTGCATGAAATCTTCGACCGCACTTGGGCCATACTTTCACATCTTTACTCTGATGAAGATCTCAAGAAGATGGAATTTCAATAGGACTTTGACTGGTCACATCCTCCTTCGAAGAAATTCAAGAAGGTCAAAGTTCCTCAGTTGGTCACAAGTTCATTTTCTTCATCGCGTGCGACGGATGAGGCTGAGGATCTAGACGACACTGCAGCATGCCCTATACCAACAAACGACCCCGACAACAACGCTGGTGCTCCTCCACCACCTTCAAGATGATATTCTTCAGGGTCGTTAGTCCTTAATTTCGTCCCTTTTGGTCATTTGATGACAAAGGGGGAGAAATTTGAGTTAGTCTTCAAGCGGGTCTCTATATCAGGGCTGTTTTTGTTTAAGTTACAACTCTCGTTCTTCTAAGGTGTTTGTTTGATGAGTTGTAAACTTAAGTCCGATGGTGGTCTGACACTTTTGAACTGCTTTCTGCATGCTTATTTCCTCAAGTTACTTAATGCACACATGCTGAATTTCGCCAGACACCATTTTCCATCATGCATTTCAAATTCTTCATACAATATGTTAAATGCGTGAATGGATTACAAGATATAGGGGGAGATCTCCATGATTTTATGCTACCATGTGCATTTGCAGTCCAAAGCAAATTCCTCAAATATGCACATCTTCAGGGGGAGTTCTTCTATATCTTGCAATCAAATTCCTCAAAATCAGTATTTACACTTCATATGTTTATCCCTGTTGAAAACTTAAACTATTTGTCATCAATCACCAAAAAGGGGGAGATTGTAAGTGCATCTAGTGCCCCTTAGTGATTTTGGTATATTGAAGACTTATACGTTAAGGGACTAATGTGTTTGTGAGTGTACACAAGTCTTATAAGTCTCTGAGGAGTTTGATATATCCGATGAATGTCGACCCCTAAAAATGAATGTCTTCAACTGAAGACTTTGTGCTTTTCTTGAAGACTTTGAAAATGAAGAAATTGGTGTGACCTTGAAGATATTGATGCGAGGACTATGAAGCATGAAGACTTTTGTTTTCATAGTTTCATTTCCTTCTTTTGAGTCATAGGAAACACCGTACTGTTAAAGGGGGTCGAGGTAATACTAAGGAAAATTTTCCAAGTGATGCTCATCTCAAAGCCTACACATTCCCAATCCTTCGAGTGAAGCCTTTGGAAATCTCTTGCACCTCAGTCAATTTCTTCAGTGACGGAGACCAAGTTCTTCTGATCTCTGAAGAATTTGTTCTGACTGAGGAGTTAGGATTTTGCCAGTGCGAATTGCCTATAGTGAGGAACATGATAGCCCTGAGGACTTTCACGGCTTGAATTTCTGACCGTTGCTGTGCTTTACGCCAGCTGTCCAAATATCTTATCCATCCAACGGTCATATCATTAGGGGTATTTATGTCTTATCATGTCGGGCTGCTCCTCGGCTATAAATAGCCGCCCCCCTCAACCACTAGCTGGTTGGCTGCTCCGAGAGATAGATTGACACTTGTCATTTAGATCATCCCATCCTCCGAGGACTTTGAGAGAAAATTATCAGTGAGGAAAACCCCAAAACCCCAACACCTAAAACCCAAAGTGATTGAGCATCACTGAAGAGATTGTTCCTATGTGGAGTCAACACTTTTTACCTTTGAAGACTGTGCATCTTCCAGACGGTTAGGCGTCATGGTCTAGAGCATCCAAGAGGAATTGTGGATCGCCGGGTGACCAAGTCTGTGAAGGTTTGGAAGTCACCTTGAAGACTTACCACGAGTGATTGGGCAAGGTCTGTGTGACCTTAGCTCAAGGAGAATACGATAAGGACTGTGTGTCCTTTTGGTTTAAATACCAAGCCGCTCCAACCAGACATTCAACTGTCACAGTAGTTGGAACTGGTCTACCAAATCACTGTCTTCACCGAGCTACTGGTTCTATTTCCTCAACCCTTTCATTTCCTCACTTACTTGCTGTTGAACTTGGTCGTTACTGTTTGAAGACTTTGACTGAAGACTTTCTCAATTTCCTCAACCCTATTTCTTCAGTCACCTTGTCTTCTGCCTGCTTATCCTATTTACACGCTTCTTGTGCTCTATGTATGTTTCGTTTCATGATGATGACTATGCTACTGCCTTGTTATGCATGCACTTGAGTACTTTATCTGCTGCTTGTATTTCGTCACTTAGCAAACTCCTCAAGTAGTAATTCCTTAGTGAAGAATTTGTAAAAAATGCCTATTCACCCCCCTCTAGTCGATATAACGCACTTTCAACCTCCGCGGGGGACGCCCGCGCCTGGTTGCCGCCGCCTCGGGCTCTGGTTCGACTGACCAGAGCACCTTGGATGTCTAGGCCCCGGGCTCGGCTGCCTCGGGCCCAACCATAAGCGCGGCCTCGGATGCCCTGGCCCCGGGCTCCACAGCGCCTTCGACAGCCTCGGGCCCGGCTTCACGCGCTCCCTCGCTGGACCCGACAGGGTTGACCTCGCCTTCGTCTGCACCGCTCGATGTCCGGACGCTCGTCGCGGTGCCCCCGCTCCACATCATGACTCGGTCACGCACTGGTGCCCTCCAACCGAGCACCCGCTATCCGTCCGAGCACTACCTCTGTGCGACATCGACCTCCTCTCCATCGCCGCTGCCGTCCTCGGCCTAGGCCGTTCTTCGCGGCCCCAACAAGCTTGCTGCTATGCAGGAGGAGTTCGACACATTGCAATGCAACCGCACCTGGCAGCTTGTCCCGCCTCCCTGCCATGCTAATATCATTAGCGGGAAGTGGATGTTTCATCACAAGACGTGCCCTGATGATACCCTCGAGCGGTACTAGGCTCGTTGGGTAGTTCGCGGTTTCCGGCAATGTGCCGGAGTGGACTTCACCGACGCCTTCGCCCCGGTCGTCAAGCCGGGCACGATTCGCACCGTCCTCCAGCTTGCGGTGTCTCGTGCCTGGCCGGTGCATCAGTTTGACGTTTCCAACGCGTTCCTCCACGGCCATCTTGCCGAACAGGTGTATTGCCAACAACCCACTCGTTTCGTCGATGCCACACACCCTGATCATGTGTGCCTGCTTTCTCGGTCCCTCTATGGACTGAAACAGGCGCCGGGAGCATGGTACCAGCGCATCACCGCCTTTCTTCAGCAGTTGGGCTTTCGAGCTACTCGCTCTAATGCCTCGCTGTTCGTGTACCATCACGGCTTGGCGACTGCCTATTTACTACTGTACGTCGACGACATCATCTTCACGGCATCCTCGGCCGAGCTTCTTGGACAGCTCACTGCTCGTCTTAGTGCCGAATTCGCCATGAAGGACTTGGGACCGCTCCACTACTTCCTCGGCATTGAGGTCACTCGGTGCCCCGACGATTTTTTCCTACATCAACACAAGTATGCCCATGAGCTTCTTGATTATGCCGGCATGCTTAATTACAAGTCCGTTGCCACCCCTGTTGATACGAAGGCAAAACTCTCTGTGCTTGATGGCTCCCCAGCACCGGACGACCCATTCTATCGGTCTATCGTTGGCGCCCTGCAGTTTCTGACCCTCACCAGACCAGATTTGTAGTATGTAGTGCAGCAGGTGTGCTTACATATGCATGCTCCCTGAGACAGTCACTTGAACCTGGTGAAGCAGATTCTGAGTTATATCCGTGGCACTATGGCTCTTGGGCTCACCTTGGCAGCATCGTCCTCCAACGACATGGTCACTTACTCTGATGCTGACTGGGCTGGCTATCCGGACACGCGTCATTCCACTTCTGGATTATGTCTACCTTGGGCCGTCCCTCATCTCATGGTCCTTGAAATGACAACCTATGGTCTCCTGTTCCAGTGCTGAGGTAGAGTACCTTGCAGTGGCCAACGCAGTTGCTGAGTGCTCTTGGTTACGACAACTTCTCCAGGAGCTCCACCATGAACTTTCACATGCTACCCTTGTGTACTGTGACAACGTCTCCGCCATCTACCTCTCCACCAACCCCGTTCATCATTGTTGCACGAAGCATATCGAGCTCGATATACACTTCGTGCGTGAGCAGGTGGCTCTCGGTCGCGTCCGTGTTCTACACGTTCCCACCGCTCAACAGTTTGCCAATGTCATGACCAAGGGGCTATCGACTTCTACTTTCGAGGAGTTCTGGTCTAGTCTCTGCGTCACTGGCGACGTATCGACTGCGCGCAGGAGGGGGGTGGGTGGGTGGGGTGTTGAGCATGATCATTATGATAACCCACAAGTATAGGGGACCATAACAGTTTTCGAGGGTAGAGTATTCAACCCAAATTTATTTATTCGACACAAGGGGAGCCAAAGAATACTTGTAAGTATTAGCAGTTGAGTCGTCAATTCAACCACACCTAGAGACTAAATATCTGTAGTAGAGTGATCAGTAGCACAGTAGTATGATAATTTGGTTGCAATAGTAGCAATAGCAATAGTAGTGGTAACGGTAACAGTAGTAGTAGTAGCAGCAATTGTAACAGTAGCAACAACAGTAGTAACTTAGCAAAGATCAATATGTGAAAAAGCTTGTAGGCATTGGATTGGTGATAACGTTGGATAATATTCATCATATAACAATCATAACCTAGGGCAACACAGAACTAGCTCCAATTCATCAATATAATGTAGGCATGTATTCCGTAAATAGTCATACGTGCTTATGGAAAAGAACTTGCATGATATCTTTTATCCTACCCTCACATGGCCGCAGGGTCCATAAGGAAACTAAGGGAGATTAAGGCCTCCTTTTAATAGAGAGCCGGAACAAAGCATTAACACATAGTGAATACATGAACTCCTCAAACTACAGTAATCACTGGAAAGAATCCCAATTATTGTCACCTTGGAGTATGCAGATCATAACATATAATTCCTAGATATATTGCCATGCAACTTCCATCATCATCATATACATGACTTGAGCATTAATTGTCATATTGCTTTGCATGATCGTAAGATAGCTAGCATGATATTTTCATGGCTTGTCTATTTTTTGATATGTTTGCTATGCTAGATCATTGCATTCCTGGTACACTGCCAGATGCATTCATATAGAGTCATATTGTTCTAGATACCGAGTTGTAATATTGAGTTGTAAGTAAATAGAAGTGTGATGATCATCATTATTAGAGCATTGTCCCAGTGAGGAAAGTATGATGGGGGCTATGATTCCCCCACAAGTCGGGATGAGACTCCGGACAAAATAAAAATAAATAAATAAAGAGGCAAAAAAGAGCCCAACAAAAGAAGAAGAAGAAGAGAAAACAAAAAAATGAGAGAAAAAGAAAGAAGGGGCAATGTTATTCCACACTTGTTCTTCAGAGTAGCACCATGTTTTTCATATAGAGAGTCTCCTATGTTGTCACTTTCGTATACTAGTGGGAATTTTTCATTATAGAACTTGGCTTGTATATTTCGATGATGGGCTTCCTCAAATGCCCGAAGTCTTCGAGCAAGCAAGTTGGATGCACACCCACTTAGTTTCATATTGTGCTTTCATACACTTATAGCTCTTAGTGCATCCGTTGCATGACAATCCCTACTGTTTGCATTGATATCAATTGATGGGCATCTCCATAGCCCGTTGATTAGACGCGTCGATGTGAGACTTTCTTTCTTTTTTGTCTTCTCCTTATTAATCTCTACCACCGTATTCTATTCCACCCATAGTGCTATATCCATGGCTTGCGCTCATGCATTGCGTGGGGGTTGAAAAAGCTGAAGCGCGTTAAAAAGTATGAACCCATTGCTCAGCTTGTCATCGGGGTTGTGCATGATAAATACTTTGTGTTAAAAAGATGGAGCATGACAAGGCTATATGATTTTGTAGGGATAACGTTCTTTAGCATTGATATTTTGAAAGACATGATTGTTTGTTGGGATGCCTGATCATTGATGTCTTTATGTCAAATTATAGACTATTGCTTTGAATCACTCGTGTCTTAATATTCATGCCATGATTAGATTACATGATCAAGATTATGCTAGGTAGCATTCCACATCAAAAATTATCTTTTTTATCATTTACCTACTCGAGGACGAGCATGAATTAAGCTTGGGGATGCTGATACGTCTTCGTCGTATCTATAATTTTTGATTGTTTCAGGCCAATATTCTACAACTTTCATATACTTTTGGCAACAATATATATTATTTTTGGGACTAACATATTGATCCAGTGCCCAGTGCTAGTTCCTGTTTGTTGCATGTTTTTTGTTTCATAGAATATCCATATCAAACGAATTCCAAACGCAATAAAATTTTACAGAGATTGATTTTGGAATATATGTGTTTTTTCGGAAGAAGAATCAATGCAGGATGGTGCTCGAGGGGCCCACAAGGCACCAGGGCGTTGTAGGATCGAAAGTAGGTCTAGAGGAGGGGTGATTAGACTACTTGACCAAATAAAAATCTAACCTTTTCCTAATTTTAGTTGTTGGCAGATTTTAGCAAGTAGTACAAGTCAAGAAATGAACCTACACATGCAATTCTAAAAGTGTAGCAGTGGAAAGTGAAACATTGCATATGAAGGTAAAGGGAAGGGTTTGGAGAGTGCAAACGCAATGTAGACATGGAGATCTTTGGCGTGGTTCCGATAGGTGGTGCTATCGTACATCCACGTTGATGGAGACTTCAACCCACGAAGGGTAATGGTTGCGCGAGTCCATGGAGGGCTCCACCCACGAAGGGTCCACGAAGAAGCAACCTTGTCTATCCCATCATGGCCATCGCCCACGAAGGACTTGCCTCACTCGGGTAGATCTTCACGAAGTAGGCGATCTCCTTGCCCTTACAAACTTCTTGGTTCAACTCCACAATCTTGTCAGAGGCTCCCAAGCGACACCTAACCAATCTAAGAGACACCACTCTCCAAAAGGTAATAGATGGTGTGTTGATGATGAACTCCTTGCTCTTGTGCTTCAAATTATAGTCTCCCCAACACTCAACTCTCTCTCACAGATTTGGATATGGTGGAAAAATTATTTGAGTGGAAAGCAACTTGGGGAAGGCTAGAAATCAAGATTCTTGTGGTTGGATTGGAATGTCTTGATCTCAACACATGAGTAGGTGGTTCTTTCTCAGAAAATGTAGGCTAGAAGTGTAGGCACGTTCTGATGGCTCTCTCACAAATGGAGAAGGGGGTGGAGGGGTATATATATAGCGTCCACACAAAATCCAACCGTTATACACATTTGACCCAACTCGGTCAGACCGAATAGAAGAACTCGGTGAGACAGATTTAGTTCAAAATGTGAACGTTAGGAATTTCGGTGGGACCGACTGGAACAACTCGGTGGGACCGATGTGCTAGGGTTAGGGCAAAACCTTATCTCGGTGAAGCCGATTGCTTGAACTTGGTGAGACCGATTTCAGCAAAGAGCAAATAGAGAGTTGGTCAAGCAAACTCGGTGGGACTGATTGCACATTTTAGTGAGACCGAAATAATTACAACGGGCAACAGAGAGTTTGCAGGCCCATCTCGGTGAGACCGAGATCCGTATCGGTGTGGCCGAGGAGTTAGGGTTTCTGGCAGTGGCTATGTCAAGTGAACTCGGTGGCGCCAGATAGATCAATTCGGTGGGGCCGAGTTTGACTTTGAGTTTTGGACATATTTGGAAATGAGAAAGTGGTTGAGGGCTTTGGAGCAATATCACTAAGCACTTTGAGCAAGTAGACCATTAAGCAACACCTCATCCCCTTTTAATAGTATTGGCTTTCCTATGGACTCAATGTGATCTTGGATCACTAAAATATAAATGAAGAGTCTTGAGCTTTTGCCAATATGTGTCCTTAGCATTTTGAGGGGTCCACATCTCTAGTCCATGCCATGCCAATCATTGAACTTTCTGAAATATTTAACTTGAATGGATATTAGTTCAATGAGCTATATGTTGTTATGAATTACCAAAACCACCTGGGGATTAGTTACACTTTCAATCTCCCCCTTTTTGGTAATTGATGACAACATATAGATCAAAGCTTCGACAAATGATAATATGAATGAAATACATCGTCGCTTTGAGAAGTATGTGATAAGTAAGAGCTCCCACTAAATTTGTGCATTATTTAAAATTTGCTTTTGAGTGCAAATGCACAATCGATTAGGATCATGGGTCACTCTTCCATGTCACATACATCTTGGTGGAGCGCTCAAAATGATAAGATTTAAATAACATGCACTCATCACCAAGGGTACAAGTGATTGATCATACACAAATATTCATGGATATAAAACATGCGAGCACACATTAAGCATAGTATGATCAAACACATGATCACATAAGTATCTCATGAGCATAACACAAATTGTAGCATAGGAATCAAACAACCAAACGATCAAAGTAGCAAGAGAAGCAAATGAAACCAACAAAAAGCGAAACACTCCCTCTCTCGAAGCCTAAGATCTATACCCTTTCTCTCCCTTTGGCAACAAGTTACCAAAAAGTTTGAAAACGTATAGTGCTATATGACACTCTAGGCACGATCTCCGGGAGCTCCTGAAGGGGTCTTCTGGCTTGTCGCTCCGGTGTGTGTAGATGGCGTGGAGAGGAGGGCATCTGCAAATGGTTTGGCAGAAGTCTGTGGAGCTGGAGGGGTTGGCACTGGAGGTACAACCATGGCAGTTGCTGCAGGTGCTGAAGTGCTAGTCCTGGAGTCTCTGACAACTGGCACTGCTGATGACCTTTGTGCCCTTAGCACTCTCTGGAAAGTGTCTGTAGTGGGTCTATCCTCCCTGTCCTCAGCATCCTCTTGGAGCTTCTCCACAATGGTCTGTATCTCAGTGACCTTCACATCTAGGTCATGAAATTTAGTCTCAATGATCCTCTCAAGGCTTTCCTAATTTTGAGTCAAGGTGTCCAAGCTCTTCTCAATTCTCACAGTGGCCTCAAGCAGATAACTATGATGATCTTGCTTGGTCTTGAGTAGCACTGTGGAAGCATCTGGTGCACTTGCTGCCTTTGCTACTTTTGCATCCTTTGCTTTCTCTATATTCTCCTGGGCATCTGCACAAGTAGGATGTGAAGCATCCATGACAACCTCGTTGTCCTCAAAGTCTGGCCTCAAGGGAAGATGCTCTCTGTCTAGTAGATATGTCCCAGTTCCCATCTTGGAGTTGATCAAAGTCTAAATGTGAGGGGCATATCCACAAGATCTCTTCTGGTCTGCAGCTGTTCTCTTCACAGTCTCTACAATCATACTCATCACCTTGAACTTCTGAGGAACATCAAACAAGTGAAGCAGGTTGATGGAGTGACCACGGATCATTCTATGATCTCCTGACTTGGGCAAAAGAGTGTGCCTTAATATAGTGTTTATTGTGGTCAAGCTAGCAAGCATGTAGTATATAAATCCAAGCTTGTGAGTCTCCAAGGCTTTATCAGGAATTGGCTTGTACATGTTTGCCATGGAGTTGTGATACTTCCTAGGCTTGCCATATACATCTCATTCTCTTCTTCCTTGGGGGCATTGATCAACTTGGCCCATTCTGAGATTGTTGACGATATCTTATTCCTTCTGTCATCCATACAATCTTTCCATCAGGATAGAAGTGAGTAGTGGAATAGAATTGCATGATCATCTCATCATTCCATTTTGTCAGCTTCTGACCAACAAATGTATCTACTCCATTCACTCTGAAGCTTTCATGCACACTTGGGAAATAGTCTTCATTGTCATCAATGTATTTCCAGTCTACCCATTTGATATCACAAACAATGGGCTTCTTGTCCAATAGGACAGTCTCATAGAAGTCCTGCTGTTCCTTGGTGTGAAAGCGATAATCCACAATAGTTCTTCTTCTGGTGGCATAGGGATCAGTCTTTCTCCATAGTCTCAGACCTGCATCCTTTCTTAACTTCATATTCTCTGCCACAGGATGATCATCATTGTGATCTGGAATCTTGGGTTTGAGCTTCCTGAGCACTAGTGGCTCTTCTTCTTCCTGAACTTCAGGCACTGGGGCCTTGTTCTTTTCAGCAGCAGAAATATTCCTGGTAGATCTCTTTGGTGCAGATGGCTTGGGGGCTTGAGCTGGAGCCGAAGGCTTGGGGACTGACTTGGGCTTAGAAGGAGCAGCCCCAGTCCTGATGGCATCCCCCATCAGCTTCTGAGTCTTGGTAGGAGGTGCAGCAGGCTCTTCCTCTTCCTCATCCATCATCATGGATGGTTTGCCTATCACTCTGGCAATGTTCTTCCTGACCCTTTCCTTCCTCTTCTTTCCACCAGCAGCCTCTTCCTCTCTTGGTTCAAGTGTAAACTCCATGGTTTCTTGAGTTGAGGCTCTGGCTTTAGACATTGGAGCTCTCTTAGCAGGTGCCTTCTTCTGCAGTCCAGGCTTTGTGGCGGCAGCAGCAACATACTCTTTCTTGAGTACCTTCTTCTTGGAGTTCACTTCCTCTTCCATAACTCCTCATCCTCAGATTCAGATGTCCTTTTCTTCCTTTGCCTAGTAGCCGCCTTAGGCAAATTGCTGGGAGTGCTCTTGCTCCCCTCATCATAGCTGCTAGAGGGACTAGTGCCCTCACTGAGGTTGAGCTGCTCTTCAGAACTGTTCTGACTATCACTGCCCTCTGACATAGCTGCAACTAACCCTGTGAATAGTTGGGTATAGATAGAGTAGATGAGCATCACAAAGTACAGCTTATTTTGCAAAAATATTGAGACAAAAACTTAACTTTAGTTTTCTACAGAAAGCATTTCGGAGCTACCGATTTGACAAACTCGGTGACACCGAAGCACACACAGAGTCTAAACATGTAGTTTCGGTGAGACCGAAATGCAGTTCAATGACTCCGAGATGCTAGGGTTTCACAGAGAAAGTGATTTCGGTCTCACCGATCAGTACACTTCGGTCAGACCGAGTTGTACTTGTGCAATGGCCAGGCCAATCGGTGTGACCGAGATCCTCATATCGGTCGGTCCGAGATGGGTTCGGCGAAAACCTAACCCTAAGTTTTTGCATCAAATCTATTCTAAAGACTTCGTTTGGTGGATAGATCAATCTCATACATGGGAATAACAATGGCAATATACTTTGTGCAAGAATCGGAGCAATGGAAAGCACAAAAGGTCAAATCCGTACCCTAACTTGGCGACGGATTTGCTACGGCGACAACGACGGTGAGGATTCCGTTGACGGCGGCGGAGACCAGTGGCAGTAGGTCACTGGCGACGACGGCGATGATCCGGAGACCAGGGGCACAGTGCTGGGGCGCGAGCTCGTGCGGTTTGAAGTGATTTTCAACCGTATAGGTACGCGAAGTATAAATACCCAAGCGTTGTCGGTGTGACCGAGTGGAACGACTCGGTTGCACCGAGATGCAAAACTGCTAGCAGTTGCTGCAACTCGGTGTGACTGAATGGTTCTAATCGGTTGCACCGAGATAAAACCTAGATCAACTTAATGATCTCGGTGAGACCGAGTAGGAATGAGTTGGTCTGACCGAAAGGCATTAAGAGGTTTTGGAAGTTAAGCCCTTGACGGATCGGTGGCTCCGAGTGCTCCTCACCCGGAGAGTCCGAAAGTGACTTGTTCAAACTTTGTGATGTAGCATGAATAGAGTTTGAGACGAGAAAAAGCATAGATAGCTAGAGGAAGTACTTAGGCATTCTTGTCCATCCATTTGGCCAAAAAGAACCAAACAATCAAAACAACAAATGGATGTCCTCGAATGGAGAAAATTATGCAACTAACATGCTGACACAATAAGATGGCAAATAAAACATGTGGCAAAGCATGCACATACACTCTAGCATCTATCAAGCAATTGGCGATGACTAGGTCATCTATATATGAGTATATTGACTTAGGAGTCAAATGAGAACATTTGATCATATGTCATACTCATCGTTTAAGCACAAGTGGGGTTACCACTTTTACATAAAGCATTGTTGTGTTCACACCATTAGAGTTGCCTTAGCTCAATTCTTAGAGCAAAGCTCCCCCTAGATGTGATATCCCCCCTTAGAGGGATGAACTAACCTTGGGTTTTGTCCATGATGACTTCATGTAGGTGTTGAAGATGTGGATGCTCAATGTCGATGTAGATCATTTGGAGCAATCCATTGGAGTGAGTTGCACTTTCAATACCTACAAGGGTTAGTCCCACAAGGAACATACAAGGATATCCATAGACATAGAGTGAAACACACATATGATGATGTCCATGAAAGCATTAGGTTACCTTGTCCCTTGTCTTACCAACAAGAGGGTTTGTGACTCCTTGAACAAGTGCAAGATATGGAAGTTGATTGCACTTGTCATTGCCAAAATGAATGTGAGTGAAGTATGTTGGCGGAGTCACCCTCAAGAACTCTCTAGTTCTTCTTCTTTGGGATCCACATCAACTTGATGGGAATCCTTGGAGTTGTAGTCGTACTTGATGTAGTCTTGGGAACCCACTTGACCATGGCCTTAGGAGCTTCTTCAAATGAGTCAATCTCTTCTTGAAGCTTGTCCTTGCCTTTTAGCTTGTGGTCTTGTGGTGGAAGACCCTTGAAAGAAGTGGGGTCATACTTGTCTTGTTGAGGAACAAACTTCGTCTTGGGGTATTGATCTTCTTCCCACTCAACTCCATTGGCATTGAACTTTCGTTCAAAACCAACACCTTGATTCTTCCGGTGCCTTCCTTGCTTGCGTACAATTTCCTCAAATTGCTTACTTCCGGCAAGGCTCTTGTAAACACCTTTCTGTATAATTCCCTTCAATAAGCTATTTTCTTGTTCAAGTGTAACTTGGCTAAGAGAATCATTGGTGGAATCAAGAGAACTACTAGAAGTAACAATATTGGATTTAACATGATTATTGTTACTACTAGAAGTAGAATCTTTCTTGCTCTGGTTGCTAGATTTTACTTGTGGCATATAAGTAGACAAGAGGAGACGTTTGGCAAGATAAGAAGAACTCTTCTTTCGAAGATCATCATTGATAGCTTTTAAGAACTCATGCTCTTGCTCTAAATTTAGCTTCTCGAAGCATAGCTTCTCATGAGTCTTTAGGAGCTCTCTATGATCCTCTAGAGTTGTTTCATGAGCTAACTTAAGAGTGTTTAGTTCTTTAGTTAGACACTCAATCTCCTTATCATTGTCATTCGTTTCATCTTGATTAGCATGATTAATAGCAATTTCATCATAGTTTTCATCACTAGTGTTGTCAACAAGTAAATCATCATCACCTAGAAAATCAACTTCATCACTATTGAAATCAACATACTCGGGGTGTGATACCTTAGGGCCTTTAGCCATGAAGCACCTTCCAATTCTTTCATTTGGTGAGTCAAATATGTCGTAGGAGTTGGATGACACAAGTGCAAGACCGGCAACACCTTCATTTTGAGTATATTCGGAGTCGGAGTGATAACTTCTCTCGGAGTCGGAATCGGATACCCATTCACCAACATGAGCTTGATGTCTTCGTCTTGTGTAGCTCTTTGATGATTTGTCCTTCCTTTCTGAATCCTTGCTTCTACGAGAGGGTCTTCGTTCATAACGATCATCTCTACTCCTTCTCTCTCTTGGTGGTGATTCATCGCTTTTACTTCTCCTCTTAGGTGAATCTTCTCTTTTCTTGTAGGGAGCCGTACACTCATTGGAGTAGTGTCCGGGTCTTCCACAACTGTAGCAATTACGATCACGACTAGAAGATCTTTTGTCATTGTAGGACCTTGACTTGGAGCTTCTCTCTTTGCTTCTATTCTTGTAGAATTTGTTGAAGTTCTTCACCATTAAGCTCAATTCTTCATTGAAGACTTGTTTCTCACTTGATGTTGTGGGAGCATCACATGAAGCTTTGTAAGCACCACTTGACTTGTTGTGCAGCTCTTCCTTATCCTTGAGTGACATCTCATGAGCAACAATTCTACCAACGACTTCCGTTGGCTTGAGATCTTTGTAGTTGGGCATCATTTGGATCAAGGTACACACGATATCATATTTTCCATCCAAGGCTCTTAGGATCTTCTTGATGATGAATTTGTCGGTCATCTCTTCACTTCCTAAGCCAGCAATCTCATTTGTGATGAGAGCAAGCCTAGAGTACATCACCGCGACTCCTTCACCATCCTTCATCTTGAACTTGTCAAGTTGACTTTGAAGCACATCCAATTTGGATTCCTTGACGGACTCGGTACCTTCGTGCATATCAACCAAAGTATCCCAAATTTCCTTTGCATTCTCAAGGCGGCTGATTTTGTTGAATTCTTTGGGGCACAATCCATTGAAGAGAATATCACAAGCTTGAGCATTGTATTGCACCATCTTCATTTCTTTCGCGGACGCTTCACAATCCGGTTCTTTTCCATCCTCGAAGAAATCACCTTGCAAGACAATGCGCACAATAGCCCAAACGGCGGGGTTATGACCAAGAATATGCATTTTCATCTGATGCTTCCAACTAGAAAAATTAGTACCATCAAAGTAAGGACCTCTACGGTGATAATTTCCCTCGCTATGATCACCAAAGCTATGGAAATCAAGGCAAATGGAGACCAAAGCTCATATACCACTTGTAGGATCGAAAGTAGGTCTAGAGGGGGGGGGGGGTGATTAGACTACTTGACCAAATAAAAATCTAACCTTTTCCCAATTTTAGTTGTTGGCAGATTTTAGCAACTAGTACAAGTCAAGCAATCAACCTACACATGCAATTCTAAGAGTGTAGCAGAGGAAAGTGAAACATTGCATATGAAGGTAAAGGGAAGGGTTTGGAGAGTGCAAACGCATTATAGACACGAAGATTTTTGGCGTGGTTCTGATAGGTGGTGCTATCGTACATCCACGTTGATGGAGACTTCAACCCACGAAGGGTAACGGTTGCGCGAGTCCATGGAGGGCTCCACCCACGAATGGTCCATGAAGAAGCAACCTTGTCTATCCCACCATGACCATCGCCCACGAAGGACTTGCCTCACTCGGGTAGATCTTCATGAAGTAGGCGATCTCCTTGCCCTTACAAACTTCTTGGTTCAACTCCACAATCTTGTCGGAGGCTCCCAAGCGACACCTAAACAATCTAGGAGATACCACTCTCCAAAAGGTAATAGATGGTGTGTTGATGATGAACTCCTTTCTCTTGTGCTTCAAATGATAGTCTCCCCAACACTCAACTCTCTCTCATAGATTTGGATATGGTGGAAAGATGATTTGAGTGGAAAGCAACTTGGGGAAGGCTAGAAATCAAGATTCTTGTGGTTGGATTGGAATGTCTTGATCTCAACACATGAGTAGGTGGTTCTTTCTCAGAAAATGTAGGCTGGATGTGTAGGCACGTTCTGATGGCTCTCTCACAAATGGAGAACGGGGTGGAGGGGTATATATAGCCTCCACACAAAATCCAACCGTTATACACATTTGACCCAACTCGGTCAGACCGAATAGAAGAACTCGGTGAGACCGATTTAGTTCAAAATGTGAATGTTAGGAATTTTGGTGGGACCGACTGAAACAACTCGGTGGGACTGATGTGCTAGGGTTAGGGCAAAACCTCATCTTGGTGAAGCCAATTTGCTTGAACTCGGTGAGACCGATTTCAGCAAAGAGCAAATAGAGAGTTGGTCAAGCAAACTTGGTGGGACCGATTGCACATTTTGGTGAGACCGAAATAATTACAATGGGCAACAGAGAGTTTGCAGGCCCATCTCGGTGAGACCGAGATCCGTATCGGTGTGACCGAGGAGTTAGCGAATCTGGCAGTGGCTATGTCAAGTGAACTCGGTGGCGCCGGATAGATCAATTCGGTAGGGCCGAGTTTGACTTTGAGTTCTGGACATATTTGGAAATGAGAAAGTGGTTTAGGGCTTTGGAGCAATATCACTAAGCACTTTGAGCAAGTAGACCATTAAGCAACACCTCATCCCCTTTTAATAGTACTGGCTTTCCTATGGACTCAATGTGATCTTGGATCACTAAAATATAAAGGAAGAGTCTTGAGCTTTTGCCAATATGTGTCCTTAGCATTTTGAGGGGTCCACATCTCTAGTCCATGCCATGCCAATCATTGAACTTTCTAAAATATTTAACTTGAATGGATATTAGTTCAATGAGCTATATGTTGTTATGAATTACCAAAACCACCCGGGGATTAGTTGCACTTTCAGGCGCGTCTAGGGGTATGGGCGTGCCCAGGTGTGTTGTGGGCACCTTGTAAGTTGGTTGCAGCCCTTCTTTCTCCGCAGGAAATATAATTTATGGATAAAAATCCCCTCAAAATTTCAGCCCAATCGGAGTTACGGATCTCTAGGAATTTAAGAAACGGTGAAGGGTCAGAAAACATGAACGTGAAACAGAAGAGAACAGAGAGAGATCTAATCTCGGAGGGGCTCTTGCCCCTCCGCCACCATGGCATCCATGAACCAGAGGGGAAAGTCTCCTCCCATCTAGGGGGAGGCCATTGAAGAATAATAAGGATGGGGGTTCTCTCCCTCTCTCTCCCGGTGGCGCCGGAACGCCACCGGGGCAATCATCGTGACGACGATCTACACCAACAACTTCGTCGCCGTCATCACCAACTCTCTTCCTCTCTATGAAGCAGTGTAACCTCTCTATTCCCGCTGTAATTCAATACCTAAACATGGTGCTTCATGCTTCATATTATTATCCAATGATGTGTTGCCATCCTATGATGTTTGAGTAGATTCATTTTGTCCTATGGGTCGATTGATGATCGTGATTGGTTTGAGTTGTATGTTTTATTTTGGTGCTGTCCTATGGTGCCCTCCATGTCATGCAAGCGTAAGGGATTCCTGCTGCAAGGTGTTTCAATATGTTCATAATTCACTTATGGTGGGTGGCGAGAGTGACAGAAGCTTATACCCGAGTAAGGGGGTTGTTGCGTATGGGAGTAAAGAGGACTTGATATTTAATGCTATGGTTGTGTTTTACCTTAATGATCTTTGGTAGTTGTGGATGCTTGCTAGAGTTGCAATCATAAGTGCATATGATCCAAGTACGGAAAGTATGTTAGCTCATACCTCTCCTTCATATAAAATTGCAATAATGATTACCGTCTAGTTATCGACTGCCTATGAAAAAAAATCTTTCTCTTGTGTTATAGAAGATTTCTACTAAACAAACTAACTTTATTATCTTGGAAATTACTCATAGTTTTATTCTTGCTAAGTACATCTAGTTTTATTCTTGCTAACCTATCCTATCAGCTACAAAATAGTTTCATACTTGTTCTAGGTAAAGCAAACGTTAAGTGTGCGTAGAGTTGTATAGGTGGTCGATAGAACTTGAAGAGAATATAAATTCTACCTTTAGCTCCTCGTTGGGTTCAACACTCTTATTTATCAAAAAAGCTACAATTGGTCCACTATACTTGTGGGTTATCAGGTTGGCATGCCACTCTTTCCGTGTGTTTTAGAAATCCTGCAAATCAAAGAGGCCCGAAGTTTTCAAATCTGCAGCTAGGCACTAATATGTTGTCTTCGTTTGCACATACTAGCAGGCCCGAAAGTGGAAAATGTTGGGCAATATAACAATCCCATTGAATGCCTTGATCTTCATCTCATAGAAATTACATTTAACGAGTACCGAGGTAGCACACCAGAAATTAAATTCGCCAGGTTCTTTGTTGAGAAAGCAAGGTTGTTCAAGGTAATGAGGTTTGCCCTATATTTATTGCGCTGAAGTGAATGGTTTGCTAAAGAGCGCAGGCGTCTACAGCTGAATGGAAAAGGCTCTGCAGAAGATGAATTTTAGTTTGTAACTTCATATGACAGATTATTCGGAAGTCACTGTAATTGGGTGTTTAATTTGGTTATGCAATCATGTCCTGTTATAAGTATATATGCTATTCTTTTGTAGACAGAGCATAGATGTTGTGCAGACAGAGCATATCACATCACACACGGGCTAAACTAGGGAACCCGTCGGTGATGATTTCATCAATCGCTGAGAATTGTATACCAGCAAGTGTTTGCCCACAACACATATGGGTTATTTCATCACAAACAACTCGTATGATCAACTGTATGCCACGTATCCCACACGCAACTCTAATCTGAATTGTGCTTGATGTGTCTGCCATCGCACGCATAGTTCATCTTATTTGCCATGTATCACCGTGCCAGCCTCTGCTTGCGTCCCTCAGCGCGCTCTGCTCGCTGTTAGGCGCTGCGACGCGCTCTGCCTGCGTCCCTCCATGTGCTCGACTTGTGGATGGCTTTCCCTACGTGTTCAACTTCTATATGCACATGGTTGCTCGCCGTTGACGCAGCCAAGGAGCACTCTGCTCATGTCCCTCCATGCGCTCTGCTCTCGCATCCCCCCGTACGCACTCTGCCAGCGGTTGGGGCTGGTGCACGATCATGTTGGGGACCCATATGCGTGCGGTTGCGTCGCACGCGTCGCCATGATGCAGTTACGTGCGGCACAATGGAGTTACGCGCTGCAAAAACTGCCATCTGGGCGTGCCGATATTCCAGGCCGTCCGGCTTCACATTAATTCCCGCAGCAATTATAACCTTAGTCTCTTCAACCTTTCGATCATGCCCACAACAGAACAAGCACACCCAGGACGACACATACAGAAAGTATATCTAGCGGCGGTCCAATGGAGTTCAGCGTGCATCAAGTGGAGACCCACGCGAGGGAGACGGATCTCTCGCTGGTGTACACCATCGACCTGGTTGTGGTGCAGGACTACGCCAACACCATGGAGCACTTGCTTGCTCGGGACAAGTACAAAGTGGTCGGCATCGATCTCCAGTACACCGACGGTCATCCCGAGATAGATCAGAAGGTTGTCGTTGCCCAGTTGTGCGTGCGCCATCATGTCCTCATCTACCACTACTGCATGGCCACAAAGCCTTGCGACTATTTCGCCAGGTTTGTCAACAACACCGACTACAAGTTCGCTATGGTGGAAACCACCGACGATGTAAAAGCGCTCAAGGTTACAGGCTTGGCCTGCAAGAACCTTGTCGAAATCTGTGGCCACTACAAGGTCTGGGGCAGCACGAAGAAGGACTCTGTGGTTGAACTCGCCTCGGCCATCATCGACCCCTATTACGAAAAGATGAAGCAGGATGCCAAGAGAAATCCCGTACCCTGGCATGGGACCTGGATGCGGAAACTGGATGAACCTCACCTCAAGTTCGCGGCCAAGAACGTGTACACATGCTACCAGATGCACAGGCGGACCGTTTACATGAGGGAGTGCCTCCTTCCCATAATCGACGAGGGATCGAGCCACCAACAGAGCAGTGGTAGCAAGCGTCACAACATGAAGCAGATGATGATCAAATGATCGTTTATCCTAGTTAATTATGCATGTAATAGTTTACTTTGGTGTGTGCAAATGTCATGTGTGTACTAGCCACCTATGTAATTGGATGTTTAATTTGGTAATGCAATCATGTCCTTATAAGTATATATGTTGTAGTTATGTATGCAATCACATCACACACGGACCATACTAGGGAAACCGTCGGTGATGAATTCAGCAATCGCTGACAATTGTATACCAGGAAGCGTTTGCCCACAACGCACATGGATTATTAGCAGCAATCATCTGTGTTATTATCGGTCTTCGCACACATTTCTGATTACATACCTGTTTGCCGCGTATGACACACATCTTGTTAAGTTGAAACGTTTCTGTTCTCTTGGCTCAACGCAAACAGTTCATCCGAGTGAACTGTATGCCCTCTATCGCACACACCTTGATCTGGCTGACCATTTTTGTTGTGTTGCCTAATCACAAACAGTTCATCCAAGTAAACTGTATGCCGTATATCACACACACCTTCATCAGGCTGCTCATTTTTGTTGTTATGCTCATCGCAAACAGTTCATTCGAGTGAACTGTATGCCACATATCACACACGCAACTATAATCAGAATCGTGTTTGATTTCTTTGACTTCACAAATAGTTTGTATCATTTTTTATGGTTTTCTTACAATACCGTTTGTGATTAATGCATCACACATAGTTTCGTCGAAGGGTCTCTGATTATAGTGTCGCGTTAGCAGCATCCTGCAGTAGTGCACCGTACTTAATCGATTCGTCATCCTCTGGTTGCTCGACCTTCGATCTGTATGCCCACCACCTTCGCCTGACTTTTGCCTCGGGTGAATTTGTCTGCTCCATCGCCTAGAGGAGATACTCGATGAACTCGAAGGACCGCGGTGTGACTACCACTGGGGAGTACATCACTGCCATCTCGCTCTTTCTCATATATTGCCACATGGCCCTCACCGTCCTCGAAATCTCCCACTCCTTATCAAACCAAGTAAGGATCTCCTTCAACCTGGCTAACTTCACCTAGTCACCACCGGTGATCTGCATGATTCACTTCTTCATCCTCTCCATCGATGTGCTTTTGAGAGGTGCAGTGCTGTCTTTGGAAGATGAGAGGAGAGATGGTGGTCTTGCAATGGAGAAGAGGGAGAGGCGAGATGGTGGTTTTGCAATGGAGAAGATGGAGAGGAGATGGGGTGGTTTTGCAATGGATAAGAGGGAGATGCGAGACAGTGGTTTTGGAATGGAGAAGATGGAGATGAGAGGTGGTGGTTTTGCAATGGAGAAGAGGGAGATGAGCATGCGGCGGCGGTTTAGGATTGGACGAGAGGGCGGCACGCTGTGACTAGATCTAAATCAAAATCAATTTTCCCTTAAATTAAGAAGCGACCCCACATTAACTAGTCTCCCTTGTATTCTAGGCCATATTTTGACCATGATTTTAACAAATAAAATATATTTTATACATTGCAAAAATAATATAATTGGAAAGTACATTCAGATACGAATCCAAAGATATGATTTTTGATGACATGCATTCACATTTTGCTTGTCAAATACACTACGTGGTCAAACTTTGACCCAAAATACGACGGGGCTAGTAAACCAGCATGGAGGTAGTAGGAGGGACCCACTCACAGCACGCTGCTGCTCTCGTCCAACCCAAAACTAACGCCCGCCGCTCCTCTTGCATTCTGACTTCCAAGACCATCACCTCAAAACAAAAACAAACTTCCAAGACCACCGTCGCTTCTCTCCTCTTCCATTTCAAAACCATCGCTGCTCCTGTACTGTTCCAATCCAAAACTAGCACCACTCCTCTTCCATTGCAAAACCACCGCCGGCGAGTCAAGGTGCTGTTGAGAAGTAGATCGATGGAGGAGTACAACCGATACGTGTCGATCACAGATAGTGACCCTATGAAGCTAGCCAGATGATGGAGATATAGTCTTGGTTTGACAACCCGCGACAACTCGATGGCCAAATATCTGGAACAGAGCGAAAAGGTAGCGATACTCCCGGAGGGAGTAGCGCGGGAGTACATAGAGCTGCTCCTTTGGCCCATGGAGCAGATAGATTCACCGCGGATGTGGTGGGAGTATCGATCCAAGATGGACCATCCAGAGGATCAAGGATTGAGCATCTACACGATGCCGTTTGTGATGGTGTCGTGGAAGAGCGAGCTGGTGGAGTCTTCATCGACCGTACTCAACTACAAGAGGAGGAAAGCAGTTGGCGCGATGACGCTTACCCGCCATCCTCTCCCTCGCTGTTCACCTTGTCTCACAGGGCGGCTGTCTGCTGCCAAGGAATAGGAGGGGAGTGCCCCCCCAATAATCAGAGGAGGAGCTTAGGGTTATTATTATTTGCAGGTTTTTAATTGTGTTTTTTGTTGTGTATTTTGATTACTTTCAGATATGAATGTCTTCTGAATTTCAAATTTGCAGTATTGAGCATATGAAGTATTTTCTAAATTTCAGAGATCTATTTTTAGTACTTTCAAAATGTAGTTTCAAAAAAAGTGCAGACAATGTGATTTTCAGATAAGAAACTGCAAGTTTTAGAGGCAGAGCATTTATATTAACATGCCCTTTTCAAACAGGGATAACAACATGCTGGAAGTTTTAATTATGGTCAAAAATGGAACTACCTGCCAATTAACATCATGCTGATAAACATTCATGCATAGCATATCTTCAGATGATGCAAAGTCAAAAAGATATGTTATTTTCAAAATGCCCACACAATGTTGAGTTTGCGAAAGACAGAGAAAA
Organism: Thinopyrum elongatum; assembly: GCA_011799875.1. Taxonomy (NCBI): domain Eukaryota; kingdom Viridiplantae; phylum Streptophyta; class Magnoliopsida; order Poales; family Poaceae; genus Thinopyrum; species Thinopyrum elongatum. Next base: position 236,056,795 of record CM022297.1, read on the forward strand.
CTACAGACGAAGTTTTGGCAAGTGTTGGAGGTGGTTTGCGTAGATGACAAGGGGACCCACATGTCAGTAATGGTAGAGGCAAAAAAGTTGCGGATGTTTTCACTACATCAGGTGGAATCGAACTCGGGTGGAGCAGCGGTTGGGTAATGGGACTTAGTCACTGGGCTACTGCAGTACTTTCGATAGAAATCAGGCACAACTTCTACCACTACTGTAGCACATCTTCCCCGGCTCCGGTGCGTTCTCGTCCGAGGCCTCGACATCATCCTCCGGCTTTGTGCGCTCGACGCGGCGCCGCCATCTACCATTGTGAACATGCTCAACAAATGAGAGGAACCTGGAAAGGACTGTACCATGGCCATACGCAAGCAAGTGCCTCATTGAAAAATGCTTCCTCCTAATGGTATACTGGCGTTGGGGCCCACGGGTTTGTCAATGTAGTTAATGAAGGAGATAAATTTACAATGGAGATGTTCATTGGGGAGCTGGCAGGTATCATTTTTTATCAGAGGGCCAGCAAATATCAGCTGGGTTGTGGCCTGCAAAGTCTAGGTTTTCTTTTTAACATGCGCAACCCATGACATGCCGACACAGTGGTTTGAACTTATTTTTTTGAGGGCCATCATATATCGACCGACCTATGGGCCTCCTGTTGGGGAACGTTGTATGGAAAACAAAAATTTTCTACGCACACACAAGATCTATCCATGGAGATGCATAGCTACAAGAGGGGAGAGAGTGTATCTATGTACCCTCATAGACCGTTAAGCAGAAGCGTTTATCAATGCGGTTGATGTAGTCGAACACCTTCGCGATCCAACCGATCAAGTGCCGAACGTACGGCACCTCCTCCTTCAGCACACGTTCAGCTCGATGACGTCCTCGCCTTCTTGATCAAGCAAGACGGGCGAAGTAATAGGTGAGTGTCGGTAGCACGACGGCGTGGTGACGGTGGTGGCGAACTTGTTCCCGCAGGGCTTCGCCGTGCACTGCGGAAAAATGAGACGGAGGATGAAACTATGAAGAGGGGCGCCACACACGGCTAAGAGATTGTCGTCGATTGTGTGGCACCCCCTCCCTCATATATATATAGGTGAGGGGAGGGGAGGTAGCCAGGAGGCGCCCCAAGGGTGGCCGCCGGCCCCCTTGGGGTCCTGCCCTATGGCGCCCCCCTTTCCTTGTTTGCACAAGGGGGGGGGGGGAAGGAAAGGGGAGGAGAGGAAGGTAGGGGGAGGCCGACTCCCCCCTTCCTTTTCTCCCCCAAGGCATGTGGCTAGAGGAGGGGTGCGCCAGCCCCTTGTGGGCTGCTGTGCACCCCTCTTTTGGCCCATATGGCCCATTAATCTCCGGGGGCTTCCCGGAACCCCGATGATTACCCGGTACACTCCGAAACCTTTCCGGTGACCTAATAGCATCGTCCTATATATCAATCTTTACCTCCAGACCATTCCAGAGCTCTTCGTCATGTCTGTGATCTCATCCGGGACTCCGAACAACATTCGGTCACCAATTCACATAACTCATATAATATTATATCGTCAATGAATGTTAAGCGTGCGGACCCTACGAGTTCGAGCTTATCAGGCTGAAGCCTTTTGACATAAGTGTCGCATCCCCAAACTTTAAGAAACGACAGCTTTGGTTTCTTGCCAAACCACAGTTCATACGGTGTCGTCTCAACGGATTTAGACGGTGCCCTATTTAACGTGAATGCGATTGTCTCTAATGCATAACCCCAAAATGATAAAGGCAAATCGGTAAGAGACATCATAGAACGCACCATATCTAATGAAGTACGGTTACGACGTTCGGACACACCATTACGCTGTGGTGTTCCAGGTGGCGTGAGTTGTGAAACAATTCCACATTGTTTTAAATGAATACCAAACTCGTAACTCAAATATTCACCTCCACGATCAGATCGTAGAAACTTTATTTTCTTGTTACGATGATTCTCTACTTCACTCTGAAATTCTTTGAACTTTTCAAATGTTTCAGACTTGTGTTTCATCAAGTAGATATACCCATACCTACTCAAATCATCTGTAAAGGTTAGAAAATAACGATACCCGCCGCGTGCCTCAACACTCATCGGACCGCATACATCGGTATGTATTATTTCCAATAAGTCATTAGCTCGCTCCATTGTTCTGGAGAACGGAGTTTTAGTCATCTTGCCCATGAGGCATGGTTCGCAAGTATCAAATGATTCATGATCAAGTGATTCCAAAAGTCCATCCGCATGGAGTTTCTTCATGCGCTTTACACCAATATGACCTAAAAGGCAGTGCCACAAGTATGTTGCACTATCATTATCAACTTTGCATCTTTTGGCATCAATATTATGAATATGTGTATCACTACGATCAAGATTCAACAAAAATAGACCATTCATCAAAGGTGCATGACCATAAAAGACATTATTCATATAAATAGAACAACCATTATTCTCTGACTTAAATGAATAACCGTCTCGCAATAAACAAGATCCAGATATAATGTTCGTTCTCAACACTGGCACCAAATAACAATTATTGAGGTACAAAACTAATCCCGAAGGTAGATGTAGAGGTAGCATGCCGACGGCGATCACATCGACCTTCGAACCATTCCTGACGAGCATCGTCACCTCGTCCTTAGCCAATCTTCGTTTATTCCTCAGCTCCTATTTTGAGTTACAAATATGAGCAACCGAACCAGTATCAAATACCCAGGCGCTACTACGAGCATTAGTAAGTAACACATCAATAACATGTATATCAAATATACCTTTGTTCACTTTGTCATCCTTCTTATCCGCCAAATACTTGGGGTAGTTCCGCTTCTAGTGACCATTTCCCTTGCAGTAGAAGCACTCAGTCTTAGGCTTGGGTCCATCTTTGGGCTTCTTCACGGGAGTAGAAACTTGCTTGCCATTCTTCTTGAAGTTCCCTTTCTTTCCCTTGCCCTTTTTCTTGAAACTAGTGGTCTTGTTAACCATCAACACATGATGCTCCTTCTTGATTTCTACCTCCACCGATTTCAGCATCGCGAAGAGCTCGGGAATCGCTTTCGTCATCCCTTGCATATTATAGTTCATCATGAAGCCTTTATAGAATGGTGGCAGTGATTGAAGAACTCTGTCAATAACACACTCATCTGGGAGCTCAATTCCCAGCTGAGTCAAGTGGTTATGATACCCAGACATTTTGAGTATGTGTTCACTGACAGAACTGTTCTCCTCCATCTTGCAGCTATAGAACTTGTTAGAGACTTCATATCTCTCAACCCGGGCATTAGCTTGAAATATCAACTTTAGCTCTTGGAACATCTCATATGCTCCATGGATTCAAAACATTTTTGAAGTCCCGGTTCTAAGCCGTAAAGCATGGCACACTGAACTATTGAGTAGTCATCAGATCGAGCCTGCCAGACATTAACATCTGCAGTAGCTCATGCAGCAGGTCTGTCACCTAGCGGTGCATCAAGGACATAATTCTTCTGTGCAACAATGAGGATTATCCTCAAGTTACGGACCCAGTCCGTGTAGTTGCTACCATCATCTTTCAACTTAGCTTTCTCTAGGTACACATTAAAATTTAGGGGAACGGTAGCATGGGCCATTGATCTACAACATAGATATGCAAAAACTATTAAGACTAAGTTCATGATAAATTAAGTTCAATTAATCAAATTACTAATGAACTCCCACTTAAATTAACACCCCTCAAGTTATCTAAGTGATACATGATCCAAATCAACTAACCCATGTCCGATCATCACGTGAGTTGGGGTAGTCATCAATGGTGAACATCTCTATGTTGATCATATCTACTATATGACTCACGTTTGACCTTTCAGTCTCCAGTGTTCCGAGACCATGTCTGTACATGCTAGGCTCGTCAAGTTTAACCCAAGTATTCTGCTTGTGTAAAACTGGCTTAGACCCGTTGTATGTGAACGTAGAGTCTATCACACCCGATCATCACGAGGTGCTTCGAAATGATGAACTTTAGCGACGGTCCATACTCGGGGAGAACACTTTTATCTTGAAATTTAGTGAAGGGATCATCTTATAATGCTACCGCCGTTCTAAGCAAAATAAGATGCATAAAGGATAAACATCACATGCAATCAAAATATGTGACATGATATGGCCATCATCATCTTGTGCTTTTGATCTCCATCTCCAAAGCATCATCATGATCTCCATCGTCACCGGCTCGACACCTTGATCTCCATCATTGCGTCGGGGTTGTCTCGCCAACTATTGCTTCTACAACTATAGCTAACGCATAGCGATAAAGTAAAGCAATTACATGGCGCTTGCATTTCATACAATAATTAAGAGACAACCCTAAGGCTCCTGCCGGTTGTTGATATTTACAAAACATGATCATCTCATACAACAACGTATATCACATCACGTCTTGACCATATCACATCACAACATGCCTTGCAAAAACTAGTTAGACGTCCTCTACTTTGTTGTTGCAAGTTTTACGTGGCTGCTACGGGCTTCTAGCAAGAACCGTTCTTACCTATGCAAAACCACAACGGTGATTTTTCAAGTTTGCTGTTTTAACCTTCTTCAAGGACCGGCCGTAGTCAAATTCGATTCAACTAAAGTAGGAGAAACAGACACCCGCCAGCCACCTTTATGCAAAACAAATTGCATGTCAGTCGATGGAACTGGTCTCATTTACGTGGACATGTAAGGTTGGTCCGGGCCGCTTCATCCCACAATGCCGCCGAATCAAAATAAGACGTTGGTGGTAAGCAGTATGAACATCACCGCCCACAACTCCTTTGTGTTCTACTCGTGCATATCATCTATGCATAGACCTGGCTCATGATGCCACTGTTGGGGAACGTTGTATGGAAAACAAAAAATTTCTACGCACACGCAAGATCTATCCATGGAGATGCATAGCTACAAGAGGGGAGAGAGTGTGTCTACGTACCCTCATAGACTGTTAAGTGGAAGCGTTTATCAACGCGGTTGATGTAGTCGAACACCTTCGCGATCCAACCGATCAAGTACCGAACGTACGACACCTTCGCGTTCAGCACACGTTCAGCTCGATGACGACCTCTCCTTCTTGATCCAGCAAGACAGGAAAAGTAGTAGATGAGTTCCGGCAGCACGACGGTGTGGTGACGGTGGTGGTCAACTTGTTCCCGCATGGCTTCACCGTGCACTGAGGAAAAACTAGACGAAGGATGAAACTGTGGAGAGGGGCGCCGCACACGGCTAAGAGATTGTCGTCGGTTGTGTGGCACCCCCTCCCTCATATATATATAGGTGGGGGAGGGGAGGCAGCCAGGAGGCGTCCCAAGGGTGGCTGCCGGCCCCCTTGGGCTCCTGCCCTATGGCGCCCCCCTTTCCTTGTTTGCACAAGGGGGGGGGGAGGAAAGGGGAGGAGAGGAAGGCAGGGGGAGGCCAACTCCCCCCTTCCTTTTGTCCCCCAAGACCTGTGGCTAGAGGAGGGGCGTGCCAGCCCCTTGTGGGCTGGTGTGCTCCCCTCTTTTGGCCCATATGGCCCATTAACCTCCCAGGGCTTCCCGCAATCCCTTTCGGTGATCCGATGATTACCCGGTACACTTCGAAAGCTTTCTGGTGACCAAATAGCATCGTCTTATATATCAATCTTTACCTCCAGACCATTCCGGAGCTCCTCGTCATGTCTGTGATCTCATCCGGGACTCCGAACAACATTCGGCCACCAATTCACATAACTCATATAATACTATATCGTCAACGAACATTAAGCGTGCGGACCCTATGGGTTCGAGAATGATGTAGACATGACCGAGACACCTCTCCGGTCAATAATCAATAGCGGGACCTGGATGCCTATATTGGTTCCTACATATTCTACGAAGATCTCTATCGGTCGAACCTTTATGACAGCATACGTAATTTCCTTTGTCTGTCGGTATGTTACTTGCCCGAGATATGATCGTCGGTATCTCCATACCTAGTTCAATCTCGTTACCGGCAAGTCTCTTTACTCATTCCGTAATACATCATCTCATAACTAACTCCTTAGTCATTTTGCTTGCAAGCTTCTTATGATGTGTATTATCGAGAGGGCCCAGAGATACCTCTCCAAAACTCGGAGTGACAAATCCCAATCTTGATCCATGCCAACTCAACAGATACCTTCGGAGATACCTGTAGAACATCTTTATAATCACCCAATTACGTTGTGATGTTTGATAGCACACAAGGCATTCCTCCGGTATCCGGGAGTTGCATGATCTCATGATCGAAGGAACATGTATTTGACATTCAAGAAAGCAGTAGCAATAAACTGAATGATCATATGCTAAGCTAACAGATGGGTCTTGTCCATCACATCATTCTCCTAATGACGTGATCCCGTTATCAAATGACAACTCATGTCTATGGTTAGGAAACCTTAACCATCCTTTGATCAATGTGCTAGTCTAGTAGAGGCTCACTATGGACACGGTATTTGTTTATGTATCCACACATGTATTAAGTTTCCGGTCAATACAATTCTAGCAAGAATAATAAACCTTTATCATCACTACTGCAGGATGCTGATAACGCAACACTACAATCAGAGACCCTTCGACGAAACTGTGTGCGATGCGTCTCAACTTGTCACGCCCAATATGCATCCCGATCCTCGCGGAACTCGAAGGTCCCACCAAGGATAGAAGCGCATATTGAAGATGCTTTGCAAGGTGGATATCATTACATCATACCATTACATAATAGATGGGGATACATACAAAGGCATACAAATGCCACATGAATACAACAAACATCATACAGAAGAGAGGCATCCGACTACGGATGAAATCAAACAGAAAACACAAACGACATCCACCCTGCTAGCCCAGGCTGCCGACCAGGAACCTATCCCCTGATCGAAGAAGAAGAAGCAGAAGAACTCCAAAACAAACACACATCGCTCTCATGTTGGATCATCGCATTACCTGTACCTGCATCTGTTGTTGTAGTAATCTGTGAGCCACGAGGACTCAGCAATCCCATTACCATGGGTATCAAGACTAGAAAAGCTTAATGGGTATGGAATGGATAAGTGGTGAGGTTGCAGCAAGCGACTAAGCATTGTATGGTGGCTAACTTATGAGTACAAGAATAAGATGAGAAACTATGCAACGGTTGCAAACTAGTAATGATCAAGAAGTGATCCTGAACTACTTACGTTCAAACATAACCCAACCGTGTTCTATTCCCGAACTTTGTCGAAAAGAGACAATCACGGTTACACACACGGTTGGTGTATTTTATTTTGGATCTGGTGTCAAGTTCTCTACAACCAGATATTAAAAATTCCCATCTACCACATAACCGCGGGCACGACTCTCGAAAGTTTAAACCCTGCAGGGGTGTCCCAACTTAGTCCATCACAGAGTCTCATGATCAACAGAGGAAAATCCTCCTCCCGGAACAACCCGATCAAGCTCGGAATCCCGGTTCACAAGACATTTCGACAATGGTAAAACAAGTCCAGCAAGACCTCCCGACGTGCCGACACCCTGATAGTAGCCACGCGTATCTCGTCTCAGGCCACGATCGAATGGGAAAGCCTACGAGTAAAACCAGATCCTCGGGTTGTCCCATGGTGGCCCCGCAGTCTGCCCATTTTGGACCAACACTCATGAGGAGCACTGGCCCGGGTTGTTAATTAAGAGTCCTCGGGTGCTAGCCGGTCCCTATGCAAGTTTTAGTTGTTATTAGGCAAATGGCAAAGCCAATGTTGGGCCTTGCTGGAAGAGTTTTATTCAAAGCGAACTGTCAAGGGGGGCCCATAAACCCCGACCGTGTTAGGAACGCAAAATCAAGGAACATAACACCGGTATGACGGAAACTAGGGCGGCAAGAGTGGAACAAAACACCAAGCAAAAGGCCAAGCCTTCCACCATTTACCAAGTATATAGATGCATTAATTAAATAAGAGATATTGTGATATCCCATGATATCCATGTCCCAACACGGAACAACCTGCAACTGCATCTACACCAAGTAAGATGCCGATTCTGAACATCGCCAACTGATACTCATACCTTCCTCCCCCCCCGGCAAACGTGCACGCGAGGAATCCTTCTGTCTTTTGAGAAAAAGAAAGAAGAGAAAATAAAAGTATGAAACCTTGGCGGTTCATTAGAACTTACCGGGAGCAAGTGTCATACAACATCTGCGACAAACATGCATATATATATACATATATGCACATGGAAATCGACAAAGAAATGCACAACACTTAAACTTATTCAACTGTGAGGAAGGAAGAGGCTTAGAGCCTCCACGACGCTCCGGCGATCCAAGCCAGGCGAGCGGATTCGCTCGCGATGGTAGCGGCAATCCACACGCCGCTGGACCCAGGGACGTAGCTGTGTTGCCTACGGGCGGCACAACAAACTCCAGGGACCGGAGGACGCCTTCTGGGGCTCCCGCGCCAGCACAAGCGACACGGCCTTCTCAGGTCGTGCGCGATGAGCAACGCCATGGCGATGGTGCTTCAGGACGTCCCCACGAGAGGGCTTCTGCGTATCAATCCCGAGGTGTGCAGGCCCAGCGTGCACGCCAAACTGCTGGCGGGGGTGGCGCGCGGTCGCGTGATCGTGACGGTGCTCCTTCTAACGCTGTTAGGAGTCAGAGCACCTCACGTACATCGCACCAGTCGCCGCCGCCTACGCCAGCAGAAGCCTTGGCACGTGCGCAGCTGCTTCTTGATTTTCCTCCTGCTCCAGAGAAGATGGAGGAGTGGCGTGCTACCATCCAGAGCCTCATCGGCTTCGCCAACAAAGATGGGCCGCAAGAGGCCGGGCCCTCACGGCCACGGTCCATCGATCTGGCGCGAGCTGATGTGGAGAAGACCGGAGGTGGTGCAACCACAGTGCACTCCCCTCCGCGACATCAGCAGCGGTTGACGACCCGGCGGACTGATGGCCGTGACAATGATTCCACGGCATCGTCCGATCCACGGATGCACCGCGATCAGCGTCAAGTCCTCCAGGAACGAGGCAAGGAAGATGCTCGAACCACCATCGAGCGGCGACGGGAAGCACGCTATAAATCTGATAAGCGCGCAGGGCCCGCTGTCGACGAGCCTGCGCCAGGGGATGCGGGCGACTTACCTTACGAGGTAGGTACGCCAGCATTTACCCGAGAGCTGCGGCAAGTCCAGTGGCCCAATTCCCGAAACTTCAAGCCAGAAATCCCGGAAAAATATGACGGCAAGACTCATCCCTCAGAGTTCCTGAGCATCTACACCATTGCGGTGCAGGCTGCCGAGGGCCGAGACGACAAGATACTTGCCAACTATGTCCCGTTGGTGCTTAAGCCCAACGTCAGGTCATGGTTGATGCATCTGCCAGAGAATTCTATTTCTTCCTGGTCAGATATGTGCCATCAGTTTGTTGGCGCCTTTGTTGGAGGCCATCAAGCTCCTGGCCAAGAGAGCGATTTGCACATCATCCCCCAGAGGGAGGGAGAGACCCTGCGCAAATTCATGCAGAGATTCAGCCGGGTGCAGTACAATATTCCTGACGTTCATCCTGCCGCTGTTGTGAGCGCGTTTCATCAGAACGTGCGTAACCGCAAAATGCGGGAAGAGTTGGCGATGACCAAGGTCAGGAGTATTGCCGAGCTCTATGCCTTGGCTGACAAGTGCGCTCGAGCTGAAGAAGGAAGGAAACTCCCCGGCGAAGCTGTTGGCGCAGGAGGTGAATCGGAGGAAGATGTCGCAACCCCGCCAAGGAAAAATCAGCGGCGGAACAAGAAGCGCAAGGGCAAGGCCGTGCTTGCTGTCGAGGAGTCCAGCAACCCCGGCGCCGCCAAGAAGGCTAAGGTTGACAATCCCGGCAAGGAACTTGCCGGGTGCATCTCCTGCCAAGCCTTGGCGGCTGCCGATAGGACAAAAAACTCCGGCAAGCAGTATTGCAAGATCCATCGCACCAAGGGCCACGATCTCCAGAATTGCCGGCAAGTTGAGCAACTTGTCGAGAAGCAAAGAGCTTAGTATGAAAAGCAAGACAAGGAGAAGGCCCAAGACAGTGCTGAGGGATCCGGCAAGAAGCGCGGGGGCCGAGGGGGTCGCCGCGTCAAGGCCAAGCAACAAAAAGAAAGGCCTGCTCAAGGCCGTGACAAGGAAGGAGATGATGATTACGATGGAGAGGATGATGAGTCTAGTGAGCAAGAATTTCAGAGAGCCACAGAGGCTATGTGTATCGACGGGGGCGCTTTGTTGCATTCTTCCCACCATCGACTTAAACAGTGGGTGCGAGAAGTTAATGCAACGGAGCCATCTCTCGATGCATGTAGGCCCTTGAAGTGGTCCGGCACGCCTATCATTTTTTACGCCGAGGACCACCCTGATCGCACAACCGCAGTCGGGTGCTTGCCGTTGTTGGTCTCACCAACAATCTGCAACCTCAAGGTGACGAAAATGCTAGTTGACGGTGGAGCCGGGCTGAACCTGATCTCGCCGCATGTGCTCGAAAGGCTCCAGATTCCCGAAGAAGATCTCGAGGAAACTGGCACGTTCCAAGGGGTAAATCCAGGAAGGACTCAGCCGAAGGGCAAGATCACGCTGCCGGTGACATTTGGTAGCGAGCTCAACTACAGAACGGAGAAGGTGGTGTTTGATGTCGCCAAGATTCCTATGTCATACAATGGGATCCTTGGCCGCCCTGCGCTGGCGAAGTTTATGGCGGCATCACACTACGCATATAATGTGTTGAAGATGCCCGGGCCGTTGGGTGTCATCACTCTCCACTCCGACAAGAAAGATGCGCTCATCTGTGCCGACCAACTCCACCGGGAAGCAGTTGCAGCACCTGCCGTCGAGGCATCTGCTCCTGCCACTGGAACTCCTGGGGGGAAGAAGAAGACCGGCAAGAACCCTGGCGTGAACTCCGGCAAGCGCACCTCTCCGGAGTGTTGCGCTCCCGTTGAGGATGCACCAGAGAGTTCCACCGGCAGGAACAAGAAATCTAAGGCTGCTCCGCTAGAAAGCAAGAGGGTGCCCGTCAGAGAGGACGGAACGGGGGGGACTTTCACCATAAGTTCCACCCTAGACGACAAATAGGAAAGCACGCTCATTGCCTTCTTGCGGGCGAATGTCGACGTGTTTGCATGGCAACCGTCTGATATCCCCGGTGTTCCCAGGAAGGTAATTGAGCACCACCTTGCTGTCTGTCCTCACGCGCGGCCCATTAAGCAAAGGGTCAGGAAACAAGCCTTGGAGCGGCAAGAATTCATTGCTGAAGAAATCAGAAAGTTGGAAGCGGCAGGACTGGTCAGAGGAGTACTACATCCAACGTGGTTGGCTAATCCGGTCGTAGTGCGCAAGGCGAATGGGAAATGGAGGCTATGTATTGATTATACAGATATCAATAGGGCCTGCCCGAAAGACCCTTTTCCTTTGCCGCGCATCGACCAGATTGTGGACTCCACTGCTGGTTGTGATCTGCTGTCGTTTCTAGATGCTTATTCAGGGTATCACCAGATTTTTATGGCAAAAGAAGACGAAGAAAAGACCGCATTTATCACCCCATGTGGTACATATTGTTTTATACGAATGCCTTTCGGGTTGAAAAGTGCTGGTTCCACGTTTGCAAGAGCGGTCCAGATTGGTTTTGAGCCTCAGCTCCATAGAAATATGGAAGCCTACATGGATGACATAGTGGTCAAAACCAAGGACAAGTCAACGCTTATACAAGACTTAGAAGAAACCTTTGCAAATCTGCGCAAGATCAATTTGAAGCTCAATCCGGAGAAGTGTGTGTTTGGTGTTCCTTCCGGCAAACTTCTCGGATTCTTTGTATCTCAACGAGGAATTGAAGCAAACCCCGACAAGATCAAGGCTATCGAGCAGATTGAAGCTCCAAGACGTGTCAAAGATGTGCGCCGTCTTGCCGGCTGTGTTGCTGCCCTAAGCAGGTTTATTTCCAAATCTGCTGAGCGCGCCCTGCCCTTTTTCAAAATTTTGAAGAAGGCAGGTCCAATGAAATGGACTCCGGAAGCGGAGGCCGCGCTGCAAGATTTGAAGAAATACCTTTCCTCTCCGCCAACACTAGTTGCGCCTAAACCACAAGAACCGCTGCTACTATATTTAGCAGCAACAAACCAAGTGGTCAGTGCTGCATTAGTGGCGCAGAGAGAAGCTGACGAGGAAGCAGCACCAGCGGCAGGACCGCCAAGCGACACGGCAGGATCCTCCCCGGCTAGGATGGATCCTGGCAAGACAGGATCTGCGCAGTCAGAAGAGCTGGTGCAAAAGAAAAAGGTGGTGCAGCGCCTAGTTTATTTTGTCAGCTCCCTTTTACAAGGGGCTAGGTCAAGATATTCTGGTGTGCAGAAGTTGCTCTTTGGCCTCCTTATGGCCTCGAGGAAGCTGCGCCACTATTTTCAAGCACATGAAATTACTGTCATCACTCGCTTTCCGTTGCAACGGATCTTGCGAAATCCAGAAGCAACCGGCAGGATTGTGGAGTGGGCATTGGAATTGTCGAGCTTTGGCCTCAAATTCGAAAGCACTTCGACAATTCAGAGCAGAGCTTTGGCGGAGTTCATCGCAGAGTGGACCCCAACGCCAGATGAAGAGGTTCAAGAAACAATTCTCCCCGACAAGGAAGTTGATCAGGAATGGGTTATGTACTTTGACGGGGCTTTTTCGCTGCAAGGCGCCGGTGCTGGCGTGCTGCTTGTCGCACCCACCGGAGAGCACCTCAAGTATGTAGTCCAGATGCATTTTCCCCAGGAGAATTCAACAAACAACACTGCGAAATACGAGGGCTTGCTTGTCGGTCTCAGGATTGTAGCAGACCTTAGTATTAAGAAGCTCATCATCAAAGGCGATTCGCAGCTTGTTGTCAGACAGATTAACAAGGATTATCAGAGTCCATTGATGCAGGCCTACGTGGATGAGGTGAGGAAAATGGATGAGCACTTTGACGGTCTACAAATGAAGCACATCCCTCGTGCCGACAACAGTATTGCTGATGACCTGTCAAAGCGCGCTGCCCTCAAGTTACCTGTGGAACCAGGGACTTTTGTGCTCCGTTTAACTCAACCATCTGTGGCGCCATCGATGCGGCAAGAAAAGAGAAGAAAGTTGAATTCTGGTCAGTACTTCTCGGCAGAGCTCCCAGAAGCCGCCGGCAAGAAGCTTGCTGGGATCAACGACAAGCCTGCCGGGGAACAACAACCTCCAGCAGAACCCTGCGCTCTTGCTGTGGAGACAAATGTTCCCCTGGCGGAAGAGATGCCTTTAGTCCTAGCTGTCGAGCCCCAAGCTCCAGCATGGGCACAGCACATTGTCCATTTCCTTCAAACAGAAGAACTCCCTGAAGAACAGGAAGAAGCAGAGAGAGTAGCCCGTCGGTCTGCCATGTACAAGTTCGTCGACGACGTCCTATACAGAAAAAGACCAAACGGTGTGAAATTGAAGTGTATTCCTCGGGAAGATGGACTAGAGCTGTTGGCAGAGATACATGGAGGCATATGTGGCTCTCACATAGGATCAAGAGCACTTGCCGGGAAGGCATTCCGGCAAGGTTTCTTTTGGCCCACTGTTCTCCAGGATGCAACGGCACTAGTAACCAAGTGTGAAGCATGCCAGTTTCATTCAAAGAAATCACATCAGCCAGCACAAGTCCTTCAGACGATCCCTCTCTCCTGGCCCTTTTCGGTCTGGGGGCTCGACATACTGGGCCCTTTTCCCCGTGCTACTTGGGGCTTTGAGTACTTGTACGTGGCAATCGACAAGTTCACAAAGTGGCCGGAGGTGGAAGCGGTGAGGAAGGTGACAGCACAATCAGCCGTCAAGTTTTTCAGAGGGATAGTTTGCCATTTCGGTGTGCCCAACAGAATCATCACCGACAACAGCACGCAATTCACAAGTCGCACCTTCATGCAGTACGTCCAAGACCTTGGCGGCAAAATTTGTTTTGCCTCTGTTGCTCACCCGAGAAGCAACGGCCAAGCGGAGAGGGCTAATGCTGAAGTGCTGCGCGGTCTCAGGACTAGAACTTTTGATAGGCTGAAAAAGTGTGGAAGGCGCTGGATTGATGAGTTGCCGTCGGTTCTTTGGTCAATCAGAACGACACCAAATCGAGCCACCGGCCAGACACCCTTCGCTCTGGTCTACGGAGCGGAAGCAGTTCTCCCCACGGAACTCATATACGGATCGCCTCGAGTGCTCGCTTACGATGAGCTTGAGCAAGAGCAGCTGCGGCAAGACGATGCTGTGCTCCTTGAGGAAGATCGTCTTCAGGCTGCTGTGCGAGCTGCATGCTACCAGCAAGCTTTGCGTTGCTACCATAGCCGCAAAGTTCACGCCCGAAGCCTTGAGGAAGGCGACCTTGTTCTTCAACGGATTCAGTCCGCCAAGAATTCAAACAAGTTGACGCCGAAGTGGGAAGGCCCTTATCGGGTAGTGCGAGTCACCAGGCGTGGCGCTGTCTGCCTGGAGACCGAAGATGGCGTTCCAGTGAACAATTCCTGGAATATTGAGCATCTTCATAAGTTCTACCCATGAGGCGCGGTTGCCGGGGGCCCCCGGCAACCATCCTTTTGTACAAGTCTTGCCGGCATGGCATGTAATCCTATGTACAAAGCCAGGCGCAGACCCTGTGCACAGTTGAATAAGTTTAAGTGTTGTGCATTTCTTTGTCGATATCCATGTGCATATATGTATATATATATGCATGTTTGTCGCAGATGTTGTATGAAACTTGCTCCCGGTAAGTTCTAATGAACCGCCAAGGTTTCATACTTTTATTTTCTCTTCTTTCTTTTTCTCAAAAGACAGAAGGATTCCTCGTGTGCACGTTTGCCGGGGGGGAGGAAGGTATGAGTATCAGTTGGCGATGTTCAGAATCGGCATCTTACCAGAGGGAGAACAGCAACAGAAAGCTAAGTTCTAAAACCTAGAGCAAGTTTCTCTTATTATTAGGTTGTTTTCCTTAGATGATTTCGACCTTTGTATGGAAAACCTGCACGCAAAGGAACCCTCGTCGTAATCAGTTGCGCCCTTATTTTGTTTCGAGTCCGCTCAATGATTTAAGTGGCTGCACTGAGAATGCCAAGGGGTCTTGCCGGTTGCTGCACCTCCAGCAAGCTGCTGAAGTCCCGCACCCAGCGCTCGCGGTAGGTTGCGCGCCGGCAAGTTTTTCAGAGAGCGTAGGGTGAAATCCATACATAAAGGAATCAGACAAGGGAAACAACATGCATGTACTCAAACACAAGCGTGTTATATTACATTAATAAGTTGCCGCAGTTCTAACATTAAGACTTAATTGTCTTTGGCATGGAATGGCGACGGCAAGAAGAGGTGGAACGGCTAGTCTCTGCGCTGGCCTTCGATTCTTTTAATCGAATCCACCTTCTCAAGAATGGGCGCGACAAGTTCCTCAAGCGCCTTGACATCTGCGTTCTTTGGCAAGTCGCCAAAGATGTCGGCGTACGACACCTATGGGATCTCGAGCGACCCCTTTATGGTTTGGCAGGGAGAGAGGTATGCACAAAGAGCAGAACCAGTGATCGGCGCGGGGCGATTTTTACCCAGGTTTGGGCCGCTAATCAGAATAAAACCCTACTCCTGCTTTGGTTTATTATCCGTGTTCTTGAGCCCAGGTTCCAGGAGCGCTTGCAATGAACAGTACGTTCAAAGCGCAGCTACGCATGCAGAATGGGCCTGAAGAAAGATCCTCCCCCTGTAGCAGTCGCCTTGGGCCTCCTTTTATACGCTTCAAGGGGCAACCACAGTGGCGAAATGTACATACATTGAGGTGTAAAGTAGCTACAGGATTATCATACCTAACCACTGACGGATTAGGACGAATGTATTTAATGCACCGTGAGGTGTCCGTTTAGGTGTCTCACTTTCTTGGGGATGGGAAAAGGGGCCATCCCATCTGCACCGCTTAAGCCCTCCTCCATGGGCGCGTCGCCACGTACCCACAGTGGGACCCAGGATGCCAGCACTGTCACTGTGCTGAAGCGGTTGTATATCTGTAAGATCCTGCCGGGGCGCAAATCTTGCCGGGGCCGAACCTTGGCGGGACCGAATCTTGGCGGGGTTCGTGAACCACCCCGGCAAGATCTTGCCGGGGGCCCAAACTTCAGTCTCCAGATCTTATTGACCTGACATTTGATCTTCAATCTGAATAATTCCTTGACAACCTTGCTTTATACTCCAGTTATTCTCCCGGCAAGCCTTGCCGCGGACTTGGCTACAACTGACCGTGCACAAATATGGGGTACTAACGTCTCAGTACTCAGTACACCGACAACGAAGCGTCCCCGAGTCAGCATAGCCAAGGACTCTTTAAGACACAAGGAGACCACTATAAAACCAACCGTGGATAGGCGGACCACTAGACGTAGAACCCCAATCTCATATCATGCATCTGTCGGAAAGATATCGTAGGTAACTACTTGAATTCCCACCTATGAACTCCCGAAACTTTCTGGTTATGCAATCTGGTGTTGGGGATACAGGGAGGCACAAATATCTCACACAACTAACAAATCCTACACTCCAACTGTATCCATCCGTCAACACATAACCAAGAAAACCTCAGAAATCGTGTACCTCAGACCTTCGAAAAACATCCGATATACTAGATGTGGCAATACATCTGATCGCTCTCCCCAGTATTGGGTGTCGTCAAACTACTCTCACCACAACGAGTATAGAAGCGTTTTCGATGTCGGCGTCCTCTGGTATTCCGGAACTGAAATGATAAACACTGTGACAAAAACACCTTGGATCACAACTCCCCGGGACACTGCCACAACCCCTAAATGTCAGGAGGCACCAAGACAGAATCCCCGTCACAATGATATCGGAATGATTCCACAATACCCGCGTGATCCTAAAAAAAAATTTGAGTGAAAAAGGATAGAAGAGTGGAGAAAACACCTACGTCAGGAGTCCTCACCAGATCGACGAAGGGGATAAGGAGTAAAAAGAATTCCTACTCTCCGATATATAGCTAGACTCAAAATAGTTTTTTTTCATAGACTCAACAACGGCAACAGTTCGATCAATCAAGGGGGCTCCTAAGGTCGGTAAGGCTCTGATACCAACTTGTCACGCCCAATATGCGTCCCTATCCTCACGGAACTCGAAGGTCCCAGCAAGGATAGAAGCGCATATTGAAGATGCTTTGCAAGGTGGATATCATTACATCGTACCATTACATAATAGATGGGGATACATACAAAGGCATACAAATGCCACATGAATACAACAAACATCATACAGAAGAGAGGCATCCGACTACAGATGAAATCAAACAGAAAACACAAATGACATCCACCCTGCTAGCCCAGGCTGCCGACTAGGAACCTATCCCCTGATCGAAGAAGAAGAAGCAGAAGAACTCCAAAACAAACATGCATCGCTCTCACGTCAGATCATCGCATTACCTGTAGCATCTCTTGTTGTAGTAATCTGTGAGCCACGAGGACTCAGCAATCCCATTACCATGGGTATCAAGACTAGCAAAGCTTAATGGGTATGGAATGGATAAGTGGTGAGGTTGCAGCAAGTGACTAAGCATTGTATGGTGGCTAACTTACGAGTACAAGAATAAGATGAGAAACTACGCAACGGTCGCAAACTAGTAATGATCAAGAAGTGATCCTGAACTACTTACGTTCAAACATAACCCAACAGTGTTCTCTTCCTGAACTTTGTCGAAAAGAGACAATCACGGTTACACACACAGTTGGTGTATTTTATTTTGGATCTGGTGTCAAGTTCTCTACAACCGGATAGTAAAAATTCCCATCTGCCACATAACCGCGGGCACGGCTCTCGAAAGTTTAAACCCTCCAGGGGTGTCCCAACTTAGTCCATCACAAACTCTCACGATCAACGGAGGAAAATCCTCCTCCCGGAACAACCCGATCAAGCTCAGAATCCCGGTTCACAAGACATTTTGACAATGGTAAAACAAGTCCAGCAAGACCTCCTGACCTGCCGACACCCTGATAGTAGCCGCGCGTATCTCATCTCAGGCCACGATCGGTTGGGAAAGCCTACGAGTAAAACCAGATCCTCGATTTGCCCCGTGGTGGCCCCGCAGTCTGCCCGTTTTGGACCAACACTCATGAGGAGCACTGGCCCGGGTTGTTAATTAAGAGTCCTCGGGTGCTAGCCGGTCCCTATGCAAGTTTTAGTTGTTATTAGGCAAATGGTAGAACCAATGTTGGGCCTTGCTGGAAGAGTTTTATTCAAAGCGAACTGTCAAGGGGGGCCCATAAACCCCGACCGTGTTAGGAACGCAAAATCAAGGAACATAACACCGGTATGACGGAAACTAGGGCGACAAGAGTGGAACAAATCACCAAGCAAAAGGCCAAGCCTTCCACCCTTTACCAAGTATATAGATGCATTAATTAAATAAGAGATATTATGATATCCCATGATATCCATGTCCCAACACAGAACAACCTGCAACTAGCAACGCTATAAGAGGGGTTGAGCAAAGCGGTAACATAGCCAAATAATGGTTTGCTGGGATGGTGAAAAAGGTTAGAGGCTTATCATGGAAATTTGGGAGGCTTGATAAACAAGTGGTAGGTAGCGTGAGATAGCGATAGCATCGAGACAACTAGCATAACAAAGATAGTAGTGAGATCCAAGGTGATGGTCATCTTGCCTGAAATCCTGCAAGGAAGAAGACCGAATCCATGAAGTAGACGAACCAACGTAGTCAAACGGATCCTCATAATCGCAACATAACCGGAACTATCGAGAAGAAGCACAACCGGAAAGAAGCAAACAACATGGTAAACCAACAAGCATAAACATGGCATGATGCACAATCAAGTATGATGCATGTCCGGCTTAAATAGGCATGGCATGGCAAAGTGCAACAAACAATACTACAAATTAAGTGGACCTCAATATGCAACGAGTTGCATATTGACGAAACACCACATTCAAATATTTAGTTAACTCTTGTTTATGTACTCAACAATATTAAATGTTTGTTAACATGGCAAGAGGTGAAGCATAATTAATCTAACTATTTACACAAGTTTAAATGAGGCCGAAAAAAACAAACAACAATTCCGGAAAATTCCCATGTGCATATTTTGAATTTGGTACTGTTCTGCCCTAAATCATATTTTATTGTTGTTAAACAGCAAAATAAAGTTCAGCATGTTAATCTATGCATTTTTCTACACCATTTACATATATAGTTTATTTAATTCGGAGCTACGGTTATTTAGTTATGAAATAAACCAATTTAACAAGTCGTTTGAGCAAATTCAAGCAAACAACATTTTAAACACTTCAAACATGGATGAAAGTTGCAAATTATGAAACTACATGAAATTCTAAGCATTTTACATGTAAAGTTTGTTTTAATACGATGCACTATTATGAAGTTATTATATGCGTGAACACTAGGGACTTTTCTGTAAAACAGGCGCTCTCTGGATAATTAGTAAAATCGCAGAACCTAAAAAAATCTATACGGGCCGAATCTGGCTAGCCCAACAGTGCACAAGAGGGGTTTGGGCGGCTTCTCACATTGGGCCAATAGGTCGGCTGGCTTGGGGCTGGGCCTTGGAGGCCGCTGGAGGCGCGGTCAACGCTCGGGACGAGTGGGCTCCTGCTGCTCAGTACCAACATAGGCAGCAGCAGAGCAGGTCATGGCGATGCAGAAGACGGCAGAGGCACGATGAAGGGGCAGGGGACCAGCGGGCGCGGCGGATCTGGCCCGTCCGAGGGTCGGGGAGGCGGTTCCCAGCGACGAGGAACTCCGGCAGTGGCGCTGCTCGATCGAGCAAAGCGGGCAGCAGCGGGATCGAGCGGGCGAAGCAGGGGAGACAGCAGCGCTGGAGCGGAGCGGCTTGATGCAGAGGAGGTAGACATGGTGCCGCGTTCTGTTGTTCAAAGCAGGGGAACGAGCGGGCATCGCGGTGCTCCGGCGAGGTACTTGGCGGGGCGATGGTTGCTGCGGTGATGTTCATGGCGGCTCCTGCGGGCAACACACAGCAAGAAAGAGAGAGAGGGACCAGAGAACGGAAGGGAGAAGTGAGCCAGGGAGGAAGGGAAAGAAAAGGGAGCGCGACGGGGCTGGCCGGGCGACGGCTGCTGTGACTGATTTGGGAGGGATCGGGAGGAGGCTCGCTGGTTGGGTGGAGAGATTGGGAGGGATCCCGAGGAAGAAGGAGGTTGGTCGGGTGGCTCGAATGGATCGGGCAAGATCCCGAGGATGGAGGAGACAGTTGGCGGCGGCTGCGCGGAGGATTTGATGGATGGGAGAGCTAGGGCTAGGGTTTGTCCAGATATATATAGTAGGTGGTCAAAGGTGGGACTATTTGGTCCCTCCGATCGTAATCGGACGGCCCGAGACAAATAGGTTAGGTCGACCAAATAAGAAACCAGAGATGTTTTAGGGATGTTTGGAGATGATCCGGACCCATCGGTAACGACTGTCCAGGTCGGGTTCGGAGAAGTTTTCGGACGCGCGGGAGGGGTTGATGCACTGTGTAGAGAGACTCCGGTTTAGGCAAGAGAGAAAACGAAGAACAAGGTTGCAAGTGTGGTTGGACTCGGAACGGCCAATGATGACAAGGGAGAGACGCGACAACTATGAACGGATGCAAGTTTTATGAAAACGATGGCAGCGGACTACCGATGCAATGCAAATGATGACATGATGAATGCAACATACAAATAATTAACATAGCTGACACGCAAAACATGGAAGGCATCTGGAGCGTCGGTCTTGGGGTGTTACATAACGCAACACTACAATCAGAGACGCTTCAACGAAACTGTGTGCGATGCATTAATCGTAAACGGTGATGTAAAAAAACCGTCAAAAAAGATGCAAAACGTTTGCTATGGCGGATACATCAAACATGGTTGACATTTTAGTTGCGTGTGTGATGCGGGGCATACGGTTCAGTTCAATGAACTGTTTGCGATGCTGAAGAAGAACAAAAACGGGCATCCAAATGAAGGCGTGTGCGATATATGACATACAGTTTAGTCGGATTAACTGTTTGTGATGAGGCGGAACAACAGAAGCGGGCAGCCAGATGAAGGTGTGTGCGATTGAGGGCATACACTTCAGACGGATGAACTGTTTGCGATTAGGCAACACAACAGAAACGGTCAGCCAGATCAACGTGTCTGTGATTGACGGCATACACTTCACACGGATGAATTGTTTGCGATTAGCCACAACAAACAGAAATAGTTAGACAGATCAACGTGTGTGCGCTAGACGGGCACACATTCTAATTAAAAGAAGCGTGCGCGATGGTAATAACGAGCGTGCACGGTTGTTGGAACAAGACGTGTGCTGACATCGCCTATTGTGGTGCACCCTATGGTGCAAACACCATGTACACGGCCGATAAAGCGTGCCCACGTTACGCCGTCCGGGAATAGTGCCGCACTTAGAAATTATAGAACCGTCAATAAATTTTGAGCCTGCGTCCCGTCACATTCCAAATTACTACCACGCTATATTTAGTTGCAAACCTGTTCACACCGATCAAAACCTAAACGGGTTCCCACTTAGGAGCGTATTAGTACTCGGTTATAAATACTACTACTCCAAGATGACTAGACATTCCTCCTCAACTCCTCATCCACAAAAACAAACAAGTCATTCATCGTCGTTCCCTTGCGTCTGCCATGGCCAGCATGAGTTCTGGGTCGAGAGATTACTACCAGGGAGAGGCGAGCATGGAAGCGGAAGCACGAGAGATGTCCCGCCTCACCACGAAAGCAGCCGACATGTCCCGCCGCGCGGTCGTAGCAGCACAGAGGTGCCGCCACGCCGTCAATGCAGCAGACTGGTCCGGCCGCGCCGCGGAAGCAGCAGAGATGTCCTGCCGCGCCACGAATGCAGCAGAGATGTCCTCCCGTGCTGTGGTGGCCTGGGAAAATGTCTCACGGGCAAGCGAGGACTCTCACAGGCGCATGCGTGCTATGCTCGATGACCTGATGGGTCGGTTCTCTGACTAGATGAAGCAGCAGGACAAGATGAAAGCCTTGTTTGAAAATGCTATCAGCGTCATCCGGGGACTAGGGGAGGACAAGGCGAAGCTCCGCACCGAGCGCAACCTGCTGAGGGCGAAGATCCCCGGAACGACGAAGCAGCACGAGGAGACCACTGCCTTGTTGCAGAGGAATGGCGTCATCGTCAAGAAACTTATGGATGAGAATGCCATGCTCCGCATCGAGCGCCAAAGGCTGGTGGAGGAATCCGTGGATGCTCTCAAGCAGCGTCTTGAGGACACGAAAGAGCTCATCGCCGCTCGCCGCGGAGACTAGTTCCCGCGGCCTGCAGCAATGCATCAAGAAATTAGAGATCAGCGAGCCAGATCGTTGTCTTCCTTCTTTTGCCCTTGTGTATTTCGGGCGTTGCCGCATCTGGCTTTTGTAATTATCTTCCTAAATATGTAAGACAATTATTGTCCACTGTCATCGTCCTTATATTCATCAGTCTTGCTATAAGTCGCGGTCGATGCTATATAGGTCCGTCAGATCTTACATCAAGATCCATGCAAAACTTTCTTTTCAGATTTTCTTTTCTCTCTCTTAAATCTTAGTCGAGTGAGACATAGCCACGCCATGAAACAGGGGCTCGGGCGCCATTAATGGAGACTTTAGCAGGGAGGTGGGCGGCGGATAGAGGTCAAAGGGCTCTCCTCCTGATGAGTACGCGTAGGGGTCTGATCGCACGCCTCCCGTACTCAAATTGCTACCCCGCACGGCACCTCCTAGCCAATAAAAAAGGAGACGCGTGGCGGCACGTAAATGGTAAGTAGAACGCCCACGGTTTCAATAATACTTGTGTTTCCGATTTGTAATGTGACAGCACTTGTTCCAAAATGACTTTGTTGATTGTTAATGTGTGCGCCTTCGCAAATCGGACAAATTTTTTACCACAGCATGTTGGTGCCATGTCATGACACCATGCCAAGTTTCATGATTTTCAGGCGAGTTTTGGATTTATGGGAATTTTAAAACCAAGTTTCTTGATGTTTCCGGCCGAGCCAAGATGCCCAGATGTTTGAATTCCATTCCCACTTCTTGCACGGGACCTAGAAATTCGCCCAAGTACATATAAATGATTTTTCAACTAACTTTGGCGCACTGGAGCATGCGCTTGTAGTTCAAATTTGAATTATGTGCATTAAATGCCCGGAAATTCAATTAATGTATAAAAAAGGCAAAATGAACCTGGAATAATTCCAAAATTTAGCACGAAACTCCTATTTGGTCGAAGCTACCTGTGTAATAAAATCAAGGCAGGAGAAGGCAGTGTATGTCGTTTCACACACGGATGTGACACGTTCCCTCTCAGAACCACGAGCCTTTTTGAGAGAAGCCTTGGTTTGCAAGAAGCTTATACCAAAGCTTGTCCCAATTCGGCCAAAAAATTTACCACAGCATATTGGTGCCATGTCATTACACCATGCCAAGTTTCATGATTTTCATGCGTGTTTTGGATTTACAGGAATTAAAAAACCAAGTTTCTCAATATTTCCGGCCGATCCACGACACCCAGTTGTTTGAATTTCATTCCCATTTCTTGCATGGGGCCTAGAAATTCACCCAAGGACACACGTGTGATTTTTCAACCAACTTTGGTGCACTGGAGCATGTGCTTGTAGTACAAATTTGAATTATGCACATTAAATGCACATAAACTTAATTAATGTATAAAAAAGGCCAAACGAACCCGGAATAATTCCAATTTTTAACACGGCACTCATATGGTTCTATGTTGCCTTTGTAAAAAATCAAGGGGGGGGGAGGCAGCGTATATCATTTCGCACACAAAGGTGACACGTTCCCTCTCGGGAACCATGAGTCTTCTTGAGAGAAGCTCCGGTTTGCAAGAAGCTTATACCAAAACTTGTCCAAATTCGGCCAATTTTTTTACCACAGCATGTTGGTGCCATGAAATGACAACATGCCAAGTTTCATGATTTTCAGGCGAGTTTTGAATTTAAAGGAATTTAAAAAACCAAGTTTCTCAATGTTATCGGCCGAGCCACGGCGCCTAGATATTTGAATTTCATTCCCATTTCTTGCTTGGAACCTAGAATTCACCCAAGGACACACATGTGATTTTTTAACCAACCTTGGTGCACTGGAGCATGTGCTTGTAGTTCAAATTTGAATTGTTCACATTAAATGCCCAGAAACTCAATTACTGCATAAAAAAAGCCAAACAAACCTGGAATAATTCCAAATTTAAACACGACACTCATATAGTTCTATGTTTGCTTTTTAAAATAATCAAGGAGAGGGGGCAGCGTATGTCGTTTCGCACACAAAGGTGACACGTTCCCTCTCGAAACCACACGCCTTCTTCAGAGAAGCTACAATTTGCAAGAAGCTTATGCCAAAACTTGTCCCAATTCGGCCAATTTTTTTACCACAGCATGCTGGTGCCATGAATTGACACCATGCGAAGTTTCATGATTTTCAGGCTAGTTTGGGATTTACAGGAATTTAAAAACCAAGTTTCTCTATGTTTCCGGCCGAGCCACGACACCCAGATGTTTGAATTTCATTCCCATTCTTGCATGGGACCTATAAATTCACCCAAAGACACACATGTGATTTTTCAACAAACTTTGGTGCACTGGAGCATATGCTTGTAGTTCAAATTTGAATTATGCACATTAAATGCCTAGAAACTCAATTAATGCATAAAAATGCCAAACGAACCCGGAATAATTCCAAATTTTAACATGACACTCATGTAGTTGCATGTTCACTGTAGATAAATGTTCTAGCAATTCAAACACCATCCTTTCCCTCCGTAACACCATTTTGTCTTTCAAAACATAATGAAAAAATCAGGTATACCACAAACAGTTTACTAGCAAGAATCGTGTGGGATGCGATATAAAATATCTTGGCGCACTGTCTTGTTTGGCTTACGCAGTAAGCTTCATCGTGTACAGTCCACCGACCGCACTTGAACCACATTTGCGCTCCAGTTTCTCGCGGCACCGAGCGAAATTTTTCTGCCACCGCAGAAATATCTATCTCCCCGCCCCTCCCTCCCACCAAAAGCCACATTTCCACTGTTCCTCCATGCTTTTCAAGTTCAAACCTTCACTGTTGCTTACTGGCAGCTCAACCTCCTCGCCGGCGACCCTTCTTATTGCAGCGCCGCCTCCTCGCCGGCGACCCGTCTTCTTGCAGCGCCGCCTCCTTGCTGGCGACCCTTCTTCTTGTAGCGCCACCTCCTCGCCGGCGACCCTTCTTCTTGCAGCGTCGCCTCCTCGCCGCCGACCCTTCTTCTTGCTGCGCGGCCTCCTCGCCGGCGACCCTTCTTCTTGTTGCGCGGCGTCGTCGATATGGTTAGGTAATCCACACCCCACCCACACCATCCTCCTGCTTCCCCGTCCCACATGCCCCGACCGATGGCGCGACACCTTCCGCCGAAATCACTGGCCCCGTCCTCCAATTAAGCGCCGCCCACAGCCATTTTGCACGCAATATAACATGGAGCTCAGTAGCATCTTGCAGCGGAGAAGCAAATCATGGCTGCATGTGCGGAAGAGGTCACTATGGCTGCCATGCGTGCCGACCGCCAGATCTTGGAGGAGCACCTCGTCTTCGAGGCCACCGTCGACACCGCCACGCGGTTGTCTACTTTAAAATACAGTTCATGCTATTTTCTCGAGGCCACTGCCAGTGCCTAGTGATTTGTCCTCTGTAATGTTAATATGCAATCTGATATTCTGAAATGTAAAGTTCAGTTAACAGTTTGGTCCAACAATTGCTACATTTCGTAGTACTGTTCTCAAGCATTCTTTGTTTCGTTAACTGTCTTATCTTCTAGTACTTGTTTCTATTCTGCAATGTCGTGCTCAGTTAACTGTTTTGGTTCATTTGGTCTGCTGTCCATTTAACTGTTTGGTTCAATTCTACAATTTGATTTTCATTTGTTGTGGGTACAATTTTGTATTGTTATGCATGTGAGAAATAAATCGAATTTGGCTGTACTCAATACATATTCTACTGATAGTATGGCAACTCTCAGTTAACCTGATCAAGATCTTCCTTATATGTGTTGCAGGGAAACAATGGGAGGCACTGCGGTTTACCATTAAGGTGTGCTCATGCACGGTCCTTTCGCTAATAGCACATTATTGTGCAGTTGCAGGAATCATTCTAATATTTAGGTTTCTTACAATTTGGTCTTGCACATGTAGGTCCTGCTGCCAGAGGCTTAGACCCACTGTTCGACCCATTTTGCATATGGGGAAATGAGATGTCCATGAATATCAGTCAAGTCAAGAAACTCATAAAGATTGTTAGGATGAAGAGACTTGCGACGAATAACAGCAAGATCTTTGTTTGCACAATGAAGAAGACATCAGTCAACTATAGGATGGTACTAACTCTTTTACCTTGTTTTTACCCCTTGCGCCATTTCAAAATTCATAACAGCGATTTATGCATATCTTTGTTTTCAGTACTTTTCAAAGCAGTTCACCGATGATTACCTCTCAAACCACCTGCATGGTCAAGAGGCGAGGAAGGTATTCATTCAACACCCAGGGTACAATATTGAAGTCTTCCTGAAGAGGACGAAGGTTGGGCGGGCAATTATCCATAGCCACTGGCCTAAAGTTGCAAGGACATTCAAAATCACTGAAGGTTCAATATTCGCCTTCCGATTTTGCAGTTTTCCAGATGAGATTCATCTGTCTATTTACCGTGTATGATGCTACTTTTCCCTAGGTTTTCAATGTTGCATGTGAAACTTGGTGCTGTTGTGTAATGGCGTAGCTAGCTATATCCCTCTTTGGTGTAACTGAGTGCTGAAGCTATCTGATGTAATTCAATTATGAAATCTTGGTAGCCGTTATACGGATATGAAATATCTGGTGTGTTTTATAAGAAATGTTAATTTGATTACTACATGGATTATCAATAATAGGATAATTATCCTGCTTATTGGGGTTTTCTATTGCAGACGGTTACTCAGACAACACCGTGGGCGATGAACTCAAACAACCCACACGGTTTCTAGAAAGTAGGCGTGTTGGATCAACTAACAATCACACACGGCTTTCGGCAAAGAACTGTTTGCGTTAGGGCACCTTGCACAAATGTTTCCACACAAATACTGTGTGTGATATACATACGAACGGAAACGTTTTCCTGGGATTCACTGTGTGGGATGTACATACGAACGAAAACGATTGGGCTTCGATGCCTCGCCCGATCGCACATGAGCTTATTTTGCCCCCACCTGTGTGGCCGGAGGGCCTATCCCCGACGGTTTCTGGGTCATGTGGGAAGGACCCCCTATCGCACACACTCACTAGGCGACGGTTTAAAACTCCGTCGCGGAAAGGGGGTAAAAACCGTTTGTATAGCACGTCTCTGCACCAGTGCATGAATAAGGAAATATAATAATAACAAATTTATTATTGCCTCTAGGGCATATTTCCATCACCTACCAGCCTAGGTTTTATTTTCTCTTAAACATCCGCCGCCCAACTTATGTATTTCTTTGAAGAAAACGCAGTGGTCTGTTCTATTTTTCTATATAAGAATAAGAACACCAGGTCCAACTTATGTTTCCCTTCTAACTATATTATATATATTTATATTATTTTATATGTTATTATATATTATATTTATTATTATCGTCATATATTTAATAGATACTTATATATATATATATAAGAAAAATATCCCATGTCTTATTAACTTATAAAAACAAATGTTTAACAATAAAATCCTGGGGTTTTTTTTTTTACTCTAAGATAAAGAAAATCCTGGTGATTGCGTACAAAAGCTTTGTAAGATTTAAGGACCAATCTAATAATAACGCGCTTATTATCTAATTTTATTTATAATAAAATGCACAACCCCATTTTATTTTTTGATAACATTGCTCCGCCCAACCCAACATTATATTTACAACCTGCCTAGCAAAATCGTGTATTTCGAGAAAGTGCAAATGGTCTGTAATTTCTTAAAAAAAAGAAATGTGCCGCATGAATGCTACATTATTTGTTCACCCAACCCAACAAATGGACTCTAAATTCTAAAAAATGGGCTGAATATGTGCCACATTTTTGCACTACAAAAAAAACACTTCCATGATGATACGTATTTGTCACAGTAGGTCATGTTTTCTGTCATGCATGTACATTCATGATGATTTTATGACAGAATCAAGATAGCCATACATGTGCTGTCGTAGAAGTGTTCCTTGACAATACCAAAATTATCATCACAAAAGTGTCCACTTCCATGACTATAAATGGCGTGTCATGGAAGTGCTTTCGTCAAGCGTAACCGACATGTGGCATCCACCGTAATGGGTCGCCGTTAAGCTATCGGGTCCGGTTTTGGATCCGATAACCCATTAACAGCTACGACCAATGGCAATTTTCCACGTGTAAAATTCTCGTAGGTCGAAAGAAACACGTGTCGGCTCCACGATGGGCCAGATGTCGTCCATCCCATGGAGGAGACGTGCCTATGATACGTCGACACGTGGCAGGGCCAAACAGAGGCCCGTATAGGTTAAAAAGGCCGGCCCAGTCAAAGGCCCGTCTGATATAATAAGGTACTAGTGGGCTGGCCCACTAACGGCCTGCTTAAAGATGGCCCATTTACGGCAAACCGCCAGATCTGGCCCGTTAATTGTTCGCCGAGTCTTTGGGCCTAATTACAGCCTAGTGAGATTTCAGCCTGTTAGATGCCCGATGTAGACATGGGCCCATTTCTGACCGGTGTGTCTTTCGGCCTGGTAATGGCCCGTGCTGCCCATGGGCCATATATGGTCCGATGCGACATCTGGCCCACAAACGGCCAGTGATAAAGGTGGAAACAGTTCAGCCCAATGTGAGTTTGGGCTTGTTAAAGGCCTGTCATATAATTCAGCCCGTTGATGCCTCTACTAAGCTTTCGGCCTCTTAAAGGCCCATGATATCAGTGGGCCAACCAAGGCCCGAGATATGTTTCGGCCTGGTAACGGCCCGTCATATAACTGGGCCAATAATGGCCCAGTGTCCATTTCAGCCTGCTAAAAGCCCGTGGACGACTACTGAAAATTGAGGCCCAACATGCATTTCGGCCTGCTAAAGGCCCATGGTATCTTCTGGGCCGTAACAGGCAACAGAATATTCAGCCTGTTAATGGCCCGAAGCTACATGGGCCCAACTTAGCGTTGGGTCCAGCAAAGGCCCAACTAAACATTTGGCCCAACGGAGGCCCATGTAAGTTATGGGCCTAGCGCACAATGTCAACGGATGACCCAATTGGCCGGTCAGCTCAGGCCCAAGAAAGTTGCAGGCCGGCGCAATTGTGGCCCGATGAAACGCAGGCCCGTTAGAGGCGACTATTACGGCCCGGTCGCCTACATCAGATTTTCACCTTTTTCAGATAGCGAATGATGGCATATACGGTAACTAGGAATTAAGAACAAACCTACTCTACAATAAAGAAATTACGGCATAGTAACTCAGATAAACCTACACTATACAATAAAGGATTTATGGTATATTACATCCACTGGGCATCAAAGTTCACCACCAGTGATCATAAAGCGCAACGAACAAGCAGATTACAAAAACTGGGCGCCATTGTAGCGTAACAAAATAATACTAAACCAAGACCACTTCCAAGACAATTCAAGAAAGGTTAGCCTTGCGCGGGAGCTGCTGCGCAAGTAGCTGAGCAAGGCTCTGAGACCGGCATAGCATGTCGATCATAGCTTCCAGCTATAGCTGGTTAGCAATGAGGTTCTCATTGGAGTTCTCCGAGATCTTTCTTAGAAATTGTACTTCAAGTCGAAGTTGAGTTGCAGAATGCCTTTCTGCTTGAAGTTGAGACCGAAGAAGTCGAACTGATTCAGGCAGCGAATTCTGTGAGCTTGTGTGACTGCTAGTCTCCAGTAACTTAAACACTGCATCAAGACATGACCTTGGGGTTGTCTCACTATCTTCAAGATGTTTTGTCTTCTTTGCTGCAATATATGTAGGGTTGGTCTCATAGCCTTCAACAGACTTGTGCATGCCATCAGGCATATCACCCTGAAACAAGCAGAGAGATGACAAGTTTTGCATGTATATAAACAAAGATGGTAACTATGCAGTCAATTCCATTCAATTTCAAATTAGAAAATAACGAGACAATTTGAAATGTCAATTGCATAATTTGGCATTGTTCATAATGCGGGGAGGTTCACCACACTACTAGATTACCATATCAACAAAACAAGCATAGATGAAGGGCAAAAGACAATCATTGTATCTATTTTGGTTATTGTGCATGGCATGTTGTTCATATCATCAGCCACATCAGTAAGATAAAGCAGGAAATGACAAGGTGCAAATGTGGGCTGCTTCACCACACACTGGATTATAGATCAACAAAACAAGCATACATGCAGCGCTAAAGAAAATCATTGGATCTGTATTGAGTAATGTGCATGGTATGAATAAGGAATTTGGTTTTACAGCTAAAACTTGGAACTTACAGTTGTTGCGAGCATGCATTTTGATAGAAACAACAAACTAAACAGCAGTTGACGATAGTGAGTATGAGTAAATGAAACAACAGTTGAGGATAAAGGCTTTAGAAGGACTGACTTACATTAACAGTTAACACCGGCTCTATAATGCCCTTCTCCATGTCAAGGGAAGGATAACTCAAGAATTTCAGCACAAAATCTTCTTCATAAGCATTGCCTGTACTCTACATTTTGTAGAGAGTAATTATAGATATGATAATACTGGAAGGGATAGAGGATAATGAAGATAAGATGCAGATTGATGCTACATAATCAACTACCTATCCCTGTAAGTACAAGCGTTAGAGGACAAAATGTACTGACAAGAGCAATGGGCTACACTTCTGCACTGGCATTGTCTGTGTATTCAACTTTTTGGTAAGATTAAATATAGATCTGATATTTGGAGATAAGATGCAGAGTAATGCTACACAATGAACCAATCCCTCCTTCCCATAATATAAGAGTGTTTTGTAAACTGGTGTACTGTACAAAACACTCTAATATTATGGGACGGAGGGAGTAGCTATATGTAAATACAGTGATAGAAGACTTTTGGTCCTTACAAGAGGACTGCAGAGCTAAACCTCTTCAAAAGCATTGGGTTGATTCTAAATTTACGTAAGAGTTGATACGGATCTTATAATGTCCACCAAATGGAGGATAATGAGGCTAACATGTGCAGTGATGCTACATAATCAACCAGCTATGAAAGTAAGTATGGTCATACAGGGCAAGAGGTACTCACAACAGCAATGCAATGTGCAGTATAGTTACAAGATTATGTGGTCCCTTGAGAATGAATATTCTTCTGCATACAGTTTTCGTACAAGTGAGACGGTAAGGCACATGCAGAAATATAGTTCAAATTGTGATGTGATATCATATGCAGTACCTTACGCTACAGACATGACCAATGTGTAACAAGATTATTCTAGTCACTGTCTACTAAATGTAGCACCGGGGACTTTACAAAAATTTCATTTAGAAGCTTGCCATCGAAGTGCGCTTGCTTCTGGTAGGAACGACACTTCATCAACGAGTGCTTGAAAAGTGCAACCAAGCCTTGCTCGTCTTGACTATCCAGTTTGGTCCTCGCCTATTTAAAAGAATGAAATCTTGTGTCATCTGTCAGCAGAAACATATGCACTAATTACCATGAAGAACATTAGTACATTACTTACACGTAAGTTGCGGAGGAATATTGGAAATTGTTCTTTGTCTGTTGTATAATCATTCCATGAAGGAAAGATGCGCACAAAGTTCCTGACAACTATATAAGCTTCATCTTCTAAACTGGGAAGAAGTGGAACGGGGGTCCTATCTGCTGCAATTGGGGCTCTCTCTCGTTCGAAAAGGGATTTGGCAACTGGATTTGGTGTACTCTTTGCTGGAATGGGGGTTTTGCATCATAGAGTGTTGGGGCAAGGATGCACATGATCACCTATGGGGCCACGGGCCCCTTGTGGTTCGGCAGGGAGGAGATCATGTTGCACAAAGAGCGGAAACCATGAGACAGTGCGACGGCGGTGAGACAGTGGTTTTTTTACCCAGGCTCGGGCCGCTGTGAAGCGTAAAACCCTAATCCTGCTTTTGGTGCATTGGATGGTGGAACACTACAGCACACAGTGCTCAAGGCCGGTAAGGTGGTCTCGGGGAGAGCAGCTACGCGCGTACAAGTGTGAGCTGGTCCGAATCCTTCTCTAGGTTGCCTTGGACCTCCTTTTATAGACCAAGGGGTAACCGCAATGGTAGAACAGTCATTATCTTGTGATTAGATAACCAACAGTGCTATCATACCTAACTCTGGCACTTAGGACAAAATGCCATAAATGCTACCTTAGGTGGCGCGTGGAGATGCATCCCCGACAAGATTATCCCACCGCTTAGCCATCTTCTGCCTATCATCTTGACACGCCTCTGGACGGGTGTTGAATGGGTGTGATCTGTCTTCCAGCAAGCCGCCACGTGCTTAGTGATTGCCAATTAATTGCCTGGGGGGCTTGACACCGCACTGATAAGTGACTGGCGTCGTGGTGCGGTGGAGCGGTGGCAACTTGGCGGGGTTCCCTGGTGAAATGAAGCTTGGCGGGGGGATCTGGTCTTGGCGGCCCCGGCAGGCTTGCCGGGGCAATTTCTGGATTTGTCCTTGGGGAGGTCTCGACCTGGCCTGTCTCTCGTGCCCGGCAAGGGAGCCCTTCCCAAGGTGGTACCTTGTTGTATTGATATTCTTAATGCTCTCCTTGATCTCACTAAGAGCGGCTTCTCTGGTTCAGTTTTGCTTGGTCTTGTGTGATCGTTGGCATGCCTGTGTATGAGTCCGGTCAACGGACGCAAGTGTTCGTTGCACCGACACGAGCCCCCGGGCCTGGCCCATACTTGCTGCTGGGCATCGTTGGGGTAGGCCCCCAACAAATATACAGGCGGACACTTTGACCATGGCGCAGCGGGATCCATGTCTTCCTTGATATCTTCTTTGCTTCTTCATTAACCTGGATTGAATCAAT
The DNA here is from genome assembly GCA_011799875.1 of Thinopyrum elongatum. Lineage (NCBI taxonomy): Eukaryota > Viridiplantae > Streptophyta > Magnoliopsida > Poales > Poaceae > Thinopyrum > Thinopyrum elongatum. The sequence continues at coordinate 236,089,845 of CM022297.1, forward strand.
TCCTGGCTTCCCCGCGAGTCGTGCGATGTCAAACACCATGGAGTTACCCACGTACAAGGGCAGGGGGTGCCCACGTCCAGGGGCAGTTAATTAAAGTGCCCGATCACGACCCCGGGGAAGAGGTAACTGCCATTTTACTCACCCCACTACGCCCGCTATTTCCACCACGTACGCTGCATGCATTGTGCAGGGTAGGTAACGGATGCGTAGGGCGCGGGAATGAGTGCCATGGCAGAAAGCTAGACGCCCTGGATTGGCGCAGGAGGGCGGTCGGCGAATCTAGACGCTGTCAGCAGCGCAAATGAACCAGATAGGTGAAGCGGGGCAGTTGCTTCCTGCGTGGTGAGGTGCCAGCCCCCGGTCACGCCCCGCTATAAAAGGAGGCGCAGAGGCGACATGAAGGGCTCACCCACGCATTTCCTTCTCCTTCATCTTGTGTTCTCCTTCCACCAATGGTGAGGGGAAGTGGGTGAGGTCGAGCTCCAGCACCAGCGACGAGGGCTTCCACTCGGCACCGTATCCCTGCCCCCGCTGGGGATGCAGGGGCAGGGTCCAGCGAGCAAGGTGGAGCTGCGGGACGTGGTCGTGGCTGGCGCGGTGCTCGGGGTCGAGGAGGACGCGGCGGTAGCGCGGCAACTCCTCCTTCTCCAGTCGCTTCGGCTTCATTGGAGGGCCATGTCAGAGACACGGCGTTGGAATTCATGGTCAGGATGTGTGAGCCCCAGCGCAGCCGCCTTTGGCTTCCTACACCTTTTGCAAGGGTAATGGAGGTTGAACAGCCACACGGGTTGAAGTTGCACATGAGGGGTTGCGGTAACGGCAACATGCGGGTGGACGTAGAGTTCCCCGCACCTCATGTCATGTTCCTTCATCATGGCTGGAAAAACTTTGCTCGTGCCCATAGCTTGGCGGAGGGGCACATTCTCCATTTTAAGCTAATGGAGGCCGATCTGCTCTCCATCAAGGTCTTCGGGTGCTTGGGTGCTCGTTTAGGGTGCTATGTGGAGAGCTCGACTGAAGACAAAAGTTCCTCCTCGAGCGATAGCGACGAGGAGGACACCGGTGGGGAGGACGACGACAGCGAGCCCCCGGTCGTCAAGCATGAAGGCGATGATATGGACTCCAGCTAAGCGCCGGTCGCACCGTCACCGTCAGCCAGGCACCGGCAGCACCATCATCTGCACCTGGTCTTCTCCCCGGCAGAGCGATTTGCCAGGGGTGCCAGACGTGGATGCCTTCGCCTCCTCCAGCTGGACCTCGGCAGGCTTCCCCGTGGACTCCGGCTTCGTCTTCCCTGCCGGTGTTCCTCCTGTCGCATTCCTCTTGCCCTGGCGGTGGTGACCAGGGCATCGCCTAGTCGCTCCCTCCGTCCGTCGTCTTCGTCCCCTCCTGCCAGGGCGCCGCTCTCCCGATCTTGTCAGGCTACGTCCCGCAGGCCCTGACGGGGTCAGGCTGGGCTTCTGCCCAGGCGCTCCTTTTGCCCTCTTCACCTCCCACTGTAGTTCCTAGGAGGAGAGGGACAAGAAAGGCATTACGGGGCACTTATCCTTTTTCAATTTAAAAGATGTAGGTATCTGCCAAACTTTAGCTTGAATTATGTAATCTCCCATCCATGCTTGTATCTTGTATGATCTGTACTTATTTTGTATGAATGGAAAAGATGTTTGCCGAGCGCTTGTGTATGTGTTTTTCAACACGCCAAGGAAAAAGTCCCTTAGTACTTTCTAGTAAACAAAAGCTCTCTCAGCAAGACATCCCATCAGCCCCTCCACCATAGCTTCTACTGGACCTCGTTGCCGGGCCTGGAGCGAGGATAGGGCACAGCCTTCCCCCCCCCCCCCCCGCCAGCTCCCCGCAAATGTTACTACGACCATCTTGAAGAAAATGGGAGCACATATGATAAGAGTGGCGAAGGTTTTCCATTCACATAAGTTTTTCATACTTTGGACAAAACATGGAAGGCAAGGTAAAACTTATCTGTACTGGTTGTCCTTCTTATTTCTTTGACAAGAAGGAATTGCCGGGGACCGATATGCTAGGCCACTCTCACTCCTTCCCTTCGAGAAGTTCATTCGCGGTAGGGGTCCTGTCAACAGCATAGGGGAGAAAACAACAGCATATGATCCTCCTTAAACGGATTGGTTATCATGGTGAAATCATATCTAAGGAAACATGCATGCAAGTCTAGGTGCCAGTGCTTCATTTTATTATCTTTGCATAGGGTCTGCGCCTGGCTTTGTACAAAGGGTTACATGCCCAGCGGCAAGGCTTGTACAAAAGGTGGTTGCCGGGGGATGAGCCCGGCAACCATGCCTTATGGGTAGAATTTACGAAGATGCTCAATATTCCATGAGTTTTGCATTTTGATGCCATCTTCGGTCTCCAGACGGACTGCGCTAGGTCTGGTGACTTGTACTACCCGATAAGGGCCTTCCCACTTCGGCGTCAACTTGTTGGAACCCTTGGCGAACTGAACGCGCCTAAGGACAAGGTCACCTTTCTCAAGGCTCCGGGCATGCACCTTGCGGCTATGATAGCGGCGCAGGGCTTGCTGGTAGCGTGCAGCACGCACAGCGGCCCGGAGACGATCTTCCTCGAGGAGCACAGCATCGTCATGTCGTAGTTGCTCTTGCTCTACTTCATCGTAGGCAAGTACTCGAGGTGATCCTTATATGAGTTCCGTGGGGAGCACCGCTTCCACCCCATACACAAAGGAGAAGGGAGTCTGGCCGGTAGCTCGATTCAATGTCGTCCTGAGGGACCAAAGAACCACCGGCAGCTCATCAATCCAGCGCTTGCCGCATTTTTGCAACTTGTCAAAAGTTCTTGTCTTGAGCCTGCGCAGCACTTCAGCATTCATCCTCTCAGCTTGCCCATTGCTCCGTGGATGAACGACAGACGCAAAGGAGACCTTGCTTCCAAGGCCTTGGATGTACTACATAAAGGTGCGGCTCGTGAACTGGGTGCCGTTGTCGGTGATCACTCTGTTGGGTACTCCAAAATGGCACACCAATCCTTTCAAAAATTTGATAGCCGATTGCGCGGTCACCTTCCTCACCGGCTCCACCTCAGGCCACTTTGTAAACTTGTCGATTGCCACATACAAGAATTCAAAGCCCCCGGCAGCACGAGGGAAGGGGCCCAAGATATCGATCCCCCAGACCGAGAATGGCCAGGATAAAGGGATCGTTTGGAGAGCTTGAGCTGGTTGATGAATGCATTTGGAATGGAACTGACAAGCTTCACACTTGGCAACCAACTCAGTTGCATCATGGAGTGTTGTGGGCCAATAGAAACCCTCCCGGAATGCTTTTCCAACCAGGGCGCTTGATCCAATGTGCGAACCACACACACCCCTGTGTATCTCTGCTAACAGCTTTAGCCCATCTTCCCGACAAATGCACTTCAATTTCATGCTATTTGGCCTTTTTCTGTATAGTGTGCCATCGACAAACTGATACATACTGGACCGTCGGGCTACTTTTTCAGCTTCTTCTTGCTCTTGGGAAGTTCCCCTGTTTGAAGGAAATGGGCTATGTGTTGCACCCAAGTTGGAGCCTGTGGCTCGACAACAAGGACTAAAGGCACTTCCTCGTTCGCGGGAGCGCTTATCTCAACCGCAAGAACCCGTGGTTCTTCAGGAGGGTGCTGCTCACCAACCGAAGCGAGGTCGCCCCTGGCAGCCTCTCTTCCGGCGGCTTTGGGAAGCTCTGCCGGGAAATGCTCACCGGAGTTCAACTTCCTCCTTTTCTTGGCCAAAGTTGAAGGGGATACTGAGGGCTGTGTAAGGTGGAGGACAAAAGTCCCTGGTTCCACAGGGAGCTTTTGCGCGGCGCACTTTGATAAGTGATCAGCGATGCTATTTTTCACACGCGGTACATGCTCTGCTTGCAACCCATCAAGGCACTCTTCCAGCTTCCTCACCTCCTCCACATATGCCTCCATCAACGGGCTCTGGTAGTCTTTGTTGACTTGCCTCACCACAAGCTGAGAGTCTCCGTGAATAATCAGTTTCTTGATTCCCAACTCCACTGCAATTCTGAGCCCGGCAAGGAGCCCCTCATACTCAGCAGTATTGTTAGTAGCCTTCTCCTGGGGAAAGTGCATTTGAATCACATACTTGAGATGCTCTCCTGTGGGGGCGACAAGAAGCACGCCGGCTCCAGCGCCCTGTAGTGAGAAAGCTCCATCAAAGTACATGATCCCTTCTCGAGGTGCCTCTTTGCCGGGAAGAATTGTCTCTGGAACTTCTTCATCTGGAGTAGGTGTCCATTCTACAATGAACTACGCCAGCGCCCTGCTCTGAATAGTCGAAGTGCTTTCATACTTCAAGCCAAAGCTCGACAGCTCTAGTGCCCACTCGACTATCCTGCCGGTGGCTTCAGGGTTCCTCAATATGCGCTGCAGCAGGAAACGAGTGACATCCATGATCTCGTGGGCTTGGAAGTAGTGGCGCAACTTCCTTGAGGCCATAATGAGGCCAAAGATTAGTTTTTGCACTCCAGAGTACCTCGACCCGGCTCCCTGCAATAAGGGGCTGACAAAGTAAACTGGCCGCTGTACCACCTTCTTCTTTGCCGCGGTCTTGGAGTCGCCCGCGATAGTTTGCCTTGCCTCCCCCTGGTTTGTGTCAAGTCCTGCCGCGGGTGCTTTGGCTCCATTTCCGGAGGGGTTAGAGGCTGTGGCTGCTTCCTCATCCACTTCTCGCTACACCACCAATGCTGCACTAACCACTTGATTCGTTGCATCTAAGTATAGCAACAACGGCTCTTGTGGTTTAGGCGCGACTCAGGTGGGAGCAGAGGAAAGGTAGGTCCTGCAACGTTGCCTCTGCCTCCTGGGTCCACTTCACCGAGCCAACCTTTTTCAAGATTTTGAAAAAAGGTAAGGCGCACTCAGCGGACCTAGAGATGAACCTACTCAGTGCGGCAATGCATCCGGCCAAGCGCCTTACATCCTTGACGGTCTTAGGCGCCTGTATTTGCTCGATCGCCTTGATCTTGTCGGGATTGGCCTCTATTCCCCTCTGGGATACAAAGAAACCCAGGAGCTTACCAGAGGGGACCCCAAACATGCATTTCTCAGGGCTTAGCTTCAAATTGATCTTGCGCAAATTTATAAAGGTCTCTTCCAAGTCTTGAATGAGTGTTGATCTACCCTTGGTTTTGACCACTATATCATCCATGTAGGCTTCTACATTTCTGTGGAGCTCAGGCTCAAAACCAATCTGCACAGCTCTCGCAAAAGTGGATCCAGTGCTCTTTAACCCGAAAGGCATATGCACAAAGAAGTATGTGCCACATGGAGTTATGAACGCGGTTTTCTCTTCATCTTCCTTGGCCATAAATATCTAATGGTATCCGGAGTACGCATCCAAGAAGGAAAGCAAGTCACATCCGAAAGTGGAACCAACAATCTGATCAATGCGCGGCAAGGGGAAAGGGTCCTTTGAACATGCTTTGTTTAAGTTAGTGAAATCAATGCAGAGCCTCCATTTCCCGTTCGCCTTGCGCACCACCACCAGATTTGCTAACCAAGTTGGATGCAGCACCCCTCTAATCAAACCAGCTGCTTCAAGTTTCTTGATCTTCTCGGCAATGAACTGCTGCCGCTCCAAAGCTTGCTTTCTGACCTTCTGCTTGACGGGCCGAGCGTGAGGGCAGACAACAAGGTGGTGCTCGATTACCTCCCTGGGAACACTAGGGATGTCAGACGGTTGCCAAGCAAACATGTCAGCATTCGCCCGTAGGAAGGCAACAAGCGCGCTTTCCTATTTATCATCAAGGGTGGCGCTGATGGTAAATGTACCGTCAACGCCATCCTGCCTCGCTGGACCTTTTTCACAGAAGGTGAAGCAACCTTGGGTCTCTTGCTAGTGGAACTCTCCGGCAGGTCGTCAACAGGCGCAGTGCACTCCGCAGAGGTGCGCTTCCTGGAGTCCTTGCCGGCATCTCTGCTAGCCTTCTTGCCCTTCTTAGTTTCCTTGGCGGGAGCTGAGGCCTCTTTCGCCTCAGCTGCTACCGCATCCCGGTACATCTGGTCTACACATACGATTGCATCATTCTTATCCGATGGGATGGAAATGACACCCATCGGCCCTGGCATCTTCAAGGTGTTGTAGGCATAATGGGATGCTGCCATGAATTTTGCCAAAGCAGGGCGACCAAGAATTCCATTGTAAGGCAAAGGAAGTTCAACAATGTCAAACACCACTTTCTCTATCCGGTAGTTCAACTCCCCGCAAAATGTCATAGGCAATGTCACCTTTTCCTTAGGCCGGCTCCTGCCGGGGTTGATTCCCTGGAACGTACCCGTAGCTTTGAGCTCTTCATCAGGAATCTGTAGCTTCCCAACCACTTTAGAAGAGATCAAGTTCAACCCAGCCCCACCGTCAACTAACATCTTTGTCACCTTGAGGTTGCGGATTGTTGGGGAAACCAACAATGGCAAATACCCAACTGCAGTAGTACGATCAGGGTGATCCTCTGCATCAAAGACGATAGGTGTGTGGGATCATTTGAGTGGCCTTTGGGAGTCTGCCACTGGCTCCATGGCATTGACCTCACGCACCCACTGCTTGAGCTGGCAGTGAGAGGAGTGCATGGATGCACCCCCATCAATACACATGGCTTCAGTGGCCTTCTGGAATTCTTGCTCGCTGGTCTCTTCCTCATCCTCTTCATCACTCTCATCGTCTCCTTCTTTCTTTTCACGGCCTCTAGCAGGTTTTTCCTGTTGCCATGGGGCCTTGCCACTGCGGCCTCCTCTACCACCATGGCCCTTTTCGCCAGCACCTTCTTGGCCTTTCTCTCTGTCACGCTTCTCGTATTCAGCTTTTTGCTTCTCAACAAGCTGCTCAACCTTGTGGCACTCTTGGAGATCATGATCTTTGGTGCGGTGAATTTTGCAATATGGCCTGTCGGACTTCCCAGCTTTCTCCACTGCCACGGCCTCCCGGCAGTCAGCGCACGTGGCAGCTCCCTTGCTGGGGGCCTTGGTTTTGGCCTTCTTACCGGCACTGAGATCACCAGAGCTCTCAACAGCCAAAACTGCTTTCTTTTTGCGCTTCCGATTGCGCCTCCGGTTTCTCCTCCTTGGGTTGGCGGCATCGTCATCATCTTCTGAATCAATCTCGACACCAGCCTCCTCTCCAGGGACTCATCTTCCCTCCTCTGCCCGAGCACAATTGTTTGCCAAGGTGTACAGCTCGTTGACGGTCTTGGGTAGCCGGACATTCATTTTGCTCCGCATTCTTCTGTTGCGCATGTTTGAATGAAACGCGGCAATCACCGCTGTTGGGTGTATCTCTGGAATGTTGCGGTGCACTCGACTGAACCTCTGTATATACTTTCGCAAGCCCTCCCATTCCTTCTGCAGGAGGACTTGTAAGTCACTGGGCTATCCAGGCTCTTAGTGGCCACCTATGAAGGCGCCAACAAACTCATGGCACAGGTCAGCCCATGACGAAATGGATTTTTCTGGCAGGTGCATCAGCCATGACCTCACATTCGGCTTGAGCGCCAAAGGGAAGTAGTTGGCGAGCACTTTCTCATCTCTTCCCCCGGCGGCTTGAACGGCAATCGTGTAGATGCCCAAAAACTCTGCCAGGTTTAGCTTGCCATCATATTTTTTCGGCAAATCAGGTTTGAAGACTCGAGCAGATGGCCGATGGACCTGCCGCAGCTCGCGAGTGAAGGCAGGGCATCCGACCTCGTAAGGCAAGTACCCACCCACACTGGGCGCGGGTTCATCAGCGTCTGGGCCATTGCGCCTGTTAGATTGGCGGCGCGCCTCCCGATGATGCTCTATGGTGATGCGCGCGTCTTCCTTCCGCCGATCTTCCAGAACCCGCCACTGATCTTGGCGAGTTTGTGGGCCGGACGAAGCCATCGATGTCTCGTCGGGCTCGTCGACACGCTGAGTTTGCTGGGGCTTCCCCTGGGCCTGTCGTCATGGAGGGGATCGCACCGTTGGTGTAGCTCCCTCGACACGGTCGTCAGCCCGGGCTGCCGTCGTTGTTCGCAGGCATCGCGATGGCTCTGCCTGCTGTGATTTACCAGCTTCGGCAAAGCCAATCAAACTCTGGATGGTGGCTCTCCACTCATCCATCTGATCAGCCACCGGTGGGAACCTCAGCAGGAGTTGGGCTCGCGCCATGGCTTCCGCAGCTGTGCTGGGCATGGTTGATGAGGCAGGCCATGATGTCGCTCGACTCCTGGCCGAACCAACAGGAGCGTCGTCGTGTTCTTGTCGCCGTGAACCGATCGCCAAGGCGGTCTGGCGATGAGAGGGTCGTGCTTGGGGGTCGACAGCCCCGATTTGCGCCCCGTCTTGCCTGTCGGGGCAAGGGGTGCGCGTACCAGCCACGCCGGTGGTGAGCGCAACTGGAGGATCGCGGCTTACACCGGAGCGGGCGTCGCTATTGCGGCTGTGCCCGCTGGTGCGATGGGGAGGTAGAGACTGAGCGTTCCCTTCACCAGCAGATTCTGAGGCAAGCCCATCAGGATGCTGCTGATGCTGCCCAGCCCCGGTGTTTCCAGCTCCAGCTTCGGCCATGGGGGACGTAACGATGGCGCCGCCTGTGCCGGTCGCGTCACCCGCAGCACCCACCTCGCCCAATACTGCCGCCGCGCCAGTGGCATCCGCAACTGTGTGAGAGGGGGCCTTCGAAGTGGAAGGGTGCGTGGTTGCGCCGGGTTTCTTCTTGGGCGCCATGAACGGAGAAGGTGATGATGAAGATTGACGCGCTGTCCACAGCTTCGGGTTCGCGCAAAAGATCTCCCCCTCTACCTGGCACACCAAAGATGTCGGGGCAAGGATGCACACGATCACCTATGGGGCCACGGGCCCCTTGTGGTTCGGCAGGGAGGAGATCATGTTGCATAAAGATCGGAAACCATGAGACAACGCGACGACGGTGAGACACTGGTTTTTTTACCCAGGTTCGGACCGCTGTGAAGCATAAAACCCTACTCCTGCTTTTGGTGGATTGGATGGTGGAACACTACAACACACAATGCTCTAGCCCGGTAAGGTGGTCTCGGGGAGAGCAGCTACACGCGTACAAGTGTGAGATGATCCGAATCCTTCTCTAGGTTGCCTTGGACCTCCTTTTATAGCCCAAGGGGTAACCACAATGGCAGAACAGTCATTATCTTATGATTAGATAGCCAACATTGCTATCATACCTAACTCTGGCACTTAGGACAAAATTCCATAAATGCTACCTTAGGTGGCGCGTGGAGATGCATCCCCGGCAAGATTATACCACCGCTTAGCCATCTTCTGCCTATCGTCTTGACACGCCTCTGGACGGGTGTCGAATGGGTGTGATTTGTCTTCCAGCAAGCCACCATGTGCTTAGTGATTGCCACTTAATCGCCTGGGGGGGGGGGGCTTGACACCGCACTGATAAGTGACTTGCGTCATGGTGCGGTGGAGCGGTGGCAACTTGGCGGGGTTCCCTGGTGAAATGAAGCTTGGCGGGGGATCTGGTCTTGGCCTGCCGGGGCAATTTCTGGATTTGTCCTTGGGGCGGTCTTGGCCTGGCCTGGCTCTCCTGCCCGGCAAGGGAGCCCCTCCCAAGGTGGTACCTTGTTATCTTGATCTTCTTAATGCTCTCCTTGATGTCACGAAGAGCGGCTTCTCTGGTTCAGTTTTGCTTGGTCTTGTGTGATCGTTGGCATGCCTGTGTATGAGTCCGGTCAACGAACGCAAGTGTTCGTTGCGCCGACATAGAGCTGGTGCTATGTCAACTGGCATCATCATACTGTTTGCTGCAGTTGGGGTCTGTTGAGTTGGGGCATCAAAGATGGCCAGTGTAGTAGGGCTAGAGTCTGCTAGAGTTGGGGCCGTGTTTTGTGGGTCTGGTGATATTGCCACTACACCTAATGGGCTATTTGATTTATTAGGTGTCACTACCTTTTCCAAATACTTTGTTCGTGCTCCTTCACGATCAGCAATCGCCCTCTTCCTTTTGAACATCTGATACACAAGAACAACATTTGAATGGATAAATATGGTATGATGACAAATGGAATATGTACTGAAAATGGATAGGCAGGGCGTATTCACATAGACGATATGTAAACTAAGCAAATGGCAGTGCAACAAAGTAGAAGCAATGCAAAGCATCATTTGCAAGATATGAGCGACCAATATAACCTTGCAAAGTTAGAGCAAGTACCTTGATGGTGAATAAGATAGGGCATCTACCTCTGACTCCTCCACTAGGGAGCTACATTGACTTAGGTCTCCCTCTAGCTCAGAATCATTGTTAGGATCATATTCTGAACACGAATCTGTAGGTGGAGAGCGTTTGCATTGCATTGCATCCAGACTGGATCTCAGTCCCTTAATGCTAAGTTTGACAGCCATGGCATTGTTCTGCTTTATTCTCTTCATGCGCGCAAGCTCATAATCATTATGATGCTGTTCAGTATCTGAGATTCATGAAAACATAAAAAGTAGTCAGATTATCTATGGAATGCATTGCAGATTCTACTCAAATAGTGTCTCCCTACAAACCCCTACGATTTGGATTCAGATCGTATGCATATTAGATATGTCACTACAAAAAAAACACTTCTGTGATGATATTTATTTGTCACAGTAGGTCACGTTTTCTGTCATGCATGTACATCCATGATGATTTTATGACAGAATCAAGATAGTCATACATGTGATGTCGTAGAAGTGTTCCATGACAATACTGAAATTATCATCACGGAAGTGTCCACTTCCATGACGATAAATACCGCATCATGGAAGTGTTTTCGTCAAGGGTAACCGACACGTGGCTTCTACCGTAACAGGTCGCCGTTAAGCTATCGGGTTCCGGTTTGGATCCGATAACCCGTTAACAGCCCGGACCAATGGGGATTTTCCACGTGTAAAATTCTCATTCGCCAGTGGATCCACGTGTCAGCTCATCGTTGGGACAGATGTCATCCATACAATGGACGGAAGACGCCTATGATATGTCTACACGTGGCACAGCCCAACAGTGGTCCATTTAAGGTAAAAAGGCTGGCCCAGCTAAAGGCCCACCATATTTTTTCAGACACCAGTGGGCCAGCCCGTTAACAGCCTGCCATGTTTTGGGTCAAATTAAGGCCCATATCAGATCTGGCCCGTTCATAGCCTGTCGTGTTTTGGGCTAAATTACGGCCCATATCAGATCAGGCCCGTTAACAGGCCACTGTTCTTTTGGGCCCATTCTAAGAGCCGGGTTTGTATTTCAGCCTCTTAAATGCCCGTTTACCAGTTTAGCCCGATGATTATTTCGGCCTGTTTGCGGCCCTTGGTGCATCTGGGCCGTTGTCGGCCCGGTTTCAGTTTAGCCCATTTAACGGCCCGTGCTTAAACTGGGCTATTTCTTGTCCGAAGTGACTTCAGGCCTCTTAACGGCCCGTAGTCTTCGTGGATAAATTTTAGCCCAACGTGCCTATCGGCCTATTAATGGCCCGTGTAACAGTTGGGCCTAATTACAGCCTGCATTGAATCCATCCTGCTTACAGCCCATCTGTTAATGGCCCATGACACAGTTGGGCCTACGGCCCGTGTTGATACCAGCCTGCTTAAAGCCAATAATTTTATTGGGCCAAACAGGGCCCGAGATACATTTTGGCCTGTTATGGCTCGTTTGCTATTTGGGCCAAACATGGGCCTGAGACAGTTTCGGCCTGTGTTGGCCTATGAATTTTTCGGCTCAACGCTAGCCCAATCTAGTTTTTAGCCTGTTAAAAGCCCATGGTATTCTCTGGCCCAGCTGGCCAGAACTTTACTCGGCCTGTTAAAGGCGGAAAACTACTATACGTTTAGACCTGCTAATGGCCCAAGATGATTATAGGCCCACGTTTCGGCCCATATATAGCGAGTTACGGGCCGGCCTGAAGACCGACAACATTGAGATCCATTGAAGCTTTCGGCCTAAATTACAGCATACCGACTAAGAATAAACCTAGACTATACAATAAAGAAATTACGGCATATTACATCCACTGGGCATCAAAGTTCGCTACCGGTGATAATAAAGCGCAACGAGACCGCGGATTACATATACTGGGCATCAAAGGTCGCCACCAGTGCATATAAACGCACCAACAAACGAATATACAATACTGAGAGCACTTCAGAAGGCATTAGGCTTGCCCTGGAGGTGCACCACAAGCAGCAGAACAAGCTGATGAGACCTCAGTTGTGTCAACGATAGATGCTCTAACCCTAGCTGCGTAGCAAGAAAGCGCGTATGGTTGTCCTCTGATGTCTTCTTTACATCATTGACATCAAGTCGGAGCTGAGTTGAAGCAAGCGTTTCCGCTTTAAGTTGAGACTAAAGAAGTCGAACTGATTGAGGCAGCAACTGGACAGAGGTTGTCTCACAGCTGCTGGTGAGTAGCTTCAACTCACTATCTTCATCAAGACATGACCTTGGGGTCATCTCGCTTTCTTCAAGATGGGTTGGCTCACTATCTTCCCTAAAGTTCTGCCTGGCATAAAAGATATGACTCTGAAAGAGAAACAAGGACACACGTAACAGGTTTCACAAATATATAAGCAACGACAGTCAGGGTGCTGACAATTCCGTCCCATTTTATATTGGCAAATAAGAAAATAAATGGATCTATTCTACATAAGGAACATGTTTTTACAACTATAATTTAAAACTGGCAGTTGTTCCAAACATCCAATCAGATGTAAACACCAAAGTAAACAGCAGTGGTGGAAATGATGCCTATCCAAATCTATACTAGAACAAAGTTTGAAGGCTTGAGAAGGATGAACTTACATTACATGTTAACACGGGCTGGACAACGCCCTTCTCCATGTCGATGGAAGGATAATTCAAGAAATTCCCTAAAGAAACTTCTTTATAAGCGTTGCCTTTATTCTACATTTTGTAAAGAGTAAATATAGAGCAAATAATATTGGAAGAAACAAAGGATAATGAAGCTCAGGTGCAGAGTGATGATACATAATCAAATAGCTATTAATTAAGTACAGCGTTACAAGGCAAAAGGTACTGACAAGAGGAATGAAGACATCAACGTGTGCAGTGGCATTGGCTTTATTCAACATTTTGGTAAGAGTAAATGTAGATCTGATAATTTGGAGAAAGTGGAGGGCAGGGCAGATAAGATGCAGAGTAATGCTAGACAATCAACTATCTCGCAATGCAAGTACATTAATACTACCACGGTCCGTTATTACTTGTCGCTCAAATGGATGTATCTAGCACTATTAAGTTCTAAATACATCCAATTGAGCAACAATTAATTCGATATAGAGGGAGTACATGACAATCGGTACTTACATGAGCAATCCAGAACTTCATAACCATTGTGTTAATTCTACATTTATGTAAGAGTAAATATAGATCTTATAATTTCGAGCAAAGGGAGGATAAGGAAGCGAACATTTACAGTGATGCTACATAATCAAACAGCAATGAGTGTAAGTATGCTGACAAAGGGCAAGAGGTACTGACAAGAGCAATGCAGTGCCCAGTATTGTTGTGAGATCCTATGATCCTTTGAGAAAGGAGATTCATCTAAAAATAGTTTTCATACAAGAAAGAAGGTAAGGCACATGCAGCAATGTAGGAGTTCAAATTTTGAATTGATATCATAGACAGTACCTGACGCCGGGCTCTCTTCAGTTCTAATAGGGCTTTGGCTAGTGGAGTAGGGGTAAAGTGTGGTACAGTTGGGCCTGTGTTTTCTGTGGCTGCTAATCTATCTGATTTAACAGGTATCACTGCCTTTTCCAAATACTTAGTTTGTACTCCTTGAGGATCTACACTCACCCTCTTCCTTTTGGACATCTATTACGAAAGAACAACATTTGACTGGAAAAACATAGTATGATGACACATGGAATAGGTACAGAAAATGGATAGGTATGGCATATACTCAGATATGATGCTTAAAACTAAGCAGATGGTGGTGTAACAAAGTAGAAGTAATGCAAGAGGTCATATGCAAGATATGTGCGACCAATACAACCTTGCCAAGTTAGAGCAAGCACCTTGATGGGTGAATAAGATAGGCCATCCTCCACCATGCGAAGTTTGTTAGCCAGTGGATTGTTCCGCAATATTCCTCTCGTGCACCCATTCTCATATTCATTTTGATCATGTTCAATACCTGACATGCATGAAAACATAAAAATAAGTGAGATTATCTTTGTAATGCAGAAGTGATTCTAATCCAATACTGCCTCCGTGTTAACCCGTATGTGCTATCTCTGCAATTCTTTTGAGAGATGCCATGCGTGCTGTAATTTGGTGTGTGCATTAATATAATGTGGCCTACTACTCAAAATATGAGAGCTCCAGAACTAATGATACTTCACAGATGACAGCTTCAACATATAGTAAAGAAGAACAACTCGACCTGACCTGACAGATTCAAAATATATTAAGGAAGAACAACTCGGCCTGACCTGTCGACCGCAAATGTCTCTACTACTCTTCCCAACAAGGAACATACTGTACTTATTAAAGAAGAAGAGAAGAGGATCATGTTAAAGAAGAGCAGAAGAGCAAGCAGATTGAAGATACTACAAGTCTTTCTATACAATGTCGGTTGCCCACCCATGATGAACCAGAGCACACAGAGAAATACTATTCCTTTCGGTCTCTCCATATGTGGCTCACATGCATTTCGAAACTAAAGTAGGAACATTTAGCTGACCAATTAAACCTGTCTTAGTTTTACTAATATCAACATCATATCAGATTCGAATTTGTACAACTAAGCTTGTTTAGCTTGATGGGTGGAGCAGTGCTATTATGACACGAATCATGTAGACTGATCGTGGTCATCATAAAATGGGGAAACCGTAAGCATGATGAGTATAGTGTTAACCGTGGCAGTGGTATGGCAGATCTGAAGCTGCAAACCACACAAAGGGTACTTAGCAACCAATGTTTGCTTTGAAATAACAACTAAGATTTGGTATGGACAAGAAAGTACAGTCAACAAGTGACTAAGAAATGCAATTCCTGCTGTCTCTCTATATGTCGCAACATGCATTTGGAAACTTAATTGGGACCTTTAGCTAACCAATTAAATGTGCATGTTAACTAATATTAGTATCATATCACAATCATATTTGAACAACTAAGCTTTGGAATTATGAGTGATGTGTTGTTTAGCTTGAAGGGTGGAGTACTGCTAGTACGACATAAAGCACCTACGCAGATCATAGTAGTGTAGATAAAAGGGGAAAACCCTAAGCATCACGAGTAAAATCGGGAAAGTGGAACTAGCTGGAACATATGGGCTTGTATTGCCGATACGGCTAGAAAGGGTTCGGAAAGGCTTCGGCCCCAAAAGGGGCGGCTCTATTCAACTGAAGGCACAATACTGTTACTATCAGTCTAGACTCTCAAAGGCAACATAGCTCCCAGCATTTCCCAGATATTATGGTAGACCATCTAGAATAGTTGAAAGCATCCATCTGAAGCGACCCAACAGACCTGTCGACTGCAAATGTCCCTGCTCCACTTCCCGACAAGGAACATACTGTACTACTCCCTTCGTTCCTAAATATAAGTCTCTTAGAGATTCAAATGCGGACTAAATATAGAGAAAAATGAGTGAATGTACACTCTAAAATATGTCTATATACATCCGTATGTAGTTTTTATTGGAATATCTAAAAAGACTTATGTTTTACCGAAAAAGGCTTTCGCCCCGCTTTATAAATAAACCAACGATGAACAACACCCGATACAAACACACGCCACCAACACACGCATGCACCCAAGGCAGTTTAGGAACGGAGAAAGTAATATACATATTAAGAAGAACAGAAGAAGAACATGATAACAAAGAGCAAGCAGATTTTAGATAGTACAATGTGTGTTGCCCACCCATGATGAACTAGAGCGCACAGAGAAATACTATTCCTTTCGGTCTCTCCATATGTGGCTCACATGCATTTCAAAACTAAAGTAGGAACATTTAGCTGACCAATTAAACTTGTCTCGGTTTTACTAATATCAGCATCATATCAGATTCGAATTTGTACAACTAAGCTTGTTTAGCTTGATGCATGGAGCAGTGCTATTACGACACGAATCACGTAGGCTGATCGTTGTCATTGATACGTCTCCAACGTATCTATAATTTTTTATTGTTCCATGCTGTTATATTATCATTCTTGGATGTTTTACAATCATTTTATAGCAACTTTATATTATTTTTTGGGACTAACCTATTGACATAGTGCCCAGTGCCAGTTGTTGTTTTTTGCTTGTTTTTTACATCGCAGAAAATCAATACCAAACGGAGTCCAAACGCAGCAAAACTTTTTGGAGAATTTTTCTGGACCAGAAGGAACAACATGATCCAAAGAAGTACCAGAGCGGTGCCCCTATGGGGGCACAACCCACCTGGGCGTGCCTGGGGGCCCAGGCGCGCCCTGGTGGGTTGTGCCCACCTCGGTGGCCTCCCGCACCGCCTCTTCGCCCTATAAATACCCAAATATTCCAAAAACCCTAGGGGAGTCGACAAAACACAATTCCAGCCGCCGCAAGTTCCAGAACCACGAGATCCAATCTAGACACCATCACGAAGGGGTTCATCATCCTCATTGATGCCTCTCTGATGATGCGTGAGTAGTTCATTGTAGACCTACGGGTCCGTAGGCAGTAGCTAGATGGCTTCCTCTTTCTCTCTTTTGATTCTCAATACAATGGTCTCTTGGAGATCTATTTGATGTAACTCTTTTTACGGTGTGTTTGTTGGGATCCGATGAACTTTGAGTTTATGATCAGATACGTTTTATCCATGAAAGTTATTTGAGTTTTGATCTCTTATATGCATGATTATTTATAGCCTTGTATTTCTTCTTTGAATCTTTGGTTTAGTTAGGCCGACTAGATCAATGTTTCTTGCCATCGGAAGAGGTGCTTTGTGATGGGTTCGGTCGTGCGGTGGTCTTTCCCAGTGACAGAAGGGGCAGCAAGACACGTATTGATCGTTGCCATTAAGGATAACAAGATGGGGTCTATTCCTACATGAATAGATCTTGTCTACATCATGTCATCGTTCTTATTGCATTACTCCGTTTATTCCTCTACATCATGTCATCTTACTTAAGGCGTTACTCCGTTCTTTATGAACTTAATACTCTAGATGCATACTGGATAGCTGTCGATGTGTGGAGTAATAGTAGTAGATGCAGGCAGGAGTCGGTCTACTAATCTTGGATGTGATGCCTATATATTGATCATTGCCTGGATATCGTCATAATTATTTGAGGTTCTATCAATTGCCCAACAGTAATTTGTTTACCCACCGTGTGCTATTTCTTGAGAGAAGCCACTAGTGAAATTTACGGCCCCCGGGTCTATTCTTTATCATATTTGCTTTCCGACCTATTATTTTCCTTTGAGATCTATTTTTATTTGCTTTTATTTTCAGATCTATTATTCCAAAAATCCAAAAATACTTTGCTGCATATTTTATTTGCATCTTTTATCCCGTCACCTTGACAACTTCCTACGCCGTTACCCGTAAGAGGGATTGACAACCCCTCATAAGCGTCGGGTGGCAAGTATTTGTTCTTTGTGTGCAGGTACTGTTTATATATTGTTGCTTGGTTCTCCTACTGGATTGATACCTTGGTTTCATAACTGAGGGAAATACCTACTGTAGCTGTGCTGCATCATCCCTTCATCTTTGGGGAAATACCGACGTAGTTCAAGCGACATCAGTCATCATAAAATGGGGAAACCGTAAGCATGATGAGTATAGTGTTGACCGTGGTAGCGGCATGGCAGATCTGAAGCTGCAAACCACGCAAAGGGTACTTAGCAACCGATGTTTGCTTTTAAATAACAACTAAGATTTGGTATGGACAAGTACAGTCAACAAGTGACAAAGAAATGCAATTCCTACTGTCTCTCTATATGTCGCGACATGCATTTGGAAACTCAAGTGGGACCTTTAGCTAACCAATTAAATGTGTCTGTTAACTAATATCAGTATCATATCACAATCATATTTGAACAACTAACACTACTGCAGGATGATGCTAACGCGACACTACAATCAGAGACCCTTCGATGAAACTGTGTGCGATACATTAATCGCAAACGGTGATGTAAAAAAACCATCAAAAAAGATGCAAAACGTTTGCGATGGCGGATACATCAAACACGGTTCAGATTTTAGTTGCATTTGTGATGCGTGGCATATGGTTCAGTTCAATGAACTATTTGCGATGCGGAAGAAGAACAGAAACGGGCAGCCAAATGAAGGCGTGTGCGATATACGGCATACAGTTCAGTCGGATTAACTGTTTGTGATGAGGCTTAACAACAGAAACGGGCAGCCAGATGAAGGTGTGTGTGATTGAGGGCATACACTTCAGACGGATGAACTATTTGCGATTAGGCAACACAACAGAAACGGTCAGCCAGATCAATGTGTCTGCGATTGGCAGCATACACTTCACACGGATGAACTGTTTGCGATTAGCCACAACAAACAGAAACAGTTAGATAGATCAACGTGTGTGCGCTAGACGAGCACACATTCTAATTAAAAGAAGCATGCACGATGGTAATAACAAGTGCGCACGGTTGTTGGAACAAGACATGTGCTGACATTGCCTATTGCAGTGCATCCTATGTTGCAAACGCCATGTACGCGGCCGAGAAAGCGTGCCCACGTTACGCCGTCCGGGAGTAGTGCCGCACTTAGAAATTATAGAACCGTCAATAAATTTTGAGCCAGCGTCCCTTCACATTCCAAATTACAACCACGCTATATTTAATTGCAAACCTGTTCACACCTATCAAAACCTAAACGGTTTCCCACGTAGGAGCGTATTAGTACTCGGTTATAAATACTACTACTCCAAGATGACTGCACATTCCTCCTCAACTCCTCATCCACAAAAACAAACAAGTCATTCATCGTCGTTCCCTTGCGTTTGCCATGGCCAGTGTGAGTTCTGGGTCGAGAGATTACTACCAGGGAGAGGCGATCATGGAAGCGGAAGCATGAGAGATGTCCCGCCTCGCCGCGAAAGTAGCCGACATGTCCCACCGCGCGGTCATAGCAGCACAGAGGTCCTGCCACGCCGCTGAAGCAGCACAGAGGTCCCGCCGCCGTCGATGCATCAGAGTGGTCCGGCCGCGCCGCGGAAGCAGTAGAGATGTCCCGCCGCGCCGCAAATGCAGCAGTGATGTCCTCTCGCACCCCGGCGGCCTGGGAAAATGTCTCGGGGGCAGGTGAGGACTCTCACAAGCGCATGCGCGCTATGCTCGATGACCTGATGGGTCGGATCTCCGACTGGATGAAGCAGCAGGACGAGATGAATGCCTCGTTTGAAATGCTACCAGCGTCATCCGGGGACTAGGGGAGGACAAGGCGAAGCTCCGCACCGAGCATGACCTGCTAAGGGCGAAGATCGCCAGAACGACGAAGCAGCACGAGGATACCACTGCCTTGTTGCAGACGACCGGCGTCATCGTCAAGAAACTTATGGACGAGAATGCCATGCTCCGCATCGAGCGACAAAGGCTGGTGGAGAAATCTGTGGATGCTCTCAAGCAGCGTCTTGAGGACATGAAAGAGCTCATCGCCGCTCGCCGCGGAGACTAGTTCCCGTGGCCTGTAGCAACGCATCAAGAAAGTAGAGATCAGCGAGCCAGATCATTGTCTTCCTTCTTCTTTTGCCCTTGTGTATTTCGGGTGTTGCCGCATGTGGCTTTTTTAATTACCTTCCTAAATATGTAAGACAATTATTATCCACTGTCGTCGTCCTTATATTCATTAGTCTTGCTATAAGTCGCAGTCGATGCTATATATGTCCGTCGGATCTTACATCATGATCCGTGCAAAACTTTCTTTTCAGATTTTATTTTTTCTCTCTTAAATCCCAGTCGAGTGAGACATAGCCACGCCATGAAATAGGGGCTCGGGCGCCATTAATGGAGACGTTGGGAGGGAGGTGGGCGGCGGATAGAGGTCAAAGGGCTCTCCTCCCGATGAGCATGAGCTGGGGTCTGATCGCATGCCTCCCGTACTCAAATAGCTACCCCACACGGCACCTCCTAGCCAATAAAAATAGGAGACGCGTGGCGGCACGTAAATGGTAAGTAGAACGCCCACGGTTTCAATAATACTTGTGTTTCCGATTTGTAACGTGACAGCACTTGTTCCAAAATGACTTTGTTGATTGTTAATGTGTGCGCCTTTGCAAATCGGACAAATTTTCTACCACAACATGTTGGTGCCATGTCATGACACCATGCCAAGTTTCATGATTTTCAGGCGAGTTTTGGATTTACGGGAATTTTAAAACCAAGTTTCTCGATGTTTCCGGCCGAGCCAAGATGCCCAGATGTTTGAATTCCATTCCCACTTCTTGCATGGGACCTAGAAATTCGCCCAAGTACACATAAATGATTTTTCAACTAACTTTGGCGCACTAGAGCATGCGCTTGTAGTTCAAATTTGAATTATGTGCATTAAATGCCTGGAATTCAATTAATGTATAAATAAGGCCAAACGAACCCGGAATAATTCCAAAATTTAGCACGAAACTCCTATTTGGTCTTAGTTGCCTGTGTAAAAAAATCAAGGCGGGAGAAGGCAGTGTATGTCGTTTCGCACACGGAGGTGACACATTCCCTCTCGGAACCACGGGCCTTCTTGAGAGAAGCTCCGGTTTGCAAGAAGCTTACACCAAAGCTTGTCCAAATTCGGCCAAAAATTTTACCACATCATGTTGGTGCCATGTCATGACACCATGCCAAGTTTCATGATTTTCATGCGTGTTTTTGATTTACAGGAATTTAAAAACCAAGTTTCTCAATATTTCCGGCCGAGCCACGACGCCCAGATGTTTGAATTTCATTCCCATTTCTTGCATGGGACCTAGAAATTCACCCAAGGACACACATGTGATTTTTCAACCAACTTTGGTGCACTGGAGCATGTGCTCGTAGTTCAAATTTGAATTATGCACATTGAATGCCCAGAAACTCAATTAATGTATAAAAAAGGCCAAACGAACCCGGAATAATTCCAAATTTTAACACGGCACTCATATGGTTCAATGTTGCCTCTGTAAAATATCAAGGGGGGGCAGCGTATATCGTTTCGCACACAAAGGTGACATGTTCTCCCTCGGGAACCACAAGTCTTCTTGAGAGAAGCTCCAGTTTGCAAGAAGCTTATACCAAAACTTGTCCAAATTCGGCCAATTTTTTTACCACAGCATGTTGGTACCATGAAATGACACCATGCCAAGTTTCATGATTTTCAGGCAAGTTTTGAATTTACAGGAATTTAAAAAACCAAGTTTCTCAATGTTATCGGCCGAGCCACGGCACCTAGATATTTGAATTTCATTCCCATTTCTTGCATGGGACCTAGAAATTCAGCCAAGGACACACATGTGATTTTTCAACCAACCTTGGTGCACTGGAGCATGTGCTTGTAGTTCAAATTTGAATTATTCACATTAAATGCCTAGAAACTCAATTAATGCATAAAAAGGGCCAAACGAACCTCGAATAATTCCAAATTTAAACACGACACTCATATAGTTCTATGTTTTCTTTGTAAAAAAATCAAGAGGGGGGGCAGCGTATGTCATTCCGCACACAAAGGTGACACGTTCCCTCTTGAAACCACACGCCTTCTTCAGAGAAGCTACAATTTGCAAGAAGCTTATGCCAAAACTTGTCCCAATTCGGCCAATTTTTTTACCACAGCATGCTGGTGCCATGAATTGACACCATGCCAAGTTTCATGATTTTCAGGCGAGTTTGGGATTTACAGGAATTTAAAAACCAAGTTTCTCAATGTTTCTGGCCGAGCCATGACACCCAGATGTTTGAATTTCATTCCCATTCTTGCATGGGACCTATAAATTCACCCAAAGACACACATGTGATTTTTCAACAAACTTTGGTGCACTGGAGCATATGCTTGTAGTTTAAATTTGAATTATACACATTAAATGCCTAGAAACTTAATTAATGCATAAAAATGCCAAACGAACCCGGAATAATTCCAAATTTTAACACGACACTCATGTAGTTGCATGTTCACTGTAGATAAATGTGCTAGCAATTCAAACACCATCCTTTCCCTCCATAACACCATTTTGTCTTTCAAAACATAATTAAAAAATCAGGTATACCACAAACAGTTTACTAGCAAGAATCGTGTGGGATGCGATATAAAATATCTTGGCGCACCGTCTTGTCTGGCTTACGCAGGAAGCTTCGTCGTCTACAGTCCACTGCCCGCGCTTGAACCACACTTGGGCATCAGTTTCTCGCAGCACCGAGCAAAATTTTTCTGCCGCCGTGGAAATATCTATCTCCCCACCCCCTCCCTCCCACCAAAAGCCATATTTCCACTGTTCCTCCTTGCTTTCCAAGTTCAAAACTTCACTGCTGCTTACTGGCAGCTCAGCCTCCTCGCCGGTGACCCTTCTTCTTGCAGCACCGCCTCCTCGCAGGCGACCCTTCTTCTTGCAGTGCCGCCTCCTCGCCGCCGACCCTTCTTCTTGCTGCGCGGCCTCCTCGCCGGCGACCCTTCTTCTTGCTGCGCGGCCTCATTGATATGGTCAGGTAATCCACACCCCACCCACACCATCCTCCTCCTTCCCCGTCCCACATGCCCCGACCGATGGCGCGACAACTTCTGCCAAAATGACTGGCGCCGTCCTCCAATTAAGCGCCGCCCACAGCCATTTTGCACACAGTAAAATGTGGAGCTCAGTAGCATCTGGCAGCGGAGAAGCAAATCGCGACCGCACGCGCAGACGAGGTCAATATGGCTACCATGCGTGCCGACCGCCAGATCTTGGAGGAGCACCTCGTCTTCAAGGCCACCGTTGACACCGCCACGTGGTTGTCTACTTTAAAATACAGTTCGTGTTGTTTTCTCGAGGCCACCGCCAGTGCCTTCTAGTGATTTGTCCTCTGTAATGTTAATATGCAATCTGATATTCTGAAATGTAATGTTCAGTTAACAGTTTGATCCAACAATTGCTACATTTCGTAGTACTATTCTCAAGCATTCTTTGTTTCGTTAACTGTCTTATCTTCTAGTACATGTTTCTATTCTGCAATGTCGTGCTCAGTTAACTGTTTTGGTTCATTTGGTCTGCTGTCCATTTAACTATTTGGTTCAATTCTGCAATTTGATTTTCATTTGTTGTGGGTACAATTTTGTATTGTAATGCATGTGAGAAATAAATCGAATTTGGCTATACTCAATATATATTCTACTGATAGTATGGCAACTCTCAGTTAACCTGATCAAGATCTTCCTTATATGTGTTGCTGGGAAACAATGGGAGACACTGCGGTTTACCATCGAGGTGTGCTCATGCATGGTCCTTTCGCTAATAGCACATTATTGTGCAGTTGCAGGAATCATTCTAATATTTAGGTTTCTTACAATTTGGTTTTGCACATGTAGGTCCTGCTGTCAGAGGCTTAGACCCACTGTTCGACCCATTTTGCATATGGGGAAATGAGATGTCCATGAATATCAGTCAAGTCAAGAAACTCAGAAAGATTGTTAGGATGAAGAAACTTGCGACGAATAACAGCAAGATCTTTGTTTGCACAATGAAGAAGACATCAGTCAACTATAGGATGGTACTAACTCTTTTACCTTGTTTTTACCCCTTGCGCCATTTCAAAATTCATAACAGCGATTTATGCATATCTTTGTTTTCAGTACTTTTCAAAGCAGTTCACCGATGATTACCTCTCAAACCACCTGCATGGTCAAGAGGCGAGGAAGGTATTCATTCAACACCCACGGTACAATATTGAAGTCTTCCTAAAGAGGACGAAGTTTGGGCGGGCAATTATCCATAGCCACTGGCCTAAAGTTGCAAGGACGTTCAACATCACTGAAGGCTAAATATTCGCCTTCCGCTTCTGCAGTTTCCCAGATGAGATTCATCTGTCTATTTACCATGTATGATGCTACTTTTCCCAAGGTTTTCGATGTTGCATGTGAAACTTGGTGCTGTTGTGTAATGGCGTAGCTAGCTAGCTATATCCCTTTTTGGTATAACTGAGTGCTGAAGCTATCTGATGTAATTCGATTATGAAATCCTGGTTGCTGTTATACGGATATGAAATATCTGGTGTGTTTTATAAGAAATGTCAATTTGATTACTACATGGATTATCAATAATAGGCTAATTACCCTGCTTATTGGAGTTTTCTATTGTAGACGGTTACTCAGACAGCACCGTGGGCGTTGAAATCAAACAACCCACATGGTTTCTAGAAAGTAAGCATGTTGGATCAACTAACAATCACACACGGCTTCCGGCAAAGAACTGTTTGCGTTAGGCCACCTTGCACAAACATGTCCACACAAAAAACTATGTGTGATGTACATACGAACGGAAACATTTTTCTGGGATTCACTGTGTGGGATGTACATATGAACGGAAATGATTGGGTTTCGATGCCTCGCCCGATCGCACACGAGCTCATTTTGCCCCCGCCTGTGTGGCCGGAGGGCCTATCCCAGATGGTTTCTGGGTCATGTGGAAGGTCCCCCCCCCCCTATCGCACACACTCAAGAGGCGACGGTTTAAAACTCCGTCACGGAAAGGGGTAAAAACCGTTTGTATAGCACATCTCTGCACCAGTGTAAGCTTTGGAATTATGAGTGCTGTGTTGTTTAGCTTGAAGGGTGGAGTACTGCTAGTACGACAGAAAGCACCTACGCAGATCATAGTAGTGTAGATAAAAGGGGGAAACCCTAAGCATCACGAGTAAAATCAGGAAAGTGGAACTAGCTGGAACATATGGGCTTGTATTGCCGGTATGGCTAGAAAGGGTTCGGAAAGGCTTCAGCCCCAAAAGGGGCAGCTTTATTCAACTGAAGGCACAATACTGTTACTATCAGTCTAGACTCTCAAAGATAGCATAGCTCCCAGCATTTCCCGGATATTATGGCAGACCATCTAGAATAGTTGAAAGCATCCATCTGAATCAACCCAATAGACCTGTCGACTGCAAATGTCCCTGCTCCACTTCCCGACAAGGAACATACTGTACTACTCCCTCCGTTCCTAAATATAAGTCTCTTAGAGATTCGAATGCGGACTACATACGGAGCAAAATGAGTGAATGTACACTCTAAAATATGTCTATATACATCCGTATGTAGTTCTTATTGGAATATCTAAAAACACTTATGTTTTACCGAAAAAGGCTTTTGCCCCGCTTTATAAATAAACCAACGATGAACAACACCCGGTACAAACGCACGCCACCACAACACACGCACGCACCCAAGGTAGTTTAGGAACGGAGGAAGTAATATACTTATTAAGAAGAACAGAAGAGGAACATGATAACAAAGAGCAATCAGATTTTAGATAATACAATGTGTGTTGCCCACCCATGATGAACCTGAGCACACAGAGAAATGCAAATCCCCGATGTCTCTCTATATGTGGTGCACATGCTTTTCAAAGCGAATATAGGAATATTAGCTGACCAATTAAACGTTCTCTATTTTAGTAATATGAGCATCATATCAGATTCGTATTTCAACAACTAAGCTTTGGAATTATGAGTGGCATGTTGTTTCGCTTGATGGGTTGAGGTCTTGAGGAGCAGTGCTAGCACGACATGAAGCACCTACGATGATGGTAGTGAATATAAAGGGGGGAAACCATAAGCTTTATAAGTATAGTGACCGTGCCATGGCGGATCTGAAGGTGCGAACAATACAAAGGCTACTTCGCAACCAATGTTTGCTTTCAACTAGTCACTATGATTTGGTATGGACAAGAAAAGTACAATAAACAGGTTGCGATCTATTTTTCGGGTGAGATCAATTACTTAAGCAGATATGAAAGAGTACCACTCTCTTGCGACGCCATGTAGGCCCCTACTGATACGTTGAGGGTGCTGCGGCTGCGATGGCTGTTGATGGCGCGAAAGAAGACTTGAGACGGCAGACGGCTGGATCGGGGGATTAGTCCTGTTGCCATGGACGTGGCGGCAACAACGGCAAGGTGGACGACGGTGCTGATGAAGCGAGAGGACGCGATGAAAGGATCATGGTCCGGTGCCGTGGATGAGAGACGTCCATCTCTTGCAGTGGACGACGGGGTAGGGGTAGCGGCTCCCGCAAGGTCGAGGATGGGGTGGCAGACGGAGGAGGCTGGCCGGTGTGGGGAGGTTGTTGTGGCACCGATGGTATACGAATGGGGAAATGGAGGGGGAGGGGAAGGTGTAGGAACGAAGTATGTCTACCAGAGGGGTGAATGGGAGTTTTAAAACTTCTTCAGAAATCTCAAAACTCTCGGAACCCAGCAGCGGAACGAATGAAAAACAAAGTACAGCGAGCTAAAACTAAGTACTGAGAGGAAACTAAGTCATGCATCGAGACAAATCACATGAAGGAAAAACACATCAAATGTAAACATGGGTAGCAGAGGTAACCAGTGATGCTCGATGGCGATAGGGTATTTGTTCGACCAGTTCATCCTTCTACACAAGGACTACGTCTGGTTGGAGGGGCTGTGACTTAACACGGAAGATAAACTCTCTTCACCCTATTCTCCTCGACAATTGGTTCGTCAACCAATGCCGATTACTCGTGGTAGATACTTGAAGTCGATCTCTGAACCTTTACAGACTTCTTCTTCGAGAACCACAATCACTCTAGGTCTCTGAAAAAATTGACACCAAACCGTCTAGAGAGTTTGAAATTCTCAAGAGTAATAGGTGGAGCATACTAGACTTAGATTCGAGTGATGCTGAACCACTATCTAATTCTTCAGCTCTAGGGGTTTTCTCTCGGTGGATTTTAAACTCAAATCGCTCAGAGAGGGGGTTGCTCAACAATCTTCTCAGAATCAAACGGAGCAGCCACCGGACAAAGCCGGCGCAGGGTGGCTATTTATAGCCGTAGCCTTCCCGGAAGGGAAATGACCATTTTGGACACGCGGTCCAGCCAATGGCCAACCGACACGTTTTCAATGGTCGTATTTTTGGAGCAACAATAACATTTCTTGAGGAACAAGTAATGCTAACTCCTCGGTTAGAGTCAAATCTCTCGTAGCGAAGAAGATCTCAGTCTCTTGCTGGCAAGTTTTTGCTCGGAACACAAAGAAATTTCTCTCGTAACTTTCATAGGATTTGGGTTTAGCATCAGAGAATCAAAGTTTCAAACGCTACACCCCTCTTAATAGTACGGTGGTCCTATGACTCAATAAAGAGAAGAAGAACAATGAAACAAATGCTACGTCTTCACTCTATCTTCAATCTTCTCGGACGCAGTCATTTTCTTCGGACGGGCACCGAACCAATTGCTTCACTTCAGCAGTTTTTGAGGGGTCACTCTTGTTATCATATTCTTCGGTGATAACCTTCACTGCAGCGCAGGGAGATTATCTTCATCGTTTAACTTAAACTCCTTGTGATCTCAGGGACCTGTTACTATGTGTGCACTAGCAAACACATAAGTCCCATACTGTTTACATCAACAAACTCGAAAAACATAAGGGGGCCTATCATTGCACCAACAATCTCTCCCTTTTTCGACGGTTGTTGACAAAACAGATAATCATCGAAGTGAAGATAAATAAGTGAAATGTAAATCGAATGTGAGTGAATTAGCGTTACTTGGCTCGATGATGAAATATACTCCCCCTAGATGTATGCAGGGTTATAGATATGAGATAAAATTTTCTGCAATTCATTGAAGTATGTGGAGGAAATTTCAATCATTCAAGATAATGATTTGCACTGATAATCCATCGAGATTGTAGTGCAAACATTCATGAATTCTAATAATAATTCCACCTGCAAAACAAATGCTTCGAGAGAAATGGTGCAGCAGGCGAGGTTATTAATATTACAGCATAGAAGTTTTACATCAGAGAACTGATAGTCTTTAAGGCATAAGTTTCAAATCTCTCGCGAAACCATATCCAATAACCACAAAGAACAAATTTATCAAAACTCGATGTAATTCTCCCCCTTTTTGTCAACTAGTGTCAAAAAGGTGAGGAAGAACACGAGTGCAAAAGCAGTGAGCTTGATTCACTCTGTGGCATCGCCAGAAGAACTATCCGAGGAAGTTTCTGGTTCGGAAGTAACTGGAAGATCTTCATCGTCAGTAGCAACAGATTTTTCTTCAAGAATGGCAACATGAGGCTGAGAGGATGAATGCACATCTTGATCAGCCACTTGAGTAACACGAGATAGCACATTTCCTTCGACTGGTTTTTTTGTCGGTGAAGTAGCTTCTGATTCATTGAGAAGTTTTCGCAGCTTAAACCGAAGCAGACCAGTTGTTGGCTCACGAGCTGGCAGAGGTGGGGTAATGCGATCTTGAAAGTCTTCAGTAGAAAAGCCCTTGTCTATATAATCATAAAGTTCTTTGAGATCGGCGTCCAGGAGTTGTTTCTTGGAGAAGAACTTTCGAAGCAATTTCCAGAGGCGCTTCTTATTTTCTGCAGTGATCATGTGCACTACTTTTGTTCGGTTGTTGATGGCATTCAGCTCAGAGCAAGATGTTCTTTCTCTCGGCGGTCGTCAGCCATATGCTGTAACAGTAGCTGTTGTGTGCGCAAACTCACTTCAAGGTGTGAAGGAGGTTGATGAGAGGGTTGTCGATCACGCTTAGGCAGTCGTGGCCCATCGAATGTATTGTGATAATCTAGAGGGCTTGACACAGGTACTTTACCCGAAAAAATATCCTTCATCTCCGTCAAGGAAGCTTTTATGACTGCATTTATCCAAATATTCTGTGCCCATAGCATAATCTATTACTTTCTGAATCCATGGCGCATACAGCTTGAGACATTTTGGATGCTAAGGAGAATCCATTAAGATGCGTAGAAACATGTCCTAGACATCAAAGATATATTGCTTGGAGATTGCATAGATGGCATTTCGAAGAACATCAGATATGACATTGTCAGTATTCATCCCGGCCAGAGGGCAAATGGTGTAGGTGAGCAAATGATATAGAGTTTGATTCTCGAACGTAAAGTGCTCAGGCAAGGGAGGACCATTATAATCTTGAATCTTTTCTTTGTCCATGGTGCAGTGAAAAATATCATCAGAAATGACATCATTGTTGTGAACTCGAATTTCAGTCGTGCCATGCTCGAACCGAGGGAAATAAAAATGGGAGACAAAATTTGTTGAAGTGCATTTTATGCGTTTCCCTTTGGTCATCCATTCCATGATCCACTTGGAGCTTTCAGATTCATAGCCAGAGATGTACAAGGTTGCATAGAATTGAAGTATGATTTCTCTGTTCCGTGGATGCTCGGATGCAAAGACATGAGTGAGGCCAAAATCTTCTATATCTTGCAATATTTGATCAAAGCATCGAATATTCTTCATAGCTGAGAAATTCGGGAACTCATGAGGAAATATCTTTCGGCTATCATAGAGAATCCGAGAATAATAGATAGCTTGTTCCTTCGTCTAGAACCGAGGAGATTCAGAAGTTTGTGGCCCATTATATGGACTTTCCTGAAAGAATGGACGGTGTGTGTTCCGATTAAAAAGCGGTCCTTTGACACCAACACCTATTGAGAACATAGGCAGTTCTTCACGAGGATAAGGATATTTGAGTTCATCTTCAATGGAAATCACTTCATCTCCATAAACTACGGAGTCCGTATGATGAGCAGAAACAGATCTGATTGCAGACGGACCAACATTTGAAAGTCTTTTCGCGGTGTCTATTGAAATTCGCAGTGGAGAGGGAGCAGTTTCTTTAATAAGTGGCACTGAAGTTGAATCAGGCACTGGAGACTGATGGGGTTGTTCTTCAACAGACGACTGTTGTGCAGAGGGAGGAACTGAAACATTTGGTTCATCACGAGTAGGAAAAACTTGCGGCTGGGACTGTGGAATTTCACCTTCTTCTGAGACTTGAGGTTGAGAAGGAATCTTGTCATGAGCAGGGGAGGCCACAGGCACTGATTCAGTTGGCCTTGGTGAAGGAGGAGCATCTGTAACTTGAGCAGTTGGTTGCGAGGGAATAGCTGGCTCAGGAGAGTTTTCTTTCTGAGGCGGTGCTTTAGCATGATCAGGTGACATTTTTGTCGAGGGAGAAGGAGCATTTTTCTTCGCAGTTTTCTTTTTCCTCTTTTGTGTCTGTCGAGCAGTCTGATCAATGTGTTCTTTGATAAGGTCATTATAGCCAGTGGTTTGTGCTTGATGCTCAATGTAGATCGTGCGAACAATACCATCAAGATCAGAGTGAAAACCCAATCTTCTGCTGCGGAGGATATTCAAAGTTGGATTGATATCCATGTAAGATTCTTCAAGTTGCTTGATGACAAACTTGGAAGATGCAGTTTTCATTTGATCATTAAGGGCATTGAGTTCGACAGTGAGGGTGTTGATTTCAATAGAATCTTCTCTCATATCTCGAACAAGATCTGATGCTTGGGCAATGACTTCAGACGGGATTGGCAAAGATGCCACTTCACCATCAAATAGATTTTCCGTGAATTTGTCAAGTTGCTTCATGATGAATACATGATCGTAATAATGAGGAGCATCAGTTTGGACATCATCCTGTGCAACTGGTGCGGTCTGCACTAGAATTTGCTGAGATGGTGGCATAGAGGCCAGTGGCTGCATTAACTTCGGGGCAAACTTAGCAGCCTTTTCATTCGTACCATCAGCTTGAGGAGCACTTTTCTCGGCGGCCGAAGCCTTGATGTTCTTCACTTTAGGCTTTGGAATTGGCTCGCGTAGCTTGGCAGTGGTGACTGGAGCATCAACTAGCAATTCTTGCAAGTTAATTGCCTCAGGATGAGGAGTTGTATCAGGATGACGAGTTGTATCCACAAAGTCCTTCATGGTAGCAGTTGTAGGTGGAGTCTTTCTTTTTAGAATGATCTTCTTCGGAGGTGCTATTGGAGCTGCACGAGCCCGAAGGTTAGGAAGCACTGTAGAAGTTGGGATATTTACTTGCTCACTGGAAGAAGCTTCAACTTCTTCTCTTGTAGGCGATGGATCAATTTTGTCGGAAGAATTGCTTTCTGCATTTCTGTCGGTTGGTTCAGCCGACTTCCTTTTCGGTGCACTCTTTTTCTTCAGTGTAGTAGTGCTGGGATCATGTTTGAGCTTAGACCGTCGTTCTGATTTTCCTTCACCTTTTTCTTTTCGACGTCAGATTTGATGAGGCGATGATTTTCTTCTTCTCGAGCTCTTTCCTTTTCAGCCTTCTTAGCTCTCTTTTCAGCATTTTTCTGGCGCTTAGCCAGCTCATCAGGATATGATACAGGAGTCCGAAGTGATGACTTATCAGCATTTGGTGGTGGCGGCGGTCTCACTTGGGGATCACCTGCACGAATGCGGCCAATCTCACGGCAGTCACCCCATGGAGGATGAAATGCAAAGTTCTTTGCAAACCAAGGGTGGATCATCTCATAGTTGAACCACTTGTGCACCCAGTGGCGTCGAATCTTTTGCAGACGCTTGTCTCTTTCTCATTTTGATTCACCAGGAGCAGTATTATAATTGTCATGAGAGAGATATTCAGCTGAGTTAGGATATGGTTGTCTGCCACCTTTCTTTTTCTTCGGAGCATCTTCTTCTTGCTCATCAGCATTTTGCTCGGATCTTTTTCTTTTGCTGGTTGATGGGCCTATCGTTGGGGCCTTAGTATTTGGAGCCTTTGACTCATCTGCTGTTCCCAAGATTAACTCATCTTCATCTGCCATGCTCATTGGTCGAGTAGAATCTTAGAATAGATGTGAGGGAAAATTGGGACAGGGTAACAAATGCTCATAGAGAAAAACTTTCGAGCGAAAACATTTTGAGGAAGAATTAGATGCAGACTTTGAGAAATGTTTTGAAAGAAGGAAATGTCTAGAACAAACTAGTAGGTCCAAAGAAAATACTAGTCAGCCTGTTATGCATTCCATTCGTGTGAGACATATCACAAACCCTAGATCTGAAAATTTTCGGATGCGAGGGACAACTACAAACCACATCCGCACTAGTTACCTAAGTAGTAAAGATCTAAGATCTGCGGTAAAATCAAAGAATAATAACCGCGGACGAACTCAAACGAGAAGGACGGAGGCCCGAGTTCAAACTGCATGTACCCTAGCTTGGTGTCGTGCGGTAGCTACGGCGGCGCAGGGAAGAAGATGTCCCACAGCGGCGAGGAAAGACTCCGGCGACTACTTTCCGGCAGTGAAGTGGCGAAGGGGTTGTCGTCGTTGAGCTCAAGGTGGAGCACTGCGGCAAGGGTTTCAGAGGAGACGGTGGTGAGGAGCAAGAAAAGTGAATGAGGGAGCGAGGAGCTGTGGTATTTATATGCGAGGGAAAATAACCGCACGGAGTGAATCTGATCGAACGGCCACTATCGAGAGACTATTGTGATTCAACGGACAGGATAGGTAGGCAGTTGATGGCTTGCACGTGGCAACCATCATAAAGAGATCGTGGTCCTGACTTGGGCGGGAAACCCCAAATTTTGGACAGCTTTCGCCAAAATAGATTAAAGTTCGGACCTAATCTTTATCATGGTCAAGGACACCAGATAAAGTTTCGGAACCAGATGAAATTGAGCATTCATAATAGAACAACATGGACTGGAAGAGATAGAACAGAGAGAAAACAGGGTCCTAGGCATTTCACTCAGACAAAGAAACACAAACACCCGAAGGAATAGCTATGAGAGAAATGCATTCGAACAAACACAAAATCCTTCGAACGTACAGAAACTCAACGAAAGAAAATTGTGGTGGCGTTACCCACCGTATAAGAACTGTATGACCGCGAGCGTCGCACAATTATCGTGGTACCCAGTTAGTCTAGTTCTTCGTTAATGTATTCACTCTCAGAAAGAAAAATTCACTTTCTCGAAATTTTCAAACTCTTTGAGTGTTATGCACCCATTCCTTCTAAGATGTGGAAGTGTTGGCACGGGTGCCAAGTCCGGCTTACTGCATGTTTGCGAAGTCCAGGATATTTAGCTCACACCGTAACTCACACAATCTTTTCTCATCAAGAGGCTTGGTGAAATATCAGCGAGATTGTCGTCGGTATTGACATGATTGATGACAATATCCTCTCGAGCAACATGATTGCGGATGAAATGATGTATGATGGCAATGTGCTTAGTGCGAGAAAGCTGCACTAGATTATGTGCAATTTTGATGGCACTCTCATTGTCACAATATAAAGGAATCTTCTTGACCTTGATGCAATAATCCTTCAGTGTATGTTTCATCCACAATAACTGAGTACAACAAGCGCCAGCAGCAATATACTCGGCCTCAGCCGTAGAGAGAGATACACAATTCTGCTTCCTTGATGACCAACAGACCAATGATCTACCGAGGAAATGGCATGTCCTCAAAGTAGATTTCCTATCAACCAAGTCACCTGCGTAATCTGAGTCTGAACATCCAAGGAGATCAAACTGTTCTCCCTTAGGATACCATAAACCTAAGGTGGGGGTGTGAGCCAAATATCTCAGAATACGCTTAACCACTTGGTGATGTGATTCTTTCGTGCAGCTTGATAGTGGGCACACATGCAAACACTCAACATAATGTCAGGTATGGATGCACATAGGTAAAGAAGAGAACCAATCATCAAACAATAAGCCTTCTGATCGTAATCCTTACCGTACACATCTGCATCCAGCTTACCATTCGTGGGCATAGGTGTTTTCTAGCCCTTCATTTTGAAATCTTGCATTTTGAACTTCTTCAGGCATTCCTTATGATATTTCTCCTGAGATATGAAAATTCCATTTGCCTGTTGACGTATTTGCAGACCGAGAAAGAACTTAAGTTCACCCATCATAGACATTTGATATTTTTCGGACATCATTTTCCCGAACCCTAAGTTGCAAGCATTGTTAGTACAGCCGAAGATAATATCATCCACATATATTTGACATACAAATAGATCATTATCAATAGCACGAGTGAAAAGTGTGGGATCAGTGGATCCTGGCTTGAACCCTTTATCGAGCAAAAACTTCTTCAAGGTGTCATACCAAGCTCGAGGGGCTTGTTTCAGCCCATATAAAGCCTTTCTCAACCTGAAAACTTTGTTAGGAAACTCAGGGTGTTCAAAGCCAGGTGGCTATCTAACATATACTTCCTCATCAATTTCACCATTGAGGAAAGCACTTTTCACATCCATTTGATAAAGCAAGATATCATTGTAATTTGCATAAGCGAGAAGAATACGGATTGCCTCAAGGTGAGCAACAGGAGCATATGTTTCACCGAAATCAATACCTTCTACCTGTGTGTACCCTTGAGCGACAAGACGTGCTTTGTTTCTCACAACAATGCCATTTTCATCTTGCTTGTTTCAAAAGATCCATTTTGTGCCGATGATATTATGCTTCTTAGGATTCGGCTTGTCAACCAATTCCCAAACATCATTCAGTTCAAATTGCACCAACTCCTCTTGCATAGCATTCATCCAATCAGGATCATTCATGGCTTCCTCATACTTGGTAGGTTCTGCCAATGAAACAAAGGAGAAACTTCCATAGTAGTTAGCCACACGAGTGCGTGAACGATTTGTGGGTCGATAACCTGGATTCTCGAGTTCATCGAGAATTAATGAAGGATCAACTCGATTAGCCACTCGAGGATGAGGATTTTCATGTTGATCATCATTATCATTTTCATCAGCATCTGCATTTGCGTTGCCATTTCCTTCAGGATTGCCATTTTGCTCGGCATTTGGATTTGGGTTGCCATTAGTGTTTGGAATGGCATTTTCTTCGGCAGTGGCTTGGCGAGTTCTGCTTAGAGTCATAGGAGCATCATCATCGGAAGAATCAGGTGCATTTTCTTCTACTGGCTTGACACACCCAATGGCCATTTGCCGAATAGCATCCGAGATCGGTGGTTCATCTAGCACATTTGGCAGGTGCTCCTTTTGGGAGCCGTTAGATTCATCAAACCGCATGTTTACCGTTTCCATAACTTTCCCGTGGTGAGAGTTATAGACACAATAAGTATGCGAGTTCGAGCCATAACCAAGAAGAAAACCTTCATGTGCCTTAGGTGCAAACTTGGAATAATGATTCATATCAAGAATGTAACAAGGTGCACCAAAAACACGCAGATAAGAAACATTTGGTTTCTTGCCAGTGATAAGCTCATATCAAGTTTTCTGTAGGAACTTGTGAAGATAAACACGATTGATAACATGACAAGCAGTGTTAATAGCACCAGCCCAAAAGTGAATGGGAGTTGTGTACTCACTGAGCATAGTTCTTGCCATTTCAATGAGAGTTGTATTCTTTCTCTCAACAACTCCATTCTGTTGGGGAGTGTATGCAGCAAAGAACTCATGAGTAATACCATTTTCATCGAGAAAAGCCTCGATGTAAGTATTTTTGAACTCAGTTCCATTGTCACTTCTGACATGCTTAATTCGCACATCATATTCATTCTGGGCCTTCCTGGCAAAACTTTTGAAGATGCCTTGGGTGCAAGTTTTGCCTTCGAGAAAGAATACCCAAGCGTATCAAGAGAAATCATCAATAATAACCAAACCATAATGACTGCCACCGAAACTTGCATAGTTTTGAGGACCGAATAAATCCATATGAAGAATTTCCAATGGTCTTGTAGTGGTCATGACAGTCTTTGATGAATGATGCTTCTTGGCTAATTTACCAGCCTCACATGCAGCACAAAGACAATCCTTGTCGAATTTTACATCAGGAATGCCACAAAGATGATTTTTCTTCACTAGATTCTACAAATTTCTCATACCTGCATGACCAAGCCTTCGGTGCCACAGCCAACCTTCAGTTGCTTTTGCAAGCAAACAAGTTTGGACTGAGGGACCCTTAGGAAAATCCACAATATACAGATCACCTTTTCTATATCCCTCAAAGACGAAGGAATTATCAGTGGCCATACAGACAATGCATTTGGATATGGAGAATAGAACTAGCATGCCTAGATCACATAACTTGCCAACTGGCATAAGATTGAATCCAAGAGACTGAACAAGTAAAACATCATCAATGGACTTGTCTTTGGATATGGCAATTTTACCTAGCCCAATTACCTTTCCTTTGTTGTTGTCACCAAAAGTGATATACTTTAGAGAAGAAGCAGTTAAGTTGGGGTCGACAAACAATGATTTGTCTCCGGTCATATGACTAGTGCATCCACTATCCATTATCCATTCTGTACACCCGGAGACATAGTCCTGCGGAAAAATTAGGCTTTCTTAATCACCCACATCTTTGCAGGTGGCTTTGAAATAGTATAGCGAGCAGGATATGATTTCTTTCGATAAACATAGTTGTTGCTCATGGAGGTGCGAGCATAATCGAAAGAGTAAGCATTGAACTCTCTTCCAGATAATCAAATGTGTGTTTACTGCCCATGTTTAGCGCCCATCGTGTCTGAATTGGGAGAGAGGCGGTCGTGTCACGTCTGATTGAAGTTACTAACCTACCCCTATCGACAGCGGTGGCAATTAGGCCGATAAGGATGTGAAGTGTCAAGGGTAGACAGTAATTTCCATCTTGCAAACACTGGCTTCGGGCAGCCGACAAAAGATAGTGGGTGTTTTTCTGCTTCATTCAAAATTTGGGAGAATTAGCGTTCACGTTTACCCTAGGCCCTGGCAACTAAATTCAAATCCAATTTGTATTTGATTACGAATATCCATACATCATTCTATGTTTTGTTATTTATTTCTTCAAAACCACAACAAAGATTTATTCCACCTTTATATATGAATACAATTTAGAAATGTCATGATCTTCGAATTCAGTAGGTTGGATACACTTTGAGTCAAACAGTTATTTCATCCAATACAATCTGCTCACACGAAAAACAGTTCACCTTATATCAATCATACAAGTATTGAGGATTACCTCGCCTAAAAAATTCAGATCATTACAACACATGGACAACATAATCCATTCAGAGACATGACACAACATGCAAGTATACTAATCTAATGACAATTTCAACTGGTATCTAAAGAAAAACTAGGATTACCCTGCGCTTCAGATAGCAGAAGCAGCAGGACCTCCTCCATCTTCAAATGCAACATTCTTACTTCCTCCAATTTTTGGCTTGCTTGCATAATGTGTGCAGCTAATTGCATAATTTCCAGCCTCAAGATCAAGATTACCTCATTCATGGCAGCCACACCATCTCTTTCTGCCTCTAGTAGAGCCTCAAGAACTATAATATTTGTGCTCAGACTGCTCTCCAACGGTGTTGCCTCTGAACTGCTACCATCTGGTAACATGGATGGCGCACTGCTTCCACAAATAGATTCTGGGGTTGTACATTGTGTCCTAGTGTGAATGGCATCCTGAAAGGTTTCTGCTGGACATAAGTAAGAGATAGTTATCGCATGATCCAGGCAGTAAGCTTACATGGTAAACGACATATGAATTATTGCCGAGCATGGCAAGCTATATTTAAATGGTTCGAAGCAGCATCAGTCGAAAACAAATTAAAATGGTAAGATGAAAGGCAGTGTACCACCGCTATATTTAAGTTGCCCAGGCATATAAACAGTTGAAATAATCTGAGGAAGCACTTAAACAGAGTGGCCTCATATAAACTACGAAGACAGTCTTGTGATGAAGTTCATAGGAAAAGTTAAGTTGTCAAATGAATTAGGCATACATTTCTTTACGATAGTATAGCAGACACTGCTGACATATTGGCCAACTCAGGTATAGCCTAACAAGTAACAAACAAGCATTCGAATCAAGCAATACAGCAAAGCAGATAACCGAACTATTTGTAATTCTGTAGGATTACAGGTTGAGGGCACAAGCCAAGAAAGCAGCCCACACGCATTACATTTCACATGTACTAAAACACACTGGCTTACCATATGTTGTTGTGAAGCCTCGCTGCTGTTGCAATGTTCTTTGAAGATATCGTCAACATCCCGTGGTTGCAAATCTAGTCGTTGTAGTTTATTCTTCCCCCGCTATTTAGGTAAAACTAATTTTAATCACATGCACTAGTTTGAATTGATCATCAATGGTTAATCTAAACTAATGAAAGAAGGGTGTGTGCTTACACGACAATATATGTGCTTCACTCTATTTTTATTCTTGTTCGAGGTGCCAGCCCCAAAAGAACAAATATTTTGCTTGATGGGGTTGGCAGCTCCATAATGAATAGAAGCATCAAATTAGTCATGCAACTTGGGAAGATCAAGAACGCACATAAAAGTAATGAACAAAGGCTCGGAGCAGTGATGTAATAGCTAGCATCAGAAAATGTAGGGTAAAACGAACAAAAAGCAGTGGAACCACAAGCTAGTTTGCTGATGTGTAATTAAGCATAGAGAACATAGGCCCTATTTGGATCCATGGGTTAGAGTTAGTTTGAGCTAGTTTGGGCTCAAATAGCCCTAAAGTATCCAAACATGAGGGCTAGTTTGAGCTAGTTGCATCTAACCCACCCAAAAAAATATCCCACCCAAGAGGTGCTAATTGGAGCTAGTTCTCCTAGTGCATTTATTGTTAATCTAACCATGTCATCCAAACACCTCTTTGGCTAGAGTTAGTTCAGGGCTAGTCATGAGCTAGAAACTAACTCTTACCTCTAGCTAAGTTAGAGTATCCAAACAGGGCCATAGAAGCAGTCCAGTACAATAATTGTAACCAACAGGTGGCATCAGAACAACACCATTATCATAAATATAGCATGCAAGAAGTAAAATAGTAGGCAATGATATCTAGGAAGTACAGTAATACTTAGGACAAAACAAAAGCATTGTAACTATATGTGCACTGGTTTGTAATTTAGCACATGTAACTTGTTCACTGCCACACATATGGCCCTACATGTGCAAGCAGAATAACGCGTCTCATGAAAAAATGAATGATGCCCTGAAGAAATTCGAAGGTGCGGTGCTTATGCTAAGAAAGTGAACGTAGGCGCCGGTCGTTGGATAATAGTACCTGATTCTTGGTGGCGTATGGGCATCGTTGTCATACGTGAAAGCTAAGGATCGTCGATGGTGCTTGTGTTGCGGCTGAGTTTGGGCCGGCTGTCGCCGTTGCTGAAGACACTCCGGTGTTTCGGTTGCGACGCCTGTCAGACATAGAAGAAAGCTGGTCTATGTAAGTGAACAGTTCCATGATAAAGAAGAGAAAAACCGAAGGAGTACAAATCGAAATAACCTGATGAGGTTGCGGTGTCAGTAAAGCAGGGCCGGTGGAGTTGAATATGGCGTCCGTGGAGCGGGTCCGGTGCAGTAGACGAAGGCGTCGGCGAAGCACATCCGGCGTGGTGTACAGTGCTTTCGGTGAGGCGGATCTGTTGCGGCGGACGAGGGCTTGTATGAAGGGCCAGCGATGTGGCGGACAAGGGAGTCGGAGAAGGGCCTACACTATGGTGGACAAGGGCGCCGGTGAAGCAGATCCGGTGCGATGGACCATGATGGCGGTCAAGGAGATCTGGAGTGGTGGACAAGCCAGTCACTGAAGCGGCTCCGGTGAAGTGGTGAGTTGGCAGTTGGGGGTTCCAAGGTGCGGAGGTAGATCCGGCGGGGTGTGAGGTCCACCGCTGCAGCGGAGGACTAGATTCGGCGGCTTGGCGGGGTTGGGGGAGGAGGCGGGGAGGGGAAGGGGAGGGGCGATGGGGAAGAATGTTGGGGGCAAAGAGGGGAAAACAATGGAGTTACCAAAGCAGCCCTTTTCCGTTCTAGTGGCAGGGGTAAAACAGGAATATCGTAGGGCTGAACTTTCGGGCGCGAGATATTTCGATGTGAGCGGGAAGTTTGAAAGCTTTTGGCGGATGAAATTAAGTGTTCTGCTCTTGTACGGCCGACTATGATACCATGGCCGAGAATTTATTTGTTGTGCGCACAAAAAAAGTGCAAGTTTCGAAAATCAATGTCTCCAACTCAAAACTTAGATTGTCCATTCAATTCAAATATGGATCATTGAGCTAATGGAAGCAAATACCATCATATGCTCCAATTGGAATGAAATTCCAAATGTGTTTATCCTAAATATGATGACAAAAACAAAAATGTGTATGTGTATGAATAAAGTGGATGATTATAAGGTTTGAACATGACCATATGTGTATATCTCTAGGTTTGATATATGAATTTAAAATCACAAAATCCTGGCTTAAAAAATGTACCCCCGTTTAAATGAATTACAAAAGCTAATAATGGAGTCTAATTCCAAAATTCCAATCTTAGGTTTGTAATTCTGGTACTTCAAAGTATATCACGCATGTTCAAAAGTATCGTTATCTCATAGTCCAAACTGTGAAAAATTTTGATCAACCATGAGTGCACACACTATTGACCATATATATCTCAATTACGCTTATGTCTCTCAAATATAGACACCTCACTCTTTATCTGAAGCCCACCACCCCTTCCCCACTCCCCCCCCCCCCCCAGCCTTTCTCTCCCCCGAACACAAACACGGGAGCACATTAACCCCCCCTCCTCTCTCTTCTAAGTCCGGACCCCAATATAGGTCTCTATCACTTTGTCTCTCAGGGATGCACACATCTCTTCCCCCACTCTCTAGGTCTCCCAGCATCTCTCTTTCCCAAGCAGACGCACTATATAGCAGTGTATCTTTCCCATACACATAAAACGTCACCCCCAAACATCTATCTCCCTAGTTATGTGGTTCTCGCACATTCTCCACCATCTCTCTATCTCTCTCTCTCTCGCATTAATTGATACACACCTCACTCACCACCCCCACTACAAACAAGCACCCTTTGTCTCCTTGTGCACCACTCTCCTCTTTCTATCTTCCCACATGCGGACCCGACCCAGCTCCTTCCCTATATACATATATGTCGTGACTCTTTCCATAGCTCCCTAGCGTTTCATCGATCTCAATCTCGCACGTTGTTCTCTCCATCATCTATTCTAGATCTCCCATGAAATCTCTATATCACGCACACGATGACTCGCTTTCCTTGCGTCTCCATACATAGGCCACTTTCGAACAACATCAACCTTGTCTCCCTATCTATACGCCAGTTCCGAACACAAACGACCCCTCTCTCCCCCCTCGCTTCCTCTCTCTCTCTCCCTCGCTTGCTCTCTCTCTCGCTCTCACACCCCTCTCCCACACACACTCGATGTCTCTTCCAAATAGTCTGCTCCCCGCCCGCACCGTGCTATCCCGCTACTACACATGCCTTTCTCTCTCTTGGACACATGTCACACCATTCCCCCTTCCTTACTAGGTTTACATCATTAGTGGTCTCTCTTCTCCACATACACACACTCCCTCTCACACACACGCGCGTGCACAAACACACACAGACACGCACAACACCCATCTATTTGGATCCTTCTTTTAAGGCACACACTCTTTCACATTCTCTCCAGCTCTAGGTATATATATATATATCCCTCTCTCTCTAACTCACATGCACACCAAAATTCTCCGTCTCTCTAACTCACATGTCTCTCCCCATGTCCACATGTGTATCTCACACACTCACTCTCTGATTATGTCTATGTGTCTCCACGTTACACAACACAAAGCCCCATGCACATGTCTCTCTCTATCCTCCACACACAGAGACACACAAAGAATCTCTTATCATTGCCTCAGTCTCTACATATCACACATACGCGCTATCTCTCTCTCGCACACATGCTCAAACAAGGTTTTCTCGTGAATAACTTACCGTCTAATCATCAACAGTCATGGCAGTACGACGAACACGAAACGTGAAAAAGAATACATCTACACGTCCGTAGACCACCTAGTATGACTACTAGGACTAGAGCGAGCCAAAAACGCGCCACCATCACCCCCTCCTTATCGGCGACGGGAAAACCTTTGTTTTACACAGTCAGGAAGTCATCGTGCTAAGGCCCCACATGCTCAGCCATTGAATAGAACGTAGATCCAAGTTTATGGAAACAAGTATCGATAATACGTTTGTATCTCCATACTTACTAGCAATGTGCCCATGCGTTGCAACGGATCCAAAGTAGAATAGTACTTGTTCACAAACTTGAAAGAAAACACTCTTGTTTTTATATACATATACCACTAAAAATATATTATGTTTCACTCAAAATATATTTCTCAGGCTGTTTTGATGAGGTGAGGGAGGGATGTGGTTGCTTTCAAGATAATAAGGGGTTTTCTACAAATTAGAGCAGCGAAGTGGTCGATTGTTGCAAAAATGCCACAACTTACCTCACAGCCGTTAGATGCAGATCTGATGGTCAGAAATGACGGATGGCAGACACACCATCTAACGACTGTGAGGTAAGTTGTTGCCTTTTCGCAACAACATCCCACTTCTCTAACCCAATTTGCAGAAAACCCCTTAGTATCTTAAAACCAACCACATCCCTCCCTCACCTCATCAAAACAACCCAAGGAATATATTCTGATTGAAACATAATATATTTTTAGTGATATATGTATATCAAAATTAGAGTGTTTTCTATCAAGTTTGTGAATAAGTATTATTCTACTTATGATCCGTTGCAACGCACGTGCACATTGCTAGTATTTCCAACCATGCAAAAAAATTGCTAGTATTCCATAGTTTCGAGTTTTCCATGAAGATATTAGTCACTCATGGTCGATATTTAGTTTGAAATACGCCCACATAGGCACTATGTAACTAGCCGTGCTTATTGGCTTCCAAAGCTTAACTTTCACTCCTACTTACAGTATGTAGAGTATTTAACAAAACTACCACTTTCAACCAGCCCTAGGAAGAAACTACTATACAAAAAATAGCAAAAACATACCCAAAATTTCTTAATCCGCGCCAAAAAACTACTACCTAGTGCCGATTTGGCTCGTTTAAACCCGTTTATGACAGGGTTGGCCCACATGTCTGTGCTGATGAGGCACCTTCAACCAACATTGTTTGTTTGACCGTTGTGTTGATCGTTAAGACACGAGGGACCCACATCTGAGCATCTATCCTCTTCCTCCTCCAATCATTATTTTTCCTGAACATTACTTCAAACAGTTCGTATGCGTGTTCGTCGCTGGCGCCGGTGATGAGCGAGCTGGCCGCCGCTCCGCTGGACGGGTCAGACGACGCGCTGGCCTCCGCACGGGTTGGCTGGCTGGCCCGAGCCTGGCTCACACGCGAGCAAGCCGCCGCGCTAGCCTTCACTCGTGCCAGATGGCTGGCCTTAGCGCGGCGCGTGCGAGCAAGCCGCCGCACCGCCGTGCCAACCTAGCTAGCAAACCTGGCAAACAAGCAGCTGGATGCATCCAGCTAGGTGTGTGCTAGCTAGCTAGCGGCCGCGACGGCCGCACGGAGCTGGCATCCGGGCTGCTGCAAGATGGGCTCCGCGCCACCGGTGCTTTTGACCTTGCCTTCTGCCGGCGGCGGTAGCTGCCTCCCATGTCCGAGCATGACTAGGTGGATGGGCCGGAGGTAGGAGGTGACTCGGGGATTTTTGTCCAGACTGACATGTAGGTCCCACAAGTCATAACGCCTAACTTGCCGGTCAAATAGACGGTGTTGACTTAAGTGGCGACATGGGTTGAAACGTGCCTATAACGGCACTTGGTAGTTTATTGCGATGGATTAAGAAAATTTTGGTAAGTTTTTGCTAATTTTTGTAGAGTAGTGGTTTCTGTTGGGAACGTAGCATGCAATTTCAAAAAAATTCTACGCTCACACAAGATCTATCTAGGAGATGCATAGCAACAAGAGGGGGAGAGTGTGTCCACATACCCTCGTAGACCGAAAGCGGAAGCGTTAGGTTAACGCGGTTGATGTAGTCGAACGTCTTCACGATCCAACCGATCTAGCACCGAACGTACGGCACCTCCGAGTTCAGCACACGTTCAGCTCGATGATGTCCCTCGAACTCTTGATCTAGCAGAGGGTCGAGGGAGAGTTTCGTCAGCACGACAGCGTGATGACGGTGTTGATGATGTGATCCGCGCAGGGCTTCGCCTAAGTACTACGATGATACTATCGGAGGAGTAAACGGTGGAGGGGGGGCACCGCACACGGCTAAGACAATGTTGTGCCTTTGGGGTGCCCCCTGCCCCCGTATATAAAGGAGGGGGAGGAGGCCGGCCACCAGAGGGCGCGCCATGGAGGGGGGAGTCCTACTAGGACTCCAAACCTAGTAGGATTCGCCCCCCCCCCCCAACTTTTTCCTTTTTTTCGGAGTAGCAAAGGGGGAAAGGAGAGGGAGTAGGAGAAGGAAAGGGGGGGCGCCGCCCCCACCCCTTGTCCAATTCGGATTGGCAAGGGGGGCGCGCGCCACCTCCTATGGCCGGCACTCTCTCCTCCACTAAGGCCCATGTTGGCCCATTACTCTCCCGGGGGGTTCCGGTAACCTCCCGGTACTCCGAAACTTATCCGAATCTTCCCGAAACCATTCCGGTGTCCGAATGTAACCTTCCAATATATCAATCTTTACCTCTCGACCATTTCGAGACTCCTCGTCATGTCCGTGATCTCATCCGGGACTCCGAACAATCTTTGGTAATCAAAACACATAACTCATAATACAAATCATCATCGAACGTTAAGCGTGCGGACCCTATGGGTTCGAGAACTATGTAGACATGACCGAGACACATCTCCGGTCAATAACCAATAGTGGAACCTGGATGCTCATATTGGCTCCTACATATTCTACGAA
Source organism: Thinopyrum elongatum (assembly GCA_011799875.1). NCBI lineage: Eukaryota > Viridiplantae > Streptophyta > Magnoliopsida > Poales > Poaceae > Thinopyrum > Thinopyrum elongatum. Next base: position 236,134,489 of record CM022297.1, read on the forward strand.
GATCTTTATCGGTCAAACTGCATAACAACATACGTCATTCCCTTTGTCATCGGTATGTTACTTGCCCGAGATTCGATCGTCGGTATCATTATGCCTAGTTCAATCTCGTTACCGGCAAGTCTCTTTACTCATTCCGTAATGCATCATCCCGCAACTAACTCATTAGTCACATTGCTTGCAAGGCTTCATATGATGTGCATTACTGAGAGGGCCCAGAGATACCTCTCCGATACTCAGAGTGACAAATCCTAATCTCGATCTATGCCAACCCAACAAACACCTTCGGAGACACCTGTAGAGCATCTTTATAATCACCCAGTTATGTCGTGACGTTTGATAGCACACAAGGTGTTCCTGCGGTATTTGGGAGTTGCATAATCTCATAGTCAGAGGAATATGTATAAGTCATGAAGAAAGCAATAGCAATAAACTTAACGATCATTATGCTAAGCTAACGGATGGGTCTTGTCCATCACATCATTCTCCTAATGATGTGATCATGTTCATCAAATGACAACACATGTCTTTGGTCAGGAAACATAACCATCTTTGATAAACAAGCTTGTCAAGTAGAGGCATACTAGGGACACTCTGTTTGTCTATGTATTCACATATGTATCAAGTTTCCGGTTAATACAATTCTAGCATGAATAATAAACATTTATCATGATATAAGGAAATATAAATAAGAACTTTATTATTGCCTCTAGGGCATATTTCCTTCAGTTTCTTGGTAGGGCTGGTTGGAAAGTGGTAGTTTCTTGGTAGTGGTTTCTTGTAAGGAACAATGTACTAGTGACAAAAGGCGATTCTAGGTTGCGTTGTACTACTAGTGGTCGCGGGAGTGTATACCTCGTTTTGTGGGTTCGATCCCAGCCGAACGCACGGCGGCCTTTTTTAAAATATTAACCTCGCCGTGAGCCAATATTGTACACTGGTAGTTTGAATTTTGAAGTCGAACGGACGTGTCGCACCACAATCTGGGTGCACTGGATAACCCAGCCACGTGAACGGGTTTTCCCTCCCATCATCTCGTGGCCCGCATACTAGAGTAGTAAGTAGTACTCCTATATATCAATTCACTGTGCAACGTTTCTCGCCTGCGTGCTCGCCCTAGCCGCACCACGCTTGCTGCTTCCTCATCGGCTACCATCTTTAAACTAGCGCCTCCCAATTAAGCCCGAGGAGCCGGAAAAGCCTGGCGCCGCATTGGGATCTGTGCAATATGGCTCTGGACGTAAAGTGCTACTACTCTGTAGCTTGTGGCATTGCACGCATGGACTTCGCTCCATTATCGGCTCTAAACTCTATAAAAAAATTCCTCTTGATGCGATTTTTTTTTGTTTTGAAACAGAGGAAAAAGCTTTGCCTCATCTCATTAATAAAGAAGGAAGGACCAACAAACAAAGTTCGACGAGATCCATTACACCTCCACAAATGGAAGCGAAAAGCCAAGTCTCACTGTATCAAAGAACTCAAATGTTCTGCCCCCGCAGTAACTGTCGCTGATAAACAGGCTACTAGTGTGTGCGTGAGAGGAGCGGCTGAGTAGGCCAGCTACGCGCTTGAATAGAGCACGGAGATTACGCAGGTGTACTTTCCCTGCATTGATAGTACAACGATGGTTCTAGAGAACAGTAGTACTCTCCACTTGGAACTGTAGCCCCTTGGCCTTGAGATTCAAGAGTTCAAAACTGGTGCACTATAGAAGTACAGTACATAGAGAAAGTACTACTGCTATAGTACTAGTACGTATAAATAATAACCGCACCATCGCACTACCACTATGCGTGCCCCCACAACTTCCTTAACGAAGGGACGAGGCCGTGCGGTTACGTTCTTATCTCCTCCTCACCAGTTCCCCTCCCCCCTGAAGAGACCAAGGCAGTTCATCACTGCTGCCATGGATTCGCCAGGCGGTTCTCCTCCTCGTCGGGGCTGGGAGACCTTGGACGATGATCCTTTGGGAGAAATCGCACGCCGCTCTGACGTCCTCACCGCCACAAGACTCGGTGCTTCCTGCACCAACTTTTTTAAGACGGTGCGTAAACAGGCTTGGGAAAAGGCCATGCTTGTTGGTCTTCCATGTGTTCTCGAGTAGAAGGTTATTCTATGGGACAATCCATCGAATAGTCCACCGCTAGTTGGCTGTGGTTGCACGTTGACTCCGCTAGAGTTGCCGACATTGAGAGGTAGTCGGATTTTGTCCGATGAGCAGGTCAGTCATGTAGTTTGATCATGTAGTGTATATTCTAAATATATACTTAGTTATTCCATCCCATAATTTCTCCACTGCCCACCGTCTTATATATAGGTCTGGGTTGGTGCCATTGGAGATTGGCTTGCATACCTCTGGCCGGATACCACCATCATTTTGCACAACATCCACAGCAGTGCGGCCGTTCCCGTAGACCCCTTCTCCAACATTGGGATCGGCCTTCCGGACTGGCTGGGCTTGAATACGTATGATGATGCCTACATGAGATTGAAGAAGATAGCAATTGCGGACCCGCCGACAAAGCGACGCAGCTACAATGATTACTATCTCATCGCGGTGTTCGACATAAGGATTGCCATCAATACAAAATGTCGTAATGGCAGAGGCTGGCACATGTTGTCTGTGGCAGATTTGTACCCCTACACGTTCGAAGACGTCGTGTGCCATGTAGGCCGCATCTTCGCGGTGACAAGCCAGGGGACTTGTTTCATCTGGTTGCCATCCTACGGTACGGGAGATTACAAACGGAATGCATAAACCATCATTTGCATCCCTAACGGTACTCCATTATTTTGCAGGGACCAGTCATCCCCCGATCAAAATAAGATCGTCGATCCTGGATGTGCATTTGCATCCGCGATTCGGTCTAACCTGGAACCTTGTAGCTGACTTTGGCATATTGGGATCAACTATCTTAGCAGTCGTTACCCATGGTACCACTGATGTGCAACATGGTCACACAGTCTACCACGATCGGACCGTCACCATCTACCCAGGTATTCCATTTTCTCATTGCTGTGTGTTAGAGTAGTAGTACTTGTTAGTTCTTTTCTTTTCTTGACTAGGACATGTTTACTAGTACTAGTACTAGTACTACAATTTAGTATTAGATTTTTTTTTAACCATCTCGCCTTCTCTTTCATTGTAGTACTACTAGTACTAGTACTTTTTACCTTGGAGGACGCGTATAGCTAGCTAGGCCCTTGAAGACTTGAACCCACTAGCTCCCACCATTTTTGTTTTTCCATGCCTTACTATCTCATCCATGTAGCCAAGAGTGGCTATATATAATAAGCCGGTTATTTTACTTCCTCTATACTGGAGTAGTACTACTTGCTACACAATATTACTGACCTCCATATTTGAGCACAACATTATCATGCATGGACCTTGACCATGTACATCACCATGTGTCCAGATCTGAGATGTCGTGTGTACCAGATGAACGGCCCCGAGTTCGACCCCTGTGATGCTATGTGGGTGCCGAGGAACACTCTTGGAGAGTACTCACTTTTCATTGGGGGCAGCTACCCCATTGTGAAGCAGATGCCACCTTCCGTGCACGACACCGAAGGCCTGTCGTTCATGAAGTATGGTTGTGTCTTCAGTGTGCACCGCCGGATGAACGACATGCTGGGACACACTATCCCTGATTTATGCCGCTTCAGCTTGGATGAGTCGCCATCGTGTGGAACCGGACTAGAAAGCTGCGACAATGATTCCCGTTGCCCACCGCTATGGATCGTGCCATCTATGAAGAACACCTGGGACTGGAACCTAGAGGAGGACATGGAGCCCATCTATAACGTGTAAGTGGAGTATGGCAAATTGTGAATGGTAGCGCTGTAAATATATGTAGAGTAGTCGTGCATAAATTTATCACATGAAGTGGAGATGAACTTGTGTGGCATGCTGGCATTTGTCCTTTAGAATTTATTACTAGTAAATGTGTTATGTGTACGTGCAACTTGTGTGGATCTTGCACGGGCTCCAACACACTCTGTGAGAAAAAAAGGTGGCACATCTTTGGCTATAGGTGATATGGCGGCATCATACAGTAGCGATCGTTCACTATAGTTGTAGTACCAGGACGAGAACTCCTATAAACCTTGCGCTTGGCTCTTCACCTTTTCGGGAGGTTCAACAGTTCGTACTCCTGTGAACCTTGCACTTGGCTCTTCGCCTCTTCGGAAGGTCCAACAATGTCAGTACAATATGCTTCTGGCAATCTGACATCGAATGAACTGCTGCATGTCCACCGCGAGGGCGAGGGCGAGGGAGAGGGAGAGGGCGTAGGCGTACGTAGTAAGCAAGCTTCTCCTCATGCTGTGAGCCACCGCGCATGGGTGAGGGAGAGGGCGTAGTAAGCAAGCTTCTCCTCGTTCTGCGAGTTGACGGGACACATCAAAGTAGTAGTCCATACTGCGTCCTTTCCGGTTAATATGGCTTAATTTGAAACAAGATTAATACACTGGCGGTCAACATATGTAACAATACGGTCACTGGACTTCATAGTAATACGCTCAATACGGTCACTAGGGTGTGTTTGGTTGCATTCTCATCTCAGCATAATTGTTCCCTCTTTGTGCATGCTCATCTCAACACCCCTCTTCATGCATGCTCCTAGTGTATTTGTGTTAAGCTAGTGTGGACTCATGCACTCTTCATACACGCAAACACCCAAAAGTGGGTCGAGAAGGGAACTTTTGCTCTCATACACCCTTCAAACACTCTACCAAAAGTTTTGCGGTGATTATACGGTCACTAGCTCACCGTAGAGCACCGTATTGCACCCTGCTGACCGGCCACATAGTCGACGTGGCACTTTGTTCACTGGTTAAATTGGCACCTGGTTTCTGGGTCCCACCTGTCAGCTGGCAATGCAAAGAAATCAGTTAAACAAAACTTTACGCACGCGCAACAGGAGTCCAACCCTTGCGCGTGAACCACCCTGGTTGTGTATGTGAGTGCATGCACGTGTACTCCCTCAGTCCGTGACAAACTGTACATCTAGCATTAGAGAATTTTCCAACAAAGATTGTACATCTACACTTCCAATGCACTTAACCTTTAATCTAATCGGTATTGATTGACTAATGCAGCAACTTGTGCTCTAGCTATAGGCTGCATGTCTATCCTTAACTACAGCATGCAACAACCTTCATTTAATCTTCTTCTCTCAATGGTCGCATGCACACATAAGTCTGCTACTTTTGGGCATTAATTATGCATGAAGTTCCGGTTCCTCTTGGTCAATGTGTAAGTCTCTATATGTACAGTCTTTCACGGACGGAGGGAGTAGGTTGAGCACTTGAGCGTGAGCGTGTGTGTTGCATCGTGTGTTGTCTGCCGCATGGATGTGTGAGTGTTGCGTGCATGCATGTGTACGTGTGAGTGTTGCATGCATGCATGAGGCTTCTACTCCCTCCCATTGACATGTTCATATTTCAAGCTTCATTAAAAGGTTGCATGCAAGAATTAAGAGAAAACTCACCAATGCGTGTAAAAGTTCTGGTCTTTTGTTCTTCATGCATGCATTCCAATTAATACGTTCGTAAACATGATTTTCTTTGAGAAAACGAGCCCATTATTGAGTACTTTTGGAAAAATTCTTCGGGCGCTCATCATTTACTACTACCTTGGTTGATGATTTTTTTTATTGACCTGTATATAAACCTCCATCCTGGTTTATTGGTCCCCTTCGTATTTAGTGTAAAATTTTGACCGTAAATTTAACTAACAAAGTGTCAATGCATGTCATAAAAAACTATACCATTAAAAACTATATTCAAATATGAATCCAGTGATATGATTTTTTGTGACATGCATTAAAATTTTATTAGTTAAATAGATGGTCAAAGTTTGACACAAAATACTAGTAGTACTCCTACATTATTGGCGTCGGGTGCCTTGGCCAATGTTTCTTGTTGTTGGACAGGATGAGAGTAGAGGCATAGGGATACTGTAGATAGGAAGTCTTGGCGATCCATTATTCCCCATCTCGGTCAGAGAGAACTATTCAACTAGTCTTCACAGTGAAATGACAATACACGCAGTAGCAGATGGGACACTTAATTAATAAGCTGAGCCAGCGTGTTGGTGTTAGTAAATCAGCCTTACCCTGTACTGCCATCATGTTTGCCAGTGGAGCACGCTTCCGCAAATACACCTACACACCTCTCTCTTCCATTAACTGACATATGGGCCCTCTTGAGGTAGACCCACATGTCATCGGCTTAACTATTTACACTCCGAATGACGGTATATCCTGGTAGTAGTACTAGTAGGATTGAGATTTAATGCACTTTCTTGCCCGTCTTTCCCTCTTCTTCCTCCTCTCTTCCCCATCGTCGGCCGCACACCATTTCCCCCCGCTCACTGCTCGCCCGCCCGCGCCATCTTCCTCGGTAGCCTTTCGCGCTGTACCATATCCCCCCCCCCCCCCCCCGCTCACTGCTCGGCCACACATGCCATCTTCTTCACTCACCCGCCCGAATCCACATCCCCGCTCGCTCGTAGGCACCGAAAACCCGAATCACTCAGCGCCCTAAAAAACCCTATGGTAGAACCGACTGACACGTAGAGCCGTGATTGGAATTCCCTCCCCGATGTTCTCTTGGAGCAGATCTGTAATCGTATGGACCTACTCAGCACCGTGCGTCTGGCCGCATGCTCGGTGTCTATGTACCGTGGCCCAGACACCAACTTGATGATCCTACGGAGGTTGCCGTCATGCCCCTCGACATGCTACCACTACCCACCCACCTGTCCTTCAAGCGCGGCCACTACTGGGCGGGCATGAAGGCCAACTGGATCGTCCTCATCCACCAATCCGGTAGTCCATGGCGTCTCGTGGACATCTACACCCAGCGAGAGATCACCCTTCCATCGTTGGATATCGCCGGCATCAAGCCTCGTGGCCCGCCGGACACACCTGCCTACTACGCACGAGACGTGTCAAGCTTTTGGTACGAACTCCGTTTGTTGAAGGTTGTAATCTGTGAAGTGCCCACACCATCAGAAGACTACATGGATTACAAGGTCATTGCCTTGTTCGACGGGGGATTAGTCTATCTGGAATCTGATCGCCATACATGGTTAGGGCTCATCATCAATCCTGTTGACCCTCCATTTCTGTCTGATGCTATCGTGCACGATGGCATCGTTTACGCGGTCGACGCACAGATTGGTTGCATATACTGGTGGAATCTATCATCGTGTAATTGTTCTATCTCATCTCATCTTTACCTTATGAATACGACTACCTGTTGATTGTTAGAAATTTAGAATAGATAGTATGTCTATAACCACATCATTGCTATATGTTTCTCGCATTTCCTAGATTTTTATGACCACACATGTTATTGTTAGAGTTGATATGAGAACAATTGGCATCTAATGATTGTTAGAATAGATATTATGAGTATAACCTCATGATTGCTATATGTTACACTCATTTCCAAGATTTTTATAACCATGCATGTTGTTGTTAGAGTTGATATGAGAACAATAGTAACTGCTATGGTAGAATATGAGTAGGCCCTGGCATAGCTGTTTTCCTCTTATTTTTACATGATGTTTGAACCATGACATATTGCTAGAATATGAAACCCATTGGCTTAATTTTTTTAACTTGGGGTATGATTATGACCACGGCATTGCAATTCTCTGGCTATGATCTGTGTCACTGTTATAATAATCTTAATTCCACACATACTCTGAACATGATTGTATATTTTTGTCCTTTTGGTCTCCAATTTGATTTGTTGCAACAGACGCAAATGCGCTGGCCTTCATAATTCCAGGACCTGGAAATATACAAGTCAATGGGTGGTGGTTTATCGCTCGTTCAACTGACGGTGGTCATTTGATGCTCATTCGCATGTACAAAATTGACCAAACCATTTCATCAAACCACATGCAGTACAATGCCTGGGGCGTTCGTGATTGTGATGGCTATGGCTGCTTCGTGTTCGAGAAAGATCCCAGCTCCGTTAGGCCAGGCGTATTCAACTGGAGGCGGGTTTACAGCCTCGGCAACCACTCCATGTTCCTCGGGCTCAATTATTCGATCATCCAACCAATCATCGATCATATCACCGGTGATGATTACCGTGTTATGCAACTTCCATTCGCCAGGGGGAACTGTGTTTACACATCATACCATGGGTTTCATGAATCACTATATCCAGAGATTCGTTGACACAGCTTGTTGCCAGATGATCTTCAGTGTGTGAAAGGCATCAAGCTTCCAAGCAATGAATGGCTTTTGCAAACCCGACATGCGGCCATGTGGTTCATGCCAACAGCAAATATGCACAAATTGATTCGTAGTGATATCTAGACTGAGCCATGTATCCTGCTGCTGTAGCATGACCCTCTTTTGTTGGATATTATGTATTGTAGTTAGTTTGAAGGATAGATACCTTTCTGGGATCAAGTGCATCCTAACTCACCTGCGTAGCATGTACTGATAATGATGATGGAGATGCTATGCAGAAGCCATATATATATCAATTAGGCTTCAAGTGCGTACTTGTTGGTGAAAGTGTTGTCCAATGGGAATTATATTTTGTATTACTCATGTAGCCTACAAAGTCTGTCGCACAGCCTTGTAACTTCGTACTCCATTTCTAAATTTGTACTAGTACTAGTAGTCCTCTATACCGTATATTGCGCTACTCGTACTACTACCTCCCTCCTAGTTTATTTGCCCCCTTCGTAATTTGTGTCAAATTTTGACCATAAATTTAACTAACTAAATGTTATGCATGTCACAAAAAATTATATCGTTGGATTCGTATTTGAACATAGTTTCCAATGGTATAATTTTCGGTGACATGCATTGACATTTTGTTAGTTAAACATATGGTTAAAATGTGACACTAAATACGACTAGTAAGTAGTACAATAGTACTAGTATACGTCGGTCAAATTATTCATCATGTCCTCACATTGAATTGACGTGACAACACGCTGCTCGTGAGGTGACACAAGAGTCCCGGCGGCGTGTTTGGTTCACCAAAGTGAGCCTCACCCCTCTCGTAGTACAACAACACTCTCCCATTCTCTACAAAATCACTCTCCCATTCTCTCCTGGTCTCCCCGCCTCCCAGCCGCCGCCTTGTTCCAATCCATTTGGTAGGATGAGCGATGAGCTACTGGAGTTGCTATACTTCATTGCAAATAGTCAAAAGGAAGACGCTGAAAAAATTGATCTCAACAAGGATGCTCTTCAAGCTAGCCGGATGAAGGAAGGAACCAGCGAGGCCGCTCCTGTGAGTATTCGTCCCATCTCCCTATATGATAATTTTGATCTTTATGGGGGTTTTCAAGTCTTTAGAGTCTGCATGTAGTAATGAAGCCGAGATCCCAGTTTGTTCGGGTATTGTGGACTTCAGATTTGGAGTGCCACTTATCTGTCGAAATCTTTCATCATTTACTTAAAACAGTTGATTGATCATACATTGAGTGCCATTTAACTGGAATTAACCGATGCAAGTCCAAGAAGGATTGGCCGGTGCTACCGGCTGGCGTCAAGTTTGATCCCACGGATCAGGAGCTAATCGAGCACCTTGAGGCCAAAGTGAGTGCTGACAGCACGAGATCTCACCCTCTCGTCGATTTGTTCATACCAACCATCGACAGCGAGCACGGCATATGCTACACCCATCCTGAGAAACTTCTAGGTGAGACACCGATCAGCCGTCTACTTGCACAAACATATTCCTTTGTTTATACCTCTATTTTTATTTTTAGACACAGACCTGGTGAAGCAATTACAATTTGACAGTAAATAAAAAGTGAAGCAAGTGACTGCAACATGCCAAAGATGTTATGAAAATGCCAACTACGTACCCTAAAACTTGTATTCGCCAATACTGCATGTATCACACCGAGTGGCCTAAGCAAGCATTTCTTCCAGCGCAACTCCAGGGTGTTCAAAAGGGGCACACAGACCTGTCGCAAGATACAGTCGGAGTGCGGCATGCACATGATGTGGCACAAGACCGGCAATACCTTGCCAGTGATGGTCAATGGCCGGCAGACGAGCAGCAAAAAGGTTCTGGTGCTGCACACCAACAAGAACTTTGACCAGCAGAGGACCAACTAGGTGATGCACCAGTACCACCTCGGGGACCTGGAGCAAGAGAAGGAGCGGGAGCTGGTCGTCTGTAAGATTTTCTACCAGACGAACACTAGGGCTAGGACTAAAAAGATTATAAGTTAGTTTGGTATTGGTAATTGTACTACCTGGTAGTCTGCAAGTTGGTATCGTTGTTAAGGATCTTTCGGTATGAACTTGGCATTTGCTTCCAACCATCATGTCGAGGGTCCCCATGGATATAAAGCTGAATCATTTGTTTTGAAACGAATTTTCAGGCACCTGAATTTTATTTGATGGGTAGCATAAGCACCTGCCGTTCGAATTCCCAGTTCTCCAAAAAATTTACACCTTTGAAGTACGCACGGGATCCATCCGGTTTCACAGGCTGATAGTTGGATGCAACACGTCGGAATTGGGTTGTGGCATGCCAAGCCAGCTGCAAATTGTTAAAAGAGAGGAGCGATGGATTTGGGTCTTCCAGAACAGTTAAGTGTCGTGACCTCGATGACATGAAGCGCCTCCCATGGACTAAAAAAAGGCTTAGTTGGTTATTATTAGTTGAAATATGTAAAATATTCCATAATAAAAATAAATATGTAAAATGCAATGAATTTAGTCTGGTTTCACTGAAAACCATTCGATTTGCATGAAATTCGTCCATGGAACCACAAGACGGATGTCCATACAGAGCCTAACCGTACGGAACCAGCAGGTCCATGGCCGTACGCAAGCAAGTGCATGCACTTATTATCACGATGGAAAAATAATGCTGATGTCTGAGATGGTGAAACCCATGAAATTTTCAACGTAGTCAATAAACGAGAGAATTCTGCAAGTACAGACTGCTAACTGGGATCCAGCAGGTATATTGTTTTTTCAGGTTGAGCAAGTTTCAACTGGGTTGTAGACTGCCCAGGCTTGGTTTTTTTTAACAGGCCCAACCCATGACGACAATGGGGCACAAAGATCCAGCAGGTATTAACTGGCCTCTGGCCTGCCAGCCTTAGTTATATTTTCTCGTAGAACAACCGCAGGCAGTTTTTTTACTGAAGAAAACACACAACCCAGTTCTATTTTCCTCTAAAAACGCCATGTCCTACATCCGTTTTCTAATCTCTAGCTATAGTTTTACTAGTTCATATACATGTATTATTATATTAAAAATACATAAAGTTCCCTTTTCATCTTTACATCCTTATTTTTTGTTGTTGTTTTCCCTCCCAGCGCTAATTTTTTACCACTGATTTTCCCTAAAACCAACTCAATTGTCCCACATCTTATTAGATTACAAAAATAAAATAATATTTTATTTGGCAAATCAATAAGTTCTTAAAAAATAAATGTTTATCATTTCTGGATTAAAACAGTTCGGACTCCACTGAAATATGCAAAATTAGGTTGAACTTTTTGACCGTGCTCCTGGGCAGAAAATGGGTTGTAATAAATTCCTTAAGAATTATCAAATGGGCTGCAAATTATTAAAAAAATAGCAAATGGCCTATGTTATCTGCCACAGATTTGAAGGCTGACTTGTGGGCCTACTAAGTTCATGTGTACACAAGGTTTCTCAAAAAAGGAAACTTAGTCAACAATCGACTCTACCAGCGTTAGACCGTTAGATGTGAATCCAACGGCAATCGTGCTTCTTCAGTCTCTAATCTTCCTGCTCCAGCCGCCCAAACCAACGCCGGCGGAACCGCCTCCTCCCGCCTCTCGTGGCAGGCTGTGCTGCCGGGCAGGCCTCATGGCCCCACCCTACTCGCATCCCTGGCCTGGCCATCCCTCTACTCACCCACACCTCCTGTTATTCTCCGGCGACGGCAGCCTCACACTGCAGCCGAACCAGTAAACCCTCGTACCCACTCCGCATGGGAAACAACTGCCGAGTCTTCCTCGTCTCTGGGTCGTTCCCTTACTTGGCCTCGTCGTCATCCACCGCCTTGGTGCTCTCGGCACGGCGTGGTCAACGAATGACATTCATCAGAAGAGGACTGTACATGGAGAGGCTGACAGTTGGGTCCACGGCCGCACGCAAGAAAGTGCCTCCTTTTTTTTGCGAGTAGGAAGTGCCTCCTTATTACACGCAAAATAATGATTCCTCCACCTGACAGCGGGGACCCACCGGAAGGGCCTCTGTATTTTGTGAAAAAACATTTCCCCCGCTGATAGCTCGGACCTACCAGCTATATCTTCACACGCAAGGAAGTACCTCCTTATTACACACAAAAAATGAATACCCCGCTGCTAGGTGGGACCCACCATATTTGGAGGCTAATTTGTGGGCCTACTAAGTTGACGCGGACGCAGGGCTTTGTCAACTTAGTCAATATAAATGATTCTAGCTGCGGTGACCGTACAATGTCCATCCAACGGCCGTCGTGCTTCTTCAACCTCTGGTCTTCTTGCTTCAGCCGCCCAAACCAGCGTCGGCTGTGCCGCCTGCTCCTGCCTCCCGTGGCCGGCTGTGCTGCCGCGTAGGCCTCACCGCCCCACCCTACCCCCATAGCTGGCCTAGCCATCCCTGTACTCACCCAGACCTCCTGTTATTCTTCGGCGACGGCAGCCTCACACTGCAGCCGAACCAGTAAACCCTCGTACTCCCCTCCGCATGGGAATCAACTGCCGAGTCTTCCCCGGCTCCGGGTCATTCCCTTCCTAGGCCTCGCCGTCGTCCACCGCCTTGGTGCTCTCGGCGCAGCGTGGCAACATGGTCAAGGAATGACTTCCATCAGAAGAGGATTGTACGTGGAGAGGCTGACAGCTGAGTCCACGACCGCAGCAAGGAAGTGCCTCCTTATTATGCGCAAAATAATTATTCCTCCACCTGAAAGCGGGGACCCACAGGAAGGGCCTCTGTATTTTGCGAAAAAAGTTTCCCCCTGACAGCTGGGACCCACCAGCTACATCTTCGCACGCAAGGAAGTGTGTCCATATTACGGGAAAAAAAATGAATCCTCCCCAGACAGGTCGGACCCACCATCTATATCTTCGCACGGAAGGAAGTGCGTCCTTATCCTCCCTGACAGCTGGGACCCACCCGGTCGAAGCGTACGTAGCGTTGTCTGTCTGGTCACGGACGTGTACGTACATACTGGTCGATCGGTCTCCCTGCAACGATGAACCATGGCCGAGCAAGCAGCGGTACGTGTAGTAGTAGAACCCCCGACGTAGCAGAGTCCCTTCTAAACCGTGTACACGTACGTACAGCCACATGCCAAAAAAATACAGCCACGTACGTACACACGGGCGAGGTCTCGAATGCCTACTCGCGCATACGTACGGCCAGGGCACGTGTACATGGAGAGGCAACGGACGGCAGCAATGGCGTCCTGTTCATCGGAAGCCAACCAGTTGGGTCAGAACGGAGAAACTGCGTCGTGTTCATCAGGAGGCAACAGAATGTGTCGTGTTCATCGGGAGCCAACCGGCTTCGATGGATTAGCCGAAACGAGGTCTGGCGTACCACAGAACTGAGGAAACGGCCTTCTGTTCGACCGGAAACGGGGTCCTGTTCATCGGGAAGGGTCTGGTGTACCGCAAAACGAAGGAAACAGACTTCTGTTCGAGTGCCTACGGTCGAAACGAGGTCCTGTTGATCGGGAGGGGTGTGGTGTACCGCACAACGGAGGAAACAGACTTCTGTTCGAGCACCTACGGTCGAAACGGGGTCCTGTTCATCCACCGTCTACTGCCTTGATCCAGCCTCCACAGGCTATTGTTCATCCACCGTCGACTTCCTCGAGCCTCCACCTGCTACTGTTCATCCACCGCGTCTTCCTTCTGCCTCCACCAGACACTGTTCATCCACGAGATACTGTTCATCCAGCCTCCACCGGCTACTGTTCAACCATCCCTCCACGGGGTTCTGTTCATCCACCCCCAACCGGCTCGGGTGTGGCGGCCTCCTCGGGGTCCTATTCATCCAGCGGCAACGGCCTGCTACCACGGGGTCCTGTTCATCCAACCCCCACCGGGAACTGTTCATCCAACCCCAACCAACCGGCTAGACTCACCAAGTCTCGACTCATTCAACGAACCCCCAACAACGGTCACTGCTCATCAAGAGGCAGGTTCGATCGGCTTCAGTTAGCAGCAGTAGCGAAGGAATCGCTCGGTTCAGTCAGCAGTGAAGGAATCGCTCAGGTTCAGTTAACAGCCAAGGGATCGATCGCTCGGGTTCAGTAATGCTCGTAGCTAGTGCAATCGCTCGGGTTCAGTAAGGGAACGCCTCCCTCGGGTTCAGTTAGAGCCAACACCTCGCACACACACGCCAACGTACGAGAGAAACGCGCAAACCACAGTGCATCGCTCGGCCCCGACCACCCACCATAACCGGGAACTCCCCGAATTTTCCTTGCCCTCGCTTCTACCACGATTCTTTCCGTCATGGACGGCCCAAAGAATATCATGCAGGTGCATCTCCGGCCCGCCCAGGACAAAAAGCCCATTTTCTATCATGATTTTTTTGTCATAGAAGTAGGAGCCCACCACATCTATGATAATACATGGTTTTGTCACAATTATCGTCATAGAAGTGTCATAACCATGACAAGAAAAAAAATTGTTCGGGCCAAAATGTCACAGATGTGTCTTTTTTTTCATAGTCTGTGGAGGCGACAGATGAGATATGTTGTCGTTTATGAGATCGGCTATGTGCACGGTTGATGAGATCAACTGCACATGGGGATAAATGTGGCTATGTTTTCTGTCAATCGGAATCGATGAGGTCGTGACACAACCTACCCCTACCAGTCGGTATCCGCCATCGGGGTTAACAGTGAAACGTAAATCCGAATCAGATTCGCGATGATCGATCAGATCGGTCAGATCGGAAAATTTGGCGTGATCGGAGTCAGATATGATCTGTGATTTCGAAGACATCGGGCGCTGCCCGCACCCGCGAGGGGCGCTGCCCCTTGGAACCCTGCCCGCTAACCGGCTAGCGGGACCGCCGTGTGCGTAGCGCCTTGTATTTCGTACACGATTACTCAAACCTGTAGAATGCGATTCTATGTGTAGCTTTATTTTGCAGGGTTGATGTGAATAGTATGGCCCATGTGTATGTGATGCATGTGTGTAAATTATACATGGCCTGCCTATCATGATTTGTCAGCTGGCAGGAGCCAAAGAGCTATCATTATAATGTATAACGACCTGCGTGTCGACTTGTGATTCTCTGTAAAATTCATTACTAGTTGTAGTAGTTGGAAGACAGAGATCAAGTTGGTGGCTTGGCGTCCCGGCGTGACGAACAAGATGGAGTCCAACCTGGTCATCGGAGTTGGAGCCGCCCTGGAAGGACATCCATGAAGGAGCCATACTATTTCACAATATATGTTTATTTGTGATTGTTATGCTTCTTGTTTCTATGCATGTTAGAATGATAGAAAGATCCCTCGTTAATATCAAACAATTTGCCATTCCCGATGTTGCACCTTCACACATCATGTATGTCTAGTAGTGGGCTCATAAAATTGGGGTGCTGCTAGGTGTCCTTGAACTGAAGGGTTCGTGTCGGACACGGACATGCACTGCATCAGGTTAACTTGACAAGGCTATCAAAACGGCTTTGGGCCTTGTGGCAAAGAAGGTTGGGGGTCAGGGTATGAGATACCTTCCCGACCGACAGGAGTCGTATAGAGATACAATTAGCAAGGAGTTGCTTACCGGATAGGTATGTTGGCTAGCAGTGATGCTAAAGCTCACTAGTCGCATGCGCTAGTCGGATCATGAATCACTGAGAGTTTGCGAAGGGATACCGACTTCAGTGGGAGTATTTCTATTTAAGGCTTGAATTACTCTATATAAACACATTGCTTAGTGATTGCATATTTTTCTGTTGTAGATCAATGGCACCACCTGCTCAACCCAACTTTGCTTTGAAATCAATTCTGGAAAAGGATAAAATGAATGGAACAAACTTTACCACCTGGTATAGAAATTTGAGAATTGTTCTCAAGCACGATAAAAAGGAACATGTTCTAGAAGATCCACTTCCAGAGGAACCTGCTGATAATGCTAATGCCACAACTAGGAATGCCTACTAGAAACTCATTGATGAATCAAACGAGATCAGCTGCCTCATGCTCGCTTGTATGGAGCCCGATTTGCAGCGGCATTTCGAAGATGTTGGGGCTTTCGATATGATCGAGAGTCTCAAGAGCATGTTTCAGGTGCAGGCTAGGACCGAAAGGTTCAACGTCTGGCGATCCTTGAAGGATTGCAAGCTGAAGGAAGGCGATCCACTGAGCCCGCATGTGATCAAGATGATCGGATACGTGCAAGCTTTGGATCGGTTAGGCTTCCCGCTCTTGGATGAGCTGGCTACAGATGCAGTTCTGGGTTCTCTTCCAGCTAGCTATGGGACGTTCATCTCGAACTATCATATGCATGGCATGGATAAGAAGCTCACTGAGTTGCATGGGATGCTTAAGGTGGTAGAGCAAGATATTAAGAAAGGCATGCATCAAGTGTTGATGGTGCAGAACTCGGCTAAGTTCAAGAAGAGTTGGTCCAAGAAGAAGGCTAAGGCAAAGGGCACGGAGATGGTAACCTCCGCTGCTGCGCCGAAGTCAGGACTGGACTTGAAGACCATTTGTTATCATTGCAAGGAACCTGGTCACTGGAAGAGGACCTATAGCAAGTAGCTTTTGGGTATCTGATACCGGATCGGTTGTTCATATTTGCAACTCGATGTAGGGGCTGGTAAGAACTAGGCGTTTGGCACAAGGGGAGATTGACATCGGGGTCAACAACAAAGCAAGAGTTGCTGTGTTGGAGGTCGGCACGATGCAGCTCCAGCTTCCTTCTGGATTTATTTTGGAATTGAATAATTGTTATTACATTCCTGCACTTAGTCGGAACATTATTTCTACCTCATGCTTGATGAGTCAGGGTTATGAATTCAATTTAAAGGACAATGGTTGTTCGTTTTATTTGAATGGTATGTTCCATGACTATGCAACCATTGTTGATGGGCTATTTATATAGAATCTAGAAATGAAACCGGTCTATAATGTGAATATCAAGAGGCATAAGCCTAATGAGATAAATCCGACATACTTCTGGCATTGCCGGTTTGGACACATTAGTCTGAAGCGCATGAAGAAGCTCCATGATGATGGACTCCTAACTTCGTCCGACTTTTGGTGGTTCGAGACATGCGAATCATGCTTGCTCGGCAAGATGACTAAGTCTCCTTTTGCAAAGAGTTGCGAGAGGGCGTCCAAGCTGTTGGAACTTATACACAGTGATGTGTGTGGTCCAATGAGCACAACTACCAGAGGTGGCTATCAGTACTTCGTGACTTTTACTGATGACTTGAGTAGATATGGATATATCTATTTGATGAAGCACAAGTCGGAAACTTTTGAAAAGTTCAAAGAGTTTCAGAACGAGGTTGAGAATCAGCTCGGCAAGACTATAAAGCTTCTACGATCTGATTGTGGAGGTGAGTACATGAGCCAGGAGTTTGATGATCATCTGAAAAGCCGGGGTATAGTACCTCAGCTCACACCTCCGCGTACGCCACAGAGAAACAGCGTGTCAGAACGAAGGAATAGGACCTTGTTGGACATGGTCCGGTCAATGATGAGCAAATCGGATTTACCCTTGTCATTCTGGGGATACGCTCTAAAAACAGCAGCTTTCACACTTAACAGGGTACCATCAAAATCCGTAGATAAGACACCACATGAGATGTGGACCGGGAAGAGTCCCGGTTTGTCTTTTCTAAAGATTTGGGGTTGTGAAGCATTTGTCAAGCGACTTATGTTAGACAAGCTTACACCCAAGTCGGATAAATACATATTCGTGGGATATCCAAGGGAAACCTTGGGATTTAGCTTCTACAACCGGGAAGAGAACAAAGTGTTTGTTGCTCGGAACGGGGTTTTCCTTGAGAAAGAGTTTCTCAGTCGGGAGGCCAGTGGGAGGATGGTCCGACTCGAAGAAATTCGAGGACCACTCGGGGACGACACGACTGGTGATGAGATCATACCAGAGCCAGTCAGGGAACCCGTAGTGGAAGCGGCACCGGAACCACGGAGGTCGGAAAGATTGCACAGAGTGCATGATGTATTTTTGCTAGAAAGCGATGAGCCGGCCACATATGCGGAAGCGGTGGTGAGCCCAGATTCCGAGGCATGGCTGGAGGCCATGAGATCCGAGTTAAAGTCCATGGATGAGAATCAAGTCTGGGACTTGGTTGATCCGCCGCCTGGCGTGTTGGTTGCAAATGGGTCTTTAAGAAGAAAACCGATGTGGATGGAAATGTTCAGATCCACAAAGCTCGGCTTGTCGTTAAAGGTTATGGAAAGTTCAAGGAGTTGACTACGATGAGACTTACTCGCCGGTAGCGATGCTGAAGTCGGTGAGGATCGTACTAGCTATAGCTGCATATTTCGATTACGAGATATGGCAGATGGATGTCAAAACGGCTTTCCTTCATGAAAATTTAATCAAGGACGTGTATATGATACAGCCCAAGGGTTTTGTCGATCCGACTAGCGCTAGTAAGGTATGCAAGCTCAAGAAATCCATTTATGGGTGAGGCAAGCATCTCGGAGTTGGAACATTCATTTTGATGAGGTCGTAACCGGTCTCGGTTTCATCAAAAGCGAAGAGGACGCTTGTTTATACAAGCAGTTAAGTGGGAGCTCGATAGTGTTTTTGATCTTGTATGTGGATGACATACTACTGATCGGAAATGATGTTTCGATGCTAAACTCGGTCAAGGAGTCATTGAATGGCAAGTTTTCAATGAAGGACCTCGGTGAAGCAGTTTATATATTGGGATTAAGATCTATAGAGATAGATCGAGAAGGCTCCTCGGCTTAAGCCAGAGCACGTACATAGATAAAGTGTTGAAGCGGTTCAACATGAGTGAGGCAAATAAAGGGTTCTTGCCACTCTCACATGGTATAAGGCTAAGGGCGACTCAGAGTCCTTCGACATATGATGAGCGAAGCAGGATGAGTAGGATTCCATATGCCTCAGAAATTGGATCCATCATGTATGCCATGATATGTACTCGGCCTGATGTTGCATTTGCAATAAGCTTAACAAGCAGATACCAGGCCAACCCAGGTGAAAGTCACTGGGCGGCGGTGAACAATATCCTAAAGTACCTGAAGAGGACTAAGGAAATGTTTCTAGTTTATGGGGGTGAGGAGGAGCTCTACGTAAAGGGTTACGCCATGCTAGTTTCCAAACCGATAGAGATGATTGTCAATCACAGTCTGGATTCATGTACGTCATGAACGGAGGAGCAGTGAGCTAGACGAGTTCCAAACAAGATACGGTGGCCGATTCTACCACAGAAGCCAAATACATTGCGGCTTGTGAAGCTGCAAAGGAAGGTGTTTGGATTCGGAACTTTCTGGATGATCTTGGTATTTTCCCAGACTCGGTAAAACCGTTGGACCTTTATTGTGATAATTCTGGTGCCATCGCACAAGGCAAGGAGCCGAGGAATCACCACAAGACCAGACACATAGATCAGAAATGCCACCTGATACGAAAGATCGTAAAGAGTGGTGATGTAGAGTTATGCAAAATTCACACGGATGCAAATGTTGCAGATCCACTGACTTAGCCGCTTCCACAACCCAAGCATGAGGGGCACATTAGAGCTATGGGCATATGATATCTATTTGATTGACTCTAGTGCAAGTCGGAGACTGTTGGAGATATGCCCTAGAGGTAAGCATGTATGATGATATTTCCCATGTGTTTTATGAATAAAGATAGTCCTTGGACGTTGTCAATGATGTGTATCAGCTAGTATGTGACTTGTCTGTGGGACTATACATTGTATGATGACTGTCCTAAAAGGTCCCTAGTCGAAAGGGTTGTGTGGACACGCAGCCGACTAGACTAGCATATGACACGGTGGATGGCTCAGTCTCACTAGCCATGGAGCATTGGATGCTAACCGGATAATATGGACTCGGAAGGATCTAATCGGATTCGATGTAGTCAGATCCGAGTCGAGATAAGGTCCGAGTCGGACAGACCCTACTATGAGACGCAGCGATATGGCATATGTGAGTCTCTAGTACAACATACATTCTATGTACTAAGACCTGAGCTGGCGCATGTACTCGGGATGGTGACAGACCTGCTTTGGGCCGACCAAACGCTACTCCGTGACTGGGTAGTTACAAAGGTAGGTTTTGGGCTTGTCCAGACCCATGCTGCGAGACATGGTCGAGCAAGATGGGATTTGCCCCTCCAATCAGGAGAGATATACTCTGGGCCCCTCGTGTGATCCGACCAAGATAAGCATGGCCATGCGACAAGGATTATGAGATAATCCAGTTTATGGTCGTCATCACTGGAACGAGAAAGAGGTCGGGCTAGCACAAGGATGACAGACTCGCCTTGAGCCCGACAACATATATCGTGTTCCGAAAGGAATAGAAGTGTTATGTACAGGTTCGCCAACCAGGTTCATTGTCTACTTGGTGGTCGGCACGCCTTGCTAGAGGCCGCTACCAGCCGAGCAGGTCGGAGGTGATCCGACCTGCAACCAAGATGACTTGAACCTAAGGGGTCGCGCGCTTAAGGGAAGGAACCTGTGTGGCCCGATCCGACTCCACGAGTCAGGAGTGATCCTACTCGGACTCGGATCCAGGCCGAACAAACTTTGGGCTTTAGGATTCGTGCGAGGCCCAAGTGTTGAGCCCGCGACAGATGCCTATATATAGTGGGGGTGCGGCACACTCATGCGGTTGATCGCTTCGGCGCTGTCACTAGGTTTTGCATATGTTGCGAATAGCCACCTCCACTCACCGCCGACTGTGTGATCGGACCTAGCTGTCCGCCGCACGGGGTTCCTCCTGCACGCGTGGATACCGTTAGAGGCGGTGCACTTGCGCCACTCCGGCGAACCAGTACGCGGGACCCGACGACCGACTGTTCGAGGGATATCGGACGAGGAGGAGATGAACCACGCGGATGCACTGCCCCAACTCTTCTTCTGCTGCACGGCACTGCGCGTCTAGTGGTAACGATCCATGATCCATCTCCCGTAGCATGTTCTTGGTTGTTCTGCGTGTAGGAAAATTTTATTTTGCAGTCGACGCACCCTACCATAGATCCCAACAGTTGGGGTGCTACTGAGAACTTCAGGTCCTTCCTCCTCTGGAGTTCTCATTGTTTCTGATCTTGTCTCTTAGTGCAAGGCTACGGTAAGTCCTCTGTGATGGGTTCTTGCGCTACTGGGTGAGTCTTTCTCGCAGGTTCTGTTGCTCTCTGATTCTGGTCCAAATGCTTCCTTGCAAATGGCTCTGGATGTTGCGCTTTCCATGCATCCGTGGACTGATGCGGGGTTTCTTCTGGATCGCTCTCTGTATGCGAGCCATTCGCTTCTGTGGGCAGTCCTTTGCGAAATGTCCCTTTTCCTTGCAACGGTAACATTCCACTAAGCTCATATCTCTCCAAGGTCTGACCTTCTTCTTCTTCTTAGCCTCCCATTCTGTCAACATGGTCTCCATCTCTTGCAGGTCAATCTTTACAGTCTTACTATCTTGCAGATTTCCTCGCTTCCTCTTACATCTCTTGAACAATGATGTTTCTCCTCCACACATTGCACAATCACATGGTGGCTCATCTTCTTCAGGGTCTGCGCTAATCCTTTTCCTTTATCTGGTGCTTGTTCTCCTGAGGTTGGTGTCTCTTCCTCCATAGTGAGTGTGGTATCTCCTTCTTGTTGATCGGGTGCCATTTCTCCTTCCTCGAGTCCTTCCGTATGGTACTCGGGTTCCTTATCATCCAATTCCGCTCCTTTCTCCTTGGCATCATCATCTGTGGTTAGGGTTTCCTGGGTCTAGAAGGGAGCGGTAAGCCCTTTTCCTGTTGTGAAGAGACCATGGAGATGTAAAGATGAGCTTGCTCGCAAATATACGATAATAGTTCAAGTGGCATTTTTAGGACATGTACCTTTGATCGGGATAGTAACAAAACAGGGTAGTGATTTATCCTTGCTATCAGAGAAAGCACATGTAGAACCTGACATGAAAAAGTAAAAAAAGGGGGATTAATCAGACTGATAAAACCACGCATCAATAAAAAGAGAGGGGGTTACATACAAGATTATCAGTAGTAGTCAAGGTGCACATGAAGGTTGCACTGGAATAGCATCTGTGCAGAGGAAATAGAGAACACCAAATTACACATTACTCAAGTGAACATAGCAATTGGCAAGAAAATATAAGAGAATAAAACTGTGAACATGTTAAGCGGCAAACCTCTATAACTCGCAACTACACCAATGAAACGTAGTGTGCAATCTGATGTTACAAACCTGGCTAAACTTGTCAAAGGGCTCAAACGTGAGAGGCAATAATGGCACAAGAAAATACCTCTCTTTTTTTGCGGGGGAAGAAAATACCTCTCAAGCACCTGCTTGCTGCATTTGTTTTAGAGAGGACCGTACGACCCCTACAAACTGAGAATGACAAACAATGCAAATTGAAAGAAAAAAAACATTTCATCAGGCAAGTAACCCACAACGCTAACGTATAATGAAGGTTCAATAAAGCAGCCATCCATTAGTTCCATTAATTCTGCTATTTAGAGACAACTGCACAACTTTCCAGCCATCTCAAGCCATTAGCACTCGCAACCATCGGATCTTCTGTTTAGGGCGATTTGGATCGTCCGATCGGCAAACCCTATTCGGCGCTCCAGGTGCAAGTTAAGGGCAATTTTCCTAACCGGCGCCTGCAACCGCGTTAGGTGGGCTGGCCCATTTATCTGGTTCAGTCTGTACTTTTTTTTCTTCTTCTGTTTCCAAAAAGAGCCAAAAAAGTGCTTGAGGGATGGGTCGAACCACTGACCTCCTGTGTCAAGGCGCAAAGAACTTGCCACACCGAGACTCAACCTCGTCTGATTTTTATTTTCAACTTTCTCACTCTTTTATTAGTTCCACTTTTCCTTTCCTTTTTTCTTTTTTCCTTTTCTTTTTCCTGGTTTGATGAACTTTTTCTACGAAATTGATGAACTTTTCTCTAACAGTTGATGATTTTTTTTCAAATCTGATGAACCTTTTTCATATTCGATGAACTTTTTTCTTCAAATCGGTGAACTATTTTCATTTTTTAGAAAAGTACATCGAATTAGAAAAAAAGTTCATCAAAGAAGTTCATCGAATTTGATGAACTTTTAATAAAAATATATGAATTTTTTTTCAAACACACAAACATTTTTCTATTTTGTGCTTTTTCAAATTCATAAATATTTTCGAGTTTTTGAATTTTTTCAAAATATATTGAACTTTTTTAAAAAATGAACTTCTTTTGAACTCGTGAACTATTTTTGAATGTATGAACTTTTTCGATATGGTGATCATTTTTTGAATACGGGGACCTTTTTTCATGTTCGTGAACTTCATTTGAAATCTATGATCATGTTTTCAAATAATTGAAAAATCTAAGCGTCACAGTGTAATACCACGTCTACGTCTCTATTCTTAAACTGCCCGCGCTGTAAATAGCTACTAGTAGTTAGCTAGTCGACTGGTTAGCATCGGTATAAGTAAACTCGGCGGCGCGAATTCAAATGCCGGTCGATAGACATATTTTTTGTGGTGTTTTTTAGCTCTGCTCCGTCGTGGGCCGGCCCACCCAGAGGTGCTGCGAGCGCCAGTTAGGTTGAGCGGCGCGGAATTCCCTATTTGCCGCTCATCGCGTCGAATTGTCGACGTAACGCACAGAGCTGGCGATCGAGTGGCGACCTGGGCCGGCCCATTAATGTCTTGGAGCGTTTTCTGGTTTTAGGAACCTTCTAGAGTTTCCCAGCCGGGTTTTATGGTTTTGAGAACCTTCTAGAAAGTTCCTTGAACCGACTTTTTTCTTTTACCAATTTTCCTGCTTCTTTTTTGGTATTTTTTTTGCGGGGTATTTTTTCTTTTTTCTTTCTTTTCTTTTCCATTTCTGTTTCTTTTTTCTTTTCTTTTTTTTCAATTATATTTTTATAAAGATCAGGTTCTGAAAAATGTTTGTCAATTTAAAAAATGTTCGGGCTTTTAAAATATGTTCAATTTTATAAAAAAAGGTCATGTTTTTAAAAATTGTTCATAAATTCAAATAATGTTTACGTTTTCAAATAATGTTCGGGCATTTCAAAAAATGTTCTCATTTTTAAAAAATTGTTTGGAATGTTTTCTTTGAAAATTTTCAGAACTTTTCAAATAATGACCGGGATTTCAAAAAATGTTCCTATTTAAAAAAATTGTTCACAAATTTTAAAAAATGTTCTTGTTTTTAAATTTTGGTTCACTTATTTCAAAAGTTATTCCTGTTTTCAAAGTTTGTTCACCAATTCAAAAAATGTTCATGTTTGCAAACCATATTCTGGAGTTTTGGAAAATGTTCATGTTTTAAAAAAAAAATCTGAAAATTTTAAAAATGTTCGTGTTTTAAATGAGTTGTCTATAATTTTAGAAGATATTCCATTATTCAAGTTTTCTTTACAAATTTGATTTTTTTCACATTTTTCGAAAAATGTTTGGGAAGTTAAAACTCTTCATAGTTTGAAAAGATGATGAGAAATTTTATATTTGTTCGTGTTAGTTAAAAATTATTTGTAACTTAATTAAAGTGTTCAAAATTTTAAATATTGTTTCCAATGTTTTAAGTAATGTTTAGTTTACGCCGGTAAATGTAATACTTTGCAGTTCAATCTGCATATTATGTCAACAAGGTTCAGTAAGTGGACTAGTTAGCAAGATTCATTCACAAGCAGTAGGTCTGAAGTTCGAATCCGCAAAATGCGCCGGTTTTGTGAACATTCTGGCAGGTTCGGGACAAGTTTTGGGAACCTTCTAGAAGGTTCCAAAACCGGTTTTTTTTCCTGGTTTTTCTTTTTCTGTTGGATTTTATTTTAGATTTTTTGTTTTCTTTTTTTTCTTTTTTCGTCAATCTGTTTCTTTTTTTTTCTATTTCTTTTTCGTTTTTGCCTTTTTCAAGTTTACTTTTAATTTTTTCAAATATTTCAAATTTTGTTCAGATTTTCAAAAAATGTACCTATTAACAAACTTTGTTCAGACTTTAAAAAAAGTTTACATTTCAAAAAATGCGCAGGAATTTCAAAAAAAAAATGTTCCTGTTATAAATTTTGTTCACAAATTCAAAAAAATGTACTGCAATTCCGAAAATGTTCCTATTTTGAACAATTTGTTCACAAATTCAGAAAATGTTCACATCCTTTTAAAATGTGTTGACAATTCAAAAAATGTTCATGATTCCAAAATTTAGTCACAAATTTTAGAAATGTTTGTGGTTCCAATTTTTGTTCGGAATTTGTTGAAACGTTCCATTTTGCACTTTTTTAATAAATTCTAAAAATGTTTGTCGTTATAAATTTTTGTTCTAACTTCATGAAATGTTCCTTATTTTCAAATATTTGTTCAAAAATTCAAAAAATGTTCACAGTTTCAAAATTTGTTCAGAATTTCATAATTTTGTACACATATTAGAAAAAAGTTCCTTTTGCCGAAAATTGTTCAGAAATTCAAAAAATATTTGCACATTTTCAAAGTATACACTTTAAAGTACACAAAAAAAAGTATAGCACAACGGTAACTAATTCCAGTTCGCTACATTAACTGATTGAAATTCACTATAGTAGAGCAGCCCATTTCTACCCTAACACTAGTTCTTTATATTGTGCGCTGCATTACAGACATCAAAACTTGTGTGGTGGAGTGGTTGTGAGATCGCAATCGCAAGCGGCTAGTCTCGTGTTCGAATCCATCCTCGAGTCGCTCTCGCGGTAGAGCTCGATGGGCCGGCCCACTCGCACTATCTCCTGTGCGCTCCGCTGCCAATTTGATACAAAGAGCGTCAAAAAGGAGCTCCCCCTCCGATCTCGGGGGCTGCTATTTCTCGCGTTCAGCGAGCCAGGGCGCTGGGCTCGCTTCTGGGGGCGTCCTAGAAGGGCCGGCCCAGCTGCGGAGAGCCACGGCTTATTTTCTTTCTTCTGTTATCATTTTCTGGTTTATTTTTGTACTTTTCGTTAGACTTTCAAATACTCTCTTTCTCTCTCTCTCTCTCTCTCTCTCTCTCTCTCTCTCTCTCTCTCTCTCTCTCTCTCTCTCTATATATATATATATATATATATATATATATATATATATATATATTATACAAAAAACACACTATAAAAAACATTTGAAAAATGTTGAATAAGTATTAAAAAAATGTTGAACAAGAATTTGAAAATTGTTGAAGTATTTGAAAATGTTGAATAAGTATTAAAAATGCTGAATAACTTGAAAAAGGTTGAATATGTATTAAAAAATATTGAACGGGTATATGAAAATTGTTGAATAAGTACTTGAAATGTTGAACAATAATTTGAGAAATGTTGAACAAGTATTTGAAAAATGTTGAATAGGTATTAGAAAATGTTGAACGAGTATATGAAAAATGTTGAATAGGTATTAGAAAATATTGAATGAGTATATGAAAAATGTTGTACAAGTTTTTGAAAATGTTGCATAAGTATTAAAATGTTAGACAAGTTTTTGAAAAATGTTGAATAAGCGTTCGGACAATGTTGAACGTGTATACAAAAAATGTTGATCACTTATTCAATTTTTTCGGCATATACGGAAATGTAGAGTGAAAACTAAAACAAACATAAGGAAGACAAAAAAAATGGAGAAAAGAGAGAAAAAACTGAGGAAAAGCAAAAAAAAAGAGGAAAAAACCCCAGAGATTAACTAGTGAAAAACCCGGCTTGTTTCGAGTTAAGAAAAACCGCCCTTCTCATTTGTCACAAACACGTGGCTAGCACATTGGCTAGTCGCACCTCCTCTGCAGGGGCGGAGCCAGGCTAGCATCGGGCCCCGGGCCTGCTTCATTGCTACAGTGAATAACAGTGATCATCAGTGTAAAAACGCTACAGTCTACAAAGGAATAAATCCTCACGCCCCGGCCCCAGGCCCCCCCGGCCTGGGGCCTGTCTCCGCCACTGCTCCTCTGAATCGGGGAGAGCAGGGTTCGAATCCGGGCGAGCCCCATTTCTCCTGCCCTTTTTTCTTCATTGACTGCCAGCAAATGGGCCGGCTCCATTTCCAAGCTCCTGCGCGATCGCTTAATGCGATAAATAGCATTTTGCTCGATCTCCTCTCTTTTTTTTTTGAGGGAATGCCTGCCTACTTTATTGAGCTGGTAATAAAGTTACATCGTTCACAAGATCTTGGACTAAGAAATCTGGGGGCTCATCGTCCCAGTTACATGAGATGTTACTATCATATGCATGCTTAGTGTTGGAAATATGCCCTAGAGGCAATAATAAAGTGGTTATTATTATATTTTCTTAATCATGATAAAAGTTTATTATTCATGCTAGAATTGTATTGATTGGGAACTTAAATACATGTGTGAATACATAAGCAAATACCAAGTCCCTAGTATGACTCTACTAGACTAGCTCGTTGATCAAAAGATGATTAAAGTTTCCTAACCATAGACATGAGTTGTCATTTGATAACGGGATCACATCATTAGGAGAATAATGTGATGGACAAGACCCATCCGTTAGCTTAGCATATGATCATTCAGTTTATTGCTACTGCTTTCTTAAATGTCAAATACATATTCCTTCGACCATGAGATCATGCAACTCCCGGATACCGGAAGAATACCTTATGTGCTATCAAACGTCACAACGTAACTGGGTGATCATAAAGATGCTCTACAGGTATCTCCGAAGGTGTCTGTTGAGTTGGCATGGATCGAGATTGGGATTTGTCACTCCGTATGACGGAGAGGTATCTCTGGGCCCTCTCGGTAATACAGCATCACAAGAAGCTTGCAAGCAAAGTGACTAAGGAGTTAGTTACAAGATGATGTATTACGAAACGAATAAAGAGACTTACCGGCAACGAGATTGAACTAGGTATGAAGATACCGACGATCGACTACGTATGTTGTCATAAAGATTCGACAGATAAAGATCTTCGTAGAATATGTAGGAACCAATATGGGCATCCAGGTCCCGCTATTGGTTATTGGCCGGAGAAGCGTCTCGGTCATGTCTACATCATTCTCGAACCCGTAGGGTCCGCACGCTTAACGTTTGTTGACGATATAGTATTATATGAGTTATGTATGTTGGTGACCGAATGTTGTTCGGAGTCCCGGATGAGATCACGGACATGAGGAGGAGCTCCGAAATGGTCTGGAGGTAAAGATTGATATACAGGATGATATGGTTGGGCCAAGGGGTAAGGCCCATGGGGCTTTAGGTCGGTGCAAAAGAAAGTTTTGCGGAGGTCAGTGACCAGACGCCAGGGACCCTGGCGTCTGGCCCTGGGCCAGACGCCGAGGCCCATGGCGTCTGGGCCAGATGCCGAGGACCGTGGCGTCTGGTACTGGAAACCGAGAAGGACTCTTCCTTGCGTTCCAAACCTACTTTTAGGAGGCTCTTTCTTCAAGAAACGACCCCAGGGCTCAACATAAAAATAGAGGAGCAGGGCTAGCCCCTGGGGGACACGATGATTCACCAAGCCGTGTGCCGGCGCCCCCTCTCCCTCTAGTTCATCCTCCATCCTAAATCCGTTGTGCTTGGCAAAGCCCTGCGGAAATAGTTTCACCACCACCGTCACCACACCGTCGTCCTGCCGAAACTCATCTACTACTTCGCCTCTCTTGCTGGATCGAGAAGGCGAGGACGTCATCGAGCTGAACGTGTGCTGAACGCGGAGGTGCCGTACGTTCGGTACTTGATCGGGACGGATCGTGAAGGTGTACGACTACATCAACCACATTGATGAACGCTTCCGCTTAGCGATCTACAAGGGTATGTAGATGCTCTCCCCCTCTCGTAGCTATGCATCACCATGGATAGATCTTGCGTGTGCGTAGATTTTTTTTTGTTTTCCATGCAACGTTCCCCAACAGTGGCATCATGAGCCACTATGCGTAGATGATATGCACGAGTAGAATACAAAGGAGTTGTGGGCGGTGAGGTTCATATTGCTTCCCACCAATGTCTTATTTTGATTCGGCGGCATTGTGGGATGAAGCGGCCCGGACCAACCTTACATGTCCACGCACATGAGACCGGTTCCACCGACTCACATGCAACTTGTTTTGCATAAAGGTGGCTGGCGGGTGTCTGTTTCTCCTACTATAGTTGAATCTAATTTGACTACGGCGGTCCTTGCAGAAGGTTAAAAGGCAACTTGATAATCACCGTTGTGGTTTTGCGTAGGTAAGAACGATTCTTGCTAGTTGCCCGTAGCAGCCATGTAAAACTTGCAACAACAAAGTATATGACGTCTAACTTGTTTTTGCAGGGTATGTTGTGATGTGATATGGTCAAGACGTGATTTGATATATGTTGATGTATGAGATGATCATATTTTGTAATAAGTTCACGACTTGTATGTCGATGAGTATGACAATTGGCAGGAGCCTTAGGGTTGTCTTTAATTATTGTATGACCTGCGTGTCAATCACTAAGCGCCATGTAATTGCTTTACTTTATCGCTATACGTTAGCAATAGTTGTATAAGCAATAGTTGGCGAGACGACCCCGACGCAACGATGGAGATCAAGGTGTCACGCCGGTGACGATGGAGATCATGCCGATGCTTTGGAGATGGAGATCAAAAGCACAAGATGATGATGGACATATCATGTCACATATTTTGATTGCATATGATGTTTATCCTTTATGCATCTTATTTTGCTTAGAACGACGGTAGCATTATAAGATGATCCCTTCACTTAATTTCAAGATAAAAGTGTTCTCCCCGAGTATGCACCATTGCTAAAGTTCGTCATTTCGAAGCACCTTGTGATGATTGGGTGCGATAGACTCTACGTTCACATACAACGGGTGTAAGCCAGCTTTGCACATGCAGAATACTTGGGTTAAACTTGACGAGCCTAGCATGTACATACTGTAGGGTAACGCAACAGAAAACAAAAAATTTCTGACCTACGCACCAGCCTAGGACCACTATGGAGACTGCATACAAGGTTTGATCTTTTTCGTTACCGACTCGTAGCGCAGCGGAAGTAGAGTCGATGACGATCGGTGGTGCAGATCCCCGCAGCTAGGATTTACAACCTCCCAACCGCGAGGATGTACTCCCTCATCTTCCCCACGGATAACCCTCCGGGAGGCGGTCGGACAGTCCCTCGGACGGTGTCGCGGACAGCCCTTCAGGAGGCACTCTCAAAACTCGGACGGTCACTCGGACAGCCCTTCGGGAGGACTCACAGAACTCGGACCGTCACTTGGACAGCTCTTCGGGAGGCACTCTCAAAACAGCCCCTCGGGCACAAAGATCGAAACTACGACCTCTCTACGGGGTTGCACACATACTGTGTCATCTATCCGGCAGGGCTTCGCCGTCCAGAACTAGTTCCTGCCGGAACCCAGACAGCCTTTCGGCTCTACGAAACTCGTTTCGTGGGAGGGAGAGAGAAGCCAGACAAGTCTATGGCATGTGTATGAGAGCAAGGATGAGGTTTGGGCAGCCCCCTCACCTCCTATTTATAGGAAAACCAAGGGGTAGTGTGCCACATGAAAAACCCCAAGTGCCCATGCTTTATGTCATACATAAGGGCAAAATGGGAAGGCAAGTGGAGCACCAAATGGTGGAAGGAAGCCCCATGGGCGGCCCCCAAGGCCATGAACGAAAATGGCTCCCTCCTTGGGTGGCCCCACCACTTTTCCATCCACCAAGTCATCCCTTAGATCTTTTGAGCAAAGCCCAAAAAAGTGGCTTTCCAAAAAATATCAAAAAAGCACTTTCACTATTCACGACAACATTTTTCAGCGTCCGTTCGAACTGAAAATATTTATGTGGGCTTAGAACATTTCCAGTACCCACTAAAATAATTTTCAACGCGTTCCGGAACAGTTCCGATTAGTGATTTTCATCTGCGAAAAGCATCTGAAGTGGTTTCGGCAGCTCCGGAACATTTCCGATTTTTATCCCGGAAAATTCCCAGAAGTTTTCAGAATAATTCTGGCACCCTCCAAGAATTATCAGGCATGTCCCGGAACCAATTTTACTTAATAGAATACCCCGAAACAACTTTTCGGTTTTACCGAAACTATTCCGGTGTTCTCTCTCCGGAACCTTTCCGGTGTGTCCAAAACTTTTTCGGTGAATTTCTCTCAGACTCCCTGTCTAGTATTCAGCAGATAGATGACCCTTAAGCGTGTGACCCTATAGGTTCGGTGAAGTATAGACATGGCCGGAACTCTTTCCGAGCAATGATCAACATCGGAGCCGTGGACACCCATATTGACCCATATACCCACACGAATGAATATTCGAGTGAACTTCCAGTTGTTGTGTGCTATTCCTGTTGCTTCGCGATATGTTACAAATACCCGAGGTGAGACATGTTGGCATTCCCGTGGATCAACAACTTGCCCACTATGCCAGTTACCTCGTTACCGGTATTGTTCTCTTTTCTCGTTACCATGTTCCGGCATCCCTGTGGTCAAATCACCCTGTGTCTGGCCAGACGATGATGGATACCGTAACACCGAGAGGGCCCAGAGATATCTCTCCATCGTCGGAGGAGCAAATCCCAATCTTGAGCTATCAAGTTACTTGACATACATTCCCATGAACCCGTAAGCCGCTTTAATAACCATCTAGTTACGGATGACATTTAACAAACCCCAAAGTTCATGAATCAAGCATGAAGAAACTCGATACTCTCATGGTCTGAGGAATCATGCAAATGTTAACCATCTCTGTGTTATTAACAATTAACTTGTGACGAATTTATCTCATAGCATAACATCAATTCGTGTCGATTCAACACAAATGTTCTTCTAACATTGTGCCCTCAAAGTTGCTAGCATAGACATGCCCATGATCAGGAAAACAGAACCATCATGCAACACTTGAGCTAGTCTTAGAGGCCATACTAGGAATACATTTTACCGTTTTATTATTCCACACGTGCATATGAGTCTTCCTCCGAGCCTCGTGTTATTGCAGACTCGAGAACCATAGCAGTTATAGCATGGAACATAAATATAATTATGAACAAGGAGATAATCAATAACATTTATTATTTCCTCTAGGGCATATCACCTACAGACTCCCACTTTCACTAGAGTCAATAATCTAGTTAATGCTAATGCACTTTACACCCATGGCACACTGGTGTAAAATATGCTTCGCATGTGGTATAGCCTGATGTCCAACGGATCTGACAACTTCAGATACGTGTGTATCTTTGCATATCCTCGCGTTTTCACGCTTTCACAAAATTCATATTTTGTGTCGACTTGGCTTTGCATATGTGTGAATCATTGGTCGAAATTTGATTCCTCAGACTGAGCTATGGAGCAACTATCTGCAATAGTGTCCCATTGACCAAATCCATCTTGGAACCATACTAAGTTCATGAATGAACTATATGATTCAACAACTTCTTTGTCGCTTCTAAAGCGTCAGCATACTTAGCCACTTGCTATAGAATTCGCCACAGTATTCTGTTTGGAACAATTTCCAAACACCGTGCCACCATATCGTGTATTACACAAAACCCTTAAGTTAAATCAAAAATCGCATGGAGCATTGATGAAGACTGTATTGATGTAACAAGTTTACAACGAACTCTTCATTATCTACTCTTGCGAGAAAACATGTCATCAGTGCTACTCTAGTACTTAATGACATCTTTCACTGTTGTCCTACGATCAGTGCTTTGATCACTTTGGTATCTGTACTCGCAACTCCTTGGGAGTACTGGACATATCTGGTTGTTTTACATACCATGGAATACATGATTAATCCAAACACAAGAGTGTGTGGAATTTCCATCATGTATTTTGCTCATCAGTGTTTTGGGACACTGAGTCTTGCAAAAATTCTTTCCATGTTACTTCGGCAAGAATCACTCCTTGACGTTTTTAGTGCTAAACTGTTTTAGCATCTTGTCAATATGTATTTTATTTGCTTAGCCCCATTAGGTCAATCTATCTCCATAGATCATTATGCCTAATAGCAAGGCTATATAGCCCAAGTACTTCATAAAAAAAACTATTTTCAAATGTGTCAAGAAATTTATTTCCAATTAACAATGTGTCAAGCACACAAGGTTTTTAGAAATATCATTATGCTCCCACTTACTTTCTTGAATCACAAGCATCTTCGTTACCCATTGATGAAGTCAAAACCCTTTTGACCATTTCATCAAAACACGAAGATTCCAACTCCACTTTGCTCTCTTCTGTCCATCGCTGGAACTCTGAAGTTTGCATACTTACTAGCATCCTCTGGATCGACAAAACACTTTGGACTGTATCACTCACAAGTCCTAGGTTGCATTTCCATCTCATGGAAATCCTTTTGTTATCCATGTTTCATATCTCATGATTGAAATATGTATTAATTGCTAGTTCAACCCGAACCGATTTTAAGCATCGCTACGGTGAGACAATCTCATCGCAGTCAACTCCTTGAATTTGTTATTGAAACAAGTAGAGCTTTATGGATAAAACATTTTATCCATATCAGTTATAGTTCCATTAATGTTCGTTAGACTCCAAGTCTTCCAAAGGGTTTATCAAGATATGATCTTGAATCATTTGTATGGAAACTATCTCGGATTGTATTGGCATTTAGCCAATTCCAGAGTCAGGGCCCATCAACACTTCCTTGTGCACCGTAGGTATATTGTTGTCTAACAACAATATCTCGCTTGCGCACCTGAGAGGTTTGCATGAGTTTTGCCTACGTGGTTCAGCTGCAAGTTCGATCGAAGTCCATACATTCATGTAGAGGCTTCCGTATCAGTCGCAGTAGGAAACTCTGGAATCACTTCCAAGGTTCCTTTCCTTTGACCTGATGACAAAGATACTTGTTATCTCGTCGAGTTGCACTGTCCTCCCACTCACCTTTTCGCAAGAACTATTCTCTTTAAAAGCATACCGTTTTGTGGCAAAAACCTTTGCCTCGGCATAGTGGTGGGGGAATACCCAATAACTTGGGATAACCTACAAAGTAGCACTTGTCTGATTTGGAATAGGTTTGTAACCTTTTATACAAGCCCCGTATTCCAAATGTTTAAGAAAAGATATAACATGGTTGGGCGTACCATACCATGGCGTCATTTCAACAGACCCGATGGAGCTCTTTTCAGTGTAAAAGCCGCAGTCTCTAAAGCATCACTTTAAAAGGGATAATGGCAAATTTATTTATGTCATCTATGATCTTACCATGTCACAAATGGTTTGATTACATCTTCACAGACATTCCACTCACAGTGGTGTTCCAGGAGGTGTAAGTTATGAAACTCTTTTCACAACTCATCAGACATTCGCTAAACTTGTAACTCAAATATTCCTTTCCGCAATATAATTGCAGAAACATAATTTTCTTGTTACAATAATTTCTTCTTCATTTTGAAAACCTTTCGAATGATTTCAAAAGATCCAGACTTATGTCTCATCAAGTAAATATCCATATATCTACTTGAGTCATTTTTGAAGATAGACAAATCCACTGCTTGCAACAACATTTATTGAACTACATACATCAAAATGTATGATCACCAATAAGTTTGTTGCTCATTCTTTATGGCCTGTGAATGGTATTTCAGTCACTTCACTTTTCAGAGGAAAGTTGCAAGTGTTAGATGATTCAAAATCAAACGACTTCAAAATCCATCATAATGGAATTTTCCATGCGGGTTTCTCCAATGTGACCAAAAGCAGTGCCACACTTGTGTGGTATTCTTTTAGTCTTGCGACATTTAGCGTCAGTGTTATGGATGTATCATATTACCATCAAAATTCATAACATACGTCCCATCGATGATGGAAGTATGGCCCTTATGTTATTCATAATACTGAACAACAATTGTTCTTTTATGAACAACCCTCTTGCAACAAACATTGTGCAATGGGCTAGAGTGTATAAAACTCTAAAATGAATTATGAAAGTAAACCCAGAGGTAATGTATTATTATCAATATTCATAACATACGTCTCATTCATAATGAAAGTATGGCCCTTATGTTATTCATAACACCGAACATCAAAAGTTCTCTTATGAACAACCTTCTTGCAAGATACCTTATGCAAAGGGCTAGAGTGTGAAACTCTAAAATGAATTATGAAAGTAAATACATAGGTAATACACCGATGGAAGGCATAGCAACTTTTACTATGTTCCCAATATGTATTTAATCCTTAGTCCCGACAAGTCCTTTAGGCCATAGTAGTTCTTGCATCGATTTGCCACAGAATGCAATCGAGCGGGTATTTTTGTGATCAACTCACATTACCCAAAAATTAGTGATTAACATGTTTAATCATAATTCCCAAGAATTACATCTTTGACCAGCCTTCCATACATAAATAACTTGTATGACTTTCATACATGAGCTGGACATTCCAATCTTCTCTCTTTTTGCCTTTATACTTCCAACAATTTAACTTTCAGTATTTCTCCTACTTCCAGAAGAAGCATCCAACTTCATCATATGACAGGCGTTCTTCTGAATCCCTCTCTCATCAGTCAAATGCCCAGTAAACACTTTTACTAACAGTTTGCAAAACAAACATTGCTTTGGATATCACATATCTTTTAGCCTTTGTTTGTGTCTGAAAATGATTTTCAGTTCCATGAATATCACATAGCTATCCCAAAACTTTTGAAGTTCGGGTCTCATGGAAGCAAACATGTTGCACTTGACCGTAACGGAATTCTAGCTTTTGGATCGAAGGACGAGAGTCACATCATCCATAGCATTTGCGGGAGGATACCGAAAGCATGCCATAGGACAAAGTCCTTCTCGGCACTCTTGAGGACAATCCTCATATTATGTTACCAACCGTAAAGTTTTAACCAGATATTTAACGGCTATTCAATTTTAATAGGGAAGGTGGAAAACGCGAGCCATTATTCTACAACTATTTTGCAAATCACATTTAGACAGTGTTCGAAATTAATTGCACTGGGAATTAAACAAGTTAATTCTACAGCACGCTCCCACTCAAATCAATATCTCTCATAATTGATTGTGAATGATTCAAGACCTAAGTTTTGATTGTTCGCCATGATGGTAGCATCACAGATGACGAAAATCTCAACCGGTAGGTCAGCTTGCCAATCATATCTTTATGTGATTCTTGTTCATCTTTCGATGCATGTGTTCCGAGCTCAGGACTTTCCTGCCTGAACGTCAAGACAACCAAGTGATCTTGCAGTGAGGTCTGACCTCACCCGCCTTACACTTTCCAGTCATTCGTGCCCATGGTAGCATGTGGCACCCCGAAAGGATACATGCTGTGACGGTGATACACTTGGGAGAACACTAACTACTTGATATTTTTGTGACAGATCACCCTAATAAAAGCGACTACCACGCAATCAAGAAGGGTGCACCAAAAGGGATAAACATGTCAGGCAATTCATAATAGCATGATATGGTATAGCCCTTTCTGACGGAGAAGTCTTTCATTTCTTCGTCTTCGGCATTCGCGTCGGTGTTCACCTTCGCGAAGATTACCACCACCTTGTCGATGCACCAAATAATATTGCTATCTCTATAGCTAATAAAATAAGTGCATTAGTTAAGGTTGACATGCAGGTCATTAAAGTGCAATCATATGGCTCCAGCCATCATGCCGAATCATGACACGTAGGTCATATTAATTTACATTTGTATAGTCATCTCATACATAATCAAATTAATATGAGAACTACTATACCACATCACATGCACATCCTGCAAACCATCCTGTAAAACCAAGTTAGACGCCTCTAATCGGTTCATGCAAAAACTTGTTTTACATGGCTTCTAAGGTTTCGAAACAAACCGAAGCTACCAACGTCCATCATCAAGTATGATAATTCAAGTCGCTAGATTAACTATTGCGGGGTGTATGAAACATGAGATAATAAAATCTCGAGCCCATACTGAACTTTGTCATACGCATGACCCCCGTGCAGATCATATCTGCATTGCCCTTTCATCTGCGAAACGACCATCTTTCTTTAACTATGGTGGAACCCAAAGAACTGTTAGCACTTCGTTGATCTATCAATCAGCATACTCAGGAGCAGCATGAAAGGATCGCGGATTGCCAGAACTTTGTGAGATTCCACCATGCCGTCAAGATCAGGATTATGTAAATTCAAGGGAAGCAACAGGAACATCGGGTAACAGATTTCATCTGCTACCCGCACAAATAATTTTCAGTAATAGAACTCATCTACTACCTAATTATATTGTGCAACACCCATACATCTCTATGTATTCTAGATCGCAACCTGCATCTACGCATAGCACGGCTCATGATGCCACTGTAGGGTAACGCAATAGAAAACAAAAAAATTCTGACCTACGCACCAGCCCAGGACCACTATGGAGACTGCATACAAGGTTTGATCTTTTTTGTTACCGACTCGTAGCGCAGCGGAAGTAGAGTCGATGACGATCGGCGGTGCAGATCCCCGCAGCTAGGATTTAGAACCTCCCAACTGCAAGGATGTACTCCCTCATCTTCCACACAGACAGCCCTCCGGGAGGCGGTCGGACAGTCCCTCGGACGGTGTCGCGGACAGCCCTTCGGGAGGCACTCTCAAAATTAGGACGGTCACTCGGACAGCCCTTCGGGAGGACTCACAGAACTCGGACCGTCACTTGGACAGCCCTTCGGGAGGCACTCTCAAAACAGCCCCTCGGGCACAAAGATCGAAACTACGACCTCTCTACGGGGTTGCACACATACGGAGTCATCTATCCGGCAGGGCTTCGCCGTCCAGAACTAGTTCCTGCCGGAACCTAGACAGCCTTTCGGCTCTACGAAACTCTTTTTGTGGGAGGGAGAGAGAAGCCAGACAAGTCTATGGCATGTGTATGAGAGCAAGGATGAGATTTGGGCAGCCCCCTCACCTCCTATTTATATGAAAACCAAGGGGTAGTGTGCCACATGAAACACCCAATGTGCCCATGCTTTATGTCATACATAAGGGCAAAATGGGAAGGCAAGTGGAGCACCAAATGGTGGAAGGAAGCCCCATGGGGGGCCCCCCAAGGCCATGAACGAAAATGGCTGCCTCCTTGGGTGGCCCCACCACCTTTCCATCCACCAAGTCATCCCTTAGATCTTTTGAGCAAAGCCCAAAAAAGTGGCTTTCCAAAAAATATCCAAAAAGCACTTTCACTATTCACGACGACATTTTTCAGCGTCCGTTCAAACTGAAAATATTTATGTGGGCTTAGAACATTTCCAGTACCCACTAAAATAATTTTCAACGCGTTCCGGAATAATTCCGGATTAGTGATTTTCATCTGCGAAAAGCATCTGAAGTGGTTTCGGCAGCTCCGGAACATTTCCGGTTTTTATCCCAGAAAATTTCCAGAAGTTTCTAGAATAATTCTGGCACCCTCCTAGAATTATCAGGCATGTCCCGGAACCAATTTTACTTAATAGAATACCCCAAAATAACTTTTCGGTTTTACCGAAACTATTCCGGTGTTCTCTCTCCGGAACCTTTCCAGTGTGTCCAAAACTTTTCGGTGAATTTCTCTCAGACTCCCTGTCTAGTATTCAGCAGATAGATGACCCTTAAGCGTGTGACCCTATAGGTTCGGTGAAGTATAGACATGGCCGGAACTCTTTCCGATCAATGATAAACATCGGAGCCGTGGACACCCATATTGACCCCTATACCCACACGAATGAATATTCGAGTGAACCTCCAGTTGTTGTGTGCTATTCCTGTTGCTTTGTGATATGTTACAAATACCCGAGGTGAGACATGTTGGCATTCCCGTGGATCAACAACTTGTCCATTATGCCAGTTACCTCGTTACCGGTATTGTTCTCTTTTCTTGTTACCGTGTTCCGGCATCCCTGTGGTCAAATCACCCTGTGTCTGGCCAGACGATGATGGATACCGTAACACCAAGAGGGCCCAGAGATATCTCTCCATCGTGGGAGGAGGAATCCCAATCTTGAGCTATCAAGTTACTTGACATACTTTCCCATGAACCCGTAAGCCGCCGTAATAGCCATCCAGTTACGGATGACGTTTAACAAACCCCAAAGTTCATGAATCAAGCATGAAGAAACTCGATACTCTCATGGTCTGAGGAATCATGCAAACGTTAACCATCTTTGTGTTATTAACCATTAACTTGTGACGAATTTATCTCATAGCATAACATCAATTCGGGTCGATTCAACACAAATGTTCTTCTAACATTATGCCCTCAAAGTTGCTGGCATAGACATGCCCATGATCAGGAAAACAGAACCATCATGCAACACTTGAGCTAGTTTAGAGGCCAGACTAGGAATACATTTTACCGTTTTATTATTCCACACATGCATATGAGTCTTCCTCCGAGCCACGTGTTATTGCAGACTCGAGAACCATAGCCGTTATAGCATGGAACATAAACATAATTATGAACAGGGAGATAATCAATAACATTTATTATTTCCTCTAGGGCATATCTCCTACACAGACATGGTCTCGGAACACTAGAGACCGAAATGTCAAACGGGAGTCATATAGTAGATATGATCAACATTGAGATGTTCACCATTGAAGACTACCCCATCTCACGTGATGATCGGACATGTGTTAGTTGATTTGGATCATGTATCACTTAGACAACTTGAGGGATGTTGATTTAAGTGGGAGTTCATTAGTAATTTGATTATTTGAACTAAAATTTATCATGAACTTAGTATTAATAGTTTTTGCATATCTATGTTGTAGATCAATGGCACGTGCTACCGTTCCCTTGAATTCTAATGCGTTCCTAGAGAAAGCTAAGTTGAAAGATGATGGTCGCAACTACACGGACTGGGTCCATAACTTGAGGATTATCCTCATTGCTGCACAAAAGAATTATGTCCTTGATGCACCGCTAAGTGACAGACCTGCTGCAGGAGCTGAAGCAGATGTTATGAATGTCTGGCAAGCTCGATCTGATGACTACTCGATAGTTCAGTGTGCCATGCTTTACGGCTTAGAACCGGGACTTCAAAAGTGTTTTGAACGACATGGAGCATATGAGATGTTCCAAGAGCTGAAGTTAATATTTCAAGCAAATGCCCAGGTTGAGAGATATGAAGTCTCCAACAAATTCTTTAGCTGTAAGATGGAGGAGAACAGTTTTGTCAGGGAACACATACTCAAAATGTCTGGGTATCATAACCACTTGACTCAGCTGGGAATTGATCTTCCAGTTGAGAGTGTTATTGACAGAGTTCTTCAGTCACTGCCACCAAGCTACAAAGGCTTCGTGATGAACCATAATATGCAAGGGATGACGAAAATGATTCCCGAGCTCTTCGCGATGCTGAAATCGGCGGAGGTGAAAATCAAGAAAGAGCATCAAGTGTTGATGGTTAACAAGACCACTAGTTTCAAGAAAAAGGGCAAGGGAAAGAAAGGGAACTTCAAGAAGAATGGCAAGCAAGTTGCCGCTCTCGTGAAGAAGCCCAAATCTGGACCCAAGCCTGAAACTGAGTGCTTCTACTGCAAAGGAAATGGTCACTCGAAGCGGAATTGTCCCAAGTACTTGGCAGATAAGAAGGATGGCAAAGTGAACAAAGGTATATTTGATATACATGTTATTGATGTGTTCCTTACTAATGCTCGTAGCAGCGCCTGGGTATTTGATGCTGGTTCGGTTGCTCATATTTGTAACTCAAAATAGGAGCTGCGGAATAAACGAAGATTGGCTAAGGACGAGGTGACGATGCGCGTCGGGAATGGTTCCAAGGTTGATGTGATCGCCGTAGGCATGCTACCTCTACATCTACCTTCGGGATTAGTTTTAGACCTCAATAATTGCTATTTGGTGCCAACGTTGAGCATGAACATTTTATCTAGATCTTGTTTATTGCGAGACGGTTATTCATTTAAGTAAGAGAATAATGGTTGTTCTATTTATATGAGTAATATCTTTAATGGTCATGCACCTTGATGTATGGTCTGTTCTTGTTGAATCTCGATCGTAGTGATACATATATTCATAATATTGATGCCAAAAGATGCAAAGTTGATAATGATAGTGCAACATACTTGTGGCACTACCGTTTAGGTCATATTGGTGTAAAGCGCATGAAAAAACTCCATGCGGATGGACTTTTGGAATCACTTGATTATGAATCATTTGATACTTGCGAACCATGCCTCATGGGTAAGATGACTAAAACTCCGTTCTCCGGAACAATGGAGCGAGTTAATGACTTATTGGAAATAATACATACCGATGTATGTGGTCCAATGAGTGTTGAGGCACGAGGCGGGTATCCTTATTTTCTAACCTTCACAGATGATTTGAGTAGGTATGGGTATATCTACTTGATGAAACACAAGTCTGAAACATTTAAAAAGTTCAAAGAATTTCAGAGTGAAGTGGAGAATCATCGTAACAAGAAAATAAAGTTTCTATGATCTGATCGCGGAGGCGAATATTTGAGTTACGAATTTGGCCTTCAATTAAGACAATGTTTAATTGTTTCACAACTCACGTCATCTAGAACACCACAGCGTAATGGTGTGTCTGAACGTCGTAACCGTACTTTATTAGATATGGTGCGTTCTATGATGTCTCTTACCGATTTGCCTTTATCATTTTGGGGTTATGCATTAGAGACAGCCGCATTCATGTTAAATAGGGCACCGTCTAAATTCGTTGAGATGCCACCGTATGAACTATGGTCCTAAGCTGTCATTTCTTAAAGTCCCCGTTTACATAAGCATCGCAGCCCAAACTTTAAGTGCTCAGCCATCGGAATCATAGGATGATATGAGAAAGATCTTCAAGAAGTCTCAAGTGCGCTGTGTCGTGGCGCATTCTCTAGGGACAATAGAGCGCTCAGCCATCAACGCATTCACCTGATTTAAGCCCTGAAACCTCAAGTGCGCTCAACCATGGTGCATTCTCTAGGGACAATAAAGCGCTCAGCCATTGACGCATTCACCTGAGAAAAAGTCCCGAGCCTACAGCTATAAAGACTCACCACTTCCATGCATCACTCCACACATACCCACGTCTACCATCGCAAGCTACTCACACCATCACATAATACAGTCAACACTAAAACATGACAACACGGAACATTATGATCAACCAAACATATAACATATCACAACAACTACGCATGCATAGTAGAAATATAGGATGAGCATAATCAAAAGTGAAACTTGCCTGGAACGGTGTTGAAGTACTCTAACGCTTAATTCTGATCCGCTTCGCACTCCGGACAATCTATACGTTTAATGAAGGCATCGATAAATAAACCGTAATCAAATAACACCACAATAAAGCCAACAGCAAGGAGTTCAAATAAAACTTAAATAACAGAACATATCAGTAAGTGTATATTATCTACATGCTAATAGGATCAGAACGCAAAAAGAAACGACTAATTTGGACGAACGGTTTGAAAGATATGGCCTCCGGAAGGTTAATTTTAAATTCGAGCAAATTCAAATTTAAACAGTTCATAAATGTGAAATTTTAGTTCTACAGTATTCTCCTGGTCACTACGAGCACACAGAAAAAAGAATCGATGAATTTGGATACACGGATCAAGAGATATAGGGAAAAGAAGTTTGACTAAAATTCTGTCAAGATGTTGTCGCGGCGGCTGTGCGGGTGCCACGTGGCGCAATGCTAGGAGCTGAAAATAGTGTCCGCTGTGCTGGCTAAAGAGCGGGCGGCCGCAGCTTAAAAGAAACCGGTTCGGCCATAAAAAAAATAGACGACCTAATCTCGGCCCTTAAAAGGAATCGGGCGGGTGAGGATTGCTCACCGGGGAATCACAGGAACAGGGGCTGGGTGGCCGCCGGAGTTGAACAAGAACGATGCAGGCAGCTCGGGAATCGATGAGTCCGATGGCTGTGACGCTCTCCGGAGACCGGGGAAGATGTTGCAAGGTGCCGCGGGCGTCCATGAACTCGAACACGTC
This sequence comes from Thinopyrum elongatum, assembly GCA_011799875.1. Classification (NCBI taxonomy): domain Eukaryota; kingdom Viridiplantae; phylum Streptophyta; class Magnoliopsida; order Poales; family Poaceae; genus Thinopyrum; species Thinopyrum elongatum. Next base: position 236,177,547 of record CM022297.1, read on the forward strand.
CGCACGGATGACCGGGGCTTCCTCCCGCGACGGTGGCGACCGGCTGGAGCGGCAGCGACGAAGTTGAGCTTCGGGTCGAGGTCAGTACGGTCGCTTAGATGCGTCCCTGCACGAACGAGGAGTCAGGGAGATAGAGGAGACCAAGGAGAGGAGAGTAGGGGCAAGATGAGAGGCTGGGATCCTTCAAAGGCGATGAAATCGACCGGCGGGGTGCTCCTGCAGCGGCGGACTCCGCGAGATCGGATCCGGCGAAACATGCTCGGGAAGATAAACTTTTGCCAAAAATCGGCAGAGAAGAAGCTGTGGAATATTTATAGAGTGGATTCCGTGGCCTAGGAGGGCGGGGATAGATCGATCCAATCGATCGAATCTGGTTCGGGAGCGGTCTCCATGACGAACACGGGTGGAGGAAGGGGATGACGGCTGGGCCCCGTCCGTCAGCGAGACAAAGAGGTCTGAAGGAAAAAAAACGAAAACTGCTGGGGGGCTGCTATGCTGCGCTGAAATGGGCCGGCCTGCTCGCCACTGCGCGCTGCGCTGCTGCTGTGTGTTGCTGGGCTGCGACCGTGCAGGCCCAGGTGTACAGTGATTTCTTGCAAAATGAATTTTTCACATCAAATGTTTTGACTAAAAAAGCAATAAAATACCAGATGACTTTCTAAAAATACCACAACATTCAGTAAAATATTATTGATAATATATAATACAGTGAACATTTTCATCCCAAAAAAATATGTTTTAACAAAACTATTTTATGCAATAGGAGCAAATAAGAGTATCCAAACAATCTCAAAATAAAATAATATTCTAAACCTTTTTCAACTATACTTAACAGGGAAGAAGTCATGTTTTCTTCTCTCAATATTTTTTCCTTGAGTTGAAAAGGATTTGAACATTTGCAAAAATAAAAGTAAGAGTCAAATGAGTCTTCGGGAAAGTCCTTTTATTCCCTCTCGCTAGAATATTCCATAAACTCCAAAAATTCAAATTGGCATTGAAATCATGATGAAAAAAAATAATGATCATATTAACATTCCAAATCTGAAAATTTGGGATGTTACAAAGGAGTTTCTCTCGAAAGAAGTGAGTGGGAGGAAAGTAGAACTTGATGAGGTAGTTGTACCTTCTCTCGAATTGGAAAGTAGCACATCAGAGAAAACCGTTCCCGTGATGCCTACACCAACTAGAGAGGAAGCTAATAATGATGATCATGAAACTTCAGATCAAATTACTACTGAACCTCGTAGGTCGACCAGAACACGTACCGCACCAGAATGGTACGGTAATCCTGTCCTGGAAGTCATGTTGTTAGACAACGGTGAACCTACGAACTATGAAGAAGCTATGATGAGCCTAGATTCCGATAAATGGCTTGAGACCATGAAATCTGAGATAGGATCCATGTATGAGAACAAAGTGTGGACTTTGGTGGACTTGTCCGATGATCGGCAAGCCATTGAGAATAAATGGATCTTTAAGAGGAAGACGGACGCTGATGGTAATATCACTGTCTAGAAAGCTCGACTTGTCGCAAAAGGTTTTCGACAAGTTCAAGGGGTTGACTATGATGAGACTTCCTCACCTGTAGCGATGCTTAAGTTTGTCCGAATCATGTTAGCAATTGCCGCATTTTATGATTATGAAATCTAGCAAATGGATGTCAAAACTGCATTCCTTAATGGGTTTCTTAAAGAAGAGTTGTATATGATGCAACCATAAGGTTTTGTCGATCCTAAAGGTGCTAACAAAGTGTGCAAGCTCCAGCGATCCATCTATGGACCGGTGCAAGCATCTCGGAGTTGGATTATACGCTTTGATGATGTGATCAAAGCATTTGGTTTTATACAGACTTATGGTGAAGCCTGTATTTACAAAAAGATGAGTGGGAGCTCTGTAGCATTTCTGATATTATATGTGGATGACATATTGCTGATTGAAATTGATATAGAATTTCTGGATAGCATAAAAGGATATTTGAATAAGAGTTTTTCAATGAAAAACCTTGGTGAAGCTGCTTACATATTGGGCATCAAGATTTATAGGGATAGATCGAGACGCTTAATAGGACTTTCACAAAGCACATACCTTGACAAAGTTCTAAAGAAGTTCAAAATGGACCAGTCAAAGAAAGGGTTCTTGCCTGTGTTGCAAGGTGTGAAATTGAGTCAGACTCAAAGTCCGACCACGACAGAACATAGAGAGAGAATGAAAGTCATTCCCTATGCCTCAACCATAGGTTATATAATGTATGCCATGCTGTGTACCAGACCTGATATGTGCCTTGCCATAAGTTTGGCAGGGAGGTACCAAAGTAATCCAGGAGTGGATCACTAGACAACAATCAAGAATATCCTGAAGTACCTGAAAAGGACCAAGGATATGTTTCTCGTTTATGGAGGTGACGAAGAGCTCATTGTAAAGGGTTATGTTGATGCTAGCTTCGACACAGATCCGGATGACTCTAAGTCACAAATAGGATACGTATTTATATTGAATGGTGGAGCTGTCAGTTGGTGCAGTTCCAAGCAGAGCGTCGTGGCGGGATCTACGTGTGAAGCGGAGTACATAGCTGCTTCAGATGAAGGAGTTCATATCCGATCTGGGTGTAATACCCGGTGCATCGGGTCCAATGACAATTTTTTGTGACAACACTGGAGCAATTGCCTTAGCGAAGGAATCTAGGTTTCACAAGAGAACCAAACACATCAAGAGACGCTTCAACTCCATTCGTGAAAAGGTCAAGGATGGAGACATAGAAATTTGCAAAATACATATGGATCTGAATGTGTCAGACCCGTTGACTAAACCTCTTTCGCGAGCAAAACATGATCAGCACCCAGACTCCATGGGTGCTAGATTCATTACTATGTAATATAGATATTGACTCTAGTGCAAGTGGGATACTGTTGGAAATATGCCCCAGAGGCAATAATAAAGTGGTTATTATTATATTTCCTTAATCATGATAAAGGTTTATTATTCATGCTAGAATTGTATTGATTGGAAACTTAAATACATGTGTGAATACATAAGCAAATACCAAGTCCCTAGTATGCCTCTACTAGACTAGCTCGTTGATCAAATGATGGTTAAGGTTTCCTGACCATAGACATGAGTTCTCATTTGATAACGGGATCACATCATTAGGAGAATGATGTGATGGACAAGACCCATCCGTTAGCTTAGCATATGATCATTCAGTTTATTGCTACTGCTTTCTTAAATGTCAAATACATATTCCTTCGACCATGAGATCATACAACTCCCGGATACCGGAGTAATACCTTGTGTGCTATCAAATGTCACAACGTAACTGGGTGATCATAAAGATGCTCTACAGGTATCTCCGAAGGTGACTGTTGAGTTGGCGTGAATCGAGATTGGGATTTGTCACTCCGTATGACGGAGAGGTCTCTCTGGGCCCTCTCGGTAATACAACATCACAAGAAGCCTGCAAGCAAAGTGACTAAGGTGTTAGTTACAAGATCATGTATTACAGAACGAGTAAAGAGACTTACCGGTAACGAGATTGAACTAGGTATGAAGATACCGCCGATCAAATCTCGGGCAAGTAACATACGGATGGACAAAGTGAACTACGTATGTTGTCATATCGACCAATAAAGATCTTCGTAGAATATGTAGGAACCAATATGGGCTTCCAGGTCACACTATTGGTTATTGACCGAAGAAGCGTCTCGGTCATGTCTACATCATTCTCGAACCCGTAGGGTCCGCACGCTCAATGTTCGTTGACGATATAGTATTATATGAGTTATGTATGTTGGTGACCGAATGTTGTTCAGAGTCCCGGATGAGATCATGGACATGACGAGGAGCTCCGGAATGGTCAGAAGGTAAAGATTGATATATAGGATGATATGGTTGGGTCAAGGGGTAAGGCCCACGGGGCTTTAGGTCGGTGCAAAAGGAAGTTTTGCGGAGGTCAAGGACCAGACGCCAGGGACCCTGGCGTCTGGCCTTGGGCCAGACGCCGAGGCCCATAGAGTCTGGGCCATACGCCGAGGACTATGGCGTCTGGTACTGGAAACCGAGAAGGACTCTTCCTTGCATTCCAAACCGACTTTGAGGAGGCTCTTTCTCCAAGAAATGACCCCAGGGCTCAACATATAAATAGAGGAGCAGGGCTAGCCCCTGGGGGACACGATGATTCACCAAGCCATGTGCCGGCGCCCCCTCTCCCTCTAGTTCGTCCTCCGTCCTAAATCCGTTGTGCTTGGCGAAGCCCTACGGAAATAGTTTCACCACCACCATCACCACACCGTGGTGCTGCCGGAACTCATCTACTACTTCGCCTCTTTTGCTGGATCGAGAAGGCAAGGACGTCATCGAGCTGAACGTGTGCTGAACATGGAGGTGCCGTACATTCGGTACTTGATCGGGACAGATCATGAAGGTGTACGACTACATCAACCGCGTTGATAAATGCTTCCGCTTAGCGATCTACAAGGGTATGTAGATGCTCTCCCCCTCTCGTAGCTATGCATCACCATGGATAGATCTTGCGTGTGCGTAGAATTTTTTTTGTTTTCCATGCAACGTTCCCCAACACTTAGCTAGTTTCTATGCAACAACATTTGCTTCCCTATTATAGTGCATAAATTGGACAGAACCAATCATCCCCGCGAGAATGAAGATTTCTTCATAGATAGCCAAAGCTTGCGTCCAGATCCTTGCTACTTCTTGAGCTTGCGTTGGTTTTTCCCTTGAAGAGGAAAGGGTGATGCAGCAAAGTAGAGATAAGTATTTCTCTCAGTTAAGAACCAAGGTATCAATCCAGTAGGAGATACACGCAAGTCTCCAATCTATGCACCTGCACAAACAATCAAACACTTGCACCCAACGCGATAAAGGGGTTGTCAATCCCTTCACGGTCATTTGCAAGGATGAGATCTGATAGAGATAGATATAAAAGATTACTAAAACATAAAACAAAATAAAAGTAAATAAATTGCAGCAAGGTATTTTTGGGTTTTTTATTTTATAGATCTGAAAATATATGAAGGAAAATAGACCCGGGGGCCATAGGTTTCACTAGAGGCTTCTCTCTTGAAGGAAAATAATACGGTGGGTGAACAAATTACTGTCGAGCAATTGATAGAAAAACGCAAAGTTATGACGATATCCAAGGCAATGATTATGAATATAGGCATCACGTCCGTGTCAAGTAGACCGAAACGATTCTGCATCTACTACTATTACTCCACACATCGACCGCTATCCAGCATGCATCTAGAGTATTAAGTTCATAAGAACGGAGTAACGTCTTAAGTAAGATGACATGATGTAGAGGGATAAACTCAAGCAATATGATGAAAACCACATCTTTTTATCCTCGATGGCAACAATACAATACGTGCCTCGCTACCCCTACTTTGTCACTGGGAGAGGACACCGCAAGATTGAACCCAAAACTAAGCACCTCTCCCATTGCAAGAAAAACCAATCTAGTTGGCCAAACCAAACTGATAATTCAAAGAGAAATACAAAGATATCAAATCATGCATATAAGAATTCAGAGAAGATTCAAATAATATGCATAGATAATCTGATCATAAATCCATAATTCATCGGATCTCGACAAACACACCACAAAAGAAGATTACATCAGATAGAACTCCAAGAACATCGAGGAGAACATTGTATTGAAGATCAAAGAGAGAGAAGAAGCCATCTAGATACTAGCTATGGACTCGTAGGTCTGTGGTAAACTACTCACGCTTCATCGGTAGGGCAATAGAGTTGATGTAGATGCCATCCGTGATCAAATCCCCCTCCGGCAGGATGCCGAAAAAGGCCCCAAGATGGGATCTCGCGAAAACAGAGGCTTGCAGCGGCGGAAAAGTATTTTGGTGGACGCTTCTGTTGGTTTGGGAATATTTCTGAATTTATAGGCCAAAGATTAGGATTGGAGGAGTCTCGTGGCGCCCACAAGTCAGGGGGGCGCCCCCCCTAAGGCGCGCCCTGAGGGCTTGTGGAGCCCTCGGGACTCTTCTGCCTTCCTCTCCAAGTCCTACATGTGTCTTCTGGTCCAAGAAATATCATCGTAAAGTTTTATTCTGTTTGGACTCCGTTTGATATTCTTTTTCTATAAAACTCAAAAACAAGAAGAAAAAAAACAGAAACTGGCACTGGGCTCTGGGTTAATAAGTTAGTCCCAAAAATAATATAAAATAGCATAATAATGCATATAAAACATCCAAAACAGATAATATAATAGCATGGAACAATAAAAAATTATAGATACGTTGGAGACGTATCAATCCTATCATGTCCCAAGCATGCATCAATTACACCAATCGCATCCAATTCTATCTGAACTGAATGGAAACCCATCTCATTTGCTAGTATCAAGCCCTGCTTCATGGCAAATGTTTCCGCCATATGAGCATCTGAAACATGGGGGAGTACCGAGCAAGAACCAGCGAGGAAGACACCCTGGCCATCTCTAATTATAGCACCTATAGAACCATCCCCTGTCCCAGCATGGAAAGATGCGTCAACATTTACTTTCATGTATCCCATAGCTGGCTTCACCCAGGTAATACCCTCTCGGTTGACTGGTCCATTTTGTAGGTTCAAACTTCTCTGATAATTCAAACATATTGCTTTTACAGACATAGCACACTTCGACACAGGAGCAATCTGGTTATGGTGTGTTTATTGGCGCCGCATCCACCAAAGGTACCAACATGTAGTTGCAATTTCTTCCTTCAAACCAACCGTGTGCAAATTTGGTAGTTGAGAATCAGGCATTCGTAGTAGATGTTCCAGTACAATAGATCCGGTCTGTCAACTGTAGTTGAGTCCAAGATTAGCTGGTATATTCCCATATGATTCCACATCTCGGTTGCTCTACCACATGCAAATAGCAGATGCATGACATCTTCTGGTCCTTGTAAGCATATGGGGCAGTGACCACAAGAGCCGACATGTCTGTTTGTTAATATGCTTTTCAAGGGAACAATGCCATGGAGCGCTTTCCAAAAAAATATTTTAATCTTACCCGCGACTTTTAGTTTCCACAACACCTGCCACACAGGGTTCGGAGCCGCTGGGCCTACAGGCATAATATTGTTGTGAAACTGATGCTTCCATTCATAATGATACGCTGAGCAAACAGAGAAGATCCCTGATCTTGTACCGCTCCATGCAACAAAATCATCAAAAGAATGGTAACTCAAAGGAATTTGCAAAATGCAATTGGTATCAACTGAATTAAAAATATCCCGAATCAATTCCTCATCCCAGTTCTCTGTGATAGGATCTCGTTGACTTTGGTGATCAAAACCCCATTCCTTGGTGTGATAATTTTCCTAGTAGGGCTCGAAGGGATCCAATGATCCTCCCATATGTTTACCTTTTCTCCATTTCCAAATCTCCATATGTGTCCTCTTTTAAAAGTTTGGATTCCGGCAACTAAGCTCTGCCAAGTAAATGAAGATCCTTTTTTTTTTGGTCCAACAGATAGAAGATCACCTGAAGGATAATATTTCGCTCTCAGAATCTTGGCACACAAAAACTCTGGTTCATCTAGTAGCCTCCAACATTGCTTGGCTAGCATGGCCAAATTAAAAGAATGGAGATCTCGGAAGCCCATCCCTCCCTCTTTCTTTGGGAAGCACATTTTCCACCAAGCCCACCAATGCATTCTATTGTTATTTTCATCATCTCCCCACCAGAACCTTGCAATTGCATCTGCGATAATCTTGCATACTCCTTTCGGGATTTTAAAAACAGACATTGCATATACAGGTATCGCTTGGGCAACTGCTTTAAGCAAAATTTCTTTACCTTCTGTGGATAGAAGCTTCTCATTTCAGCCTTGTGTCCGTGAGCAAACCCTTTCAACGAAGTGGTTAAAACAATCACTCCTATCAGCTCCAACTAAAGCCGGCAGTCCAAGATATTTATCTGAGAGGGCTTCTGTATTAATATTCAGGCAATTACATATATCTGTTTTCGTGTCAGTATCAGTATTGGGACTGAAGAAAACACTTGACTTAGCCACACTCACCATCTTTCCTAAATTGTTGCAGTACACATCAAGGGCTTGCTGTAGAGAAGTTGCATTAGTCATATATGCTTTCATCTATATCTATATCTATACCAATATAAAAAGACCCAATGGGGCAAATCCAATTAATCTCGGCCATCAAATCATGTCAATCCAACGACCTAGACTGCTTCAATGTCGAGCGCTCAACACGTTTAACGTGCAGTTAATTTCATGCCAAATATAGTGCTAATCACATAATAACACGTAAATAATATCCTACTTAATATCCGCATGCACTTAATATACTTTCAAATTAACGTGCATTGCACGTACACATTGACTAATGAGAATAAGAGAATCATCAGTGAATAAATGGTGTGATACTGACGGTGCATTTCTGCACACCTTAATCCCATCCATGCCACCAACTTCATAGTGCCTCTGCAATAAACTTGATAGTGCCTCTGCACATAATAAGAACAAGTAAGGAGATAGGGGGTCCCCTTGACGAATACCTCTGGTTGGGGTAAAACTGGTAGTCTCCTGGGAGTTATACCTGAGAGTATAATTGACAGAAGAAACACATGCCATCATCATATCCACCCATCTGTCGAAGAACCCCATTTTTAACATCATGTTCTTCAGAAAAACCCACTCGGTTCTGTCATAAGCTTTATGCATATCAAGCTTAACGGCACACAATCCCGCCTTACCAGCCCTCTTTTTTTTTTATTGTGTGGAAACATTCATAAGCTACTAGAACATTATCCGTAATCATGCGTCCCGGACAAAAGCACTCTGTGTCTCAGAGATTATTTCAGGCAAAATTTGCTTCAATCTAGAGGCCAACATCTTTGAAATTATTTTGTACATTACATTACAAAAATTTATAGGTCTAAATTGGGTGGTCAATTCTGGAGTATCGACCTTCGGGATTAGCACCACGGTTGTTTCATTCCAACCAGCCGGAATATAATCATGATTAATTGCATGCAATACTTCTGAAGTAATGTCCTCACCCACCAAGTGCCAGAACTTTTTATAAAACAATGCATGCAAACCGTCGGGGCCCGGTGCTTTCAAATCACCAATACTGAAAACAGCCTTTCTCACATCATCCAGAGTGAAAGGTGCTAATAGCATATCATTCATTGCTTGATTCACTTTTGGTTTAATTTTCTCTAGTAGTCCTGGATCTGTTTGATTAACCTCAGAAGAGAAGAGATTAGTAAAGTAATCAAGAATCAAAGGATTCATAACCGAGGCACCTTCCACCCAAACACCAGCTTGGCTCTTCAGTCTTTTAATGAAATTTCTTTTTCGTCTGGCCGAAGCGAAGCCATGGAAAAATGACGTGTTCCGGTCACCTTTACAGAGCCAAGTGGCAGTAGAGCGCTGCGCCCAATAGGTTTCTTCCTGTTCTAATAATTGCTCAATCAAACAAGCCAGATTCTTACGCTGTGTGTCGTTGTCGCTTGTCATTGGACCCGACATCACCTGGTCCAGTTCTCTCCGCGCCTTCCGTAACCTTGCGTTTGGGCTTCTTTAGTACTGTAGTTTACTGTCCCATTGGTGCAGCTTTGCATGCATGTATATTAATCGGATATTTACGTCTGTAGCTGGTGCATGGGCAACAGCGTCCTCCCATGCATCACGTACCACTGAATCAAATTCCTGCTCAGCTAACCACTTCGCTGTTGACGATGTAATCTGGCTAGTTAGTATGGGCCAAATTAATTTTATCATTGATCCAACTAATCAGTTGATGCATAGCTTCAATATTGCAGTTATCTACATAAGGCTAACCAGATTTCAGGGATGCGTTGAACTAGCATACCGCTGCCATGTACGTCTCCTAACCAATCTCGTATGCTAAGTTGAAGTATGAAGTTTGCATGGACTAGATGAAGAAGTGTGCTTAGTACATGATGGTTATTATTCAGTGTGATAGCGATCGTGGCCGGAGTATTTTATTATTTCCTTATAGATACAAGAGTATATCTACGTGACATGGTTAGTACTTGAGCCCGTACATTATCTGATATGATTAGCGATATGGCCGGAATCTTTCTCTAATAATAAAGCACGGATTGAGTCCGCCGGGTTCACCGTCACACCCTTTTTCAGAAAACCCCCTTTGATTTTACGTAATCAACCCGCAGTCCACGTATAAAAAAACGATCGATCCCCAATTTCTCCTCTGCGCCGCACGTGCAAGATATGCCCTCCCACCCGATTCCACACCCACGGGAGACCGCCCGCCGCCGCCGAGGGCCACGCCGGCGATCACCCCTCAGCCCACAGGCCTCCTCTTTCCTCTCCATTCTTCTCCTTCTCTCTCCGCCCCTTGTTCATCCACGACGGCCTGAGCTCACCACGATCCATGGCCCTCTCCTTCCGCCAGCATCGGTACGTCGCGGGTCGTCCGTGGCGCTCGATCTCCTCGTTCCACGCCGCCCATACTGCATTGCGCACGCGCGCCTCCTGATCCATGGCCGCCTTTTGCCGAGCTGCGGGATCGATGTCCGGCGCCATGACCAGCCTCTTGCGCAGCTCGTCCATGACGTTGGGGCTTCTGTAGAGAAGAAATGAGGGAGGGAGTTGAGGAGAGAGGGGAGAAGGAAAAACAGAGGAAGGAGGGGGAGAGCAAGGGAAGAAAAGAGCAGAGAAAAGGGGCGGCGCCGCTGCGGCGAGCTGCGGCTGGGGTCCTCGGTGGCTGCCTACTGCGTGGATACGGGAAACACCCTGGTCGTGGCGGGGCCAGAGCTGGACCATGCCGCTCCGGTGGCTCCTCAGCTTCCCGCCGGGGACTCGCTCGTCGAGGCGCGTCTTCTTCTTGTCCTACGCCTACTACCTCTCCTGGTACCTCCACGCGACCCGCGGCGTGTTCGCGGTGCTGCGTCGCCGGCACGGGGCGGCCGCCCAGGTGTTTGCGCACACGGCGTCCGTGGCCATGGCGTTCCTGTGGCTGGAGTTCTCGCAGTCGTTCCAGGTGCTGGACATCCTGGCCTCCACGCTGGCCCACGCCGTCGCCTTCGGGTTCCGGTTCTGGCTGGACAACGCGGGGCTCCCTGCGGGGCGCACCGCCCGGAGTGGGTCGGCGCCAGTGGCGCTTGCCTGCCAGCTGGGGCTGCTGGGGTGCAACCTGGTGTGCCACGCGGGGGTCGTGTGGATGCACTTCGGCGGGGCAGCGGCCGGCGGGCGCAGCGGCATCGAGGCATGGGTGTTCAGTACGCTCCTGAATGCCGCCATGCTGTGGGTGTTCAGTACGCTCCTGAATGCCGCCATGCTGTGGGTGTTTCTGCACTGCTACGGCACCGCAAGGTGAGAGCGCCGTGAGGTGATTCCCAACCATTGTAATATACAATCCTTCGTTGTACATATAGGTAGGCCGGCATTGGCATTCGGCATCTGCTATCCCAGTGAGATGACGAGGAGGTGACTGCTGTTATAAACCAAACAAAAACAAAATTCAATTTTATCATAGAGATGGGCATACATACATGCATATGCGCACGGGGGCCGACGATTGGATCAAACCCCACCTGATTAACTTCTTATACTCTGTTCTTGTGTTCATGGCAAGGGGAATTATCTTCTTCTTCTTTTTGTTTATTCAGTTTCAGTGGTTGACACCTGAGCTGAAAACATCTCAACCAGTTTGTTGGCCTTAACGGGTTGATTTCAGTGTGTCATCTTATTGGAAGACTATTAGCCGCAGAATTTAGCAACAGAAGACGCGCGCGTGGCCTACGGAGAGAATAACGCGCGCGGCATGGCAAGGAAGAGAAACGCGAGTGGCTGTCGTGGCTATCGCCGGACACGAACGGCGCTTGCGCCGGGTTGGTCTGCTTATAGCTGTTGCTACTCCAGGTTTATTGATAATGCTATTTTTTTTATTCTATACTCCGTTTGAATTTATAGTTTAATGATCTGCAGGGAAGCACCGACATTGTGCTAAATAATAATCATCTTTGATGTGTCTACCGGGACCACCGGATTAAAGTTGTTCTTTCATTTCAAGGATAGACTTTGTTTGATGTTTTAACATAAAATGTAGCTGGTACAATCGAATTTAGCAGACAAAATGGGTGACCAAACATGGTGGTGTTGCACTTGCTTGCCTTGGCTATGGAGAGAAATTATGTAATGAAATTAGTACTTTATAATGTTCGAAGCCCATTGTTCGTTCTTATATTTGCAGTAAACAAGTTAAATAAATAGGTGTGTGCGATGAAAAACGAATGAAGAAAACTTACTCCTTTTAACTATTGTAAGTATATATTAATATTTTTTTAGGACAAGTATATATTAATATTAGGTAGAGATAGGAGAGACACTTTCTATGTGAGAATATTTTTTTTTCAAGAATGACGCTCGGTACTTTTGAACATATCATATATGGTTATATGATGGAAACTTTGTACTCCCTCCGTCCCAAAATAAGTGTCAGAATTTTGTATTAGCTTTAGTGTAAAGTTGTATTAAGCTTGAGACACTTATTTTGGGACGAAGGGAGTATTATTTTGCCATCTTCTTTCCTTTGTGAAACTAGCTGCAGCAGTTAGTAGTTTAAATTGATGCGAGGAAGTAATTAACACAAAACTGCATTCTTCTTATTTATTTTCCCCTCGGAACAGATTTTGTAATTCATGATCAGGTCGTTTTGACACATACTCTTAGGATTTCTATGTATCTTATCTTAGTTTTGGGGGTTTTAACATAAGCATGGTATGATGCTCCAGACTCGACGACAAGTGCTATCCTCATGAGGCTAGACAAGTCGTTGTGCCAATCCAGCGAGAGTGTCCAACAGCGGAAAGTCATCTAAAGAATCATGTCCCAGTGAGTAGTCCAGCTCCAGCAACAAGACCACATCTGGTTTCCACCAAGAAGCTGGACCAGCGGCATTGTACTCATGTAAGCTCATGAATTTTTTTGCAATCCAAACATGGCAGAGTCAAATTTATACTAATAGCTAACATCAGCTTACTGTAGTTTATATGGTCCATGTAAATCTGGCATCGCACGGCTACACTTCCAACAATTACTTGCTAACAAAAATCAAGTAAAACTAAAAGAATAGTTCTTTCTCTTGCTGAAATAGGTTTGGACGCACGGTGTGGTATATATATGTCAAGTTTAGCCGTATGCAATAATGCAATGCTTATGGTTTGCTTATGGTTGATAATGCTACAAATTTGATTAGTGGGCAGGAATAACTGGTCAGGCTTTCGTAACTTCTATTTCTATTACTGCAGCATAATTGTTTTTTACATAGAGCTGACTGTTATTTCTTTTTTTGTTTGTCAGGAGTACTATTTCTTCTTTTTCTTGAGTGGTTAAGGGCGTATTTCAGAGGGGAGCATACGTATTACCTTGATTGACTTGAGTGTCGTGTGCTGCATTACCGTTATAAGTTACCAGCAGCAAAGAAAGAGAGTCACGTACTAATATATGATAAGGTAGTCTGCTCTTGCAGATCATCTGGTTGATCATTTTCCCATACAAGTGTTACTAAACTCTACTAAGTTCCATAATGACACAAGATTAACTTGTCACAGGACAAGTGTACTGAGGAATGAGTATGCAGAGAAGCTTTGATTCTTCGTCATCTATATTCTACTTAGAATATAACTCACAAGGTATGAACATAGTTACTGTTTTTTGTCGTGTCAATGTATCCATGTTGGCTGACAAGCTATCTTGGTAACATTATTATGTCTCGTGGATGGAATAAGAAGAAGAAATATATATATATTCTGGGTGCATGCATCATATGAGTGGGTGGAAGCTAATGTGTTTCAGTTTTTATGAAAACGACAACTTTTATTAAAAATAAGGAATTTTCTGCATTTTCAGAAAAGCAAAAGAAAAACAATTGACAATATATTCTATGCAAAACTACTCTTCCATCAGATGAAGAATGGCATGTTGGCTTCTTGACGTCCAAACTTGAAGGGGTTATCTATTGCTATACAGCGAACGGAACTACCAGTTTGCATCGAGATGGACTCACTTTCAGCGGTGAATATTCTGAATGGGAGGGACACAAACAGGTCTGTGTATGCTTCTTTGGTGGTGGAGATCAAGCATTTGAAGTCTCTTCGTATGACCCGTATCACTCATATCAGCCGTGGTCAAAATATAGTTAGTGACATTTTAGCAAGTTTTGCAAAAACTGAAAGGAGAACTATAGTCTGGCTCGGCTCCGGCCCCTGGAGGTCGTTGATTTGTGTAAGGACGAGTTTTTAAGGTTGCTACTTGAGTGATACAAGTTTATACCCTTTCTTTTTGCGGGTGAATACAAATTTGTACCCACAAAAAAAAGAACTTCATGCTACAAAAAGGACTAATCAGTTTAACCTTATTATCGATGTTTATTAAAATTAAATATAAAAATGGTGTATAATGGCACATGAAGCAGGTTGTGCCTTTTTTTCACCCGGTGCAACGCACGGGCATTTGTACTATATTTTATAATTTTTCTTGTAGGCCTAGGAGGATTTGTACGTGACATATTAATTTGGGCCACTAGTGCAAATTGTAAATAACCGAACCAGGGTGTGTCCTAGTCGGATTTAGCTTCAGAGTTTTAATCTTATACGCCAAGTCCAGCATGTCGTATATATGTAAGGCCGTGGCCGATTGAAAGAATAACAATCGATCTATCAATACAAACTTTATTTTTCACGTACGTCTTTTTTCTCTATCGTTACTTCCTACCGAGCCCTAGCAACCCTAGGGTTTGGTGATCTTTGCCGTTTTGCGCTGGAAAGCGGCCGGTTCTCCTCCACGAAAGTAAGGAATTCTTTGTTGCTTTGCCTGGAAAGCAATCGTTCGTCGTCACGAAAGCATGACGGTTATCTTGGTGTTGCGCTACGATTTCGCGTGCCAACACAATTGGCGACTCCGCTGGGGACGAGAAGAAGAAGAGGCACACAATGAGTACTGAGTCTAGGAACGGGAGCGACATCGACCCGGGGAACGTCATCGCTGTCACACTCGACGATCTGTCGGAAGATGATCGGCGCGAACTTGAAGAGGAGCTTGAGAAAGAGAAGGTTGAGAGGTTGAAGCTGAAGTTGGCTGGATACGCGAAGACGAGGAACGGTATCGTCAAAAAGGTAATTCCGAGCCCTTCCGATGCGTTCAACACTCAGGTAAAAAACTCAACCGAAGAAATTGCTCATCTAATTGATGTGTCCGTAGCTAGTAAATATGGTTCTGATATGGAAAATACGGCGCGTACAATTACTCAAGCAGTAGCTAATAGACTTGAAGAATTTAAGGTGCAGTTTAATAAAGATCTTGAAAATTGTCTACCTGGTCATGTAAGCTCATTAGTGCTGCAAGTCAATGATGAGTATTCTGGAAAAAGACCGATGCCACCAGACAGTAGCAGATTTAACAATTTGCCAAGTAATATACATACGCCTAGTGCATCGGCTAATGCTATGCAGCCTCACGTCCCTTTAAACAATAATCTGGATGGCCGGAACTATGTTGGTAGTTCGGCTAATAATATTGTTCCTAGTACTACTGCTCCTATTGTTTCGACTTCGGTTCCACAAAATCACAATAGCAATAACCGAAGTTTTGGTTTTAATTCTAATTTACAACAGCATAATTATCGGACAGTAGCATATAGCACACCACCACTGCCGCCTGTTGGTACCGGAGTTTCATACGGGCCGGTACCCGATTCATATTTTAGTGGGTCTCCGTTGCAAACTTCACATGCTCAATTTTCGTTGCCGGAGTTTCCTCCGCGTGCTTGTGTTCCATCTCATCCACAAACCAGCTCGCTACAGCCCAATGATAATTTTAAGGATCAGCTTGCTAATATACTTAGAGAATTTGGTTTAGAACCTAAGGGTAGAGCACGTGCATATCAAAAACCATACCCTGATTATTTTGACTCGACACCATATCCTCGTGGTTTTAGAATTCCAGATTTTGTTCAATTTACGGGGGGAAGATGGTAGATCTACTTTTGAGCATGTAGGACAATTTTTAGCACAATGCAGCGAGGTCGGCACATCGGATGTTTTTAGATTAAAATTATTTCCTTTATCTTTATTCGTTACTGCATTCACTTGGTTTACATCGCTTGCTCCTAATTCTTTTTCAACATGGGCGCAGTTGGAGCAAAAATTTCATGAGTATTTTTATAGCGGTGAAACAGAACTTCGGCTTTCAGATTTAACTATGGTTAGGCAAAAATATAATGAGCATGTTCATGATTATATTAGGAGGTTTAGGGATGTCAAGAACCGATGTTTCAGCTTGACCATAGCCGAAAAGGATTTAGCCGATCTTGCCTTTTCAGGTCTACTCGCTCATATTAAAGATAAACTAGAAGGGCAAGAATTTTTAGATGTTAATCAAGTTTTACAGAAGGCTTTGGCACAGGAAAACCGGGCTAAGGAAATTAAACAATATAGCCGATTTAAAGATAATAGAAATAAAGAGAAAGATAACCATGCGGTTAATGCCTTAGATTATGATAGTGATTCGGCTAGTGAGGATGATGTTAATATATGTGTAGCCGAATGGGTTCAAGCGCCAAAGTCAAAACCTTTTGCATGTTCTGCTTTGAAACCTACACCTGCTAGAAGAGACGAAATTAAATATACTTTTGGTGTAAGCAAGTGTGATAGAATTTTTGATATATTACTGCAAAATAAATTAATTAGAGCGAGAGAGGGTCATGTAATTCCACCTCCAGAAGAATTGGGTAGAAGAGCTTATTGTAAGTGGCACAATTCATTTTCTCATGCTACTAATGATTGTAATGTGTTTCGTCGACAGGTGCAATCGGCCATCAATGAAGGACGATTGACATTTACAGAAGGTTCTAAGATGAAGCTCGACAGCGACCCTTTTCCTATCAATGTGGTCGAGCTTGAGAGTAAAAAATGCTTATTCGGTCGGATCAGACCGAATCCGCAAGAGAGAAAAATGTTGTTGATAACAGTGCTCCTCCAAGGATGATCAAACCAAAAAAATCCAGAAATAGGAGTGTGGAAAGTCAATGGAAGAGGGAGACAAGATCCGAGACCAAAGCCGACAGTTAACATGTTGTTGGAGAAATACACTTCACGCAAGGTCAGCAATGTGTTTAATTGGCTCGGAGGTAATAAACGTCCTAGATCTCCTTCTAGACATGGCGTTCATGAGCAATGGCAAGAAAATTGGTATGACCAGTAGCCATATTTTGCAATGGAGCCAACATATTGGGGTTGTGCACCTCCGATGTATCCACAGTTTCCTCCATGGGGATTTAATCCTTAGGCGCCATATCCTACAGGGCCAGCAGGTTGTTTTCAGCCGGGATGGATTCCGCCGAGGTCTATGTTTAGACCAAACGTGCATGAGAAAAGGGCTCGGTTCAGTGAGGAGGCTAGATCACATGATGCTATTGAGATTCGAGGAGGTCGATCACCGGTACACAGTGCAGAGCGCAACAACTATAAGGGCAATCACAAGCACGTATGGATGCCAGTGAAACGTGCCGATCCTAAACCCGGAAAAAGTGCAGATGATTTAGGTGCTGCTCATGGTCTGAAAATAGCGGAACACCATTCAGATGAAGGTGTTTTAATTGTACAAAAACAAGCAGTGTCTCAAAGGAAACTCTCGGTACAGAGGAAAAAAGTAATGACGTGAAGTTGCGGCAAGCTGGCCAATCTAATCAATTTGAAGAGAAAGCTAATTCTGGGCATAACCCGCATGCACGGTCAGACAAGGAGTATGTTTTATCCTCACATACTAGTCAACAGTATAAATCGGCAAGTTCGTATGCTGATTTAGTTATGAGAAATTGTGGTCCAGGAACGTCCAAGAGTTTGCCTCCAACAGGTTTCAAGTATAACAGCAACACACGTACACGTTGGGATTCAAACAATGTACGTGGCCAGGATTTTAATGCTAGTAAAGTATACAATCAGCAAGGAGGTTTTTCAGCCAAAGACAAAGTATTTGTCCCAGTAATAACAATACGTCAATACAGGCCAAAGGATCCGGGGGGCAGCAAAATTAAGTCAGTCACACCAGAGACTAAACCAGCACCTCAGTGGTGCCCGAAGGGACTTACCCACACTCAGAAACAACGTGTACAGCGGCTGCGGACATTGGAAATAAAGGAAGAGATAGCTGAGAACAAGCGCGATAAATGGTTCAATCAAGATAAACCAATGATACCCACAAAAACTTGGAAGGAGAAGCGCATCACAGTGGAGAAAAATAAAAATACGGATGACACAGTTATTGCAGAAAATTCAGAGAATGATAGAGATATAGCAACTGATATGGATGTTAATATGGTGTTCGCGTTGCCTGCTGAATTTCGCGCGCCCGAGGCTGAAATTGCTGAACATGTTCTTGGCCCAAAGAATGGTACATTTGAGAAACCAGAGAAACATGGACAGCACCTAAAGCCATTATTTATCAAAGGTCACATTGATGGTAAGCCTATTGGTCGCATGCTTGTTGATGGCGGTGCGGGTGTTAATATTATGCCATTTTCGGCATTTTCTAAACTAAACCGAAAAGAGAGCGAGTTAATGAAGACCAATATGGGACTTAGTGGGTTATCAGGGAAATTGTCCGAGGCTAAGGGTGTTATTTCTATGGAGCTCACAGTCGGAAGCAAAACGTTGCCGACTGCTTTTTTTGTTGTTGATGTCAAAGGCCGGTATAATATTCTGTTGGGACGCGACTGGATTCATGTTGGGGAACGTAGTATTTCAAAAAAAAATCCTACGATCACGCAAGATCTATCTAGGAGATGCATAGCAACGAGACGGCAGAGTGTGTCCACGTACCCTCGTAGACCGAAAGCGGAAGCGTTTAGTAACGCGGTTGATGTAGTCGAACGTCTTCACGATCCGACCGATCCAAGCACCGAACGTATGGCACCTCCGTGTTCAGCACACGTTCAGCTCGATGACGTCCCACGAACTCTTGATGCAGTTGAGGTCGAGGGAGAGTTCTGTCAGCACGACGGCGTGGTGACGGTGATGATGAAGTTACTGTTGGGGAACGTAGTAGTAAATCAAAAAAATTCCTACGCATCACCAAGATCAATCTATGGAGAGACTAGCAACGAGAGAGAGAGAGGAGTGCATCTTCATACCCTTGAAGATCGCGATGCGGAAGCGTTCCAAGAACGCGGTTGGAGGAGTCGTACACGCAGCGATTCAGATCGCGGTCGATTCTGATCTAAGCACCGAACAACGGTGCCTTCGTGTTCAACACACGTGCAGCCCGGTGACGTCTCCCGCGCCTTGATCCAGCAAGGAGGAGGGAGAGGTTGGGGAAGACAGCTCCAGCAGCACGACGGCGTGGTGGTGGAACTTGCAGTTCTCCGGCAGGGCTTCGCCAAGCTCAACGGAGGAGGAAGAGGTGTTGGAGATGGGGGGAGGGCTGCGCCAGGGGAGAGGTCGTGGCCTCCCTCCCACCCCTCCACTATTTATAGGCTGGGGGGGAGAGGGGGCCGGCCCCCTAGATCCCATCTAGGGTTGGGGGCGGCGGCCAAGGGGGGGAGGAGTGCCTCCCAAGTCAAGTGGAGGCCCTCCCCCTTTAGGGTTTCCCCTCTCCCATGCGCATGGGCCTTAGGGGGGCTGGTTCCCCTAGCCCATTAAGGCTAGGGCGCCCCCTTACAGCCCATGCTGCTGTATTGGACGTGGTGGAACACTTTCCGGACTTCCGGACCCCTCCGGAATCCTCCAGAACCTTTCGAAAGCTTCCCGGTACAATACCGAAAAAACCAAACTTTTTCCGGAACCACAATAACAACTTCCCATATATAAATCTTTACCTCCGGACCATTCCGGAACTCCTCGTGATGTCCGGGATCTCATCCGGGACTCCGAACAACATTCGGTATTCACATACTATTTCCCATAACAACCCTAGAGTCATCGAACCTTAAGTGTGTAGACCCTACGGGTTCGGGAACCATGCAGACATGACCGAGACATCTCTCCGGCCAATAACCAACAGCGGGATCTGGATACCCATGTTGGCTCCCACATGTTCCACGATGATCTCATCGGATGAACCACGATGTCGAGGATTCAATCAATCCCGTATACAATTCCCTTTGTCTACCGGTATGATACTTGCCCGAGATTCGATCGTTGGTATCCCTATACCTTGTTCAATCTCATTACCGGTAAGTCTCTTTACTTGTTCCGTAACGCATGATCCCGTGGCTAACTCTTTAGTCACATTGAGCTCATTATGATGATGCATTACCGAGTGGGCCCAGAGATACCTCTCCGTCACACGGAGTGACAAATCCCAGTCTCGATTCGTGCCAACCCAACAGACACTTTCGGAGATACCTGTAGTGCACCTTTATGGTCACCCAGTTACGTTGTGACGTTTGATACACCCAAAGCATTCCTACGGTATCCGGGAGTTGCACAATCTCATGGTCTAAGGAAATGATACTTGACATTAGAAAAGCTTTAGCAGACGAACTACACGATCTAGTGCTATGCTTAGGATTGGGTCTAGTCCATCACATCATTCTCCTAATGATGTGATCCCGTTATCAACGACATCCAATGTCCATGGTCAGGAAACCGCAACCATCTGTTGATCAACGAGCTAGTCAACTAGAGGCTCACTAGGGACATGTTGTGGTCTATGTATTCACACATGTATTACGATTTCCGGATAACACAATTATAGCATGAACAATAGACAATTATCATGAACAAGGAAATATAATAATAACCACTTTATTATTGCCTCTAGGGCATATTTCCAACAGTCTCCCACTTGCACTAGAGTCAATAATCTAGTTACATTGTGATGAATCGAACACCCATAGAGTTCTGGTGTTGATCATGTTTTGCTCGTGGAAGAGGTTTAGTCAACGGATCTGCGACATTCAGAACCGTATGCACTTTACAAATATCTATATCTCCATCTTGAACATGTTCACGAATGGAGTTGAAGCGACGCTTGATATGCCTGGTCTTCTTGTGAAACCTGGGCTCCTTGGCAAGGGCAATAGCTCCAGTGTTGTCACAGAAGAGAGTCATTGGGCCCGACGCATTGGGAATAACTCCTAGGTCGGTGATGAACTCCTTCATCCAGACTGCTTCCTGTGCTGCCTCCGAGGCTGCTATGTACTCCGCTTCACATGTAGATCCCGCCACGACGCTTTGCTTGCAACTGCACCAGCTGACTGCCCCACCATTCAAAATATACACGTATCCGGTTTGTGACTTAGAGTCATCCAGATCTGTGTCGAAGCTAGCATCGACGTAACCCTTTACGACGAGCTCTTCGTCACCTCCATAAACGAGAAACATATCCTTAGTCCTTTTCAGGTACTTCAGGATGTTCTTGACCGTTGTCCAGTGTTCCATGCCAGGATTACTTTGGTACCTTCCTACCAAACTTACGGCGAGGTTCACATCAGGTCTGGTACACAGCATGGCATACATAATAGACCCTATGGCTGAGGCATAGGGGATGACACTCATCTTTTCTCTATCTTCTGCCGAGGTCGGGCATTGAGCCGTGCTCAATCTCACACCTTGTAATACAGGCAAGAACCCCTTCTTGGACTGATCCATATTGAACTTCTTCAATATCTTGTCAAGGTATGTGCTTTGCGAAAGACCAATGAGGCGTCTCGATCTATCTCTATAGATCTTGATGCCTAATATGTAAGCAGCTTCTCCAAGGACCTTCATTGAAAAACACTTATTCAAGTAGGCCTTTATGCTTTCCAAGAATTCTATATCATTTCCCATTAATAGTATGTCATCTACATATAATATGAGAAATGCTACAGAGCTCCCACTCACTTTCTTGTAAACACAGGCTTCTCCATAAGTCTGTGTAAACCCAAACGCTTTGATCATCTCATCAAAGCGAATGTTCCAACTCCGAGATGCTTGCACCAGCCCATAGATTGAGCGCTGGAGCTTGCATACCTTGTCAGCATTATTAGGATCGACAAAACCTTCCGGCTGCATCATATACAACTCTTCCTTAAGGAAACCATTAAGGAATGCCGTTTTGACGTCCATTTGCCATATCTCATAATCATAGTATGCGGCAATTGCTAACATGATTCTGACGGACTTCAGCTTCGCTATGGGTGAGAAGGTCTCATCGTAGTCAACCCCTTGAACTTGTCGATAACCCTTAGCGACAAGTCGAGCCTTATAGATGGTCACATTACCATCCGCGTCTGTCTTCTTCTTAAAGATCCATTTGTTCTCTATGGCTTGCCGATCATCGGGCAAGTATGTCAAAGTCCATACTTCATTTTCATACATGGATCCTATCTCGGATTTCATGGCTTCTAGCCATTTGTTGGAATCCGGGCCCGCCATCGCTTCTTCATAGTTCGAAGGTTCACCGTTGTCTAACAATATGACTTCCAGGACAGGGTTGTCGTACCACTCTGGTGCGGAACGTGTCCTCGTGGACCTACAAAGTTCAGTAGGAACTTGATCCGAAGTTTCATGATCATCATCATTAACTTCCTCTCTAGTCGGTGCAGGCACCACAGAAACATCTTCCTGAGCTGCGCTACTCTCCGGTTCAAGAGGGGTTACCTCATCAAGTTCTACTTTCCTCCCACTTACTTCTTTCGAGAGAAACTCTTTCTCTAGAAAGGATCCATTCTTGGCAACAAAGATCTTGCCTTCGGATCTGAGGTAGAAGGTATACCCAATAGTTTCCTTAGGGTATCCTATGAAGACGCATTTTTCCGATTTGGGTTCGAGCTTTTCAGGTTGAAGTTTCTTGACATAAGCATCGCATCCCCAAACTTTCAGAAACGACAGCTTAGGTTTCTTCCCAAACCATAATTCATACGGTGTCGTCTCAACGGATTTCGACGGAGCCCTATTTAAAGTGAATGCGGCAGTCTCTAAAGCATAACCCCAAAATGATAGCGGTAGATCGGTAAGAGACATCATAGATCGCACCATATCCAATAGAGTGCGATTACGACGTTCGGACACACCATTCCGCTGAGGTGTTCCAGGCGGCGTGAGTTGTGAAACAATTCCACATTTCCTTAAGTGCGTGCCAAACTCGTGACTCAAATATTCCCCTCCACGATCTGATCGTAAGAACTTTATTTTCCTGTCACGTTGATTCTCTACCTCACTCTGAAATTCCTTGAACTTTTCGAAGGTCTCAGACTTGTGTTTCATTAAGTAGACATACCCATATCTACTTAAGTCATCAGTGAGGGTGAGAACATAACGATAACCACCGCGAGCCTCAACACTCATTGGACCGCACACATCAGTATGTATGATTTCCAATAAGTTGGTTGCTCGCTCCATTGTTCCGGAGAACGGAGTCTTGGTCATTTTGCCCATGAGGCATGGTTCGCACATGTCAAATGATTCATAATCAAGAGACTCCAAAAGTCCATCTGCATGGAGTTTCTTCATGTGTTTGACACCAATGTGACCAAGGCGGCAGTGCCACAAGTATGTGGGACTATCATTATCAACCTTACATCTTTTGGCATTCACACTATGAATATGTGTAACATCACGTTCGAGATTCAATAAAAATAAACCATTGACCAGCGGGGCATGACCATAAAACATATCTCTCATATAAATAGAACAACCATTATTCTCGGATTTAAATGAGTAGCCATCTCGCATCAAACGAGATCCTGATACAATGTTCATGCTCAAAGCTAGTACTAAATAACAATTATTGAGGTTTAAAACTAATCCCGAAGGTAGATGTAGAGGTAGCGTGCCGACGGCGATCACATCGACCTTGGAACCATTCCCGACGCGCATCGTCACCTCGTCCTTCGCCAGTCTCCGCTTATTCCGCAGCCCCTGTTTTGAGTTACAAATATGAGCAACCGCACCGGTATCAAATACCCAGGAGCTACTACGAGCGCTGGTAAGGTACACATCAATAACATGTATATCACATATACCTTTGGTATTGCCGGCCTTCTTATCCGCTAAGTACTTGGGGCAGTTCCGCTTCCAGTGACCGTTTCCCTTACAATAAAAGCATTCAGTCTCAGGTTTGGGTCCATTCTTTGACTTCTTCCCGGTAGCTTGCTTACCGGGCGCGGCAACTCCCTTGCCGTCCTTCTTGAAGTTCTTTTTACCCTTGCCTTTCTTGAACTTAGTGGTTTTATTCACCATCAACACTTGATGTTCCTTTTTGATCTCCACCTCCGCTGATTTCAGCATTGAATATATCTCAGGAAAGGTTTTCTCCATCCCCTTCATATTGAAGTTCATCACAAAGCTCTTGTAGCTAGGTGGAAGCGACTGAAGGATTCTGTCAACGACCGTGTCATCCGGGAGATTAACTCCCAGCTGAGACAAGCGGTTGTGCAACCCAGACATTTTGAGTATATGCTCGCTGACAGAACTATTCTCCTCCATCTTACAACTGTAGAACTTGTCGGAGACTTCATATCTCTCGACCCGGGCATGAGCTTGGAAAACCATTTTCAGCTCTTGGAACATCTAATATGCTCCGTGTTGCTCAAAACGCTTTTGGAGCCCCGGTTCTAAGCTGTAAAGCATGCCGCACTGAACCAGGGAGTAATCATCACTACGTGACTGCCAGGCGTTCATAACGTCTTGAGTTGCTGGGAAAACAGGTGCGTCACCTAGCAGTGCTTCAAGGACATATGCTTTCTTGGCAGCTATGAGGATGATCCTTAGGTTACGGACCCAGTCCGTGTAGTTGCTACCATCGTCTTTCAGCTTGGTTTTCTCTAGGAACGCGTTGAAGTTGAGGGCAACATTAGCGTGGGCCATTTGATCTACAAGACATATTGTAAAGATTTTAGACTAAGTTCATGATAATTAAGTTCATCTAATCAAATTATTTTATGAACTCCCACTCAGATAGACATCCCTCTAGTCATCTAAGTGATACATGATCCGAATCGACTAGGCCGTGTCCGATCATCACGTGAGACGGACTAGTCATCAAAGGTGAACATCTCCATGTTGATCGTATCTTCTATACGACTCATGTTCGACCTTTCGGTCTTCCGTGTTCCGAGGCCATGTCTGTACATGCTAGGCTCGTCAAGTCAACCTAAGTGTTTTGCATGTGTAAATCTGGCTTACACCCGTTGTATTCGAACGTTAGAATCTATCACACCCGATCATCACGTGGTGCTTCGAAACAACGAACCTTCGCAACGGTGCACAGTTAGGGGGAACACTTTCTTGAAATTTTAGCGAGGGATCATCTTATTTATGCTACCGTCATTCTAAGCAAATAAGATGTAAACATGATAAACATCACATGCAATCAAATAGTGACATGATATGGCCAATATCATTTTGCTCCTTTTGATCTCCATCTTCGGGGTACCATGATCATCATCGTCACCGGCATGACACCATGATCTCCATCATCGTGTCTTCATGAAGTTGCCTCGCCAACTATTACTTCTACTACTATGGCTAACGGTTAGCAATAAAGTAAAGTAATTGCATGGCGTTTTTCATTGACACGCAGGTCATACAATAAATTAAGACAACTCCTATGGCTCCTGCCGGTTGTCATACTCATCGACATGCAAGTCGTGATTCCTATTACAAGAACATGATCAATCTCATACATCACATATATTATTCATCACATCCTTTTGGCCATATCACATCACACGGCACATGCTGCAAGAACAAGTTCGACGTCCTCTAATTGTTGTTGCAAAATATTTTTACGTGGCTGCTATAGGTTTCTAGCAAGAACGTTTCTTACCTACGCCACAACCACAACGTGATATGCCAATTTCTATTTACCCTTCATAAGGACCCTTTTCATTGAATCCGATCCGACTAAAGTGGGAGAGACAGACACCCGCTAGCCACCTTATGCAACTAGTGCATGTCAGTCGGTGGAACCTGTCTCACGTAAGCGTACGTGTAAGGTCGGTCCGGGCCGCTTCATCCCACGATGCCGCTGAATCAAGATAAGACTAGTAACGGCAAGAAAATTGACAAAATCGACGCCCACAACAACTTGTGTTCTACTCGTGCAAGAAACTACGCATAGACCTATCTCATGATGCCACTGTTGGGGAACGTAGTAGTAAATCAAAAAAATTCCTACGCATCACCAAGATCAATCTATGGAGAGACTAGCAACGAGAGAGAGAGAAGAGTGCATCTTCATACCCTTGAAGATCGCGATGCGGAAGCGTTGCAAGAACGCGGTTGGAGGAGTCGTACACGCAGCGATTCAGATCGCGGTCGATTCCGATCTAAGCACCGAACAACGGTGCCTCCGCGTTCAACACACGTGCAGCCCAGTGACGTCTCCCGTGCCTTGATCCAGCAAGGAGGAGGGAGAGGTTGGGGAAGACAGCTCCAGCAGCACGACGGCGTGGTGGTGGAACTTGCAGTTCTCCGGCAGGGCTTCGCCAAGCTCAACGGAGGAGGAAGAGGTGTTGGAGATGGGGGGAGGGTTGCGCCAGGGGAGAGGTCGTGGCCTCCCTCCCACCCCTCCACTATTTATAGGCTGGGGGGGAGAGGGGGCCGGCCCCCTAGATCCCATCTAGGGTTGGGGGCGGCGGCCAAGGGGGGGAGGAGTGCCTCCCAAGTCAAGTGGAGGCCCTCCCCCTTTAGGGTTTCCCCTCTCCCATGCGCATGGGCCTTAGGGGGGCTGGTTCCCCTAGCCCATTAAGGCTAGGGCGCCCCCTTACAGCCCATGCTGCTGTATTGGACATGGTGGAACACTTTCCGGACTTCCGGACCCCTCCGGAATCCTCCGGAACCTTTCGAAAGCTTCCCGGTACAATACCGAAAAAACCAAACTTTTTCCGGAACCCCAATAACAACTTCCCATATATAAATCTTTACCTCCAGACCATTCCGGAACTCCTCGTGATGTCCGGGATCTCATCCGGGACTCCGAACAACATTCGGTATTCACATACTATTTCCCATAACAACCCTAGAGTCACCGAACCTTAAGTGTGTAGACCCTACGGGTTCGGGAACCATGCAGACATGACCGAGACATCTCTCCGGCCAATAACCAACAGCGGGATCTGGATACCCATGTTGGCTCCCACATGTTCCACGATGATCTCATCGGATGAACCACGATGTCGAGGATTCAATCAATCCCGTATACAATTCCCTTTGTCTACCGGTATGATACTTGCCCGAGATTCGATCGTCGGTATCCCTATACCTTGTTCAATCTCGTTACCGGAAAGTCTCTTTACTCGTTCCGTAACGCATGATCCCGTGGCTAACTCTTTAGTCACATTGAGCTCATTATGATGATGCATTACCGAGTGGGCCCAGAGATACCTCTCAGTCACACGGAGTGACAAATCCCGGTCTCGATTCGTGCCAACCCAACAGACACTTTCGGAGATACCTGTAGTGCACCTTTATGGTCACCCAGTTACGTTGTGACATTTGATACACCCAAAGCATTCCTACGGTATCCGGGAGTTGCACAATCTCATGGTCTAAGGAAATGATACTTGACATTAGAAAAGCTTTAGCAGACGAACTACACGATCTAGTGCTATGCTTAGGATTGGGTCTAGTCCATCACATCATTCTCCTAATGATGTGATCCCATTATCAACGACATCCAATGTCCATGGTCAGGAAATCGCAACCATCTGTTGATCAACGAGCTAGTCAACTAGAGGCTCACTAGGGACATGTTGTGGTCTATGTATTCACACATGTATTACGATTTCCGGATAACACAATTATAGCATGAACAATAGACAATTATCATGAACAAGGAAATATAATAATAACCACTTTATTATTGCCTCTAGGGCATATTTCCAACAGTTACCGGCGCAGGGCTTCGCCTAAGCACTACGACGATATGACCGAGGTGTGTAACTGTGGAGGGGGGCACCGCACACGGTTAAGAGAAACTTGTGTGTTCTAGGGTGCCCCCTGCCCCCGTATATAAAGGAGGGAGGGGGAGGCCGGCCGGCCCTATGGCGCGCCCCAAGAGGAGGAGTCCTACTAGGACTTCCTAGTCCTAGTAGGATTCCTCTCCAAGGAAGAGAAGGGGAAGGAAGGAGAGGGAGAGGGAGTAGGAAAGGGGGCGCCGCCCCCCTTCCCTTGTCCAATTCGGACTGCTAAGGGGGGGGGCGCGGCCTGCCCAGGCCACCCTCCTCTCTCTCCACTAAGGCCCATGGTGGCCCATTAGTTCCCCGGGGGGTTCCGGTAACCCCTTCCGGCACTCCGTTTTTACCCGAAATCACCCGGAACACTTCCGGTGTCCGAATAACATCGTCCAATATATCAATCTTTATGTCTCGACCATTTCGAGACTCCTCGTCACGTCTGTGATCTCATCCGGGACTCCGAACAAACTTTGGTCATCAAAAACACATAACTCTTAATACATATCGTCATCGAACGTTAAGCGTGCGGACCCTACGGGTTCGAGAACTATGTAGGCATGATCGAGACACATCTCCGATCAATAACCAATAGCGGAACCTGGATGCTCATATTGGCTCCTACATATTCTACGAAGATCTTTATCGGTCAAACCGCATAACAACATACATTATTCCCTTTGTCATCGGTATGTTACTTGCCCGAGATTCGATCGTCGGTATCATCATACCTAGTTCAATCTCGTTACCGGCAAGTCTCTTTACTCATTCCGTAGTGCATCATCCCATAACTAACTCATTAGTCACATTGCTTGCAAGGCTTCATATGATGTGCATTACCGAGAGGGCCCAGAGATACCTCTCCGATACTCGGAGTGACAAATCCTAATCTCGATCTATGTCAACCCAACAAACACCTTCGGAGACACCTGTAGAGCATCTTTATAATCACCCAGTGACGTTGTGACGTTTGATAGCACACAAGGTGTTCCTCCGGTATTCGGGAGTTGCATAATCTCATAGTCAGAGTAACATGTATAAGTCATGAAGAAAGCTTTAGCAATAAAACTTAACAATCATTATGCTAAGCTAACGGATGGGTCTTGTCCATCACATCATTCTCCTAATGATGTGATCCCGTTTATCAAATGACAACACATGTCTATGGTTAGGAAACTTAACCATCTTTGATTAACGAGCTAGTCAAGTAGAGGCATACTAGGGACACTTTGTTTTGTCTATGTATTCACACATGTACCAAGTTTCCGGTTAATACAATTCTAGCATGAATAATAAACATTTATCATGATATAAGGAAATATAAATAACAACTTTATTATTGCCTCTAGGGCATATTTCCTTCAGTCTCCCACTTGTACTAGAGTCAATAGTCTAGATTACATTGTAATGATTCTAACACCCATGGAGTCTTGGTGCTGATCATGTTTTGCTCGTGGAAGAGGCTTAGTCAACGGGTCTGCAACATTCAGACCCGTATGTATTTTGCAAATCTCTATGTCTCCCTCCTTGACTTGATCGTGGATGGAGTTGAAGCGTCTCTTGATGTGTTTGGTTCTTTTGTGAAATCTGGATTCCTTCGCTAAGGCAATTGCGCCAGTATTGTCACAAAAGATTTTCATTAGACCCGATGCACTAGGTATTACACCTAGATCGGATATGAACTCCTTCATCCAGACTCCTTCATTTGCTGCTTCCGAAGCAGCTATGTACTCCGCTTCACACGTAGATCCCGCCACGACGCTCTACTTGGAACTACACCAACTGACAGCTCCACCGTTCAATATAAATACATATCCGGTTTGTGACTTAGAGTCATCCGGATCAGTGCCAAAGCTAGCATCGACGTAACCATTTACGATGAGCTCTTTGTCACCTCCATAAACGAGAAACATATCCTTAGTCCTTTTCAGGTATTTTAGGATGTTCTTGACCGCTGTCCAGTGATCCACTCCTAGATTACTTTGGTACCTCCCTGCTAAACTTATAGCAAGGCACACGATCAGGTCTGGTACACAGCATTGCATACATGATAGAACCTATGGCTGAGGCATAGGGAATGATTTTCAATTTCTCTCTATCTTCTGTAGTGGTCGGGCATTGAGTCTTACTCAACTTCACACCTTGTAACACAGGCAAGAACCCTTTCTTTGACTGGTCCATTTTGAACTTCTTCAAAACTTTATCAAGGTATGTGCTTTGTGAAATTCCAATTAAGCGTCTTGATCTATCTCTATAGATCTTGATGCCCAATATATAAGCAGCTTCACCGAGGTCTTTCATTGAAAAATTCTTATTCAAGTATCCTTTTATGCTATCCAGAAATTCTATATCATTTCCAATCAATAATATGTCATCCACATATAATATTAGAAATGCTACAGAGCTCCCACTCACTTTCTTGTAAATACAGGCTTCTCCAAAAGTCTGTATAAAACCATATGCTTTGATCACCTCATCAAAGCGTATATTCCAACTCCGACATGCTTGCACCAGTCCATAAATGGATCGCTGGAGCTTGCACACTTTGTTAGCACCTTTAGGATCGACAAAACCTTCTGGTTGCATCATATACAACTCTTCTTTGAGATATCCATTAAGGAATGCAGTTTTGACATCCATTTGCCAGATTTCATAATCATAAAATGCGGCAATTGCTAACATGATTCGGACAGACTTAAGCATCGCTACGGGTGAGAAGGTCTCATCGTAGTCAACTCCTTGAACTTGTCGAAAACCTTTCGCAACAAGTCGAGCTTTGTAGACAGTAACATTACCGTCAGCGTCAGTCTTCTTCTTGAAAATCCATTTATTCTCTATGGCTTGCCGATCATCGGGCAAGTCAACCAAAGTCCACACTTTGTTCTCATACATGGATCCCATCTCAGATTTCATGGCCTCAAACCATTTCGCGGAATCTGGGCTCATCATCGCTTCCTCATAGTTCGTAGGTTCGTCATGGTCTAGTAACATGACTTCCAGAACATGATTACCGTACCACTCTGGTGCGGAACGTACTCTGAATGACCTACGAGGTTCGGTAGTAATTTGATCTGAAGTTTCATGATCATCATCATTAGCTTCCTCACTAATTGGTGTAGGCATCACTGGAACTGATTTCTGTGATGAACTACTTTCCAATTCAAGAGAAGGTACCACTACCTCATCAAGTTCTACTTTTCTCCCACTCACTTCTTTCGAGAGAAACTCCTTCTCTAGAAAGGATCCATTCTTAGCAACAAATATCTTGCCATCGGATCTGTGATAGAAGATGTACCCAACAGTTTCTTTTGGGTATCCTATGAAGACGCACTTCTCCGATTTGGGTTCGAGCTTATCAGGCTGAAGCTTTTTCACATAAGCATCGCAACCCCAAACTTTAAGAAACGACAACTTAGGTTTCTTGCCAAACCACAGTTCATACGGTGTCGTCTCAACGGATTTAGATGGTGCCCTATTTAACGCGAATGCAGCTGTCTCTAATGCATAACCCCAAAACGATAGTGGTAAATCGGTAAGAGACATCATAGATCACACCATATCTAATAAAGTACGGTTACGACGTTCGGACACACCATTACGCTGTGGTGTTCCAAGTGGCGTGAGTTGCGAAACTATTCCGCATTGTTTTAATTGAAGACCAAACTCGTAACTCAAATATTCGCCTCCGCAATCAGATCGTAGAAACTTTATTTTCTTGTTACGATGATTTTCCACTTCACTCTGAAATTCTTTGAACTTTTCAAATGTTTCAGACTTATTTTTCATTAAGTAGATATACCCATATCTGCTCAAATCATCTGTGAAGGTCAGAAAATAATGATACCCGCCGCGCGCCTCAATACTCATCGGACCGCATACATCGGTATGTATTATTTCCAATAAGTCCGTAGCTCGCTCCATTGTTCCGGAGAACGGAGTCTTAGTCATCTTGCCCATGAGGCATGGTTCGCAAGCATCAAATGATTCATAATCAAGTGATTCCAAAAGTCCATCAGCATGGAGTTTCTTCATTCGCTTTACACCAATATGACCTAAACAGCAGTGCCACAAATATGTTGCACTATCGTTATCAACTTTGCATCTTTTGGCATCAATATTATGAATATGTGTATCACCACGATCGAGATTCAACAAAAATAGACCACTCTTCAAGGGTGCATGACCATAAAAGATATTACTCATATAAATAGAACAACCATTATTCTCTGATTTAAATGAATAACCGTCTCGCATCAAACAAGATCCAGATATAATGTTCATGCTCAACGCTGTCACCAAATAACAATTATTCAGGTCTAAAACTAATCCCGAAGGTAGATGTAGAGGTAGCGTGCCGACGGCGATCACATCGACCTTGGAACCATTCCCGACGTGCATCGTCACCTCGTCCTTAGCCAATCTTCGTTTGATCCGTAGCCCCTGTTTCGAGTTACAAATATGAGCAACCGAACTGGTATCAAGTACCCAGGCACTACTACGAGCATTAATAAGGTACACATCAATAACATGTATATCAAATATACCTTTGTTCACTTTGCCATCCTTCTTATCCGCCAAATACTTGGGGCAGTTCCGCTTCCAGTGACCAGTCCCTTTGCAGTAGAAGCACTCAGTTTCAGGCTTGGGTCCAGACTTGGGATTCTTCCCGGGAGTAGCAACTTGCTTGCCATTCTTCTTGAAGTTCCCCTTCTTTCCCTTGCCCTTTTTCTTGAAACTAGTGGTCTTGTTAACCATCAACACTTGATGTTCTTTCTTGATTTCTACCTCCGCAGCTTTGAGCATAGCGAAGAGCTCGAGAATTGTCTTATTCATCCCTTGCATATTATAGTTCATCACGAAACCTTTGTAGCTTGGAGGCAGTGATTGAAGAACTCTGTCAATAACACAATCATCCGGAAGATTAACTCCCAGCTGAGTCAAGTGGTTATTGTACCCAGACATTCTGAGTATGTGTTGTGACGCCCCCGGCTTAATCGTGCACTAATCATACACACAAATGCACACGATCAAGCCTAAGGACTCACGGGAAGATATCACAACACAACTCTAAAACATAAATAAAGCCATACAAGCTTTATATTACAAGCCAGGGGCCTCGAGGACTCGAATACATAAGCTTGCGTACAAGCATCAGCGGAAGCATCAGATATCTGAGTACAGATATAAAAGAAAACACAGAAAGGCCCTTAGAAGGCGGGGCAAAAGATAAACACTACGATCGAAAGGCGTAGGCCTCCTGCCTGGGACCCTCCGATCCTACTCCTGGTCGACGGCAAGCTCGAAGTAATATCCACCCTCGGGGTAGTAGTAGCGATCGTCGGCGTGGGCGGCTGTCTCAGGGGCTCCGTCATCTGGTTGCATCAAAAGGGATATGGGGGAAAACAGAAAGCAAAGAAACCGTGAGTACTCATCCGAAGTACTCAGCAAGCAAGGATCTACACTACATATGCAACATTTTCAAAGGGAGGCTGTATATGTGGACTGGGCTGCAGAAATGCCAGAATAGAGAGAAAGCCTAGTCCTATCGAAGACTAGCATCTTCAGAGGTCTTGCAGCATTAGAAGAGTGTAGATTAGTACCGCATAAGGTAGTAGTATCATTAAGTCTCAACCTCATCCAGAGATCCTTTCTCGACTCCCTGCGAGAAAGCAATCCCAGAGCCATACAGTCATCAACCTCGTCCAGAGATCCATTCTCGTCTCCCTGCGAGAAGCAATCCCAGAGCCATAGTATCCAATTCTAGTTGTATCGATCGGGATACAACTCCGAGTGTCCGTTACCGAGGATCCGGCTATGCATAGATTAGTTCTTCCCTGCAGGGGTGCACCAACTTACCCACCACGCTCGCTTAACTCCGGCCGGACACACTTTTCCGGGTTATGCCCGGCCTCGGCCAAACGACACACCGCAACCCTACCTGCAGCTCAGCAGAGAGGTCCCCGCCGGTCTACATCCTAAGCGCAAGGGGGTCTTGGCCATCGCCCCTCACCCTCCGGGTCGTTGCGCACAGGGTGGATACCAGCATCGCCTCGGGTGGCCGACACGATCTGACCGTGCCGCAATGCTGAACTGGACGTCTGTCAGAACTTTTGGCTGATGCTACGATGCAGAACGCCCATACTATGCCCACGTGATGGTTAGTGCTATTGGGCCAGAGGCCCACTCAGATCACATATCCAAACCGTTAGTACCTTGGGGGTGCGGTAACGAGCAGAGACTCACGATCAATGTGACCCCGTCGCCCCGTCTCGAGGACTTGCGGCAAGGGCTAAGAATGCCCGGCCACGCCTCGTATTCATCACTCGGGCACCATACAGGCAACCCGTCTTCACATCACACGCGGGTACCCCTCAGGGTCGACCCGCCTTCCAAGTAATAGTAGTACAGTCCAAGTATCCGTGTGTCCATAACATCAAGGGAATCCGAGGTATCACCCTCGTTGGATTCCTACACGATGTATCCGTCAAGGTGAACTCGGAGGAATCACCCTCGCTGGGTTCACACTTGAGGTGTTTGTACGACGGCGTCGTTATCAGAAGTGGTGAAGGAGGAATCACCCTCGATGACCACGACTGAATAGCTACTCTACAGAGTTAACATCAGAAGTGCTACACGAGGTATCACCCTCGGCACTCGATAGTAACACTGCAGTGTCGTTACGACTAAGGGGGTGATGTGGGGTGCCGGGGCCTGGTCTTCGATCCCGTTGATCGGGTCTTCTGATAATCCAGCGGGGCAGTCGGGACAAGTGGGGGTCACTGATAGGTCTCTACCCAGCCTATACTAGACAGTTTAGGATAAGCAGGTAATGGTTTCAACAGCAGGTTACAATAAACAGGCTATGCATCAGAGTAGGTAAAGCAGTAGCAGCAGCACTCTAATGCAAGCATGAGAGAGAAAGAATAGGCGATATCGGTATGCTCAAGGGGGGGTGCTTGCCTGGTGGCAAGGGCAAGGTCGTCAATGGTGTCGTCGGTCTCCGGAGCTGCGTCGGTACCGGGAACTGCGTCGGGGTCTAACGAGAGAGAAGAGGGGGAGGAAACAGTATAAATACACAGCAAACATGAGCAACACAATGTACGACATGACAATATGCATTGCTGGGTGTGTCCTAACGTATGGTTGCACGCCATCGAGGAAGGGGGAATCCATCCGGGAATGTTTTCCCGGTTCCGGACATTTGTCAGACAGATGACCGGAGGGGAACGGTTCCATGTTCGGATAGTTAGGGACTTGTGACGGACGAACGGACCACGAATTTGGATTCATCTCGTCGTTCTAAGCAACTTTCATGTACAAAGTTTTTCGATCCGAACTACGGTTTATTTTCTATTAATTTTCAAAGTTTTAAACAGTTATTTGGAATTTCCTGAAAATTGGCCAAGTCTGAGAATCGCTCAGTTTTAACACCACTTAGCTGTTTTCCGAAGGCTATAACTGTTGTTCTGTCCATCCTATGGCTTAGTGCCCTTTACCAATTTTTATCATCTTTCAGTGATCTACATGACATTATCATTGACATCCATGTTAGAGTTCAGTTGCTTGATCGAAACTGCATTTGAAAAGTGCCACTTGAAGTTAATTCCAGAAACTGTTAAAATATACGAACATAGGATTTTGTGATTTTCATAGGATTTAATTCTTACATCTTTTGAATTTGGTCCAATGGGATGTTTTGAACCTTGTCAAATGTACTACCTGCCCGCATGAATTTTACTCATATCAGGACTCGTCTGGTCGCTGTTTTCTTGGTGTCAAAAGAGGCAGTCAACGCCACAGCAACAAAGCTAGCTACTGCTACAGTAATTGAAGTCCTGATTCTAAGCCGTAAAGCATGGCACACTGAACTATCGAGTAGTCATCAGATCGAGCTTGTCAGACGTTCATAACGTCAGCATCTGCTCCTGCAGCAGGCCTTTCACCCAGCGGTGCATCAAGAACATAATTCTTCTGTGCAGCAATGAGGATAATCCTCAAGTTACAGACCCAGTCCGTGTAGTTGCTACCATCATCTTTCAACTTAGCTTTCTCTAGGAACGCATTAAAATTCAAGGGAACGGTAGCACAGGCCATTGATCTACAACATAGATATGCAAAAACTATCAGGACTAAGTTCATGATAAATTAAGTTCAATTAATCATATTACTTAAGAACTCCCACTTAGATAGACATCCCTCTAGTCATCTAAACGATCACGTGATCCATATCAACTAAACCATGTCCGATCATCACGTGAGATGGAGTAGTTTTCAATGGTGAACATCTCTATATTGATCATATCTACTATATGATTCACGTTCGACCTTTCGGTCTCCAGTGTTCCGAGGCCATATCTGCATATGCTAGGCTCGTCAAGTTTAACCCAAGTATTCCACGTGTGCAAATCTGGCTTGCACCCATTGTATTTGAATGTAGAGCTTATCACACCCGATCATCACGTGGTGTCTCAGCACGAAGAACTTTCGCAACGGTGCATACTCGGGGAGAACACTTATACCTTGAAATTTTAGTGAGGGATCATCTTATAATGCTACCGCCGTACTAAGCAAAATAAGATGCATAAAGATAAACATCACATGCAATCAAAATATGTGACATGATATGGCCATCATCATCTTGTGCTCATGATCTCCATCACCAAAGCAACGTCATGATCTCCATCGTCACCGGCTTGACACCTTGATCTCCATCGTAGCGTCGTTGTCGTCTCGCCAACTATTGCTTCTACAACTATCGCTAACGCATAGTGATAAAGTAAAGCAATTACATGGCGATTGCATTTCATACAATAAAGCGACAACCATAAGGCTCCTGCCAGTTGCCGATAACTTTTAAAAAACATGATCATCTCATACAATAACGTGTATCACATCATGTTTTAACCATATCACATCACAACATGCCCTGCAAAAACAAGTTAGATGTCCTCTACTTTGTTTTTGCAAGTTTTACGTGGCTACTACGGGCTTCTAGTAAGAACCGTTCTTACCTACGCATCAAAACCACAACGATTTTTCGTCAAGTTTGCTGTTTTAACCTTCAACAAGGACCGGCCGTAGTCAAACTCGATTCAACTAAAGTTGGAGAAACAGACACCCGCTAGCCACCTGTGTGCAAAGCACGTCGGTAGAACCAGTCTCATGAATGCGGTCATGTAATGTCGGTCCGGGCCGCTTCATCCAACAATACCGCCGAAGCAAAGTAAGACATTGGTGGTAAGCAGTATGACTATTATCGCCCACAACTCTTTGTGTTCTACTCGTGCATATAACATCTACGCATAGACCTGGCTCGGATGCCACTGTTGGGGAACGTAGTATTTCAAAAAAATTCCTACGATCACGCAAGATCTATCTAGGAGATGCATAGCAATGAGACGGGAGAGTGTGTCCACGTACCCTCGTAGACCGAAAGCGGAAGAGTTTAGTAGCGCGGTTGATGTAGTCGAACGTCTTCACGATCCGATCGATCCAAGCACCGAACGTACGGCACCTCCGTGTTCAGCACACGTTCAGCTTGATGACATCCCACGAACTCTTGATCCAGTTGAGGTCAGGGAGAGTTCTGTCAGCACGACAGCGTGGTGACGGTGATGATGAAGTTACCGACGCAGGGCGTCGCCTAAGCACTACGACGATATGACCGAGGTGTGTAACCGTGGAGGGGGGCACCACACATGGTTAAGAGAAACTTGTGTGTTCTAGGGTGCCCCTGCCCCCGTATATAAAGGAGGGAGGGGGAGGCCGGCCGGCCCTATGGCGCGCCCCAAGAGGAGGAGTCCTACTAGGACTTCCTAGTCCTAGTAGGATTCCTCTCCAAGGAAGAGAGGGGGAAGGAAGGAGAGGGAGAGGGAGTAGGAAAGGGGGCGCCTCCCCCTTCCCTTGTCCAATTCGGACTGCTAAGGGGGGGGCGTGGCCTGCCCTGGCCGCCCTCCTCTCTCTCCACTAAGGCCCATGGTGGCCCATTAGTTCCCCGGGGGGTTCCGGTAACCCCTTCCGGCACTCCGTTTTTACTCGAAATCACCCGGAACACTTCCGGTGTCCGAATAACATCGTCCAATATATCAATCTTTATGTCTCGACCATTTCAAGACTCCTCGTCGCGTCCGTGATCTCATCCGGGACTCCGAACAAACTTTGGTCATCAAAAACACATAACTCTTAATACATATCGTCATCGAACATTAAGCGTGCGGACCCTACGGGTTCGAGAACTATGTAGACATGATCGAGACACATCTCCGATCAATAACCAATAGCGGAAACTGGATGCTCATATTGGCTCCTACATATTCTACGAAGATCTTTATTGGTCAAACCGCATAACAACATACGTTATTCCCTTTGTCATCGGTATGTTACTTGCTCGAGATTCGATCGTCGGTATCATCATACCTAGTTCAATCTCGTTACTGGCAAGTCTCTTTACTCGTTCCGTAGTGCATCATCCCATAACTAACTCATTAGTCACATTGCTTGCAAGGCTTCATATGATGTGCATTACCGAGAGGGCCCAGAGATACCTCTCCGATACTCGGAGTGACAAATCCTAATCTCGATCTATGCCAACCCAACAAACACCTTCGGAGACACCTGTAGAGCATCTTTATAATCACCCAGTTACGTTGTGACGTTTGATAGCACACAAGGTGTTCCTCCGGTATTCGGGAGTTGCATAATCTCATAGTCAGAGTAATATGTATAAGTCATGAAGAAAGCTTTAGCAATAAAACTTAACGATCATTATGCTAAGCTAACGGATGGGTCTTGTCCATCACATCATTCTCCTAATGATGTGATCCCATTTATCAAATGACAACACATGTCTATGGTTAGGAAACTTAACCATCTTTGATTAACGAGCTAGTCAAGTAGAGGCATACTAGGGACACTTTGTTTTGTCTATGTATTCACACATGTATCAAGTTTCCGGTTAATACAATTCTAGCATGAATAATAAACATTTATCATGATATAAGGAAATATAAATAACAACTTTATTATTGCCTCTAGGGCATATTTTCTTCAGTCTCCCACTTGCACTAGAGTCAATAATCTAGATTACATTGTAATGATTCTAACACCCATGGAGTCTTGGTGTTGATCATGTTTTGCTCGTGGAAGAGGCTTAGTCAACGGGTCTGCAACATTCAGATCCGTATGTATTTTGCAAATCTCTGTGTCTCCCTCCTTGACTTGATCGCGGATGGAGTTGAAGCGTCTCTTGATGTGTTTGGTTCTTTTGTGAAATCTGGATTCCTTCGCTAAGGCAATTGCTCCAGTATTGTCACAAAAGATTTTCATTGGACCCGATGCACTAGGTATTACACCTAGATCGGATATGAACTCCTTCATCCAGACTCCTTCATTTGCTGCTTCCGAAGCAGCTATGTAATCCGCTTCACACATAGATCTCGCCACGACGCTCTACTTGGAACTGCACCAACTGATAGCTCCACCGTTCAATATAAATACGTATCCGGTTTGTGACTTAGAGTCATCCATATCAGTGTCAAAGCTAGCATCGACGTAACCATTTACGATGAGCTCTTTGTCACCCCCATAAACGAGAAACATATCCTTAGTCCTTTTCAGGTATTTCAGGATGTTCTTGACCGCTTTTCAGTGATCCACTCCTGGATTACTTTTGTACCTCCCTGCTAAACTTATAGCAAGGCACACAGCATTGCATACATGATAGAACCTATGGCTGAGGCATAGGGAATGACTTTCATTTTCTCTCTATCTTCTGCAGTGGTCGGGCATTGAGTCTTACTCAACTTCACACCTTGTAACACAGGCAAGAACCCTTTCTTTGACTGGTCCATTTTGAACTTCTTCAAAACTTTATCAAGGTATGTGCTTTGTGAAAGTACAATTAAGCGTCTTGATCTATCTCTATAGATCTTGATGCCCAATATATAAGCAGCTTCACCGATGTCTTTCATTGAAAAATTCTTATTCAAGTATCCTTTTATGCTATCCAGAAATTCTATATCATTTCCAATCAATAATATGTCATCCACATATAATATTAGAAATGCTACAGAGCTCCCACTCACTTTCTTGTAAATACAGGCTTCTCCAAAAGTCTGTATAAAACCATATGCTTTGATCACCTCATCAAAGCGTATATTCCAACTCCGACATGCTTGCACCAGTCCATAAATGGATCGCTGGAGCTTGCACACTTTGTTAGCACCTTTAGGATCGACAAAACCTTCTGGTTGCATCATATACAACTCTTCTTTGAGATATCCATTAAGGAATGCAGTTTTGACATCCATTTGCCAGATTTCATAATCATAAAATGCGGCAATTGCTAACATGATTCGGACAGACTTAAGCATCGCTACGGGTGAGAAGGTCTCATCGTAGTCAACTCCTTGAACTTGTCGAAAACCTTTCGCAACAAGTCGAGCTTTGTAGACAGTAACATTACCGTCAGCGTCAGTCTTCTTCTTGAAAATCCATTTATTCTCTATGGCTTGCCGATCATCGGGCAAGTTAACCAAAGTCCACACTTTGTTCTCATACATGGATCCCATCTTAGATTTCATGGCCTCAAACCATTTCGCGGAATCTGGGCTCATCATCGCTTCCTCATAGTTCGTAGGTTCGTCATGGTCTAGTAACATGACTTCCAGAACATGATTACCGTACCACTCTGGTGCGGAACGTACTCTGAATGACCTACGAGGTTCGGTAGTAATTTGATCTGAAGTTTCATGATCATCATCATTAGCTTCCTCACTAATTGGTGTAGGCATCACTGGAACTGATTTCTGTGATGAACTACTTTCCAATTCAAGAGAAGGTACCACTACCTCATCAAGTTCTACTTTCCTCCCACTCACTTCTTTCGAGAGAAACTCCTTCTCTAGAAAGGATCCATTCTTAGCAACAAATATCTTGCCAACGGATCTGTGATAGAAGATGTACCCAACAGTTTATTTTGGGTATCCTATGAAGACGCACTTCTCCGATTTGGGTTCGAGCTTATCAGGCTGAAGCTTTTTCACATAAGCATCGCAACCCCAAACTTTAAGAAACGACAGCTTAGGTTTCTTGCCAAACCACAGTTCATACGGTGTCGTCTCAACGGATTTAGATGGTGCCCTATTTAACATGAATGCAGCTGTCTCTAATGCATAACCCCAAAACGATAGTGGTAAATCGGTAAGAGACATCATAGATCGCACCATATCTAATAAAGTACGGTTATGACGTTCGTACACACCATTACGCTGTGGTGTTCCAGGTGGCGTGAGTTGCGAAACTATTCCGCATTGTTTTAAATGAAGACCAAACTCGTAACTCAAATATTCGCCTCCGCAATCAGATCGTAGAAACTTTATTTTCTTGTTACGATGATTTTCTACTTCACTCTGAAATTCTTTGAACTTTTCAAATGTTTCAGACTTATTTTTCATTAAGTAGATATACCCATATCTGCTCAAATCATCTGTGAAGGTCAGAAAATAACGATACCCGCCGCGAGCCTCAATACTCATCGGACCGCATACATCGGTATGTATTATTTCCAATAAGTCCGTAGCTCGCTCCATTGTTCCGGAGAACGGAGTCTTAGTCATCTTGCCCATGAGGCATGGTTCGCAAGCATCAAATGATTCATAATCAAGTGATTCCAAAAGTCCATCAGCATGGAGTTTCTTCATGCGCTTTACACCAATATGACCTAAACGGCAGTGCCACAAATATGTTGCACTATCGTTATCAACTTTGCATCTTTTGGCATCAATATTATGAATATGTGTATCACCACGATCGAGATTCAACAAAAATAGACCACTCTTCAAGGGTGCATGACCATAAAAGATATTACTCATATAAATAGAGCAACCATTATTCTCTGATTTAAATGAATAACCGTCTCGCATCAAACAAGATCCAGATATAATGTTCATGCTCAACGCTGTCACCAAATAACAATTATTCAGGTCTAAAACTAATCCCGAAGGTAGATGTAGAGGTAGCGTGCTGACGGCGATCACATCGACCTTGGAACCATTCCCGACGTGCATCGTCACCTCGTCCTTAGCCAATCTTCGTTTGATCCGTAGCCCCTGTTTCGAGTTACAAATATGGGCAACCGAACCGGTATCAAATACCCAGGCACTACTACGAGCATTAGTAAGGTACACATCAATAACATGTATATCAAATATACCTTTGTTCACTTTGCCATCCTTCTTATCCGCCAAATACTTGGGGCAGTTCCGCTTC
Source organism: Thinopyrum elongatum (assembly GCA_011799875.1). NCBI lineage: Eukaryota > Viridiplantae > Streptophyta > Magnoliopsida > Poales > Poaceae > Thinopyrum > Thinopyrum elongatum. The sequence continues at coordinate 236,219,726 of CM022297.1, forward strand.
CAGTGACCAGTCCCTTTGGAGTAGAAGCACTCCGTTTCAGGCTTGGGTCCAAACTTGGGATTCTTCCCGGGAACAGCAACTTGCTTGTCGTTCTTCTTGAAGTTCCCCTTCTTTCCCTTGTCCTTTTTCTTGAAACTAGTGGTCTTGTTAACCATCAACACTTGATGTTCTTTTTTTATTTCTACCTCCGCAACTTTGAGCATAGCGAAGAGCTCGGGAATTGTCTTATTCATCCCTTGCATATTATAGTTCATCACGAAGCCTTTGTAGCTTGGAGGCAGTGATTGAAGAACTCTGTCAATAACACAATCATCCGGAAGATTAACTCCCAGCCGAGTCAAGTGGTTATTGTACTCAGACATTCTGAGTATGTGTTCACTGACAGAACTGTTCTCCTCCATCTTGCAACTATAGAACTTGTTGGAGACTTCATATCTCTCAACTCGGGCATTTGCTTGAAATATTAACTTCAACTCCTGAAACATCTCATATGCTCCATGACGTTCAAAACGTCTTTGAAGTCCTGATTCTAAGCCGTAAAGCATGGCACACTGAACTATCGAGTAGTCATCAGATCGAGCTTGCCAGACGTTCATAACGTCAGCATCTGCTCCTGCAGCAAGCCTTTCACCCAGCGGTGCATCAAGGACATAATTATTCTGTGCAGCAATGAAGATAATCCTCAAGTTACGGACCCAGTCCGTGTAGTTGCTACCATCATCTTTCAACTTAGCTTTCTCTAGGAACGCATTAAAATTCAAGGGAACGGTAGCACGGGCCATTGATCTACAACATAGATATGCAAAAACTATCAGGACTAAGTTCATGATAAATTAAGTTCAATTAATCATATTACTTAAGAACTCCCACTTAGATAGACATCCCTCTAGTCATCTAAACAATCACGTGATCCATATCAACTAAACCATGTCCGATCATCACGTGAGATGGAGTAGTTTTCAATGGTGAACATCTCTATGTTGATCATATCTACTATATGATTCACGTTCGACCTTTCGGTCTCCAGTATTTCGAGGCCATATCTGCATATGCTAGGCTCGTCAAGTTTAACCCAAGTATTCCGCGTGTGCAAATCTGGCTTGCACCCGTTGTATTTGAACGTAGAGCTTATCACACCCGATCATCACGTGGTGTCTCAGCACGAAGAACTTTCGCAACGGTGCATACTCGGGGAGAACACTTATACCTTGAAATTTTAGTGAGGGATCATCTTATAATGCTACCGCCGTACTAAGCAAAATAAGATGCATAAAGATAAACATCACATGCAATCAAAATATGTGACATGATATGGCCATCATCATCTTGTGCTCATGATCTCCATCACCGAAGCAACGTCATGATCTCCATCGTCACCGGCTTGACACCTTGATCTCCATCGTAGCGTCGTTGTCGTCTCGCCAACTATTGCTTCTACAACTATCGCTAACGCATAGTGATAAAGTAAAGCAATTACATGGCGATTGCATTTCATACAATAAAGCGACAACCATAAGGCTCCTGCCAGTTGCCGATAACTTTTACAAAACATGATCATCTCATACAATAACATGTATCACATCATGTTTTGACCATATCACATCACAACATGCCCTGCAAAAACAAGTTAGACGTCCTCTACTTTGTTGTTGCAAGTTTTACGTGGCTGCTACGGGCTTCTAGTAAGAACCGTTCTTACCTACGCATCAAAACCACAATGATTTTTCGTCAAGTTTGCTGTTTTAACCTTCAACAAGGACCGGCCGTAGTCAAACTCGATTCAACTAAAGTTGGAGAAACAGACACCCGCCAACCACCTGTGTGCAAAGCACGTCGGTAGAACCAGTCTAATGAACGCGGTCATGTAATGTCGGTCCGGGTCGCTTCATCCAACAATACCGCCGAATCAAAGTAAGACGTTGGTGGTAAGCAGTATGACTATTATCGCCCACAACTCTTTGTGTTCTACTCGTGCATATAACATCTACGCATAGACCTGGCTCGGATGCCACTGTTGGGGAACGTAGTATTTCAAAAAAAATCCTACGATCACGCAAGATCTATCTAGGAGATGCATAGCAACGAGACGGGAGAGTGTCCACGTACCCTTGTAGACCGAAAGCGGAAGCGTTTAGTAACGCGGTTGATGTAGTCGAACGTCTTCACGATCCGACCTATCCAAGCACCGAACGTACGGCACCTCCGTGTTCAGCTCACGTTCAGCTCGATGACGTCCCACGAAATCTTGATCCAGTTGAGGTCGAGGGAGAGTTCTGTCAGCATGACGGCGTGGTGACGGTGATGATGAAGTTACCGGCGCAGGGCTTCGCCTAAGCACTACGACGATATGACCGAGGTGTGTAACCGTGGAGGGGGGCACCGCACACGGTTAAGAGAAACTTGTGTGTTCTAGGGTGCCCCCCTGCCCCCGTATATAAAGGAGGGAGGGAGAGGCCGGCCGGCCCTATGGCGCGCCCCAAGAGGAGGAGTCCTACTAGGACTTCCTAGTCCTAGTAGGATTCCTCTCCAAGGAAGAGAGGGGGAAGGAAGGAGAGGGAGAGGGAGTAGGAAAGGGGGCGCCGCCCCCCTTTCCCTTGTCCAATTCGGACTGCTAAGGGGGGGGGGGCGGCCTGCCCTGGCCGCCCTCCTCTCTCTCTCCACTAAGGCCCATGGTGGCCCATTAGTTCCCCGGGGGGTTCCGGTAACCCCTTCCGGCACTCCGTTTTTACCCGAAATCACCCGGAACACTTCCGGTGTCCGAATAACATGGTCCAATATATCAATCTTTATGTCTCGACCATTTCGAGACTCCTCGTCACGTCCGTGATCTCATCCGGGACTCCGAACAAACTTCGGTCATCAAAAACACATAACTCTTAATACATATCGTCATCGAACGTTAAGCGTGCGGACCCTACGGGTTCGAGAACTATGTAGACATGATCGAGACACATCTCCGATCAATAACCAATAGCCGAACCTGGATGCTCATATTGGCTCCTACATATTCTACGAAGATCTTTATCGGTCAAACCGCATAACAACATACGTTATTCCCTTTGTCATCGGTATGTTACTTGCCCGAGATTCGATCGTTGGTATCATCATACCTAGTTCAATCTCGTTACCGGCAAGTATCTTTACTCGTTCTGTAGTGCATCATCCCTTAACTAACTCATTAGTCACATTGCTTGCAAGGCTTCATATGATGTGCATTACCGAGAGGGCCCAGAGATACCTCTCCGATACTCGGAGTGAGAAATCCTAATCTCGATCTATGCCAACCCAACAAACACCTTCGGACACACATGTAGAGCATCTTTATAATCACCCAGTTACGTTGTGACGTTTGATAGCACACAAGGTGTTCCTCCGGTATTCGGGAGTTGCATAATCTCATAGTCAGAGGAATATGTATAAGTCATGAAGAAAGCTTTAGCAATAAAACTTAACGATTATTATGCTAAGCTAACGAATGGGTCTTGTCCATCACATCATTTTTCTAATGATGTGATCCCGTTTATCAAATGACAACACATGTCTATGGTTAGAAAACTTAACCATCTTTGATTAACGAGCTAGTCAAGTAGAGGCATACTAGGGACACTTTGTTTTGTCTATGTATTCACACATGTATCAAGTTTCCGGTTAATACAATTCTAGCATGAATAATAAACATTTATCATGATATAAGGAAATATAAATAACAACTTTATTATTGCCTCTAGGGCATATTTCCTTCAATTCATGCAAATTGTTGCATCCCTTCTACCTTACATCAGTGCTTAATTCAGTGGGTTAATGATGATGTGGATGTGATTGAGGCCGACAATTCTTCATGCATTGCTTTGACGGACGCGCCGGTTGATTGGCAACACGGTGAGATGCGATGTTTGACCGGTAGGGATTTATTGGACTATGATTATATCAGTATTGGTAGAGATGGTTTTGTACCTATAAATGCACAGCCGGCTAATGTAGCTCGGCTTAATGATTTATCTATATAAATGATGAATAAAGATGACAATATTAAGTGGCTGCAAAAACGCACGGAGGAGTATCGTTCCGGAAAGAACGATATGCACGAAACTATTGAAGATTTTGATAACATGGAAAAACTTGGACAGGGATTCTCATCGGCTGATCCACTTGAAGAAATTGATATTGGTGATGGAAGTATTCTGAGGCCTACATTTATCAAAGCTAGCTTGAAAGCCGATCAGAAAAGTAAGGTATGTTTATTACTTAAAGAATTCATTGATTGCTTTGCTTGGAATTATACTGAGATGCCCGGTTTGAGTAGAGATTTAGTAGAACATAGATTACCTATTAAATCTGGTTTTAGGCCGCATAAACAACCTCGTAGAAGTTTCAATCCTAATTTGTATGACCGCATCAAAGAAGAAGTTGATCGGTTGTTAAAAGCTAAGTTTATTCGGCCGTGTAGATATGCAGATTGGGTTTCTAATATTGTGCCCGTGGAAAAGAAAAATACTGGTAATATTAGAATCTGTGTTGATTTTAGAGATTTCAATAAGGCTACTCCAAAAGATGAATATCCTATGCCTATAGCCGACATGCTTATTAATGATGCCTCGGGGCATAAAGTAATTAGTTTTTTAGATGGTAACGGAGGTTATCATCAAATATTTATGGCCGAACAAGATATGTCCAAGACTGCTTTTCGTTGCCCAGGTTTTGTTGGTTTATTTGAGTGGGTCGTTATGACATTTGGGTTGAAAAATGCCGGCGCTACATACCAACGAGCTATGAATTTAATTTTTCATGATCTTCTAGGCATTGTACTAGAAATATATATTGATGACATAGTTGTTAAATCGGATGGGTTTGATCATCATTTAGCCGATTTAAGATTAGTTTTTGAAAAGGATGCGTCGGTATGGATTAAAAATAAACCCACTCAAATGTGCTTTTGGCGTGTTGGCCGGTAAGTTTTTAGGCTTCATAATTCATGAAAATGGCATAGAGATTGACCATAAGAAAGTGGTGGCAATTAGAAATTTGGAGGAATCCACGTGTAAAAGGGATGTGCAAAAATTATTAGGAAAAATTAATTACTTGAGACGATTCATATCTAACCTTGCAGGGAAAATTGAATCGTTTGTTCCTCTACTTCGGCTAAAGAATGAGGCCGAATTTACTTGGGGGGCAGAGCAACGAGATGCTTTTAATAATATAAAGCGATGCTTGTCGAATCCTCCAATATTGCGGGCGTCCAAGTCCGGTGTACCGTTCAGGTTGTACATTGCTGCACAAGATAGGGTGATCGGTGCGGTGTTGGTGCAAGAGGACAGCGGGAGAGAATACATTATTGCATACTTAAGCCGTCGTTTGCTCGACGCCCAAAGTCGGTACGTGTTTATTGAAAAGTTATGCTTATCTTTATATTATGCATGTATCAAATTTCGGCCTTATCTTCTTTCTAGTACGTGTGTGATAGCTTGCCAGGCCGATGTCATTAAGTACATGTTGCAACAACCGATTCTTAGTGGTAGGATTGGAAAGTGGGCTTACGCGCTAATAGAATATGATTTAACATATGAATCGTTGCGTACTGTGAAGGGTCAAGTTATCGCCGATTTTATTGTTGATCATAGAATTAAGGATGATGAAAATATTAATTATGTTAGTGTATGTCCTTGGAAGCTTTATTTTGATGGATCGGTTTGTAGGGATGGGCAAGGTGTCGGTAATGTTTTAGTTTCACCTAATAATGTTGTTTATGATACAGCGGTCCGTTTGGAATATCCTTGCGCTAATAACCAAGTTGAGTATGAAGCTTTGTTGTTTGGTTTACAAAGTTTGGTTGATATGAGCGTAAAGGATATAGATGCTTTTGGGGATTCGCTTCTGGTAGTACAACAAATTAAAGGCGAATTTCAATGTTTTGATGAGTTATTAAATAGTTATTTGGACCAATGTTTAGACATAATTAAGTCTCTAAATACGTTCACCATCCATCATATACCTAGAGAAGAGAATTCTAGAGCTAATTGTTTAGCACAGCAAGCATCCGGTTATCATATTAGTAAAGGAATATTTTTTATATTAGACAAGCCGATGCATGCTGAGTCTATAATGTTGGATACTTTGCCACAGGGTGCACTTGGGCCTAGGACAGTTGAACAACTAGCCGTATAATGTACTGCAGATTCGGTGAATGAGTTACAAACGACCGAATTAGCAAATAATTTAGAACCAAATGATTGGAGAGTTCCTCTAGTTAATCATGTAAAGGATCCAAGTCAAACGAGAGATAGGAAAATTCGGCGACAAGTTTTAAAATATACTTTGTTTAACGATGAGTTGTATCGCCGAACAATAGATGGGTTATTTTTAAAGTGCTTGGATTCTGATCAGTCTAGAGTAGCTATGGGTGAAGTGCATGAAGGAATATGTGGGACACATCAGTCGGCTCATAAAATGCGATGGTTATTAAAAAGAGCGGGTTTTTATTGGCCGACTTTGCTAGAGGATTGTTTTCGGTACTATAAAGGTTGTGAGGCATGTCAAAAATTTGGTAATGTACAGTTAGCACCCGCGTCTATGTTAAATCCCATAATTAGGCCGTGGCCGTTTAGAGGATGGGGCTTAGATTTTATTGGTGAAATACATCCTTCGTCTTCTAAAAGACATCGCTTCGTCCTATTTGCCACAGATTATTTTACTAAGCAGTTCCTTTGAAAAAGATGACTCATAAGGAAGTTATTAGTTTTGTTTTAGAGCATATTATTCATAGATTTGGTATTCCTCAAACTTTAACTACTGATCAAGGTGCTTTTTTTATGTCTCACCAATTTCGTGAATTTGCCGAATCTTTAGGAATTAAATTGTTAAATTTGTCGCCTTATTATGCTCAAGCTAATGGAAAGGCCGAATCTAGCAATAAAACATTAATTAAGCTTATAAAAAAGAAAATTGAGGAGCATCCGAAAAGATGGCATGAGATACTTTCGGAAGCTTTATGGGCTCATAGGATATCTAAGCATGGAGCGACTCAAGTAGCACCGTATGATCTAGTATATGGTCAGGAGGCGGTGTTACCCGTTGAGGTTAATTTACAAGCTCTTAGAGTGGCCAGACAAAATGATTTGTCGGCTGTAGATTATAATGATCTAATGATGGATAAGATAGATGACATTTCAGAAGAGAGATTAAGAGCTTTGCAAGAAATTGAGAAAGAGAAATTAAGAGTAGCCAAGGCTTATAATAAAAAGGTGAGAGAAAAATCGTTTCAAATAGGAGATTTAGTGTGGAAAACGATTTTACCTATTGGAACTAACTATAGGAAATTCGGCAAATGGTCGCCGAGTTAGGAAGGCCCGTATAAAATTATAGAGATTGTTCCTGGAAATTCATATTTTGTACAATCTTTGCAGGGAGATAAGTTGTCGAAAGCTCTTAATGGAAAATATTTAAAAAAGTACTATCCTAGCATGTGGCAGGAAGCCTGAACATGTTGTGGCCGATATGTTATTCCAAGTATCGCCCTGAGCAAATTTGGCCGATGTATCTTTGGACATCGCCGTGAGTAATGATATGATCAGTGACCGGCTTCATCCTATGGTAACTGCTATAGTATTTTTGGTCAATGCAATTGTACCAAAAACCCGAGCCCTAGCAGCCCTAGGGTTTGGTGATCTTTGTCGTTTTGCGCTGGAAAGTGGCCGGTTCTCCTCCACGAAAGCGAGGAATTTTTTGTTGCTTTGCCTGGAAAGCAATCGTTCGTCGTCACGAAAGCACGACGGTTATCTTGGTGTTGCGCGGCGATTTCGCGTGCCAACATTCATTTCAACGGTTTAGCATTCTGCTGAACATGGCTAGCTTGATCAGTTACTAGTAAAAGTGGCCGGTGGTCAGAACGGCTAAATGGCAAGTTAGTGAGAGTTGCTCCGTCCATCATATTCAACAAAGCCGTGTTTGCCACTGCTCTGTCCAGTCTAGAGCGAATCTGTCCTCGATGCCATGTATAAACTTCTCCCTCAAAACCAATATCATGTAAGAGCATCTCCACTCGTTCGGCCCCAGGCGCATCCGGCGATTGTGGTTTGACCCTTCGGCTGGCGCTTTTTTGGCCTTGGGGACGATCTAGTTCCCAGCCACGCCCCCAGGTTTCGGCCCCAAGACGCGTATAAATTCAAACTTGACATTTCCCGCTACCCAAAAAAAGGCCACAAGTTCGGCGATCAACGGCTGCCACAAAGTTCGGCGATCAACGGCTGCCACAAAGTTCGGCGATCACCATGCCACAGTTCGGCGATCACCATGCCACAGTTCCCAGCCACTCCCCCTCCTCGCCGTAGTCGAGCTCGTTGTCCATGTCGTCGGCGAGGTCCATTGTATCGTCTTGCGCCTGAAACCCGGGGGAGGCGGTGGCGGCGGCCGAGCCGCTCGTGATGATCTCGTCCATATCGGCTTCCGTCGCGTCGGGGTTGCCGAAATGCGACGACGAGGCTTGCGAGAAGTGCAAGGCGCCACGACGCAGAGGCGGCGTAAGCCGGCGGCGAGTAGGTGTACGGGGGGTACTGGACGCCGGCGAACGCGGGCGAGGGCGTGCGCTGGTCGGGGTTCAGACCAGAGGGTGAGGCGCGCTGGCCATGCGGAAAGATGATGTTGGGGTTGAATCCGCCGTGCGCGTCGCCGTCGGCGTAGCCAGGCGAGGGTGCGCACCCCTAGGGCTGTAGCGACGGCGAGAAGTTGGCCGGCGACCCGACACTCTGCTGGCTCCAGGCAGCTTGCGGGCCGTGGCCGCCGGGTGGATTCATCATCCCCGCGCGAGACGCCTCTGCCTGCTCCGCCGCCGCCGCCCTGTCCCGGGCCCTCTTGGCGTTGAGCCCGTTCCGCTGGTCGGTGGTGATAGCCTCCCGGCGCTGAACCTCCACCTTCCAGTCGGCGTTCGACATGCCCGACGGTTTTGCCGGCGGCGCCCTCGTCTTCCTCTGCTTCGGCTGGGTGCCATCGGCAACGGCAGCGGCGCGAGGGGCCGTATACTTCTTCGGCAGCATGGCGGGATGGCGGCCGGACGGCGGGGAGAGGGAGGAGAATTGCGGGAGAAGAGGGGCAGAAGGGGGGGAATTGAGGGAAATGGAGGGGAAAAGCGGGGGATCGGCGGGAAAAAGTGCCGTCTCTCGTCGACAGAGCGGACCCACGCTCCTTTTTGCTTCGGCCGGCGCCCCCAAGCGGCCCCGGGGGGCTTGGGTTCGGTTCGGGTTCGCCGGCTATTATTCGGCCCAAACCGGCGATAAACAAGGTCCTGGGGGCGCGACTGGGCTGTTTTTTCGGCGCCGGCGCTAAAAAAAGAGCCCTGGAGGGCATGTTAGGGAGGAGGGGGGGGGGGGGGGGGGGGGGGGGGGGGGGCGAGTGGAGATGCTCTAAGTCACAGGCATCAAGTGTGTCTCGGAAGGCATCCAAGTATGCTCTTGGTCGAGGGTTACCTCCTTCCTTCTCATGGTTGTAGAGAATTTCATTCATGTCACCAATCACTACCCAAGGTAAGTTATGCTGTGTATGAAGACGTCTGAATCTATCCCATGTTTTGTGTTTCCTGTTTCATCGGAATTCCCCGTACATACCGGTCAGTCTCCAAATTTTATCATCACTTTCCTCAACTCGCACATCTATATAATTTGGATGAGAGTATAGTTGAGTTATCTTCACCTCCTTCTTCCACAACATTAGCACTTCTCCCTTTCTGCCATCACTAGGACTAACTATCTTTAAATCCATTTTCATCCTACGCCACAAACAGTCCGCCGGATACTCGTCGAGATGTGTCTCCGACAAAAACAGCACCTCCGGGCAATATTGCTTCTGGAGATCCAGAAGCGCGCGAACTGCCGGGTCATTGCTGAGGCCCCGGCAGTTCCACGCTAAAAGTCTCATTGCTCCCGGCGGTCACCCTTGAGCGGTGCCGCCGATCCATTCAGGTTATTTTCACTAGTTGTTGCATCAACCGGTGATCCGTCATCTCCCTTCAGTTTCTTCCTGTTTGCGTTTTTTTGAGGCGTATCCAAGAGGTCCTGGTCGTCTTTACCTGTATTCAAACTGGCTGCTATATGAGATGTATTCCCAACAGGGACCAACGCCCCTTTCAGAACCTCACTTTCCCCAGTTCCTGAAACAGAGTTCATGGCCAATCGCTTTCTTGCTGTTGGATTCACCTCTACCATATTAGATCAGTTTTGCCAGCTCCATCATCCTCCTGTAATGGATCATCTCCGGCCTTCTGATGGGACTGGTTTAGCGCTTCCTGTTCAGTGTACATGGCATTCCAGCGCCAGCTAGTATTAATATCATACATTTTGTTTCTACCATTATCATCATTCCAATCATCTTCCCTACGCTCTCTCCCAAAACCATGGCCAAAAGCTGCACCTCCTCTTCCATGTCCCGGACCTCTGCCACTGCCACTTCCACGGCCTCCACCATACCTCCCCCGGTTCCGGCCTTCATCAGCTAAGATAAGATTTCCCCATTCAAACTTTGAGGCATCATGCTCACCCATCCCGCACTCCTCATACAAGTGGCCGAGAAGTCCACAGTTATTGCAGAATGCAGGCAGCTTCTCATACTTGATCCGATACCAATCTTTTTTGTTTGCTTTTGTAATTGATACAAACCTCTCAAGCCTTTTATCTACATCCAATCTAGCCTTGACACGAACATAGGATCCCACGTAGCCAGCAGGAAATTGGATTTGAACTTCAAGTATTTTCCCCCATCTTCCTGCACATACCTTTAATGATCCTCTCCTCAAGGTAATTATCTGGGAGTTTCAGTATCCTTGCCCAAACCGCAATCTTGTTTAGTTTCATAGATTTAGGGTTAGTGAAGCCATCATACTCCTCCATAATTACTGCTTGGTTCCTAAAGAGCCATGGTCCATTCATCATTGTTGTATTCCAATCCCCCAAGCATGCAAACTGGACTGTGAATAAATTTCCTTCGATCTGTCTCCATCTCACATCTTTGGCCGGATTCCAGGCGGATCTCATATACCCATATAGTGCAGAAGGACTAGACCCTTTGCTTGTGTGTACACGGACGATTGCCAGCCACTTCGCCTGAACAGTTGTTTCCTCGACCTCTTCCTCCCAGACGAAATCGTCCCCATCGTCCTCATGCAGCTCAAGTCGTTTGAGGAGTTCGTCAACATCCTCAACCATCTTGCCCTTTGCTTTTGATCCACTTCCATCGGCCGCCATCAGGGACGGAACCCTAGATCAGTCCCAACGAAACCCTCCCTTCCTGTGACTTAGAGCATCTCTAGCAGACCACGTATAACGCCGATCCGTAAAAGGCGTTTACGGTTCGCGGAAAAACGTCTTTGTGAGCCGGTGCGGGCGGCCGCAGAGTCAGACCCCGCAAACAGACCCGTATAAAAGAATATTCGCCGAAGATGTTCTTTTACGGGTCGGCTAGCCGGGGTCTGCTTGGGCACCGCCGCGTCGACCCGCAAACCGAAAACCCTCGATAAGCGAATTTGACAGCGATTCCGACAAATGAGTTCAAATTCAAACGATAAAATATAGTTCGCGCGCAAATAAAAGCATAGTTTTGTAGGACAAACGTAAAAGGACTTGCAAAAGCGACGACCACGTCTTGATCATCTTGTCGCTCTTCACTCCGCACCACCTCCATCGAGGTCATCGCCGCCCTCGAATCCATCGCCGGCACTTGTTCCAACTCCGGCACCGAAATCACCGGCGGGTGCACTGAACGCGTCGGCGATATTGGTTCCAAATCCCGATGAGAAAACATCGCCCCACTGTAACACGCACCGGCCGATGCAAGCATCCTCCTCTTCAAGATGTCCCTCCTTGCCATGTCATGCCACTCTTTGGTGATGTCGTCCATGTCATTGAGATTCATTGTCATGATCCTATTCTCTTCGGCAAGAAGCTTGGACATGGCTTTGTTCTCAGCGGCACGTGCCCTTCTCTCCTCAATGGCCACCTTGCGCGACCCCTCGTCCTTGAGCAATTGCCACTTCTCTTGCTTCTCCCGTGCCCTTCTCTCGGCCAACTCTTTCTTTGTCTCCAAAGTCTTTGCTAACATTAACTCATTTGATTGGACCATGGCATCTATCTTGTCCCTCAAGCTCGATGCTTCGTGTTCCCTCTTGATTTTCTCCTTTGTCTTCTTGTCACCATCGGGCTTGTTCAAGTTTCTTGGGCCATCATCATCCTCATCTTCATCCATGTTCGTAAGTGCACCTCTCTTCGGTGGGGATTCCTTGTCAATCAACTTTCACTTCTCGCACTCTTTGAGAATATCCCAACAATGCTCTAGCTTAAAAAATTTGCCTTCGGAAGGTTCCATGTCTTTGTATCTTTGTTGGGCAATTTTTTCCTACACAATTTAAACAAAGTCAAATGATGCAATATGATGTGCACAACTTGGGACGTGAAAATGAACTCACATAGTCGGATTCCACGGTTCCACTTGGAGGTGCATTGCGTACTTGTTCAAAGCAAGCTGCCCAACGGCTGCAAATCGGCTTGATCACGTCCCAACACCCTTGGAGCGACCGAAATGTCCGTGGTGTCCTATTGGGATGCTTGGCCATCATGCGGAAATATTGATCTTCGATTCTTTGCCAATATCTCTTAGAGGTTTGAGATGTACCCGTACAAGCATCAAGAGAGACCACACTCCAAGTCTTGATCAAGATTTGATCTTCCAAGATCGTGTAGTTCTTCGACCTCACGCTTTTTTCTTGCTTGCGCTTCCTCATACGCCCCCTCATCTACCTCCTCCACTTCATCTTCACCACCATGATCATCCACGCCACCCTCCGTTTCATTGTAATCGAAATCAGCGAACGGGGCCCTATCGATGTTGACGGCGTTGGTGTCCAACAAGTTCACGAACTCGGCTGTGGCATTGTTCGAACCACCGCTACATTGAGCGGCATCAAGTCAAGAACAACCACAATGCCGAAAACCGAAGCAAGAACAAGAGATCGAAGATGCAAACCTTCCGGCCATTTCATCGAACACCTCGCTTGCGGTGGAAGCAGCGCCGTTGAACGGCATCGTCGGGGAACATCTCGCCGGGGCGAGGGGAGTGGACGAAGGCGCCGACCTTTTCGTAGCAATCTTCTTCCGCTTCACGCCCGAAACCTTGCTCAGCTTCTCCGCCGGCGGCCGGGTAGATCGCACAGCGGCGGCGGCGCCCGGCGCGCGTGCCTTTTCGGCGGGGCTAGTCGGATTGCCGTCCTGCACGACAACGTTGCCCTGCCGCTTGCGGGCAGGCGCGTTGGGGCCTTGGGCGACGGCGGGGGCGACATGGCCGGCGACGAGATCCGCCGGAGGGGATTGCGCCTGCGCGACCTCCACGGGGACGGGGGACTACTGGGAGGCTTCCATGACGGCGAGGTATGGCGGGGAAGATGGACCGGAGCTCGCGGTGGCGGGGCAAAGGCGGCCGAGGAGGGGGGGAGCGGGAACGGCCGCGCGGAAATTTTCCTCGCGCCAAATCTGGCTGCGGATAGGGGGCGAGCTCGGGTCGGCCTCCCACCACGTGAATCTAAAGGTTGAGGGCGAACTTTTGCTGCGCCCCGCAAAAAAATTTACAGGTCGGACGCGTTTGCGGGGTCTGCTCGGGTAAATTTTTCCACGCCGACCAGTATATCGGCGGTTATTTTACGAGTCGGGGCCTTTTACTGGGTCTTCTAGAGATGCTCTTACACCGAAGGAACCAAGGCCGGGTGGAGGCGTTAGGACCCTCCCCTTTGATCGGCCCCGAGTCACCTAGGGAAGAGGCAAGTGTGGAGGGGAAAGTCACTGGAGCGCAAGGTAGACTCCCGGCGTTGGTCGCCGTGAGGAGAGAGAAACCCTGGGAAAACGACCGAGGGGAAAACGTGTGCATGTTGTGTTAATTCTACACACTTTTTTTGTGCTCGATCTCCTCTCAATCCCACGTTGGCGCTTTCATTCGCTACCATCGAAGCGCTACCTGTGCTGGGCCGCTGCTCCGGTGGCAATTTTGGACGCCTTGTGTTAAATTGGGCTGATGGGCTTATAAAACTGTTAAATTGGGCTGATGGGCTTATAAAACTCTCCGTCCATGTGCAAGCCTCGCAAGTCGCGACTCACGTGACCCTCCTCTGGTCCGCACTAGCGCATCCCTCCCATGGCGGCCGGCGACCGCGCTAGGGGTCCACACGGAGGCGAGGCGACCCCAGCAAGCAGACGCGGGCGGTCACACCTCACATGGCCTTCCCCATCGCGAGCGAGACCATACAGTCGACCTTGTTCGAGCCATCCGGACCGGACCCCGATGCAGGTAGAGGCGAAGCGGCAGTGGACTGTTCGGTGAAGCAGTGGGATCGAAGTAGTCTAGGCAATCAATTGTCAGTTTCAGGGAGCATTCATCACGGCTGAGGGGCGCCCTCGGCCGTGACAATTAAATGGAAGTGTGCGTTTCTTTTTCCCGGCTGCCTCTGCTTCAGTATATGCGCCACTTCGTCTCTTGTGGCTCGCCCCTATGATCCTTGGCAAAGTTGCCCTCTAACTGCATTTTTCTCCTTCCCTGTTACGATCCATCTTTCACCCAACCATACATTGTGTTAATATCTTCTCAATCCCAATTTTATACAGGCGGTTCTCATCCCCGTTATGGTCAATTTGGGGCAAACCTTGAACACTCGTTCTGAAATTTAGATTGGAGAAGTCTTTCACTCGATCTTCAATGTTTGCTGGACAGGTAAGTACTTCACGTGGACAGCCATACCTCACCTTTTCATGATTTAGCATTCCTTTTTTATATGCAAATAGTGTTGTAGATCAGCTACTATGCGACTCTCAATCCTGGTCATTCCAACTGCTAGCTCGGACCGTATTTCAACTCAGGATCCTTAAAAAGGTAACATCTAAACCTCTTCTCAGTTAAACCATGTCCATCTCATATTTAAAAACTTCTAATTATGGTAACAGAAATTCAGCTAAGTGAATATGGTTATATGGCATTGTCACAAAAAGATGAAAATGAAGCCTTTGGGTAGCAAGACATACTGCAAGTAGAATAGGGGATTGGTGACTCTCACTTCTTGACGCGGATTATAAACCTCTGTTCTTACGTTGGTGTGAATTAAGCTAGGTAATAGAGTTTTTGGTGACCCCTGGATGAGAGACGAGGTTCAATAATATTTTGAGTAAAAATGTTACCATGCATGGTATTGTTGAATCAGGTTTCCTCAACTTCTAATCAGAATTAAAATCTTGGATCCAGTCATAGTTAAGTTTGTTTTGTTCCAATTGAATGAGCCTTTACGTCTATCATCATTCAATATAATTTTCAGTAAAATGTGCAGGTTCCTTGAACTTCTAACTAAGAAGTATATTTATAATTGAAGTCTTGGATTCAGTCATAGCTAAGTGTTTCGTCAACTCGAATCATTCCCGTTTTAGCATGCTTAGATATTAGTACAAGCTTAATGGATGTTCACTGTTGTCGGCGTTCTGGGAACCAGGGTACCCAGACTTGCCTGCCTGCGGCCCACAGCGCGGCTCCATCAACGACCCAGTACGGTCCATTTGCAGCACCGACAAGACGAGACCCTCGCGAGGGGCCAGGCCTCGCGAGGCGGGCGACATCAAAACCTCCGGAGGGAGCGGCCTCCCCAGACTGCCTCCTGAGGAGCGGAGATTTCTATGCAAGCGCTCAACCTCATGAGGTTGCGGTGACGCAAGCCATGACGACCAAGGCCAGGCGGGCGCCAGCGGGCGCAGAGCAGCAGGTTTCCTCTTTGGTGCTAAGGAGGCAAGCGCAGGCGCGGGGTCCCGAGGAATTGCCCAAAGGTTTGCATTCCCGTGCAACAAGACCAAGACCACCAGGACAGCAGGACGGATGTCATCGCCGAGCCCACCGCGGCGTCACGACCTGGAGCTTTGCAGGAGAAGACCACCTTTGGTCAGGATAAGACGTACTACTTGTCCCCTTTCAAATTGGCCACTGTGGGATCCCTTCCCGCCGACGCCAACGTTCGGGGGAAGAGGACCAAGGCCACTATAAATATAGGCTAGCCACCACCATAGAAGGGATCCACGCCACCCACACCGGAGCAGACCTCGCGAGGTTGTTCTTCTCTTGTACTAGTTCATCCTCAGCCCTTCGTGAGGCAAATCCACCCCAAAGCAGGAGTAGGGTTTTACATCGCAAGGTGGCCCGAACCTGGGTAAACAGCTGTGTCCCTTTCCTTTCTTGTTCATCGAGCTAGGCCGTGGGGGCGACGGGCTTGTTGGCCGGAGAGGTTGAGTTCTTCGCACACACCCCAGAGTTCGAACCTTCTTGGGTCTGCGGAGCTCTGAATCCGACATTTGGCGCGCCAGGTAGGGGCGTGTCGAAGCCTCTTCTCCACCGTTCGCTCCGCTCCTGATCCGTTGTTCCGATGGCTGATGCTCGCCGTGTTCGTGCCGAGCGCCGGGCCACTCTCGCCGCTCGCGTCGCTCAGACGGCGCCCGCGGGCAACGGCGCCCCTCACCGCTCCCCTTCTCCTGCGGCCAACGCCGCCACCGGTCCCGCGGCCCACGAGCAGCAGGACTCGTCGTCTTCTCATGCTCGTCGCAGGCCGGCGAACGCGCAGGCTGCGTTGCTCATGGCGCGCGAGCTTCTGCGCTATTGCCCGGCCGACGACCTCTACGAGGATTGGCTCGACCACATCGCCGAGCTCGTCAGCGCCGCTGGAGAGGCCCCTGCGCCGTCCCGCTCGCTGCCTCACCCGTCCCAGGCGGGCGAGGTGGCCCATGGCGCGCCTCCTCCACCTCCTCGGCGCGACGTCGTCCCCGAGCCCCAGCGTGAAGCACCCCAGCGCGACCCGCCGCGCAGGGCGCCAGCGCGTGATGAAGCGAGCTGCCAGGTGGTGCAGCGACCCCAAGGAGAGGCGCGTGCGCTTCTGGCGCCGCCGCGTCAAGATCGCGTGCCGCCGGAGGTGGCGGTGCGCGTGCGTCAAGATCAGGCTCCTCCCCCGCGGCTGGCTCCGGTGAGTGCGGCAGGTTGCCGTGCTTTCACCCCGGGGCTGCGCAGCGTCGTCTGGCCTGGCAAGTTCAAGCCGGATCTGCCCCCACGCTACGATGGCACTCCAGACCCCGCTGAGTTCCTCCAGCTTTACGAGCTGAGTATCGAGGCGGCGAACGGCAACGACAAGGTCATGGCGAACTGGTTCCCCATGGCCCTCAAGGACGGTGCACGCTCCTGGCTCCTGAACCTTCCAGTGGGGTCGATCTCCTCTTGGGACGAGCTCCGTGAGCGCTTCATCGCCAATTTCCAGGGCACTCGCGACCACGCTCCTGGGGCAGGCGACCTGCGACGCATCAAGCAGCAGCCAGGCGAAACCCTGCACAAGTACATACAGCGCTTCACCAACGTTCGCCTCAAAATCCCGAAGGTGTCGGACGAGGCCATCATTACGGCGTTCTCTGAGGGCGTCCGGGATGTCAAGATGAAGGAAGAGCTCGCGATGCACGAGGACATGTGCTCGGCTCTGGAGATGTTTAACATGGCCACCAGATGCGCGAGGGTAGAGGAAGGTCGCCTCTCCCTCCTGGAGCTTCCGGAGGTCGATCCTGAAGACAAGAAGGCCAAAGATAAGGACGTAAAGCGCAAGGGTCCAGCGGTGCTCGCGGCTGAACCTGAGATGAAGCGTGGCTGCGACCACCCCGAGTCCTCCAAGGGCAGCCGCCCGTTCTACGTCTTCCACAACGTCCACAGCCACAACAGCAGCGACTGCCAAGAGCTCAGGGCGATCCGTGATGGGCGCTTCGGCCGCCGTACCGAGCGCAACGACTGTGGCTACAGCCGCGGAGGAGGCCGCGGTGGTGGTCGCTGGGACAACCGCGACCCTCGCCTGGACTGGCGCGATCAGCCTCGTGAGGACCGCTGGCAGGGCCCACCTCGCGACGGCTCCTGGAGAGACCAGCCTCGTGAGGACCGTCCTCAGGGTAACGCTGGCCTCCCTCCGCTGCCGCCGCCACCAAGGAGGAATGATGACCACCGCCAAGACGATGGTGCTGGGGGCTTCCAGGAGCCTCACGCCATTGCCTGCATCCTGGGTGGCGCTCAAGCTCCCGCCTCTCATCGCATCTTCAAGCAATTCGCTCGTGAGGTGAACGCGGCCCTCCCCAAGCTCGAGGCGTCGCGTCCCCTCAGGTGGTACAAGTATGCCATCACTTTCGACTCTACAGACCAACTCAAGTGTTCAGCCACCACTGGTGCGCTCCCGATGCTCTGCTCGCCGACCATCAGCAACGTCCTCGTCACCAAGACTCTTATCGACGGTGGCGCGGGGCTCAACGTCCTCTCCGTCGAGACGTTTGACACGCTCCAGGTGCCATATGACTAGCTTCTGCCCACCAAGCCTTTCTCAGGGGTGACCGATGGCTCCACCATCCCCATAGGGCAGATTCGCCTTCCCGTCACCTTCGGCAAGCGCGACAACTACCACACCGACCTCATCGACTTCGATGTCGCCCACATTTGCCTCCCGTACAACGCCATCCTCGGGTATCCGGGCCTCGCCAAGTTCATGGCAGCGACTCACCACGGCTACAATGTCCTCAAGATGCCGGGAAGCGGCGGCATCATCACTGTCGCCTACAACGAGAAGGATGCGGTGTGCTCCCTCGAGCGCTCTTACCAGGCCACAGCAGTCGAGAACTTAGATGACGAGGGTGAAGGAAATATGCCCTAGAGGCAATAATAAAGTTGTTATTTATATTTCCTTATATCATGATAAATGTTTATTATTCATGCTAGAATTGTATTAACCGGAAATTTGATACATGTGTGAATACATAGACAAAACAAAGTGTCCCTAGTATGCCTCTACTTGACTAGCTCATTAATCAAAGATGGTTGAGTTTCCTGACCATAGACATGTGTTGTCATTTGATGAACGGGATCACATCATTAGGAGAATGATGTGATAGACAAGACCCATCCGTTAGCTTAGCATAATGATCGTTAAGTTTTATTGCTATTGCTTTCATCATGACTTATACACATTCCTCTGACTATGAGATTATGCAACTCCTGAATACCGGAGGAACACCTTGTGTGCTATCAAACGTCACAACGTAACTGGGTGATTATAAAGATGCTCTACAGGTGTCTCCAAAGGTGTTTGTTGGGTTGGCATAGATCGAGATTAGGATTTGTCACTCCGAGTATCGGAGAAGTATCTCTGGCCCTCTCGGTAATGCACATCATATGAAGCCTTGCAAGCAATGTGACTAATGAGTTAGTTGCGGGATGATGCATTACGGAACGAGTAAAGAGACTTGCCGGTAACGAGATTGAACTAGGTATAAAGATACCGACGATCGAATCTCGGGCAAGTAACATACCGATGACAAAGGGAATAACGTATGTTGTCATTGCGGTTTGACCGATAAAGATCTTCGTAGAATATGTAGGAACCAATATGAGCATCCAGGTTCCGCTGTTGGTTATTGATCGGAGATGTGTCTCGGTCATGTCTACATAGTTCTCAAACCCATAGGGTCCGCACGCTTAACGTTCGATGACGATTTGTATTATGAGTTATGTGTTTTGGTGACCGAAGATTGTTCGGAGTCCCGGATGAGATCACGGACATGACGAGGAGTCTCGAAATGGTCGAGAGGTAAAGATTGATATATTGGAAGGTTATATTCGGACACCGGAATAGTTCCGGATCGTTTCGGGTATTTTTTGGAGTACCGGGAGGTTACCGGAACCCTCCGGGAGAAGTAATGGGCCTCATGGGCCATAGGGGAGAGAGGGGACAGCCCACAAGGGGTGCCCCCCCCCATGGGAGTCCGAATTGGACTAGGAGAGGGGGCGCCCCCCCCCCCCCCTTTCCCTCTCCTACTCC
Source organism: Thinopyrum elongatum (assembly GCA_011799875.1). Lineage (NCBI taxonomy): Eukaryota > Viridiplantae > Streptophyta > Magnoliopsida > Poales > Poaceae > Thinopyrum > Thinopyrum elongatum. The sequence continues at coordinate 236,239,602 of CM022297.1, forward strand.
CTCTCCCTTTCCCCCTTTCCCACTCCGAAAAAGGAAGGGGGAATCCTACTAGGACTGGGAGTCCTAGTAGGACTTCCCACACTTGGCGCGCCCCTAGGGGGCCGGCCTCCTTCCTCTCCTCCTTTATATACGGGGGCAGGGGGCACCCCAAAGCACATCAATTGTTCTTAGCCGTGTGCGGTGCCCCCCTCCACAGTTTACTCCTCCGGTCATATTGTCGTAGTGCTTAGGCGAAGCCCTGCGCGGATCACATCACCCCGAAATATACCCGAACCACTCCGGAACCATTCCGGTGTCCGAATATAACCTTCCAATATATCAATCTTTACCTCTCAACCATTTCGAGACTCCTCGTCATGTCCGTGCTCTCATCCGGCACTCCGAACAATCTTCGGTCACCAACACACATAACTCATAATACAAATCGTCATCGAACGTTTAAGCGTGCGGACCCTACGGGTTCGAGAACTATGTAGACATGACCGAGACACATCTCCGGTCAATACCCAGTAGCAGAACCTGGATGCTCATATTGGCTCCTACATATTCTACGAAGATCTTTATCGGTCAAACCGCATAACAACATACGTTATTCCCTTTGTCATCGGTATGTTACTTGCCCGAGATTCGATCATCGGTATCATCATACCTAGTTCAATCTCGTTACCGGCAAGTCTCTTTACTCGTTCCGTAATACATCGTCCCGCAACTAACTCATTAGTCACATTGCTTGCAAGGCTTCATATGATGTGCATTACCGAGAGGGCCCAGAGATACCTCTTCGATACTCGGAGTGACAAATCCTAATCTCGATCTATGCCAACCCAAAAAACACCTTCGGAGACACCTGTAGAGCATCTTTATAATCACCCAGTTATGTTGTGACGTTTGATAGCAAACAAGGTGTTCCTCCGGTATTCGGGAGTTGCATAATCTCATAGTCAGAGGAATATGTATAAGTCATGAAGAAAGCTTAAGCAATAAAACTTAACGATCATTATGCTAAGCTAACGGATGAGTCTTGTCCATCACATCATTCTCCTAATGATGTGATCCCGTTCATCAAATGACAACACATGTCTATGGTTAGGAAACTTAACCATCTTTGATTAACGAGCTAGTCTAGTAGAGACTTACTAGGGACACGGTGTTTTGTCTATGTATTCACACATGTATCAAGTTTTCGGTTAATACAATTCTAGCATGAATAATAAACATTTATCATGATATAAGGAAATATAAAATAAAAACTTTATTATTGCCTCTAGGGCATATTTCCTTCAATACTGATGTATGCGGTCCGATGAGTGTTGAGACTCGCGGCGGGTATCGTTATTTTCTGACCTTCACAGATGATTTGAGCAGATATGGGTATATCTACTTAATGAAACACAAGTCTGAAACATTTGAAAAGTTCAAAGAATTTCAGAGTGAAGTGGAGAATCATCGTAACAAGAAAATAAAGTTTGTACGATCTAATCGCGGAGGCGAATATTTGAGTTACGAGTTTGGCCTTCATTTAAAACAATGTGGAATAGTTTCGCAGCTCACGCCACCTGGAACACCATAGCGTAATGGTGTGTCCGAACGTCGTAACCGTACTTTATTAGATATGGTGCGATCTATGATGTCTCTTACCGATTTACCACTATCGTTTTGGGGTTATGCATTAGAGACAGTTGCATTCACGTTAAATAGGGCACCATCTAAATCCGTTGAGACGACACCATATGAACTGTGGTTTGGCAAGAAACCTAAGCTGTCTTTTCTTAAAGTTTGGGGTTGCGATGCTTATGTGAAAAAGCTTCAGCCTGATAAGCTCGAACCCAAATCGGAGAAGTGCGTCTTCATAGGATACCCAAAAGAAACTGTTGGGTATACCTTCTATCACAGATCCGAAGGCAAAATCTTTATTGCTAAGAATGGATCCTTTCTAGAGAAGGAGTTTCTCTCGAAAGAAGTGAGTGGGAGGAAAGTAGAACTTGATGAGGTAATTATACCTTCTCTTGAATTGGAAAGTAGTTCGTCACAGAAGTAAGTTCCAGTGATGCCTACACCAATTAGTGAGGAAGCTAATGATGATGATCATGAAACTTCAGATCAAGTTACTATAGAACCTCGTAGGTCAACCAGAGTACGTTCCGCACCAGAGTGGTACGGTAATCCTATTCTGGAAGTCATGTTACTAGACCATGACGAACATACGAACTATGAGGAAGCGATGATGAGCCCAGATTCCGCGAAATGGCTTGAGGCCATGAAATCTAAGATGGGATCCATGTATGAGAACAAAGTGTGGACTTTGGTAGACTTGCCCGATGATCGGCAAGCCATAGAGAATAAATGGATCTTCAAGAAGAAGATTGACGCTGACGGTAATGTTACTGTCTACAAAGCTCGACTTGTTGCGAAAGGTTTTCGACAAGTTCAAGGAGTTGACTACGATGAGACCTTCTCACCCGTAGCGAGGCTTAAGTCTGCCCGAATCATGTTAGCAATTGCCGCATTTTATGGTTATGAAATCTGGCAAATGGATGTCAAAACTGCATTCCTTAATGGATTTCTCAAAGAAGAGTTGTATATGATGCAACCAGAAGGTTTGTCGATCCTAAAGGTGCTAACAAATTGTGCAAGCTCCAGCGATCCATTTATGGACTGGTGCAAGCATCTCGGAGTTGGAATATACGCTTTGATAGTGTGATCAAAGCATATGGTTTTATAGAGACTTTTGGAGAAGTCTGTATTTACAAGAAAGTGAGTGGAAGCTCTGTAGCGTTTCTAATATTATATGTGGATGACATATTATTGATTGGAAATGATATAGAATTTTTGGATAGCATAAAAGGATACTTGAATAAGAATTTTTCAATGAAAGACCTCGGTGAAGCTGCTTATATATTGGGCATCAAGATCTATAGAGATAGATCAAGACGCTTAATTGGACTTTCACAAAGCACATACCTTGATAAAGTTTTGAAGAAGTTCAAAATGGAACAGTCAAAGAAAGGGTTCTTGCCTGTGTTACAAGGTGTGAAGTTGAGTCAAACTCAATGCCCAACCACTGCAGAAGATAGAGAGAAAATGAAAGTCATTCCCTATGCCTCAGCCTAGGTTCTATCATGTATGCAATGCTGTGTACCAGACCTGATGTGTGCCTTGCTATAAGTTTAGCAGGGAGGTACCAAAGTAATCCAGGAGTGGATCACTGGACAGCGGTCAAGAACATCCTGAAATACCTGAAAAGGACTAAGGATATGTTTCTCGTTTATGGAGGTGACAAAGAACTCGTCATAAATGGTTACGTTGATGCTAGCTTTGACACAGATCCGGATGACTCTAAGTCACAAACCGGATACGTATTTTTATTGAATGATGGAGCTGTCAGTTGGTGCAGTTCCAAGCAAAGCGTCGTGGCGGGATCTACATGTGAAGCGGAGTACATTGCTGCTTCGGAAGCAGCAAATGAAGGAGTCTGGATGAAGGAGTTCATATCCGATCTAAGTGTAATACCTAGTGCATCGGGTCCAATGAAAATCTTTTGTGACAATACTGGAGCAATTTCCTTAGCGAAGGAATCCAGATTTCACAAAAGAACCAAACACATCAAGAGACGCTTCAACTCCATCCGCGATCAAGTCAAGGAGGGAGACATAGAGATTTGCAAAATACATACGGATCTGAATGTTGCAGACCCGTTGACTAAGTCTCTTCCACGAGCAAAACATGATCAGCACCAAGACTCCATGGGTGTAAGAATCATTACAATGTAATCTAGATTATTGACTCTAGTGCAAGTGGGAGACTGAAGGAAATATGCCCTAGAGGCAATAATAAAGTTGTTATTTATATTTCCTTATATCATGATAAATGTTTATTATTCATGCTAGAATTGTATTAACCGGAAACTTGATACATGTGTGAATACATAGACAAAACAAAGTGTCCCTAGTATGCCTCTACTTGACTAGCTCATTAATCAAAGATGGTTAAGTTTCCTAACCATAGACATGTGTTGTCATTTGATGAACGGGATCACATCATTAGGAGAATGATGTGATGGACAAGACCCATCCGTTAGCTTAGCATAATGATCGTTAAGTTTTATTGCTATTGCTTTCATCATGACTTATACATATTCCTCTGACTATGAGATTATGCAACTCCCGAATACCGGAGGAACACCTTGTGTGCTATCAAACGTCACAACGTAATTGGGTGATTATAAAGATGCTCTGCAAGTGTCTCCGAAGGTGTTTGTTGGGTTGGCATAGATCGAGATTAGGATTTGTCACTCCGAGTATCGGAGAGGTATCTCTGGGCCCTCTCGGTAATGCACATCATATGAAGCCTTGCAAGCAATGTGACTAATGAGTTAGTTGCGGGATGATGCATTACGGAACGAGTAAAGAGACTTGCCGGTAACGAGATTGAACTAGGTATAAAGATACCGACGATCGAATCTCGGGCAAGTAACATACTGATGACAAAGGGAATAACGTATGTTGTCATTGCGGTTTGACCGATAAAGATCTTCGTAGAATATATAGGAACCAATATGAGCATCCAGGTTCCGCTGTTGGTTATTGATCGGAGATGTGTCTCGGTCATGTCGACATAGTTCTCGAACCCGTAGGGTCCGCACGCTTAACGTTCGATGACGATTTGTATTATGAGTTATGTGTTTTGGTGACCGAAGATTGTTCGGAGTCCCGGATGAGATCACGGACATGACGAGGAGTCTCGAAATGGTCGAGAGGTAAAGATTGATATATTGGAAGGTTATATTCGGACACCGGAATAGTTCCGGATCGTTTCGGGTATTTTTCGGAGTACCGGGAGGTTACCGGAACCCCCCGGGAGAAGTAATGGGCCTCATGGGCCATAGGGGAGAGAGAGGACAGCCCACAAGGGGTGCCCCCCCCTCCCATGGGAGTCCGAATTGGACTAGGGGAGGGGGCGACGCCCCCCTTTCCCTCTCCTACTCCCTCTCCCTTTCCCACTTTCCCACTCCGGAAAAGGAAGGGGGAATCCTACTAGGACTGGGAGTCCTAGTAGGACTCCCCACACTTGGCGCGCCCCTAGGGGGCTGGCCTCCTCCCTCTCCTCCTTTATATACGGGGGCAGGGGGCACCCCAAAGCACATCAATTGTTCTTAGCCGTGTGCGGTGCCCCCCTCCACAGTTTACTCCTCCGGTCATAGTGCTTAGGCGAAGCCCTGCGCAGATCACATCACCATCACCGTCACCACGCCGTCGTGCTGACGAAACTCTCCCTCGACACTTTGCTGGATCAAGAGTTTGAGGGACGTCATCGAGCTGAACGTGTGCAGAACTCGGAGGTGCCGTACGTTCGATGCTTGATCGGTTGGATCACGAAGACGTTCGACTACATCAACCGCGTTAAGCTAACGCTTCCGCTTTCGGTCTACGAGGGTACGTGGACACACTCTCCCCCTCTCATTGCTATGCATCTCCTAGATAGATCTTGCGTGAGCGTAGAATTTTTTTGAAATTGCATGCTACGTTTCCCAACAGAGGGTGCCATCCGTCCTCCTAAGGCCGTCCCCAAGAAGAAGAAGCAGCTCCTCCTCAGGGGCCATCGGGAGGCTGGGGCGTCCGATGATCGTGCCTCAGGCCTTGCGCCCACTGTTGGGGCGCCTTCCTCTCTCGCATAGGAAGGCGCGCCCGACGCCCCTCTCAGAACGGGCTCGGGGGCTCTCGTCTGGAGGGCCTCTGACCTAGCCAGCGTCACGAGGTGGGCGTTCGGGCACCACGTGGAGGAGTGCTTCAACGCGCGCTTCCGTGAGCGAGGCGCAAGGCGCAAGGTGCCAGGCGCTCAGGAGTTCATCACCAAGGCAATCGAGGAGCTTCAAGAGGCGCGAGCCATGCGTGGCGAGCACCGCCCCGCGTCATCCGGTGCAGCTGCCGCCCCCGACGTGGGTGGCGGGATGCGCGTCTGCATCAACATCCCAGGCCTCAACAGGGCTGCTTCTCAGGAGCTCTTCTGGCCATCCCGCGTTGGCCGGTGTGGGGGCTACCCCCACAGCTACGTCTGCATGCCATTTGGCCTGCCGAACGCGGCTGTCTTGCACCGGCGCTACATGCAAGGTGTTATGACGGCTCACGAGGCCAGGCGCCAGGCGATCCTGACGGAAGAGGTGCCGGAACCTCGCGAGCCCCCGGATCTCCGGAGCCCCCCGGGACTCAGGAGTTGGCCGGCTCGTGAGGAGCGACTTCTGCAGCACGCATCCTCGGCTTCTCCGCGTCTTCAGCTTCTCCAACGCCTCTACAACGATGGTGCCAAGTGACTTTTTAGTTTGTTCAGTTGAGGGCGCCCCTCGGGCTACATTATCCTCAAGCTGTACGGGTTCGTCCCTGCAGCATGTGTCGTTTTGCGCATATATCAGAACTGGCCTTACTCCTTCATGAGTTGCTTTATATATTACCACCTGCATGTCCGGTGCTTCGCCACCATGAATGTCGTGCGCCCTCACAAACCCGCCCACGACCGCCTCATGATTAAGGACTGGCACGGCGTCTGTGCTCGGGTCCGTCCCTACAGCGTCGCTAAACCCAAGTGGCCGAGCTCTGTCTCGCGGGCCAGCTCCCGTGTACGTCACCTCCCGTGGTCCTTGGTGCCTTGTTCTCGCATGAGCTAATCAAGAGTGGATGAGTTAGGGCGCGCGACCCGGTGCCTCACTGTCGCGGGAGCCGCGCGCCGGTTGTCTTTCCTTGGGATTGTTGCATGAGAAGACTGGGCACGACGTCTGTGCTCGGGTTCGTCCCTGCAGTGTCGATAAACCCAGCGGCTGAGCTCTGTCTGGCGGGCCGGACCCGTTCACGTCACCTCCTGGGGTCGTTGGTGTTTGGCCTTCTCATGCGAGATCCTCCGGAGATTCACTCGGCGCAGGCCACCTAACCATCTCGCAGGGCCCTCACAAATGTTCCGAACCAAAAATTCAGGCGCAACCCGCCTTGAGGTAGGGCCTCGTGAGTCCCGCGCTGGCTCACGGGTGCCCATATACACCTCCTCCAGTCTTGCCGTGCAAGCCACGTGTCAGGACGGGGTTGTACACGCCCCGGAGTCTACCCCCCGAGGGAGCTCCCACCCACGCACCAGTGGAAGCCCCATGCTCCGCGCTGGCGGACGACATGGTCGAGGAGCGGCTATGCCCAGGTAAAGGTTGACGGGAAAAGGTATGGAGGTCATGAGGGTAACTCGTACGTCAAGGGGGACCCCTGAGCATCGCGACTCAGGGGCCTCACTGGCCACGTAGCCCCTCACCCCTTGGTCTCGTCCTGGCAATCTGGACGCCCCAACGGCGGTTGAGGTATGCGCGGGGTCAGGCCCTGCCGACGCAGAGCACCAGCACCCTCATGGCAATCTGACTCGCAGAACGTCGAAGCCGTTCGCACGTCAAGGGGGACCCCTGAGCATCGCGACTCAGGGGCCTCACTGGCCACGTAGCCCCTCACCCCTTGGTCTCGTCCTGGTGATCCGGATGCCCCAACGGCGGCTGAGGTACGCGCGGGGCCGGGCCCTGCCGAGGCAGAACACTAAGGCAAAAAGGAAATCACGGAGTTCCAGCTAATTATTACAAAGCATAATGTTCCACAAATTTAAACAGAAGTTCTCACGCCTCCACGAGGCATGACGGATGTTGCAGGAGCGAACTAGGAGGAAGCGCCGCCATCGCCTCGACCGCCGCTGTCGCCCGCCTTACGGAGCCCGTCGACGATGACGCCGCCACCATCTTCGCCGTCGGCCCCGGTCGCCGCAGTCGCGGGCTCGGGGACGCAGAGGAACTTCTCCAGCAGGGCCTCCACTGGCTTCTTCACGGCCTCGGCAGCAGCGTCGCGGGATTCAGAAGCCACCGGTTCGATCAGGGCGCCGAAGTCGAGGCTTGGTTCCCGGAGGTGGAGGTGGCTGAAGACACGCATCGCAGCCGCGGTGAAAAGCGCGCGGCACTCCCCTTCCACCAGGGAGTCCACTCCAGCGGCAACGCCTTCAAGCGCCTCGGCGAGTTTGGCAAGAAGCCCAGCAAGGCCATCCTCCGGAGTCGCCGGCGGTTTCTCGTACCCTTCTCCGTAAAGGGAGTGCAGCGCCGTGCGGGACCTCAGCTCGAGGGCGACGAAGGCTTCGTGCCCCGTGGCTGCCGCCTTCTCGGCGGCGGCAAGGGTCTTCTCCCTAGCCTCCAGCTGGGCCGTCTCCTCAGAGACAAGCTGGGCGTGGGACGCCTGGGCCCTGTCCACCTCCTCCTTCAGCTTGCCCAGGCGGTCCCGCTCTGCAGCTTGGTCCTTGGTCGCCTGGGCCAGCTTGGCGTCGCGGTCGGCAAGCACCGCCTCCCGGGCCTTGAGCTCCTCCTCTCGTTCTTGGAGCCGACGGGTTTGGCCGGCCTGCTCCTCCCGGAGAGCCTTCAGCTCGGCTTCCGACGTGTTGCAGCGTTCCTTGGCGGAAGCCGCGTCGGCCTGCGCCGCGTCACGAGCCGTCGTGGCCTCGCCGGCCTCCTTCCTGCTCTCCGCGGCGGCAGCCTCGGCCCGGCCCCAGGCAGCCTTGATAGACGCGTCGGCCTGGAGCCACCCTGAGATCAGCCCCATGCGCCCCATCTCCATGCGCCTGTCGGTGCCCTGGAGATCGGTCCGGAGCTGGTCCAGCGCGGTGTAGGCCTCCTCCAACGCCCCGGGCCTGACGAGTGGGCCGCAGTCCGCCAACGCGAGGGCCTGGGGAGGAGGCGGCACCGGCGCCTGGATCGGCGCCGTAGCACCAAGGGTAGCAGGGGGCTCCAGAGCCCCTGAGCCTTCCGCGGGTGCGACGGGGACGGGGCAGCTCCGGAGTCTGCTGAGCCGCGGAGGCAGCCTTCTCCTGAGGCTCTGCCACCGTGCCTTGAGGGGCCTGCTTCGTCGCGAGCAAGCGCAAGGCGGCCTCCTCCGTCTGCGCCAGGGCCACAGCGGCTGTGGCGGACGGCGTTGCCTCCGGGGTCCCGGCCTCCTCCTCCTTCCTCTTCTTCACCACGGTCTCCATCCTGGCCACCAGGAGGGGAGCATTGAGGGCACGACATCAAGGATGGCAAACGACAACAAGGCAAGATACTTACTCGTCGGCAGCAATGTACGCCCTTTTCCTGGCTAGGGCCGGGCGCCCCCAACCTTCTTGAGCGCAGGTTTCGTCGCGCCCAGAGAATCGGCGAGGCACTCGACGGCTGGCCTCGGTGCGGCGACGACAGGCGGCAAGGCGAAGGTGTCGCCTCGAGGAAGCGATGCCGCCTCACCCTTCTTTGGGGTTGCTCGCCCCAGCCTTCGCAGGGGGGTGGCCCCGGACCTCGTGACAACCCCGGTGGGCGGCATCGTCATCATCGAAAAGGCCGCGGAGAAGCTCGCTCTGCGACGGGGGAGAGGTCTCCGCCACATCGTCCACGGTCGCCTCCGAGTCCTCCTCCCCCTTCTCCCCAGAGTCATCGCCGGAAGACACCGGTACCGGGGAGTTGGGGAGCTCAGGCAGCACGAGCCCCAGCTCGTTGAAGACGGGCATGGTGGCGACCAGCTCCGCCCCATCGCCACGGCGATACAGCGGGATGTAGGCCGCCGGGAGGCCGCCCGGATCCTTCTCGAGCAGGGTGAACACGGCCTTGCTCAGCTCTCCGCCTGTCAGGCTCCCTCGGCGTAGCCAGATGTCGTCGTTCGCGCCCTTGAAATCCCACATGGGGCGCGAGTGTGCCTGGAGCGGGGCCAGGCGCTGCGTCAGGAACTCCTTCACGAGTATGGCCCCCGTCAGCACCCCGGACTCCATGTCCGCCTTCATCTTCTCCAGGACCGGCGTCGCCCGGGGGTCGGTGAGCTTCTCATGACCCCACCAATCAAGCTTCTTCGGCAACTCCAGCCGCGCGTGGGGACCCTTGGCGTCCATGAAGACCCACTTGCGCCGGAAGTTCTCCACCTTCTTCCCGGCCCTCATAAGCGCGTTGCCGCTGTGGGCCGCGGCGAAGGAGACGCAGCCGGAGCGCTGGGTTGGGTCGTGCATCCGGAGATAGAAGAAGTGGCGGAGGAGCGCCACGGAGGGCATCACGCCCACGAACGCCTCGCAGTAGAAGGCGAAGATGGACAAGAGAAGGATGGAGTTGGGCTGCAGATGCAGCGCCTGAATCTGGTAATGGTCAAGGACAGCGGTGAAGAACCTAGAGAAGGGCGGGACGAGCCCCGCGAAGACGTTGTGGAGGAAGAAGGGATAGAACGTCCCCGCCAAGGTCCGAGGGTCGGTGGAGCCGGCCAGGAGCACCATCTCCCTCCCCTCGTTATCGTTGCTCGCCGTCAGTGGGAGCGCGGCGGCGAATTGCTTCCTCTCGGTGATGGAGGACCCATCGAGAGCCGGCGCAGGCGAGGAGGAGGAGCTCGCGGCCTGCGCGGCCGATTTCGCCTTCCCGGATGCCATCAGCAAAGGGCTTGGGAAAAGAAAATCGGCGGATCTGGAGGTGCTCTTGGCAGGAGGAAAAGGGGATCTGGAGCAAGGCGAGGAGAAGGCAATGAAGGCTCAAGGGCAGGCGCCAGTCTTTTTGTCAGCCTGGGGCAGTTGCCGAGGCAGCGTGAGGAAGTGGAGACGCCCACGTCTCATCGAGCGCCACGCGTCGACCCGGTCCGCAGGCGATTGGGGTCCGCGGCGCTTCGCCCTTGCCCTTCGGCTTCGCCTCGAAGCCAAGTCCGAGCACGCCTTGGGCCCGGGGGCTACTGTCGGCGTTCTAGGAACCAGGGTACCCAGACTTGCCTGCCTGCGGCCCACGGCGCAGCTCCATCAACGGCCCGGTACGGCCCATTTGCAGCACCGACAAGACGAGACCCTCGCGAGGGGCCAAGCCTCGCAAGGCGGGCGACATCAAGACCTCCGGAGGGAGCGGCCTTCCCAGGCTGCCTCCTGAGGAGCGGAGATTTCTATGCAAGCGCTCAACCTCATGAGGTTGCGGTGACGCAAGCCATGACGACCAAGGCCAGGCGGGCGCAGAGCAGCAGGTTTCCTCTTTGGTGCTAAGGAGGCAAGCGCAGGCGCGGGGTCCCGAGGAATCGCTCAAAGGTTTCCATTCCCGTGCAACAAGACCAAGACCGCTAGGACGGCAGGACGGATGTCATCGCCGAGCCCACCGCGGCGTCACGACCTGGAGCTTTGCAGGAGAAGACCACCTTTTGTCAGGATATGACGTACTACTTGTCCCCTTTCAAATTGGCCACTGTGGGATCCCTTCCCACCCGCGTTCGGGGGAAGAGGACCAAGACCACTATAAATATAGGCTAGCCACCACCATAGAAGGAATCCGCTCCACCCACACCGGAGCAGACCTCGCGAGGTTGTTCTTCTCTTGTACTAGTTCATCCTCAGCCCCTCGTGAGGCAAATCCACCCCAAAGCAGGAGTAGGGTTTTACACCGCAAGGTGGCCCGAACCTGGGTAAACTGCTGTGTCCCTTTCCTTTTTTGTTCATCGAGCTAGGCCATGGGGGCAACGGGCTTGTTGGCCGGAGAGGTTGAGTTCTTCGCACACGCCCCAGAGTTCAAACCTTCTTGGGTCTGCGGAGCCCTGAATCCGACAACTGTTTACAGTTATCTGAATGGCCACATGAAATCCCCTCGAAAATTTCTATGATGTGTAGTTCTGTTTGGTATTTGAATAAACAAGTGGTGTGTACTAATGATTTTTTTACTAGGAAGGAGAAAGTTGATCGCCTATATTTTTGCTCTTACCAATTATGATGGAAGGGTTAGTAATATTTGTTTGTTTCGTGTTTGGTTGTATGGTTTTGATAAGATCTTGGTTGTGTGATTATCAGTAACCTAACATGTTTATAAATTTTGAAAATAAGAAGCATTGCATGTTTTTAGAAGGGATCTTTTATCTTCCCAATTAATTTTTATTGTTGATCATTATATGGATAAGTTATGCAGATTTAATTCGATTTCTTGCATATGTATAATTACAAACATCCTATTATTGCATCAAGTAAATGGACGGGTGAAACAGTGCACTCATCATAGAAATCTTGGACAAATAATCCAAATAAAGAAACTATGAAAAACATTCTTATATGACCTTATTTATCAATTCTTATCGTATTTGGTGTATCTTTGTTTTATAAACCAATACGACATCAATAGAGATGGAAGCATACCACTTAAATTGTAAAATGATGGGAGAAATGCATTATACTAAACAAATGCACACATGTTTCTTTCTATCCTTAACAACGCGCGCCAACAATTTAAGTGATATTGAGATAAAACGGGCGCAGCAACGCGCGCCAACAATGGTCTAGTATATGAAGAAAACACAACAATACACAACTGTACCGGTCAAAATAGAACACATGCTATGGAAATGGCCTTGTTAAGAACAAAAGTCAAATTTTCAAGGAATCAAAGTAGCCCAAATAAAAGTATTTATGGGAGTGCCTAGAACTCATCTAGATGAGATATAATTTGGTCTCGTTCATCTGAAAAACAAAAACAGATAGAAAGGAGTACCAACCCACGTCAGCACACACGCATCTTATAGCATCACATCCAATGGCTATAAAGATAAATGAGACATAACTAGAACTCAGCTAGATGAGTTCTAGCAAAACCATACTTTTATTTGTCCGGACAAAAATCCTATAGAGATCTTAGGAACATAAAAAAAAACATCTTGGTTGCCATGGCTGGCTTGCTGCTCCAAGCCCCGTAGCCCCCATATCCTCCATTGTTTGCTGCTCCAAACCTGAGCAGCCCCCAAATCCTCCATGGTCCATGACGAACTAGGGTCGGTCTGCACCTCCTGCCTGTCACCGGCCTCCTCCATCTTCCTTGTAGCTCCACCTCATCGAGACGGGAGCACTGCCTGCGCTGCTTCTTGTCCCCGTCGCTGGCTTCTCCTCGGCACTGGCCTTGCTGCTCTTTCCCCCATCGCAGGCCTCTCCTACTACTTCAGCCCAACCGTGAAGACCCAGCCGCCTGCGCCCGATCTGGAACCAGGCGCCGTTGATGCTTGGGTGGACGTTGGAGAGAGAGAGAGAGAGAGAGGGGCGGCTAGGAGGGAGCTCCAGCCACACAGCCTCAGCCCGTGTGTTTGTGTGTGCAAAAGGGACGGACGGTCCACAATTGACAGCACGGTAAAAACATGAACAGTAAAAGCATCAGGAGGTTGAAAATGTTGCGCGCACAGATGCCTCCTATGGCCGGGTAGCCCATCAGGTTTTATGGATAGAAATGATCCAGCAAGTTCAATCTGCGTTGAAGCATTGTCGCAAGTTGGTCATTAAGTACTTTGGATTTCCAGCCTTCAAGTTCAAATTGTGTTTACTGAGTGCACAGTGAATTGGTACTATAAACTAGTCCCGCTGCTAATTTGGGTTCAACTGTGCATCGGGGTAGGCGACTCTTTGTATGCTACCGGATGTACGGATCCGGTTAGATGTGATAGAAATGTTTCGATTCAAAAACAACTGCATTAGAACCAAATGATAATTCTAATTTCCGCCTAATTTAATGCTATGTTGCCTAACAGCTCTAATTAAGTTGCCTAAACTACAATCCTTTCAAGTAACTAAATGTTATTAACTGCACAATTAAGCTGCCTACCGCTCATAAATATTTTAAGTCGCCTCAAATGCGTGCAGTCTATTCGCAGTCTGCTTAGGCATAACTAAGGACCCACAATAACAGGAAAACACAATGGATGGCCGGTACCAAGGGACCGAATGAATCAGTTCAGAACCAAAGGGAAGTTCCATCTACACAATGCCACGAGAATTTACAGTTCAGTGAATAACCCGCAGAGGGTCTGCTTCACACACATCAATAATAGCAGTGCTGCCTAAGCCAGAAAACCTCCCTATGTTCCCTTACAATGTATTCCCCTTTCCAGTGCTGGCGGAGCGAATGGATTAGAGAACACCTTAACCAGCCCATAAAAGTCGATGCAAGCCTATGCTGATATAACATTGTTTCTCAAATCTCCAGGTTTAGTCGCTCTGATCATATCAGTCACCGAGTTCATATCGCCATCCAGCCCAAATCAAGAACAAAGACGGCAAGTGATACACGATGCGAGGAACATTCAGCAAAACAACAGTTGCAGCTAACCTGCCATCGTTACCCTCTGGGGCAATCTTGCAGAGGTGATTGGCGCCACTGGTTCACAATCAGCGTCTATTGGTGAGCCAACATCACTATGTTTGTCAGCATGGCTATCAGTCAGCTCAACAGGTTTATCTACAAAAATCCCTTCAGTACTTCAAACATTCCATCATTCTAGGCATGCTGACATTCAAAAGCACTGACGTAACCCTGGGTTAGATCAATATAGCAATCCGCGAAATGGCTGCCATGTAAGAAATGTAACACAATCAGCAAAGAATTCAAAATTATTACCACTCTTACTTCAGTGAAGATTTGAACTAACACCATGGATGAACTCTCAGTACCAGGGCTCCCCCACACCAAATTAAATGGCGCAGCACAGGCAATAAACAAAGTGAACCACCAGAGGCAACAATCACAGAAGTGGATGTGGCAGCACTAAAACCCAATGACAACATGGTAAACTACAACACTTATACATACAGAAAAACATTTTTTGAGGGAAACATACAGAAGAAACATGACATCAATAAACTATATTGCTTTGAACATATTTCAGCTGTACAGGGTGAACACTACAAATTCAACATACAAATTACTGAAGTTGTTACGTATCATGTTGCTGTTCAGTACCAAGGTATAAACTTAAATGTTCCCTAAAAAAGGTATAAACTCAACTGTGAACCATCTTTACTACTAATTAATAACCACACCACTTATTGCTCCTAAGAACCAAGGATTGCACGTACAAAATAGCTCGCAACGCCATCAACACAGGCATCAATGAATCCACTGAAGCAAATTTGCAGAGTTCATTTTTGGGGGAGCACAGAGGGAGACTATCACAGGAAAAGAAGCAATGCTCCTTGTGGGCAACACAAGGGGACAGGCTGATTACATACCACCTGAGATAGCAAATCTTGTGGGGGAAAGATCACTGTGACAGCAAGATCAACAAACGACTCCCTCGACAGCGACTACAACAACTTTCATGTTCAACCAGCAGAGCCCCTGAACCAACCACCACCTCAACCACAACAACTAACCACATCAGTAAACATCAACCCAGAAGTCAACCTCACATCACCACCGTCCGCACAATCCACAGAAACAACACAGCATACGGAGTTACTTACCAGAATCTGGCAGCAACAAGGTAAACTGAGCAGAGCAAACACAAATTCTGCTCAAAACACAATGATCAACATTGCTTTACTCTACAAATAACACCATGTTGCAGACTAGCAGCAGCACAAATGAAGAAAACAAACAGAAAATAGTTCAAGCCACGGAAAGAGGTAAAGAAAAGGTAAGTTTATTTCAAAAACATCCAGCACTCGTGAAACTATCTAGTCTACTAAAAATAAACATGCATTGCTTGTGTACCTCCACAGCAAAGTGACCACTGTAGAACATATCACCATGATGATGAGCTGCCTCGTACATGCTCCCAACACCTGTAATACGTAGCCACTATGTAGACTAGCCGTTTGGGGCCGTATCATACAAGCCTCCCCACCCCCCACCCCCTACCCCACCCACCCACCTATTTGTAATATGTAGTTACTATCTATAATGTGTGCTTATGTTTAAAAAAACTGCAAAAGTGATCTTGAAATACTTAAGAAAGGAATGAATAGCAGCACCATAAAGCAAAAGTTGAAGATAAGAAGCAGCAAACTTGACCTGTTTTTAAGGGACAACTGCCAACGGCATTTTCTCAGCAGGCACATTCTCCTGCCGGAGAGCATCATAGATCGTCAAACACAAGGAAAATTTGCCGTTCAGATCATTAACGGCAATCCTTATAGTGGCCCCGGCTAGAGTAGCCTACAAATATAAAACAAGACAATAAACTAGTGCAGGCTACAAAGGTTTCAAAAGTAATAATCATTTTCTTTACAATAGAATATATAAATGAATGGGCACATTACCACATATAGATCCATGTTGCTATCACCAAAGTGCCCTAGAATATCTCGAGCAAAAATGACAAGTTTCTTAGTTTTGTCGGCCCTCCCACCACCAAAGTGAGCACCATTGCGATAGATACTCGAGAAAGCATTGCTGGCAATGAATAGCTGTTCCCAATTCTGCTGCTGAACAATAGATGTTCTAGAAACCTGGTACTCACCACTTTTCAATTTTGTAACACTTAACCTGATTTCGTAATAATCAACGGAACCAAGCACGGAAGCAAAACCAGTAAGAGCACGGGTTCGGGGTGGCGCTGCATATAAAAAAAAATACATTAATCCACAATTAAACTAGATGAATGCCTTTCAGGTGAGACAAGTTTCCACAATACCTTCCGTTGGAGGATTCTGAATGTTTGTTGGATTCTGAATGTTTGGTGGATTCTGAATGTTAGTCTTCCTACTGCTTACGAAAATCCTAGCAGCTAAGATGGCGGCGTACTTGTCTTCAGAGGTCCAAAACAGAGGGTGTTTTAACACCTCCTGCGCACTTAATCTGCAGATTCGCATAGACAATCAAATTCTGAGAAAAGGAATGTTAAGAGCAACACTCAATCTGTAGATTCGCATAGACGATCAAATTCTGAGGAAAGGAACGTTAAGAGCAAAACCAAAATCCTAGCCAATATGAACTCACAAAAACAAAGGCAAAAGCTGAGATCGATGAGCTTGCTAGGAGGAGTGAGAGCAATAAAAACTCAGAAGATGTTCACTCTATGGACAAAACTGTTGATGCTGCTAAAAGGAAGAACTTGGAGGTGCTGCCAGATATGGATGCTACTCCTACTGCTTTTTTTAACATATTACTAGTTCCATGGATGTACAGTTGGGGTGCGGGGTGGGGGTGAGGGGTGATGTGAGGGGGATAAGAACATTTTGAATTATGCTACTAAGTACAACAAGGAGTTGTTTGGACCCGTGCTGCTGCTTGTTTCTCTTTCTAACCCTTCCTGAAGTTCTGTCCAACAGGGACAAAGAATTATCTATAGAGCACAATCGAGCACCAGGCCCTCATGGGTTCTCTGTGGAGTTTTCTCAACAAAAAAATGGTAGTACTTAATTGAGCATGATTTCCTGAAGCCTTTCAATGATTTTATGCAGGTAAGCTCCAGCTTTGTAGGCTTAACTGCGGGATTGCAGTGCCCCTGTCTGAAGGACAGAGGGCTGACAAAATCTAAATGTGTAGACCCATTTGTCTTTTAAATGTGCCTTTCAAAAAGTCTTGAATAACAAATCTAGTGAGGTAGCTGATAGACTAGTCTCTGATGCTCAATCTGCTTTTATGGAAGGTAGGTTTTACTTCATCAAACCATGCACTGCGTGCCTAGAAAACTGCTTGTGGTTCCTGTTTTGTGTTTCGGCTTCATGGTAGCTTGTGCCTAGAGCTTAGGAGTGTGTGATGTGCTCACTCAGTTTTATGAGACAAAAAGAGCAAAAACATAAAACTTCACCTTTTTGTTTGCGCAAGCTCCATCAAATGAAGTAATTCATTGCAGTTGAGACCATTCACCGTGCCACAGATTGAATACACCAAGCTTGTAAATGCACCAACAACTCTGTCGACATAGATAGATTTACCTGGGGGAATTATAAAGTAGACAATTAATATATGTTAGAATATAAAAAATGAACAGAATTGCAAGACTTCCATTGTCAAACATAAATAAGTAAACAAAAAAACTATATTGTGCAGAATTCCACTTACAGGTTCTGGGAATTATGATGTACATGTTTTTATGTTTCAAGTATATTGGGATGCATTAAACGAAATAACAATAAAAATAAATAAACGAAAAATATATACTCTGAATTGATATGAAGGGATCATGATTTATTTACCACTCTGGAATTGTGATGCAGGTATAGCAATATGTTCAACAATGGCAGAATCCCCTTAACAAGGATCTGTGATGCCTCAAATTTAAACAGGAAATCGGAACCTTGCCCTTCCTTTAGGACTATCATAAACAGTTTCCTACAAAATATAATTCATGTTACAGGACCTACCAAACTCAGTGCAACTGAACTTAAAAGTGCAGACTTACTTGAATATGTCAATCGCAAAGGAAGAAAAGCATAGCTTGGTATTTCTTGAGTCTGTAGGTTCAAAGCAGAGGTCTTTGTATTGATCAAACAATTTCCATAAATTGATATATCCCTTTGGATCCTCCAGCAGCAGCACCCCATCCACTTTAACATTAATTTCTATCTTGGAGGATTTAGAACTGACATAGCTGACAGGGGTTTCCAACTTGGTGTTTGTACTACCATGGAGATGGCGAGCTGTATTAAAATAATTAAGAGCGGAAATAATTAATCAATAATTAGACACATTTTAGAGGATCACTAATTCAGAGTAGATGATGTACATTTAATCCTTTGGAGTATCAAAATAATGTTACTAAGGGACGTACCAATAGTTATTGGCAGAGAGATAACTTTAGAGAATCTTCTGCCCCGGTGAGCTGAGAGTTGAGATACTGACAGAAGAGAGTAAGCTCGATGGCCATAGTGCATGCCTGAAGGTAAGAGTGCTTGAGAATATATTTTTATTGGAGCAAAATGAATAAATCTAACTAACTATATGCACTGAATCAAACAATAGGAATTAAATGAATTAAGCTACATCACAATCAATTGAATAGCGTAAATACATAATAGTGAACAAAGGTGCAAAGTAGCAGACATAGCACATCATACTTGATACAGCACATGTCTGGCTGCATTATTGAAGATACACTCTGTACCGACCATATGGTTTTTTGTAATAAAAGCTAAAGATTCATTATTTTTCTGAAAGTTACACCAATGACCCTTTTACCTAAAAAAAGGGTTATTGTCTGAGATGAAGCAGTGTGTTCTCCACTAGGAAGGGATGTATGCAGTGTGTCTATATCCAAATAAAGATCTTGGAGTAACATGCACAGTTTATGTTGGGTTCATGCCAGCCGGAGTGGCAAAGCGCGCGCATGTTGCTTCTAGTAGTCTATTTCATTGAGATAACCAAAGATGGCCTAAACTTTCAAAATGCTAACAAAGATGCCTGTAGTGATGGGCACACCAGAACGTGCAAGTCTTGCTCCTCGTGTAACATGTTGAATGAAGCGACCGATTGAAGCCATCGTAGCCTGTTTTATGAACTATACTTGTTAGCATATGATAGATCAGTTCGCCAATCATTGTTCATATGGGAGTAGCGGAGCCAGGATTGAACCATACCCCGGCCAAAAATAAATAAAAAATCAGCAACATGGAAAGTTTTTTGCGCTTATAAGTACCCAAATATACCACATATCATTCCCAAATAATACCACATGTGAAAAATACAAAACAAAGCTTAATTGCTCAATGAGTACAGTACCTACACTCAAATGCTTAACAATCCAATAAAAGAAGAAAAAGAACCAACACCTTCAGGATATGAAAAATACAATTTCATAAGAGAAAGCATAAACATCATTGATAAAGCATGAAATAAAATTGATCAATTTGAGTTCGATCAACATATCAGATATACATTGTTCTTTTCAATCCAAATTTCAGTACAATGTTCAAATCATCAAAAGCATCTACACAAGTCCATCACATGCACATGTATCAAAGGCAAAGTACAATCTGACCATTATTTTCCTAGTTGATTTTCATATGGTCCGATTTATTTCGGCATGCATATGATCTACAAGCTAGACGAACACAATTACACAAGGACATCGTAACAGATGGAGGAGAGAAAAACTCCCAATGCATGCGCTGAGACTGATGGGTTTGAACACACAAGCGACACTCCGACGCCCGGCTAATCAAAAGCAAGACTGTAGCTTATTCACCATGCTTTCAGAAATGCTGGCGAATCAACGGCATGATGCATCCGGTACGCTCCTGTAACGTCTTGGCACCCAGCAAATCAAAAGAAGGCTAACAACAAGCCATCAAATTTAATCAGGTAATATCTTTGCTGACTCCATGTGTGTTCAGATGTTTCCATCTGAACAAGTCTTAATTTCAAATCTATCACAAAAAATAACTCTTAATTTTAATCAACTTTCATATATACACTGTCAATAAACAAATAAATTATTTTCAAAATAGTTTTGAAGGCAACAATAATATGAGGTCCAAGAAGGCAACCGACCAATCACATCCGTCAATGTTAACAAAACAATCTGCACTGCTGATTAGATTTATACTGATTGTGATCAAAATTTAAGTGTATTCACATCAAACT
Source organism: Thinopyrum elongatum (assembly GCA_011799875.1). Taxonomy (NCBI): domain Eukaryota; kingdom Viridiplantae; phylum Streptophyta; class Magnoliopsida; order Poales; family Poaceae; genus Thinopyrum; species Thinopyrum elongatum. The sequence goes on from CM022297.1 coordinate 236,259,898, forward strand.
GAAGCTGAAGCAAAGATCAATTGTTGTTGAATGAGACACGAAAACCATACAAATCAGGTACTGCATTAGAGTTCAAATATATGCTATCATCACTCTTCCTGGATACCGAGTCTTTAAGACCTGCAATGTTAGTTATAATGGAATCTTAGTTGACTAATTTATGCCTCTTAATTCCTCCCAATCCTAATGTTGAGTTTAGGTATACTTGATTGAATCTTCAACTCACCACCACAACAACAATACTTCTCAACACAAGGAAAACGTGTATAGATCGCAATTAAGACAACGCTATCCATCAAAAGAGCAACAAAATGAGCCATGCCACTCAATAACGACAGGGACATGAAACGAATGGTTCAAATACTGAAAGTTTGGAATATTAGACCATCCAACAAGATCCCTAGCCCTCCGTGGAGGCACAAGACCCGTAGGACTAGAACACAACAATGCAAAAGCATACATCCAGCCCTTAAGGCATACACGACAAGTCACTAAGATCCCGCCCCAAGAGATTCCATGAAGTGTAATGGGGCATTTGGGGAAACAAACATAGCCCAAAATAAACCCACTTCGACACATGTTCACAAGGAAATAGATGTGCCAAGCAAAGGTTCGAACTTAAAAACCCGACACCAGACTATCCATTTGGGGAAACAGATGCATACAAGACTAAGACTAACAAAAAAATATGTGATTTAGAACCTACAAAAACAACCTCGCGATTTTGTACAGGACAAATGGCCTGGACAGTGAACTAAACCTGCCACCACGCACAAGCTGTCCCATGAAATCGTGCAACCGACTACTCTATGGAAAGCTTGACACTAAACCTAGACTACTGTTTCGAGACCAATTCGAAATTATGGACAAAACAAACCTTGGCAGCACAGCGGCCGTGGCGGAGTCCGGCAGGAGAGCAGCAGAGGCAGTCCTGGGCAGAGGGAGAGTCGGCGGCCGGGGCCCGGGGCGAGGCGCGCAGCCGCTCGGGGGAATGGCAAGGTCGGGCGTGGCGGGGCGAGCGAACGTCGCGGAACGGTGGGAGGAGAGGGGGAGCCGGGACGGCAGCGGAGGCGACGAGATGCGAACCCTTTTTTCTTTCTTTTTTTTTTTTTTTTGAGCGGATGCGAGCCCTAGGTCCTGCGCCGGGGGCGCCCTCACGTGGACGTAAACTGGAAGGATGCCAACATAGGTTTGGGCCTTTGGGGCCTTTGCCTGGGCTATGCTGGGCTGGCCCCTGGCCAAATACAAAATCTATATATTACTGAATAAGATTTTCTCAAAAAAAAAAATGACTGAATAAGACATGGGCGACCCTACTCGTCGGCCGATCTTTTTAACAGATCCGTCGCCCCCACAACCGTTTGATCCGTTCATCTTCTTTGCAACAAACGCATTGTTGCAGAACCCTTTGCAACATACCTCATGTTGTAGAAATATTTACAACAAAGGTTTTGTTGCAGATTTTTTTTTTCGTATTAACTTTTTGCAACATGAGTGTTGTTGCAGAAAGACATCTACAACACAGATGATATTGCAGATTTTTTTTCCTAACATTTTACAACATGGGTGTTGTGCGAAGGACTTCTGCAACACATATGATGTTGCAGAAAAATTGCAAGGTGGTAGAGGCACGTGACCAATGATCGGATCAAACTCGGATCTGACAGTTGCGTGGGTGGCAGAACTTTACGCGTGATCGGCCGGCTGATTCTAATCATTTCCCATAAGACATTTGTTTTACGCTTAGGCGTGGTCATATCTATACTTCTAAAGGAGGAGTTGGTAGCGTCGCCTTCAATCTGAATTTTTTCGTCCAAACCCTTCACGACCCCACTCCACTGTTTTTTCCTCACTTCCTGGTTCTCTCCCAATGCCCAAGCCCAACCCATGCCGCCCACATCACCTTTCCTCGTCCACTGCTCTCTCACCATGTGAAAGTGCAACTAATCCCCGGAGTAGTTTTGGTGATTCATAACAACATATACATCATTGAACTAATGCCTACTTAAAGAATATTTCAGGAAAGTTCAATTAGGTATGGCAATGAGATGTGAATGTGCACCCCTCAAATGCAAAGTACAAAGCATTGGCAAAAGCTTCAAGAGTCTGCAATTTTTGTTAAGTGATACAAGACCACATTGAGTCCATAGGAAAGCCAATACTATTAAAAGGGGATGAGGTTTTGATCATGAGTCATTTTCTCAAGTGCTTAGATATATTGCTCCAAAAACACTCAGCCACACCCTCACATTCCTATCTGTCCAAAACCCTAAAGTCCGTCCTGGTCCCAACGAACCTTTCATACCCGGACCCACTAAGATACACTTGACAGAGCCACTGCCTAAACCCTAGCAACTCGGTCGCACCAAGATGACATTCGGTCCCACCGAAGTGCGCTTGCCAACCTTCTGTAATCGATCGATTTCATCTTCGAATTTTTGAGTGGTTTCGATCAGTGTTACCAAAGTGTGGAAAGTGCTTAGGTCATCACCCATCAGTCTCTCCGAGTTGTTTCATCTGGTCTCATCGAAATGCCTGAAGTACAAACATAAATGCCTAAATGCACTAGTCGGTCTCACCGAGTGATTTCATCCGGTCCCACCGAGTTGTGCATAAAGGTGTGTAACGGTTAGATTTTTTGTGATGGCTATATATATACCCCACCCATTCCACCTACTCTCGGAGAGAGCAACCAGGACAAAACTACCACTTCACATATCCATTTTCTGAGAGAGAACCACCTAGACTTGTGTTGAAATCAAGGGTATTCCACTCCAACCTTTGATCCTTGATTTCTAGCCCCCTCAAGTTGCTTTCCACTCCAATCCTTCTCCTACTACCATGCCAAATTTGTGAGAGAGTGATTAAGTATTGAGGAGACTATCTTTTGAAGCACAAGGGAACGATCCTAGTGCGGCTCCATTCCACAAGGATCTGACTAGGTGCTGTCTCGCCTAGTGTCGTATCTACTTCGTCTCCTCAAGTGCTTCCTACCTGGCCATGTTAAAAACCATGAGTATAGTGAATGTACTCGCAAGTCAAAAGTATCTCGCAGTCGCACCAAAGAAACACTTCAAGTTACTCAAGCATGAGATTGCTCTCACACTAACAAAATAGAAACAACATAGTAAATACTTCTACCAAGTCTTATCTACTCAGGTAAGCAGTAATACAACTGCAAAGCTTAACTAGCAATTGCACTGACGCCACTATGACAAGCTAAATCTTGTTCCCAACATGATCACTTACTAAACTAACGTCCATCCACCGATGTGATCAATACAAAACCTTAATAAGTACTTGTAATAATGATAACCCACGAGTATAGGGGATCACAACAGTTTTCGAGGGTAGAGTATTCAACCCAAATTTATTGATTTGACACTAGGGAAGCCAAAGAATATTCGCGAGTATTAGCAGTTGAGTTGTCAATTCAACCACACCTGAAAGAATTAATATCTGCAGCAAAGTATTTAGTAGCAAAGTAGTATGATAGTAACGGTAACAGTAGCAATAGTAATAGTAATAGTTTGTAGTGATTGTAACAGCAACAACAACGAAAGTAACTTAGCAAAGGTCAATATGCGAAAAGCTCGTAGGCATTGGATCAGCGATGGATAATTGTGTTGGATAATATTCATCATGTGGCAGTCATAACCTAGGGCGACACAGAACTAGCTCCAATTCATCAATGTAATGTAGGCATATATTCCGTATATAGTCATACGTGCTTATGGAAAAGAACTTGCATGACATCTTTTATCCTACCCTCCCATGTGATGCGGAGCATCCTACGGACATCACCATGTCAAGAGACCATTTGGCAAGTGACACGTGCGACATCTACTTCACATACACAAAGGTGAATCATCTCCTTTACGCGTGTTCACTTGACCCCTTCGAGGATGGTATACTACTTGACATTCCTCTCGTGTGCATGCATAGGTATTGTCGGAGCTTCACGGACGACGACGAGGAGTGCAAGCACCAAGGATCACCTACACCATCCGCGAGGGAAGCGTGGAAGCGAAGACGGAAGAAACGGAGCTGCTGCAAGCTACAGCCACCGGACGTCCGGACGCCACAGGACATCCGGTACCTGACGCAACCCAGACGGCCAGAAGAGCTACAACCGACGAGTCCTACAGCGTCCGGACGACCGACAACCACCGGACGTCCGACGAGTCCCAGCGACCGGACGACCAACGCCGACCGGACATCCGGTGCCACACGTCCAGAAGCAAATTGTCCGAAGTCCGACGCCCTCCGGACGTCCGGACCGCCGCGAGCGACCGGACATCCGGTATCCACCGGATGTCCGACACTGCCTGTGTGCAGCCGGGCCTTTGGCCTTGTATCCCTCTCCCACTTACCCCTTCGTGGCTTAGACTATAAATAGAACTCCCCCTTCTCCTTTCTAGGGTTAGCAAATATGAGAGCTCATTTGTATGTGAGCTTTGCTCCTACCTCCTCCTCTTGAGAGAGAGAGACCACTCCCATGGAGATCAAGACCTCCATGTGAGAAGATCCTCCAAGGATTCAAGACCTCAACTCCTTCAAAGATTGGGATGAACTCTATCTTGTACCGATTTCCCTTTGTTGTTCATGTACCTTGTGGATCCATGTGTTTGTTAGTCTAGTGGATGTGTGATTGGACTTGTTCTTGAGTGTTTCCCCTTGTGATTTCTCTCCCGTTCTTCGTGTGTTCTTTGTGTTCCTCGCGGGATTCCCTCCATTTCGTGAAAGATCGGCCACTAGGGTTCCACCCTACATCATCTTGGTATCAAGAGCCACGTTGATCACGAATATGGAGCCCCTACCCCCGTTTTCTAGCCTAGTTTCATTTGATTTCGTCCTAAATTTTGAAAATCCCCACCAAAAATAGCCCCAGAATTTTTTGTGATTTGTTGGTTTGATGATTTTTTGTTGGATTTGATCCCTGGATTCGTTGTGTTTCGAGTGGATCTGGCATCTCCACAAGTTTCCCCACTTTCCATCCACAAAATCTCATCAATTTTGACCCCAAAATCATCATTTCCGCCCAAAATCGCGTCCCGAATCTCGGATCTCGAGTTGACCCCGACCCACCGGACGACCGACGTTTACCGGATGTCCGGACCCTCCCGAAGCACCGGATGACCGACACCTTCCGAACGACCGGTGCCACCCAATAGAACGGAAATTAAAGGATTTCCGGACCTTCCGGACGTCCATCCACCAGACATCCGACACTTACCGGACGTCCGGTACCTGTAGAAATTGACTTTGGCTGATTTTTATTTCGGCCATAACTAATTCATCTAGACTCGGATTTTGACGTTCTTTAGCTCGTTTTGTAGCTATTGACATCCCCATTTCCACAAAATACTTCCAACATCATTTGACTCCATCAAACTTTTGAAACTTTGGCATCTTTGCCTAGGGCCTTCACCACATCACCCGCTATACCACCACCGACTTCCGCGACCTAACCCATTTTGATCCATATAGCATTAGTGGTTGCTTGAGTAGTGATTCGAGTCTCCTAAGGTGTTTCGGCTACTTAGGGACGGTTACTTCTTCATCAACAACCACCACACCATCCGCATAACCTTGTCCACCATACACTTCCACCACCCCAACTTAACCCAATTTTGTTTGAGCTTGTTTGAGTTGTGGTTTGTGTCTCCTAAGGTGTTTCGGCTACTTAGGGACGGTGACCTCAACTTCGACTTGCATAACCCTCCACTTTCGCATTGCCTACTCCAAAGCCCATCATTGCACTCCCGCAATCCCATTGAGTTTCCGCAAAACCACCACCGCATTCCCGCAACCACCATTTGACATTTGCATTTGAGATTTTGAGTTCACGGTTTTTCCGTTTCCTAAGGTGTTTTGGCTAATTAGGAACGGTTCGACATCGAGAACACCGCCATTCATCATCGCCACGAGGTCGTCATCGACATTGACCACTTCACCGTTTTGACACCATCAACCGTAAGCAAGGGACGGTAACTTCGATGACATCATTGTATATTCCCTTGCCATTGCATTGATAACCCCTAGCCCATTTTGTGTCACTTGCCTATCGAGACTAGCCATTCACTACTGCAGGATGCTGCTGACGCGACACTACAATCAGAGACCCTTCGACGAAACTATGTGCGATGCTTTAATCACAAACGGTGATGTAAAAAACCGTCAAAAAAGATGCAAAACGTTTGCGATGGCGGATACATCAAACACGCTCCAGATTTTAGTTATGTGTGCGATGCAGGGCATACAGTTCACTCGAATGAACTGTTTGCGATGAGCTTAACAACAGAAACGGGCAACCAGATGAAGGTGTGTGCGATATATGGCATACAGTTCACCCCGATGAACTGTTTGTGATGAGCAAAGACAACAGAAACGGTCAGCCAGAACAAGGTGTGTGCGATATACGACATACAGTTCACTAGGATGAACTGTTTTCGATTAGGCAACATAACAGAAACGGTTAGCCAGATCAAGGTGTGTGTGATAGAGGGCATACAGTTTATTCTGATGAACTGTTTGCGTTCAGCCAAGAGAACAGAAACGGTTCAACTTAACAAGATGTGTGTGATAAGCGGCAAACAGGTCCGTAATCAGAAATGTGTGCGAAGACTGATAATAACACAGACGATTGCTGCTAATAAGCCATGTGTGTTGTGGGTAAATGCTTGCTGGTATACAATTGTCAGCAATTGATGAAATCATCACCGACGGGTTCCCTAGTATGGTCCGTGTGCGATGTCATTGCACACAGAACAACAACATATGTACTTATAAGGACTTGATTCCATAAACAGATTGAACATCCAATTACACAGGTGGCTAGTACACACATGACCTTTGCACACACCGAAGTATGTTCCAAAATGCCTAGAAAACTCAAATAATGTATAAAAAGGCAAAACAAACCCTGTATAATTTCATATTTTTAGGACGACGCTCCTATAGTTGCATGTTGCTTCTGTAAAATAAATCAAGGTGGGAAGAGACAGCGTATGTCGTTTCGCACACATAGGTGACAAGTTCCCTCTCGGAACCATGAGCCTTTTTGAGAGAAGCTCCGGTTTGTAAGAAGTTTATACCAAAACTTGTCCCAAATTGGACTAATTTTTTACCACAGCATGTTGGTGCCATGTCATAATACCATGCCAAGTTTCATGATTTCCAGGCGAGTTTTGGATTTATCGTAATTTTAAAACCAAGTTTCTCAATGTTTACTGTCGAGTCAACACCGCCTTGGATAGGCTTTTTCCTCGTGGGTCCCAAATGTCATAATCCAAATCTGTCAGTACCATGCAACTTTTCTTATTAAGAATTACATCCCATTTGGTGTGCTAGCAGAAAATAAGTTTGTGGGTGCTGGCGGGCGCTAAGAACTTGTGGGTTCTGTAATGAACACTAATCTCAAGGATCCCGCAAGAATGATGTTCTTTCCCTATGTTGTGATTGCTTATAATATTTAAGTCTTAATTACAGAAATGGCAAGCCATTGGACAAGTATGAAAGAAAATATGGGTCAAAGCCGAGTTGAAAAGGGCAACAATATCTAACTCCAGCTTACAAAAGGTACAAAAGCACGAGGATTAATTGTTCATCAGGTTTACACATAACCCAGAATGAACAGGGCAATAACATCTAATTCAACCAAAGTTTTCGACAGTCACAATCAAATGGATCGGTCTGATCCACAAAATCAAGATCCCGGTATAAAAGATCTGCTAGTCCATGATGACGACAAGTTGTTGTAAATAGAAGCCAAGCACGATTAGAAGCCCTTTGGTCCACCTGAAACTTCTTTTTATGTTGTTCAACATGTCCATCCGTGAGAAATTTCTTATCAAAAAACTTAATCCTCACGAACAATAGTGCCCTCGCATTCAACATGAAGAATGTGACAAATCTAGTGTTTGCACGATTGGATGCATATCCTTCCACCGTTATTGTCTTCAAGCGAATATCATGAGATCTGAGAAAATCCTTGTGCTTCATCTGCCATCGATTGGTTAGACCTTTTTCTCAAAAATCTAGTAACTAAATAGACATGAAGATTGAAAACAGTTAATGTCTAAAATAGAGTATATCGAAGGAGCGACAACTGAACGGTTAATTCTAGTACATTATATATGAGCTTTCAATGTGTGTGAAATCATCACCTCTATATACAAATTCTCCAAACATGGAAAGCATCGCAGCAAGCCAATAGTGGTGTTCAGATCAAGACACCATATATGAATACATAAGGTCTTGACAGAATCCAGCACCTCTGATAGGCCATCCATGGACAAGCTCTTTGTAGAATCGAAAGTAGGTCTAGAGGGGGGGTGATTAGACTACTTGACCAAATAAAAATCTAACATTTTCCCAATTTTAGTTGTTGGCTGATTTTAGCAACTTAGCACAAGTCAAGCAATCAACCTACACATGCAATTCTAAGAGTGTAGCAGCGGAAAGTAAAACATTGCATATGAAGGTAAAGGGAAGGGTTTGGAGAAGGCAAACGCAATGTAGACACGGAGATTTTTGGCGTGGTTCTGATAGGTGGTGCTATCATACGTCCATGTTGATGGAGACTTCAACCCACGAAGGGTAACGGTTGCGCGAGTCCGCGGAAGGCTCCACCCATGAAGGGTCCACGAAGAAGCAACCTTTTCTATCCCACCATGGCCATCGCCCACGAAGGACTTGCCTCACTCGGGTAGATCTTCACGAAGTAGGCGATCTCCTTGCCCTTACAAACTTCTTGGTCCAACTCCACAATTTTGTCGGAGGCTCCCAAGCGACACCTAACCAATCTAGGAGACACCACTCTCCAAAAGGTAATAGATGGTGTGTTGATGATGAACTCCTTGCTCTTGTGCTTCAAATGATAGTCTCCCCAACACTCAACTCTCTCACACAGATTTGGCTATGGTGGAAAGATGATTTGAGTGGAAAGCAACTTGGGGAAGGCTAGAGATCAAGATTCTTGTGGTAGGATTGGAATATCTTGGTCTCAACACATGAGTAGGTGGTTCTCTCTCAGAAAATGAGTAGTGGAAGTGTAGGCACGTTCTGATGGCTCTCTCACAAATGGAGAAGGGGGTGGAGGGGTATATATAGCCTCCACACAAAATCCAACCGTTACACACATTTGACCCAACTCCGTCAGACCGAATATAAGAACTCGGTGAGACCGATTCAGTTCAAAATGTGAACGTTAGGAATCTCGATGGGACCGACTGGAACAACTCGGTGGGACCGATGTGTTGGGGAACGTAGTAATAATTCAAAATTTTCCTACGTGTCACCAAGATCAATCTTTGGAGAGACTAGCAACGAGAGAGAGGGGAGTGCATCTTCATACCCTTGAAGATCGCGATGCGGAAGCGTTACAAGAACGCGGTTGGTGGAGTCGTACACGTAGCGATTCAGATCGCGGTCGATTCCGATCTAAGCGCCGAACAACGGCGCCTCCGCGTTCAACACACGTACAGCCCGGGGACGTCTCCTCCTTCTTGATCCAGCAAGGGGAGAGGAGAAGTTGAGGGAGAACTCCGGCAGCACGACGGCGTGGTGGTGGAGGAGCTTGTGGTTCTTCGACAGGGCTTCGCCAAGCACTACGGAGGAGGAGGAGGTGTTGGAGAGGGGGAGGGCTGCGCCAGGGAAGGGTGTGCTGCTGCCCTCCCACCCCCCCTCTTCTATTTATAGGGTGAAGGGGAGAGGGGGCCGGCCCCCTTAGATCCCATCTAAGGGGGGAGGTGGCGGCCAGGGGGGAAAACTTGCCCCCCAAGCAAGGTGGGAGGCGCCCCACCCCCTAGGGTTTCTAACCCTAGGCGCCTTGGGCCCCTTGGGGGGGCGCACCAGCCCACTAGGGGGCTAGTTCCCTCCCATATTCAGCCCACTAGGCCCTCCGGGGCAGGTGGCCCCACCCGGTGGACCCCCGGACACCTTTTGGTGGTCCCGGTACAATACCGATAACCCCCAAAACCATTCCGGTGACTGAAACTAGACTTCCCATATATAAATCTTCACCTCCGGACCATTCCGGAACTCCTCGTGACGTCCGGGATCTCATCCGGGACTCCAAACAACCTTCGGTAACCACATACAATTTCCCATAACAACTCTAGCGTCACCGAACCTTAAGTGTGTAGACCCTACGGGTTCGGGAACCATGCAGACATGACCGAGACATCTCTCCGGTCAATAACCAACAGCGGGATCTAGATACCCATGTTGGCTCACACATGTTCCACGATGATCTTATCGGATGAACCACGATGTCGAGGATTCAATCAATCCCGTATACAATTCCCTTTGTCCATCGGTATGTTACTTGCCCGAGATTCGATCGTCGGTATCCCCGTACCTCGTTCAATCTCGTTACCGGCAAGTCTCTTTACTCGTTCCGTAATGCATGATCCCGTGACTAACTCCTTAGTCACATTGAGCTCATTATGATGATGCATTACCGAGTGGGCCCAGAGATACCTCTCCGTCATACGGAGTGACAAATCCCAGTCTCGATTCGCGCCAACCCAACAGACACTTTCGGAGATACCTGTAGTGCACCTTTATAGTCACCCAGTTACGTTGTGACGTTTGATACACCCAAAGCATTCCTACGGTATCCGGGAGTTGCACAATCTCATGGTCTAAGGAAATGATACTTGACATTAGAAAAGCTTTAGCAAACGAACTACACGATCTTGTGCTATGCTTAGGATTGGGTCTTGTCCATCACATCATTCTACTAATGATGTGATCCCGTTATCAACGACATCCAATGTCCATGGTCAGGAAACCACAACCATCTATTGATCAATGAGCTAGTCAACTAGAGGCTCACTAGGGACATATTGTGGTCTATGTATTCACACATGTATTACGGTTTCCGGTTAATACAATTATAGCATGAACAATAGACAATTATCATGAACAAGGAAATATAATAATAACCATTTTATTATTGCCTCTAGGGCATATTTCCAACAATCTCCCACTTGCACTAGAGTCAATAATCTAGTTCACATCGCCATGTGATTAACACTCATAGTCCACATCGCCATGTGATTATACCCAAAGAGTTTACTAGAGTCAATAATCATGTGATTAATACTCAATGAGTTCTGGGGTTTGATCATGTTCTGCTTGTGAGAGAGGTTTTAGTCAATGGGTCTGCAACATTCAGATCTGTATGTACTTCGCAAATCTCTAGGTCATATTGTAAATGCTACTTCCACGCTCCACTTGGAGCTATTCCAAATGGTTGCTCCACTATACGTATCCGGTTTGCTACTCAGAGTCATCCGGATAGGTGTTAAAGCTTGCATCGACGTAACCCTTTACGTCGAACTCTTTATCACCTCCATAACACAGAAACATTTCCTTATTCCTCTAAGGATAATTTTGACCGCTGTCCAGTGATCCACTCCTGGATCACTCTTGTACCCCCTTGCCAAACACGTGGCAAGGCACATATCAGGTGCGGTACACAGCATGGCATACCGTATAGAGCCTATGGCTGAGGCATAGGGGACGACCTTCGTCCTTTTTCTTTCTTCTGCCGTGGTCGAGCTTTGAGTCTTACTCCACTTCACACCTTACAACTCAGGCAAGAACTCCTTCTTTGACTGATCCATTTTGAACTCCTTCAAAATCATGTCAAGGTATGTGCTCTGTGAAAGTCTTATCAAGCGTCTTGATCTATCTCTATAGATCTTGTCGCCCAATATGTAAGCAGCTTTACCCAGGTCTTCCTTTGAAAAACTCCTTTCAAACAACCCTTTATGCTTTCCAGAAATTCTACATCATTTCCGATCAACAATATGTCATCCACATATACTTATCAGAAATGTTATAGTGCTCCCACTCACTTTCTTGTAAATACAAGTTTCTTGGAAACTTTGTATAAACCCTAAAACTTTGATCACCTCATCAAAGCATATATTCCAACTCCGAGATGCTTGCTCCAGTCCATAGAAGGATCGCTGGAGCTTGCATACTTTTAGCATCCTTAGGATCGACAAAACCTGCTGGTTGTATCACATACAACCTTTCCTCACGAAAACCGTCAAGGAAACTTTGTTTTGACATCCATCTGCCATATTTCGTAAATGAAAATGCAGCAACTGCTAACATAATTCTAACAAACTTTAGCATCGCTATGATTGAGAGAGTCTTATCACAGTCAACTCCTTGAACTTGTCGGAAACTTCTTTGAGACAAGTCGAGCTTCATAAATGGTGACATTACCATCATCGTCTGTCTTCTTCTTAAAGATCCATTTATTCTCTACGGCTTGCCGATCATCGGGCAAGTCCACCAAAGTCCATACTTTGTTCTCATACATGGATCCTATCTCGGATTTCATGGCTCCTAGCCATTTCTTGGAATCCGGGCCCACCATCGCTTCTCCATAGCTCGTAGGTTCATCGTTGTCCAACAACATGACCTTTAAGACAGGGTTACCGTACCACTCAGGAGTTGTACGTATCCTTGTCGACCTACGAGGTTCGATAGTAACTTGATCCGAACCTTCATGATCACTATCATTAGCTTCCACTTCAACTGACGTAGGTGTCACAGAAAACATCTTTCTGCGCTTCACTACTCACTGGTTGAAGTAAAGGTTCAACAACCTCATCAAGTTCTATCTTCCTCCCACTCAATTCTTTTGAGAGAAACCCTTTCTCGAGAAAGGACCCCTTTTTAGCAGCAAACTTTGCCCTCGGATCTGAGATAGAAGGCATACCCAAATGTTTCCTTAGGGTATTCTATGAAGATGCACATTTCCGCTTTGGGTTCGAGCTTATCAGACATAAGCGTCGTATTCCCAAACTCTGAGAAATGACAGCTTAGGTTTCTGCCAAACCATACGGTGGCATCTCAACGGAATTAGATGGTGCCCTATTTAAAGTGAATGTAGTTGTCTCTAATGCTTAACCCCAAAACGATAGTGGCAAATCGATAAGAGACATCATAGTACGCACCATATCCAATAGAGTACAACTGCGACGTTCGGACACACCATCACACTATGGTGTTCCAGGTGGCATGAGTTGTGAAACAACTTTCACATTGTCTTAAGTTGTATACAAAACTCGTAACTCAGATATTCACCTCCACGATCATATCGTAGACATTTTTATCTTCTTGTCACGATGATCTTAGACTTCACTCTGAATTTGTTTGAACTTTTCAAACATTTTAGACTTGTGTTTCATTAAGTAAATATACTCATATCCACTTAAATCATCATGTGAAGGTAAGAAAATAACGATATCCACTGCATGCTACAACACTCATTGGACCGCATACATCAACATGTATTATTTCCAATAACTTACTAGCCCGCTCCATCATACCGAAAACGGGGTCTCAGTCATCTTGCCTAATAGGCATGGTACGCATGTCTCAACCAATTCGAAATCGAGTGAGTCCAAAGATCCATCATGCATGGAGTTTCTTCATGCGCTTTACACCAATATGACCTATAGCGGCAGTGCCACAAGTATGTGGTACTATCATTATTAACTTTGCATCTTTTATGAACATGTGTATTACTACGATCGAGATTCAATAAACCATTCACATTGGGTGCATGACCATTGAAGGTATTATTCATGTAAACAGAATAACCATTATTCTCTAACTTAAATGAATAACCGTATTGCAATAAACACGATCTAATCATGTTCATGCTCAACGCAAACACCAAATAACATTTATTTAGGTTCATCCCTAATCCCGAGAGAGTGTGCGATGGTGATCACATCAACCTTGGAAACACTTCCAACACACATCGTCACCTCACCCTTAGCTAGCCTCCTTTTATTCCGTAGCTTTTATTTCGAGTTACTAACATTTAGTAACCGAACCGGTATCCAATACCCAGGTGCTACTAGGAGTACTAGCAAGGTACACATCAATAACACGTATATCAAATATACTTCTGTCGACGTTGCCAACTTTCTTATCTACCAAATATCTAGGGTTGTTCCGCTTCAGCGACCGTTCTCCTCATAACAGAAGCACCTAGTCTCAGGTTTGGGTTCAACCTTGGGTTTCTACACTGGAGCAGCAACTGACTTGCCATCCATGAAGTTTCCCTTCTTGCCCTTGCCCTTTGTGAAACTAGTGGTTTTACTAACCATCAACACTTGATGCTCCTTCTTCATTTCTACCTTCGCGGTGTCAAACATCGCGAATAGCTCAGGGATCATCTTATCCATCCCTGGCATGTTATAGTTCATCACGAAGCTCTAGTAGCTAGGTGGCAGTGACTTGGAGAACTATATTAATCACTATCTTATCTGGAAGATTAACTCCCACTCAATTCAAGTGATCGTAGTACCCAGACAATCTGAGCACATGCTCACTGATTGAGCTATTCTCCTTCATCTTGCAGGCAAATAATCTTGTTGGAGGTCTCATACCTCTCAACGCGGGCACGAGCCTGAGATCCCAATTTCAGCTCTCAGAACATCTCATATGTTCCGTGACGTTCAAAACGTTTTGGAGCCTCAATTCTAAGCCGTAATGCATGACGCACTGAACTATCAAGTAGTCATCAGAACGTGCCTGTCAGATGTTCAAAACATCTACAGACGACGCTTGAGGGGCTGGCGCATCAAGCGGTGCATTAAGGACATAAGCCTTCTGTGCAGCAAATGAGGACAATCCTCATATCACGGACCCAGTCCGCATTATTGCTCACAATATCTTTCAACTTAGTCTTTCTCTAGGAACGTATTAAACAGGGAGCTAAAGCGCGAGCTATTGATCTACAACATAATTTGCAAAGACAATTTAGACTATGTTCATGATAATGAGTTCAACTAATCAAATTATTTAATGAACTCCCACTCAGATAGACATCCCTCTAGTCATCTAAGTGATACATGATCCGAATCGACTAGGCCGTGTCCGATCATCACGTGAGACGGACTAGTCATCAACGGTGAACATCTCCATGTTGATCGCATCTACTATACGACTCATGTTCGACCTTTCGGTCTCTCATGTTCCGAGGCCATGTCTGTACATGCTAGGCTCGTCAAGTCAACCTAAGTGTTTCGCATGTGTAAATCTGGCTTACACCCGTTGTATGCAAACGTTAGAATTTATCACACCCGATCATCACGTGGTGCTTCAAAACAACGAACCTTCGCAACGGTGCACAGTTAGGGGGAACACATTTCTTGAAATTTTAGTGAGGGATCATCTTATTTATGCTACCGTCGTTCTAAGCAAATAAGATGTAAACATGACAAACATCACATGCAAATCATAAAGTGACATGATATGGCCAATATCATCTTGCGCCTTTGATCTCCATCTTCGAGGCGCTGCATGATCACCATCATCACCGGCATGACACCATGATCTCCATCATCGTGTCTTCATGAAGTTGTCTCACCAACTATTACTTCTACTACTATGGCTAACGGTTAGCAATAAAGTAAAGTAATTACATGGCGTTTACATTGACACGCAGGTCATACAATAAATTAAGACAACTCCTATGGCTCCTGCCGGTTGTCATACTCATCGACATGCAAGTCGTGATTCCTATTACAAGAACATGGTCAATCTCATACATCACATCCTTTTGGCCATATCACATCACATAGCATACCCTGCAAAAACAAGTTAGACGTCCTCTAATTGTTGTTGCATGTTTTACGTGGCTGCTATGGGTTTCTAGCAAGAACGTTTCTTACCTACGCAAAAGCCACAACAGTGATATGCCAATTGCTATTTACCCTTCATAAGGACCCTTTTCATCGAATCCGATCCGACTAAAGTGGGAGAGACAGACACCCGCTAGCCACCTTATGCATCAAGTGCATGTCAGTCGGTGGAACCTGTCTCACGTAAGCGTACGTGTAAGGTTGGTCCGGGCCGCTTCATCCCACAATGCCACCGAATCAAGATAAGACTAGTAACGGTAAGCAAATTGACCAAATCATCGCCCACAACTACTTTGTGTTCTACTCGTGCATAGAATCTACGCATAGACCTAGCTCATGATGCCACTGTTGGGGAACGTAGTAATAATTCAAAATTTTCCTACGTGTCACCAAGATCAATCTATGGAGAGACTAGCAACGAGAGAGAGGGGAGTGCATCTTCATACCCTTGAAGATCGCGATGCGGAAGCGTTACAAGAACGCGGTTGGTGGAGTCGTACACGCAGCGATTCAGATCGCGGTCGATTCCGATCTAAGCGCCGAACAATGGCGCCTCTGCGTTCAACACACGTACAGCTCGGGGACGTCTCCTCCTTCTTGATCCAGCAAGGGGAGAGGAGAAGTTGAGGGAGAACTCTGGCAGCACGACGGCGTGGTGGTGGAGGAGCTTGTGGTTCTCCGACAGGGCTTCGCCAAGCACTACGGAGGAGGAGGAGGTGTTGGAGAGGGGAAGGGTGTGCTGCTGCCCTCCCACCCCCCTTCTATTTATAGGGTGAAGGGGAGAGGGGGCCGGCCCCCTTAGATCCCATCTAAGGGGGGAGGTGGCGGCCAGGGGGGAAAACTTGCCCCCCAAGCAAGGTGGGAGGCGCCCCCACCCCCTAGGGTTTCTAACCCTAGGCGCCTTGGGCCCCTTGGGGGGGCGCACCAGCCCACTAGGGGGGCTGGTTCCCTCCCATATTCAGCCCACTAGGCCCTCCGGGGCAGGTGGCCCCACCCGGTGGACCCCCGGACACCTTTTGGTGGTCCCGGTACAATACCGATAACCCCCAAAACCATTCCGGTGACTGAAACTGGACTTCCCATATATAAATCTTCACCTCCGGACCATTCCGGAACTCCTCGTGACGTCCGGGATCTCATCCGGGACTCCGAACAACCTTCGGTAACCACATACAATTTCCCATAACAACTCTAGCATCACCGAACCTTAAGTGTGTAGACCCTACGGGTTCGGGAACCATGCAGACATGACCGAGACATCTCTCCGGTCAATAACCAACAGTGGGATCTGGATACCCATGTTGGCTCCCACATGTTCCACGATGATCTTATCGGATGAACCACGATGTCGAGGATTCAATCAATCCCGTATACAATTCCCTTTGTCCATCGGTATGTTACTTGCCCGAGATTCGATCTTCGGTATCCCCGTACCTCGTTCAATCTCGTTACTGGCAAGTCTCTTTACTCGTTCCGTAATGCATGATCCCGTGACTAACTCCTTAGTCACATTGAGCTCATTATGGTGATGCATTACCGAGTGGGCCCAGAGATACCTCTCCGTCATACGGAGTGACAAATCCCAGTCTCGATTCGCGCCAACCCAACAGACACTTTTGGAGATACCTGTAGTGCACCTTTATAGTCACCTAGTTACGTTGTGATGTTTGATACACCCAAAGCATTCCTACGGTATCCGGGAGTTGCACAATCTCATGGTCTAAGGAAATGATACTTGACATTAGAAAAGCTTTAGCAAACGAACTACATGATCTTGTGCTATGCTTAGGATTGGGTCTTGTCCATCACATCATTCTACTAATGATGTGATCCCGTTATCAACGACATCCAATGTCCATGGTCAGGAAACCACAACCATCTATTGATCAACGAGCTAGTCAACTAGAGGCTCACTAGGGACATATTGTGGTCTATGTATTCACACATGTATTATGGTTTCCGGTTAATACAATTATAGCATGAACAATAGACAATTATCATGAACAAGGAAATATAATAATAACCATTTTATTATTGCCTCTAGGGCATATTTCCAACACGATGTGCTAGGGCTAGGGCAAAACCTCATCTCGGTGAGACCGATTGCTTGAACTCGGTGAGACCGATTTAAGCAAAGATCAAACAGAGAGTTGGTCAAGCAAACTCGGTGGGACCAATTGCACATTTCGGTGAGACTGAAATAATTGCAACAGGAAACAGAGAGTTTGCAGGGCCATATTGGTGAGACCGAGATCCGTATCGGTGTAACCGAATTGTCTAGGGTTTCTGGCACTTGCTAGGTCAAATGAACTCGGTGGCACCGGATAGGTCATTTCGGTGGGGCCGAGTTTGACTTTGAGTTTTGGACATATTTGGAAGAGAAAGTGGCTGAGGGTTTTGGAGCAATATCACTAATCACTTTGAGCAAGTAGACCATTAAGCAACACCTCATCCCCTTTTAATAGTATTGGCTTTCCTATGGACTCAATGTGATCCTGGATCACTAAAATAGAAATGAATAGTCTTGAGCTTTTGCCAATCTTTGTCCTTAGCATTTTGAGGGGTCCACATCTGTAGTCCATGCCATGCCAATCATTGAACTTTCTGAAATATTTAACTTGAATGGATATTAGTTCAATGAGCTATATGTTGTTGTGAATTACCAAAACCACCCGGGGATTAGTTGCACTTTCAATCTCCCCCTTTTTGGTAATTGATGACAACATATGGATCAAAGCTTCGACAAATAATAATATGAATGAAATACATCGTCGCTTTGAGAAGTATGTGATAAGCAAGAGCTCCCCCTAAATTTGTGCATTATTTAAAATTTGCTTTTGAATGCAAATGCACAATCGATTAGGATCATGGGCCACTCTTCCATGTCACATACATCTTGGTGGAGCGCTAAAAAAATGATAAGAGTTAAATAACATGCACTCATCAGCAAGGGTACAAGTGATTGATCATATACAAATTCATGGAGATAAGCAAGCAACCACACATTAAGTATAGTATGATCAAACACATGATCACATAAGTATCTCACGGGCATAACACAAATAGTAGCATGGGAATCAAACAACCAAACGATCAAAGTAGCAAGAGAAGCAAATAAAACCAACACTCTCTCTCTCTCGAAGCCTAAGATCTATACACTTTCTCCCCCTTTGGCAACAAGTTACCAAAAAGTTTGAAAACGTATAGTGCTATGCGGCACTCTAGGCATGATCTCCGGGAGCTCCTGAAGGGGTCTTCTGGCTTGCTGCTCCGGTGTGCGTAGACGGCGTGGAGAGGAGGGCATCTGTAAATGCTTCGGCAGAGGTCTGTGGAGCTGGAGGGGTTGACACTGGAAGTACAACCATGGCAGTTGCTACAGGTGCTGAAGTAGTAGTCCTGGAGTCTCTGACAACTGGCACTGCTGATGACCTTTGTGCCCTTGGCACTCTCTGGAAAGTATCTGTAGTTGGTCTACCCTCCCTGTCCTCAGCATCTTCTTGGAGCTTCTCCACAGTGGTCTGTATCTCAGTGACCTTCACATCTAGGTCATGGAATTTTGTCTCAATGATCCTCTCAAGACTTTCCTGATTTTGAGTCAGGGTGGCCAAGCCCTTCTCAATTCTCACTGTAGCCTCAAGCAGATAACCGAGTTGATCTTGCTTGGTCTTGAGCATCACTGTTGAAGCATCCGGTGCACTTGCTGCCTTTGCTGCTTTTGCAACCTTTGCTTTCTCTCTCTTCTCCTGGGCTTCAGCACAAGTAGGATGGGAAGGATCCATGACAACCTCGTTGTCCTCAAAGTCTGGCCTCAGGGGAAGATGCTCTCTATCAAGAAGATATGTCCCAGTTCCCATCTTTGAATTGATCAACATTTGAATGTGAGGGGCATATCCACAAGATCTCTTCTGATCTGCAGTTGTTCTCTTCACTGTCTCAACAATCAAGCTCATTACCTTGAACTTCTGAGGGACATCAAACAAGTGAAGCAAGTTGATTGAGTGACCACGGATCATTCTATGATCTCCTGACTTGGGCAAAAGAGTGTGCCTCAATATAGTGTTGATTGTGGTCAGGCCAGCAAGCAGGAAGTAGATAGATCCAAACTTGTGAGTCTCCAGGGCATCATCAGGAATAGTCTTGTACATGTTAGCCATGGAGCTGTGATCCTTCCTAGGCTTAGCATACACATCAATGTCATTCTCCTCTTCCTCTGGGGCATTGATCAGCTTGGCCCATTCTGAGATAGTTGATTGATACCTTGTTCCTTCAGTCATCTAGACAATCTTTCCATCAGGGTAGAAGTGAGCAGTGGAATAGAATTGCATGATCATCTCATCGTTCCACTTAGTCAACTTCTGACCAACAAACTTGCCCACTTCATTCATTCTGAAGCTCTCATGCACACTTGGGAAATAGTCCTCATTGTCATCAATGTATTTCCAGTCAACCCACTTCATATCACAGACAACGGGCTTCTTGTCCAAAAGGACAGTCTCATAGAAATCATGTTGTTCCTTTGTGTGAAAGCGGTAGTCCACAACAGTTCTCCTCCTGGTGGCATAGGGATCAGTCTTTCTCCAAAGTCTCAGACCTGCATCCTTTCTTAGCTTCATATTCTCTGCCACAGGATGATCATCACTATGATCTGGAATCTTGGGTTTGAGCTTTCTGAGCACTTGTGGCTCTTCTTCTTCTTGAGCTTCAGGCACTGGGGCCTTGTTCTTTTCAGCAGCAGAAAATGTTTCTTGTTGATCTCTTTGGTGCAGATGTCTTGGGGGCTTGAGCTTGAGCTGAAGGCTTGGGGGCAGACTTGGGCTTAGATGGAGCAGCCCCAGTCCTTATGGCATCCCCCATAAGCTTCCGAGTCTTTGCAGGAGGTGCAACAGGCTCTTCCTCCTCCTCATCTTCATCGGAATCTCTCATCATAGAAGGTTTACCAATGACTCTGGCAATAGTCTTTCTGACTCTCTCCTTCCTCTTCTTTCCTCCAGCAGCCTCTTCCTCTCTTGGTTCAAGAGTGAATTCCATGGTTTCTTGAGTTGAGGCTCTGGCTTTTGACATTGGAGCTCTTTTAGCAGGAGCCTTCTTCTGCATTCCAGGCTTTGTGGCAGCAGCAACAACATACTCTTTCTTGAGCACCTTCTTCTTGGAGGTCACTTCCTCCTCCATCACAAAATCTTCATCCTCAGATTCAGATGTTCTTTTCTTCCTTTGCCTAGTTGCAGCCTTAGGCAAGTTGCTGGGAGTGCTTCTGCTTCCATCATCATAGCTGCTTGAGGGACTAGTGCCCTCACTGAGGTTGAGCTGCTCTTCAGACTTGTTCTAACTATCACTGCCCTCTGACATTGCTGAAACTGACCCTGTGAATAGTTGAGTATAGATAGATTAGATGAGCATCACAAAGTGCAGCTTATTTTGCAAAAATATTGAGACAAAAACTTAATTTTAGTTTTCTGCAGAAAGCATTTTGGAGCTACCGATTTGACAAACTCGGTGACACTGAAGCGCTAATAGAGTCTAAACCCATAGTTTCGGTCAGACCGAAATGTAGTTCGGTGACTCCGAGATGCTAGGGTTTCATAGAGAAGGTGATTTCGGTCGCACCGATCAGTACACTTCGGTCAGACCGAGTTGTACTTGTGCAATGGCCAGGGCCAATCGGTGTGACCGAGATCCTCAGATCGGTCGGTCCGAGATGAGTACGGCGGAAACCTAACCCTAAGTTTTTGCATCAAATCTATTCTAAGGAGTTCTTTTGGTGGATAGATCAATCTCATACGTGGGAAGAACATAGGCATTGTACTTTGTGCAAGAATCGGAGTTATGGAAAGCACAAAGGGTCAAATCTGTACCCTAACTTGGCGACGGACTTGCTACGGCGGCAATGGAGGTGAGGATTGAAGGAAATATGCCCTAGAGGCAATAATAAAATTGTTATTTATATTTCCTTATATCATGATAAATGTTTATTATTCATGCTAGAATTGTATTAACCGGAAACTTAGTACATGTGTGAATACATAGACAAAATAGAGTGTCACTAGTATGCCTCTACTTGACTAGCCCGTTAATCAAAGATGGTTATGTTTCCTAACCATAGACATGAGTTGTCATTTGATTAATAGGATCACATCATTAGGAGAATGATGTGATTGACTTGACCCATTCCGTTAGCTTAGCACTTGATCGTTTAGTATGTTGCTATTGCTTTCTTCATGACTTATACATGTTCCTATGACTATGAGATTATGCAACTCCCGTTTACCGGAGGAACACTTTGTGTGCTACCAAACATCACAACGTAACTGGGTGATTATAAAGGTGCTCTACAGGTGTCTCCGAAGGTACTTGTTGAGTTGGCGTATTTCGAGATTAGGATTTGTCACTCCGATTGTCGGAGAGGTATCTCTGGGCCCACTCGGTAATGCACATCACTATAAGCCTTGCAAGCATTGTAACTAATGAGTTAGTTGCGGGATGATGTATTACGGAACGAGTAAAGAGACTTGCCGGTAACGAGATTGAACTAGGTATTGAGATACCGACGATCGAATCTCGGGCAAGTAACATACCGATGACAAAGGGAACAATGTATGTTGTTATGCGGTTTGACCGATAAAGATCTTCGTAGAATATGTGGGAGCCAATATGAGCATCCAGGTTCCGCTATTGGTTATTGACCGGAGACGTGTCTCGGTCATGTCTATATAGTTCTTGAACCCGTAGGGTCCGCACGCTTAAAGTTCGGTGACGATCGGTATTATGAGTTTATGTGATTTGATGACCGAAGTTTGTTCAGAGTCCTAGATGAGATCGGGGACATGACGAGGAGTCTCGAAATGGTCGAGAGGTAAAGATCGATATATTGGAAGGCTATATTCGGACATCGGAAAGGTTCCGAGTGATTCGGGTATTTTTCGGAGTACCGGAGAGTTACGGGAATTCGTATTGGGCCTTAATGGGCCATACGGGAAAGGAGAGAAAGGCCTCAAGGGTGGCTGCGCCCCTTCCCCATGGACTAGTCCGAATTG
This sequence comes from Thinopyrum elongatum, assembly GCA_011799875.1. Taxonomy (NCBI): domain Eukaryota; kingdom Viridiplantae; phylum Streptophyta; class Magnoliopsida; order Poales; family Poaceae; genus Thinopyrum; species Thinopyrum elongatum. The sequence continues at coordinate 236,282,618 of CM022297.1, forward strand.
TACTAGGGAAAGGGGGCGCCCCCTTCCTTCCTTCTCCTTCTCCCTTCCCCTTTTCCTATTCCATGTGGGAGGTGGAATCCTACTAGGACTAGGGAGTCCTAGTAGGACTCCACACCTTGGGCGCGCCCTGTGAGGGCCGGCCTCCTCCTCCCTCCATCCTTTATATACGTGGCCAGGGGGCACCCCATAGAGACAACAATTGATCATTGATCTCTTAGCCGTGTGCGGTGCCCCCCTCCACCATAATCCACCTCGATCATATCGTAGCGGTGCTTAGGCGAAGCCCTGCGTCGGTAGCATCATCATCACCGTCACCACGCCGTCGTGCTGACGAAACTCTCCTGTGAAGCTTTGCTGGATCGGAGCTCGCGGGACGTCATCGAGTTGAACATGTGCTGAACTCGGAGGTGCCGTGCGTTCGGTACTTGGATCGGTCGGATCGTGAAGACGTACGACTACATCAACCGCGTTGTGCTAACGCTTCCGCTTTCGGTCTACGAGGGTACGTGGACACACTCTCCCCTCTCGTTGCTATGCATCACCATGATCCTGTGTGTGCGTAGGAAATTTTTGAAATTACTATGTTCCCCAACAGTGGCATCCGAGCCTGGTTTTATGCGTAGATGTTATATGCACGAGTAGAACACAAGTGAGTTGTGGGCGATACAAGTCATACTGCTTACCAGCATGTCACACTTTGGTTCGGCGGTATTGTTGGATGAAGCGGCCCGGACCGACATTACGCGTACGCTTACGCGAGACTGGTTTTACCGCCGTGCTTTGCACACAGGTGACTAGCGGGTGTCAGTTTCTCTAACTTTAGTTGAACCGAGTGTGGCTACGCCCGGTCCTTGTGAAGGTTAAAACAGCACTAACTTGACGAACTATCGTTGTGGTTTTGATGCGTAGATAAGAACGGTTTTTGCTCAGCCCGTAGCAGCCACGTAAAACTTGCAACAACAAAGTAGAGGACGTCTAACTTGTTTTTGCAGGGCATGTTGTGATGTGATATGGTCAAGACATGATGCTATATTTTATTGTATGAGATGATCATGTTTTGTAACTGAGTTATCGGCAACTGGCAGGAGCCATATGGTTGTCGCTTTATTGTATGCAATGTAATCGCCCTGTAATTGCTTTACTTTATCACTAAGCGGTAGCGATAGTCGTAGAAGCAATAGTTGGCGAGACGACAATGATGCTACGATGGAGATCAAGGTGTCGCGCCAGTGACGATGGTGATCATGACGGTGCTTCGGAGATGGAGATCACAAGCACAAGATGATGATGGCCATATCATATCACTTATATTGATTGCATGTGATGTTTATCCTTTATGCATCTTATTTTGCTTTGTTTGACGGTAGCATTATAAGATGATCTCTCACTAAATTTCAAGGTAAAAGTGTTCTCCCTGAGTATGCACCATTACCAAAGTTCGTCGTGCCGAGACACCATGTGATGATCGGGTGTGATAAGCTCAACGTTCATCTACAACGGGTGCAAGCCAGTTTTGCACACGCAGAATACTCGGGTTAAACTTGACGAGCCTAGCATATGCAGATATGGCCTCGGAACACTGAGACCGAAAGGTCGAGCGTGAATCATATAGTAGATATGATCAACATAGTGATGTTCACCATTGAAAATTGCTCCATCTCACGTGATGATCGGACATGGTTTAGTTGATTTGGATCACATGATCACTTAGATGATTAGAGGGATGTCTATCTAAGTGGGAGTTCTTAAGTAATATGATTAATTGAACTTTAATTTATCATGAACTTAGTCCTGGTAGTATTTGCAAATCATGTTGTAGATCAATAGCTCGCGTATAGCTCCCCTGTTTTATTTTTGATATGTTCCTAGAGAAAACTAAGTTGAAAGATGATAGTAGCAATGATACGGACTGGTTCCGTGATCTGAGGATTATCCTCATTGCTGCACAGAAGAATTATGTCCTTGATGCACCGCTAAATGACAGACCTATTGCAGGAGCAGATGCAGATGTTATGAACGTTTGACAAGCTCGATATGATGACTACTTGATAGTTTAGTGCACCATGCTTTACGGCTTAGAATCGGGACTTCAAAATGTTTTGAACGCCACGGAGCATATGAGATGTTCCAAAGAGATGAAATTGGTATTTCAGACTCATGCCCATGTCGAGAGGTATGAGACGTCTGACAAGTACTTCGCCTACAAGATGGAGGAGAATAGCTCAACCAGTGAGCATGTGCTCAGAATGTCTGAGTACTACAATTGCTTGAATCAAGTGGGAGTTAATCTTCCGGATAAGATAGTAATTGACAGAATTCTCTAGTCACTATCACCAAGTTACTGGAACTTCGTGATGAACTATAATATGCAAGGGATGACAAAAACGATTCCCGGGCTCTTCGTGATGCTGAAATCAACGAAGGTAGAAATCAAGAAAGAGCATCAAGTGTTGATGGTTAACAAGACCACTAGTTTCAAGAAAAGGGCAAAGGGAAGAAGGGGAACTTCAAGAAGAATAGCAAGCAAGTTGCTACTCCCGGGAAGAAGCCCAAGTCTGGACCTAAGCCTGAAACTGAGTGCTTCTACTGCAAAGGGACTGGTCACTGGAAGCGGAACTGCCCCAAGTATTTGGCGGATAAGAAGGATGGCAAAGTGAACAAAGGTATATTTGATATACATGTTATTGATGTGTATTTTACTAGTGTTCATAGTAGCCCCTGGGTATTTGATACTGGTTCAGTTGCTAACATTAGTAACACGAAACAGGAGTTGCAAAATGAACAGAGATTAGTTAATGACGAGGTGACGATGTATGTTGGAAGTGATTCCAAGGTTGATAAGATCACCATCGCACACTCCTTCTACCTTCGGGATTAGTGTTGGACCTAAATAAATGTTATTTGGCATTTGTGTTGAGCATGAATATGATTGGATCATGTTTATTGCGATACGGTTATTCATTTAAGTCAGAGAATAATTGTTGTTCTGTTTAAATGAATAAAAACCTTCTATGGTCATACACTCAATATAAATGGTTTATTGAATCTCGATCGTAGTGATACACATATTCATAATATTGATGCCAAAAGATGCAAAATTAATAATGATAATGCAACATATTTTGTGGCACTGCCGTTTAGGTCATATTGGTGTAAAGCGCATGAAGAAACTCCATTTGGATGGACTTTTGGAATCACTTGATTATGAATCATTTGATGCTTGCAAACCATGCCTCATGGGAAAGATGACTAAGACTCCGTTCTCCGGAACAATGGAGCGAGCTAATGACTTATTGGAAATAATACATATCGATGTATGCGGTCCGATGAGTGTTGAGGCTCACGGCGGGTATCGTTATTTTCTAACCTTCACAGATGATTTGAGCAGATATGGGTATATCTACTTGATGAAACATAAGTCTGAAACATTTGAAAAGTTCAAAAGAATTTCAGAGTGAAGTAGAGAATCATCGTAACAAGAAAATAAAGTTTCTATGATCTGATCACAGAGGCGAATATTTGAGTTACGAGTTTGGCCTTCAATTAAAACAATGTGGAATAGTTTCACAAACTCATGCCACCTGGAACACCACAACATAATGGTGTGTCCGAACATCATAACCGTACTTTATTGGATATAGTGCAATCTATGATGTCTCTTACCGACTTACCACTATCGTTTTGGGGTTATGCATTAGAGACAACTGCATTCACGTTAAATAGGGCACCGTCTAAATCCGTTGAGACGACACTGTATTAATTGTGGTTTAGCAGGAAACCTAAAGATGCCGTTTCTTAAAGTTTGGGGCTGCGATGCTTATGTGAAAAAGCTTCAACCTGATAAGCTCGAACCCAAATTGGAGAAAAGTGTCTTCATAGGATACCCAAAGGAGACTATTGGGTACACCTTCTATCATAGATCCGAAGACAAGATATTCGTTGCTAAGAATGGATCCTTTCTAGAGAAGGAGTTTCTCTCGAAAGAAGTGAATGGGAGGAAAGTAGAACTTGATGAGGTAGTGGTACCTTCTCTTGAATTGGAAAGTAGTTCATCACATAAATTAGTTCCAGTGATGCCTACACCAATTAGTGAGGAAGTTAATGATGATGATCATGAAACTTCGGATCAAGTTGCTACCGAACCTCGTAGGTCAACCAGAGTACGTTCCGCACCAGAGTGGTACGGTAATCCTGTACTGGAAGTCATGTTACTAGACCATGACGAACCTACGAACTATGAGGAAGCGATGATGAGCCCAGATTCCGCAAAATGGCTTGAGGCCATGAAATCTGAGATGGGATCCATGTATGAGAACAAAGTGTGGACTTTGGTTGATTTGCCCGATGATCGGCAAGCCATCGAGAATAAATGGATCTTCAAGAAGAAGACAGACGCTGATGGTTATGTTACTGTCTACAAAGCTCGACTTGTTGCAAAAAGGTTTTTCGACAAGTTCAAGGTGTTGACTACGATGAGATTTTCTCACTCGTATCGATGCTTAAAGTCTGTCCGAATCATGTTAGCAATTGCTGCATTTTATGAAATCTGGCAAATGGATGTCAAAACTGCATTCCTTAATGGATTTATTAAAGAAGAGTTGTATATGATGCAACCAGAAGGTTTTATCAATCCTAAAGGTGCTAACAAAATGTACAAGCTCCAGCGATCCATTTATGGACTGGTGCAAGCATCTCGGAGTTGGAATAAACGTTTTGATAGTGTGATCAAAACATATGGTTTTATACAGACTTTTGGAGAAGCCTGTATTTACAAGAAAGTGAGTGGGAGCTCTGTAGCATTTCTGATATTATATGTGGATGACGTATTGTTGATTGGAAATGATATAGAATTTCTGGATAGCATAAAAGGATACTTGAATAAGAATTTTTCAATAAAAAAGACCTCGGTGAAGCTGCTTAAGTATTGAGCATCAAGATCTATAGGGATAGATCGAGACGCTTAATAGGACTTTCACAAAGCACATACCTTGACAAGATTTTGAAGAAATTCAAAATAGATCAGTCAAAGAAGGAGTTCTTGCCTGTGTTACAAGGTGTAAAATTGAGTAAGACTCAAAACCAGACCCCGGCAGAAGATAGAAAGAGAATGAAAGTCATTCCCTATGCCTCAGTCATAGGTTCTATAAAGTATGCCATGCTATGTACCAGACCAGTTGTGTGCCATGCTATGAGTTTAGCAAGGAGGTACGATAGTGATCCAGGGATAGATCACTGGATAGCGGTCAAAGTTATCCTTAGTTACCTAAGAGGACTAAGGAAATATTTCTCGGTTATGGAGGTGATAAAGAGTTCGTCGTAAAGAGTTACGTCGATGCAAGCTTTGACACCGATCCAGATGACTCAAAGTCTCAATCTGGATACATATTGAAAGTGGGAGCAATTAGCTAGAGTAGCTCCGTGCAGAGCATTGTAGACATAGAAATTTGCAAAATACATACGGATCTGAATATGGCAGACCCATTGACTAAACCTCTCTCACAAACAAAACATGATCACACCTTAGAACACTTTGGGTGTTAATCACATGGCAATGTGAACTAGATTATTGACTCTAGTAAACCCTTTGGGTGTTGGTCACATGGCGATGTGAACTATTGGTGTTAATCACATGGCGATGTGAACTAGATTATTGACTCTAGTAAACCCTTTGGGTGTTGGTCACATGGCGATGTGAACTAGATTATTGACTCTAGTGCAAGTGGGAGACTGAAGGAAATATGCCCTAGAGGCAATAATAAAATTGTTATTTATATTTCCTTATATCATGATAAATGTTTATTATTCATGCTAGAATTGTATTAACTGGAAACTTAGTACATGTGTGAATACATAGACAAAATAGAGTGTCACTAGTATGCCTCTACTTGACTAGCTCGTTAATCAAAGATGGTTATGTTTCCTAACCATAGACATGAGTTGTCATTTGATTAACGGGATCACATCATTAGGAGAATGATGTGATTGACTTGACCCATTCCGTTAGCTTAGCACTTGATCGTTTAGTATGTTGCTATTGCTTTCTTCATGACTTATACATGTTCCTATGACTATGAGATTATGCAACTCCCGTTTACCGGAGGAACACTTTGTGTGCTACCAAACGTCACAACGTAACTGGGTGATTATAAAGGTGCTCTACAGGTGTCTCCGAAGGTACTTGTTGAGTTGGCGTATTTCGAGATTAGGATTTGTCACTCCGATTGTCGGAGAGGTATCTCTGGGCCCACTCGGTAATGCACATCACTATAAGCCTTGCAAGCATTGTAACTAATGAGTTAGTTACGGGATGATGTATTACGGAACGAGTAAAGAGACTTGCCGGTAACGAGATTGAACAAGGTATTGAGATACCGACGATCAAAACTCGGGCAAGTAACATACCGATGACAAAGGGAACAACGTATGTTGTTATGCGGGTTGACCGATAAAGATCTTCGTAGAATATGTGGGAGCCAATATGAGCATCCAGGTTCCGCTATTGGTTATTGACCAGAGACGTGTCTCGGTCATGTCTACATAGTTCTCGAACCCGTAGGGTCCGCACGCTTAAAGTTCGGTGACGATCGGTATTATGAGTTTATGTGATTTGATGACCGAAGTTTGTTCGGAGTCCCGGATGAGATCGGGGACATGACGAGGAGTCTCGAAATGGTCGAGAGGTAAAGATCGATATATTGGAAGGCTATATTCGGACATCGGAAAGGTTCCGAGTGATTCGGGTATTTTTCGGAGTACCGGAGAGTTACGGGAATTCGTATTGGGCCTTAATGGGCCATACGGGAAAGGAGAGATAGGCCTCAAGGGTGGCTGCGCCCCTTCCCCATGGACTAGGGAAAGGGGGCGCCCCCTTCCTTCCTTCTCCTTCTCCCTTCCCCTTTTCCTATTCCATGTGGGAGGTGGAATCCTACTAGGACTAGAGAGTCCTAGTAGGACTCCACACCTTGGGCGCGCCCTGTGAGGGCCGGCCTCCTCCTCCCTCCATCCTTTATATACGTGGCCAGGGGGCACCCCATAGAGACAACAATTGATCATTGATCTCTTAGCCGTGTGCGGTGCCCCCCTCCACCATAATCCACCTCGATCATATCGTAGCGGTGCTTAGGCGAAGCCCTGCGTCGGTAGCATCATCATCACCGTCACCACGCCGTCGTGTTGACGAAACTCTCCTGTGAAGCTTTGCTGGATCGGAGCTCGCGGGACGTCATCGAGTTGAACGTGTGCTGAACTCGGAGGTGCCGTGCGTTCGGTACTTGGATCGGTCGGATCGTGAAGACGTACGACTACATCAACCGCGTTGTGCTAACGCTTCCGCTTTCGGTCTACGAGGGTACGTGGACACACTCTCCCCTCTCGTTGCTATGCATCACCATGATCCTGTGTGTGCATAGGATTTTTTTTGAAATTACTATGTTCCCCAACAAGGATTCCATTGACGGCGGCGGAGACCAGCGGTAGGAGGTCACTGGTGATGACGGCGATGATCCAGAGACCAAGGGGGCGGCAGTGCTGGGAGGCGCGGTCGAGTGGTTTGGAGGAGTTTCCAAAATTTCAACCCGCGGTATATATACCTAGACGCTGTCGGTGTGACCGAGTGGAATGACTCGGTGGCACCGAGATGCAAAGCTGCCAGCAGTTGCTGCAACTCGGTGTGACCGAATTGTTCAAATCGGTTGCACCGAGATAAAAACCTAGATCAACTTAATGAGTTTGGTGAGACCGAGTAGGAGTGAGTTGGTCTGACCGAAAGGCATTAAGAGGTTTTGGAAGTTAAGCCCTTGACGGATCGGTGGCTCCGAGTGCTCCTCACCCGGAGGGTCCGAAAGTGACTTGTTCAAACTTTGTGATGTAGCATGAATAGAGTTTAAGACGAGAAAAAGCATAGATAGCTAGAGGGAGTACTTAGGCTTTCTTGTCCATCCATTTGGCAAAAGAAAAAAAAACAATCAAAGCAACAAATGGATGTCCTCGAATGAAGAAAAATATGCAACCAACATGCTCACACAATAAGATGGCAAATAAAACATGTGGCAAAGCATGCACAAACACTCTAGCATCTATCAAGCAATTGGCGATGACTAGGTCATCTATATATGAGTATATTGACTTAGGAGTCAAATAAGGACATTTGATAATAGGTCATACTCATCATTTAAGCATAAGTGGGGTTACCACTTTTACATAAAGCATTGTTGTGTTCACATCATTAGAGATGCTTTAGCTCAATTCTTAGAGTAAAGCTCCCCCTAGATGTGATATCCCCCCTTAGAGGGATGAACTAACCTTGGGTTTTGTCGATGATGACTTCATGTAGGTGTTGAAGATGTGGATGCTCAATGTTGATGTAGATCATTTGGAGCAATCCATTGGAGTGAGTTGCACTTTCAATACCTACATGGGTTAGTTCCACAAGGATATCCATAGACATAGAGTGAAACACACATATGATGATGTCCATGAAAGCATTAGGTTACCTTGTCCCTTGTCTTACCAACAAGAGGGTTTGTGACTCCTTGAACTAGTGCAAGATATGGAAGTTGATTGCACTTGTCCTTGCCAAAATGAGTGTGAGTGAAGTATATTGGCGGAGTCACCCTCAAGAACTCTCTAGTTCTTCTTCTTTGGGATCCACATCAACTTGATGGGAATCCTTGGAGTTGTAGTCGTACTTGATGAAGTAGAACCTGATGTAGTCTTGGGAACCCACTTGACGAAGGCCTTAGGAGCTTCTTCAAATGAATCAATCTCCTCTTGAAGCTTGTCCTTGCCTTTTAGCTTGTGGTCTTGTGGTGGAAGATCATCTTGAGCTTGTGTTCCCTTGAAAGAAGTGGGGTCATACTTCTCTTGTTGAGGAACAAACTTCGTCTTGGGGTATTGATCTTCTTCCCACTCAACTCCATTGGCATTGAACTTTCGTTCAAAACCAACACCTTGATTCTTCCGGTGCCTTCCTTGCTTGCGTACAATTTCCTCAAATTGCTTACTTCCGGCAAGGCTCTTGTAAACACCTTTCTCTATAATTCCCTTCAATAAGCTATTTTCTTGCTCAAGTGTAACTTGGCTAAGAGAACCATTAGTGGAATCAAGAGAACTACTAGAAGCAACAATATTGGATTTAACATGATTATTGTTACTACTAGAAGAAGAATCTTTCTTGCTCTTGTTACTAGATTTTACTTGTGGCATATAAGTAGACAAGAGTAAACGCGAACTCTTCTTTCAAAGATCATCATTAATTGCTTTTAGGAACCCATGCTCTTGCTCTAAATTTAGCTTCTCGAAGCGTAGCTTCTCATGAGTTCTTAGGAGCTCTCTATGATCCTCTAGAGTTGTTTCATGAGCTAACTCAAGAGTGTTTAGTTCTTTAGTTAGACGCTCAATCTCCTTCTTATCATTGTCATTCGTTTCATCTTGATTAGCATGATTAATAGCAATTTCATCATAGTTTTCATCACTAGTGTTGTCAACAAGTAAATCATCATCACCTAGCAAATCATCTTCATCACTATTGAAATCAACATACTCGGGGTGTGATACCTTAGGGCCTTTAGCCATGAAGCATCTTCCAATTCCTTCATTTGGTGAGTCAAATATGTCATAGGAGTTGGATGACACAAGTGCAAGACCGGCAACACCTTCATCTTGAGTATATTCGGAGTCGGAGTGATAACTTCTCTCGGAGTAGTTGTCGGAGTCGGAACCGGATACCCATTCACCAACGTGAGCTTGATGTCTTCGTCTTGTGTAGCTCTTTGATGACCTGTCCTTCCTTTCCAAATCCTTGCTTCTACGAGAGGGTCTTCGTTCATAACGATCATCTCTACTCCTTCTCTCTCTTGGCGGTGATTCATCTCTCTTACTTCTCCTCTTAGGTGAACCTTCTCTTCTCTTGTAGGGAGCCGTACACTCATTGGAGTAGTGTCCGGGTCTTCCACAATTGTAGCAATTGTGATCACGACTAGAAGATCTTTTGTCATTGTAGGACCTTGACTTGGAACTTCTCTCTTTGCTTCTATTCTTGTAGAATCTGTTGAAGTTCTTCACCATTAAGCTCAATTCTTCATTGAAGACTTGTTTCTCACTTGATGTTGTAGGAGGGTCACATGAAGCTTTATAAGCACCACTAGATTTGTTGTGGAGCTCTTCCTTATCCTTGAGAGACATCTCATGAGCAACAATTCTACCAATGACTTCCGTTGGCTTGAGATCTTTGTAGTTGGGCATCATTTGGATCAAGGTGCACACGGTATCATATTTTCCATCCAAGGCTCTTAGGATCTTCTTGATGATGAATTTGTCCGTCATCTCTTCGCTTCCTAAGCCGGCAATCTCATTTGTGATGAGAGCAAGCCTAGAGTACATCTCAGCTACTCCTTCACCATCCTTCATTTTGAACTTGTCAAGTTGACTTTGAAGCACATCCAATTTGGATTCCTTGATGGACTCGGTACCTTCGTGCATATCAACCAAAGTATCCCAAATTTCCTTTGCATTCTCAAGGCGGCTGATTTTGTTGAATTCTTCGGGGCACAATCCATTTAAGAGAATATCACAAGCTTGAGCGTTGTATTGCAACATCTTCAATTCTTCCGCGGATGCTTCACGATCCGGTTCTCTCCCATCCTCGAAGTATTCACCTTGTAAGCCAATACACACAATAGCCCAAACGACGGGGTTATGACCAAGAATATGCATTTTCATTTTATGCTTCCAACTAGCAAAATTAGTACCATCAAAGTAAGGACCTCTACGGTGATAATTTCCCTCGCTAGACGCCATACTCTCCTAGGTTGTGAAACCAAGGCTATGATCACCAAAGCTATGGAAATCAAGACAAATGGAGACCAAAGCTCTGATACCACTTGTAGGATCGAAAGTAGGTCTAGAGGGGGGGTGATTAGACTACTTGACCAAATAAAAATCTAACCTTTTCCCAATTTTAGTTGTTGGCTGATTTTAGCAACTTAGCACAAGTCAAGCAATCAACCTACGCATGCAATTCTAAGAGTGTAGCAGCGGAAAGTAAAACATTGCATATGAAGGTAAAGGGAAGGGTTTGGAGAAGGCAAACGCAATGTAGACACGGAGATTTTTGGCGTGGTTCCGATAGGTGGTGCTATCGTATGTCCATGTTGATGGAGACTTCAACCCACGAAGGGTAACGGTTGCGCGAGTCCGTGGAAGGCTCCACCCACGAAGGGTCCACGAAGAAGCAACCTTTTCTATCCCACCATGGCCATCGCCCACGAAGGACTTGCCTCACTCGGGTAGATCTTCACGAAGTAGGCGATCTCCTTGCCCTTACAAACTTCTTGGTCCAACTCCACAATTTTGTCGGAGGCTCCCAAGCGACACCTAACCAATCTAGGAGACACCACTCTCCAAAAGGTAATAGATGGTGTGTTGATGATGAACTCCTTGCTCTTGTGCTTCAAATGATAGTCTCCCCAACACTCAACTCTCTGTCATAGATTTGGCTATGGTGGAAGGATGACTTGAGTGGAAAGCAACTTGGGGAAGGCTAGAGATCAAGATTCTTGTGGTAGGATTGTAATATCTTGGTCTCAACACATGAGTAGGTGGTTCGCTCTCAGAAAATGAGTAGTGGGAGTGTAGGCACGTTCTGATGGCTCTCTCACAAATGGATAAGGGGGTGGAGGGGTATATATAACCTCCACATAAAATCCAACTGTTACACACATTTGACCCAACTCGGTCAGACCAAATATAAGAACTCGGTGAGACCGATTCTGTTCAAAATGTGAACGTTAGGAATCTCGGTGGGACCGACTGGAACAACTCGGTGGGACCGATATGCTAGGGCTAGGGCAAAACCTCATCTCGGTGAGATCGATTGCTTGAACTCGGTGAGACCGATTTAAGCAAAGATCAAACAGAGAGTTGGTCAAGCAAACTCGGTGGGACCGATTGCACATTTCAGTGAGACCGAAATTGCAACAGGCAACAGAGAGTTTGCAGGGCCATCTCGGTGAGACGGAGATCCGTATCGGTGTAACCAAATTGTCTAGGGTTTCTGGCACTAGCTAGGTCAAATGAACTCAGTGGCGCCGGATAGGTCATTTCGGTGGGGCCGAGTTTGACTTTGAGTTTTGGACATATTTGGAAGAGAAAGTGGCTGAGGGTTTTGGAGCAGTATCACTAATCACTTTGAGCAAGTAGACCATTAAGCAACACCTCATCCCCTTTTAATAGTATTGGCTTTCCTATGGACTCAATGTGATCTTGGATCACTAAAATAGAAATGAAGAGTCTTGAGCTTTTGCCAATCTTTGTCCTTAGCATTTTGAGGGGTCCACATCTCTAGTCCATGCCATGCCAATCATTGAACTTACTGAAATATTTAACTTGAATGGATATTAGTTCAATGAGCTATATGTTGTTGTGAATTACCAAAATCACCCGGGGATTAGTTGCACTTTCACTCTCATTCAGCATATAACATAATATTAGCACCGAAAGTGTACTCCAAGATGATATTTAACTTATGCGCACAAATGAAAAATGCAGATTACAAAAAAGCGTACATGGATAATATACCGTACCTGAATAAGTGTGGAGCCAACCACCATCTTGTAACCTTTAAACGGTTCATGAATTTCACCCAAGGTCTACAGTTTAGGCTCGGAGACCACAGTTATTTGTGAAGGTTTATAACAAGAATCATGGAGCAACCTTTGAAGTGAAGGGGCATCTTCGATGATGAGCTCCTGTCCTTCAAAATGAATTCCAATGCTTACAAGGTGATGCGACTTTATTTTGAGACAAGGGATATGGAATCCTTTCCCAAAAACAAGCACCAAACGCTCCAGTGCAGGGCAGCTGGAGTGGATGATGCTGTGAGGTGAGGCCACCGACAGATCAACCAACACAAGCGCAAGTTTTTTCAGCAGTGGGAGTCGAAGCATTTGTACCAGATTGTCTGCTAGATGGCACTGGGTCAAGGTGGTGGTGTGGAGAGAGGAGGAAAACCATGAGATGGGCATCGGTGGTGAGGGCACAGATGCAGCTCTTGGTGGTAACCTATCGCTGTAGTAATGGTAGAACTCAAGCTACTGGAGTTTATCGAATTGACAGGATGTCAGCCGGGCGGCCACCGTGTAGGGTATGTCTAGCAGGTGGCATGCCGGGATGCAGATGCGTTGAACGGAGCCCTGGTGGGAGGAGATGATGGCTCCGGGGAGTTCAGAATCTTCATCGACAGATAGCTGACGACGGTCGAGATTAAGAGGCGCGGCGCGCCACCGAGATGCGAGGACTTGTGTGCGGCAGCCATCCTTGGTGGGGAGAAGGGAGATGATCTCCCCAAGGATGGCGTCCGGGAGATCGCTGATGCGGTCCGCCGGAGATTCTACTGGTTCCTCAGGTCCAGGGGCGTGGCCGCTTCTGGCCGCGCTACCGGGTCCAAGATCTACATCCGGCGGCGGCGCTGGCCGGAGCCTCATCTGTGTACATACCAATCTGAAAGAAAAAAAATGGCAGAAACATACATGTAGGACATTCAAAATCAATTCTCAAGATCTGGAAGAAAAAAGGCACAAACATATATGTAGGACATTCAAAATCAATTCTCAAGATTTGGCCATGAATTATTAGCACGCACGCTAACCCTAGTCAGATTATTAGCAAAAATCATTTGTAAAGAACAAACAATTAATCACTAACCCCATACGAATACCATTCAAACAATCAATACACTACATGCATCTAACGGATCTTAATTACTCTGATTTCATGGACTAAGAGAAGATAACCATAGGATTTGTATTCCAAAAAAATTAGAGAGGGGGGAGTAACCAGAGAAAACACATGATATGTTTGCCGCACAAATGGGTATATAGATGACTAACCGGTTTTCTGTCGGAGTCGCAGTCGTTGTTGGAGTTGTTGTTGACCTCCGGCTTCGGCTGGGGGGGGGGGGCATGACGGCACTGACGATGCCAAGGTCGTGCTGCTGCCCGCATGAGACCTCGTCGGCGGCGACGGCAACCTCTGTGCCCAGCTTTCACGCATTGCGCAGGTGCTTCACCAGCCCCGGCGTCGCCACTCTCTCCGATGGTGCGCTTCGGCGGTGTTGGGGATATTCCCCACGACCAAGACCCGGCTCATAAGGATAAGCCGCCCTAAGGCTTAAGTCATTTCTGGGTTTAAGTCGCCCTGACGTTAAGTCATCTCTGGGATTAAGCAACCCTGTTAAGTCATCTCAGATCCTGACCCGACAGGTGAGACCCGGCAGGTGTAACCCAGCAGGTGTGACCCGACAGACAGATTGTAACCCGACAGACAGATTGTAACCCGGCAGGCAGATTGTAACCCGGCAGACAGGTATAACCCGGCAGACAGTTGTAACCCAGCAGACAGATCTTAACCCGGCAAGTACTTTGCCATGAAGATGAGCCGCCTGGAGTTAAGAAGCCCAGGCGTTAAGAAGCCCACGGTGAGAAGCCCATGATAAGAAGCCCGCGATGGGACGTCAGAATAGGTTAAGTCTTATTCCGACTTGGACTCTACATGTAAGCCACCCCTTCAACTTATATAAGGAGGGGCGGGTCACCCCCAAGAGGGTCAAGTTTTTAGAGGTGACAATAGATAGGTCTTAGACAGACAAGTCTTAGACAAGATTAAATTAGATGCTCTCAAGATAGTGGTAGCGAAACATCGCCCTTGTAATTGAGATCGTCATCATCATCAATATCAATCAAGCAGGATGTAGGCTTTTACCTCCACTGTGAGGGGCCGAACCTGGGTAAAATCTCGCGTCTCTCGCCCCGCTCAACCCCGTTCAAGCTACCACTTAGATGCGTTGGCCTCATGACTAAGTCCTCACACTAGGACATCTGCCATGACAAAACCACGATAGTTGGCGCCCACCGTGGGGCCCGCGCACGATGGTGTTGAGTTCTTGGAGGGATTTTCCCCAGGGTTTCGAGAAGTTCCCAATTTTTTCGGATGAAAAATAACCAGTTTGGAAGGATCTGCATCAGCTTTGGGTTCATCAGTCCAGATTTACAATCTGTGAGGTTTAAAGTTCAAGAGAAATTAGGGTTGTGGCCAAGTCAGTTCCCGCTATCTCGCAAGTTGCCAAGGCTAAACCGTTTTTTCGTCCATCATCAACACCAATTTAGCGGGTTACAGATGCCTGAGAATTTTCTACACAGATTCAACACATGCCTGGTGGCTTATGTTCCAATTAGGACTTGCAAACGCTGATCAGAACAAGTCAAAACAAAGTGGAGTATTCCAATACAGCGAAGCAATCAAGGACTCCACGACTACGGCTCGGCCTCGTGTTTGTATTAGTAAAATTAGTACTACAATCAGATCAGTACGACCCGGACTCAACGACTGCAACCCGGTCTCCTCGACTGCTACGGCCGCCGCCTCGTTGGCGAGCCCACGGTTTTCTCTGAGTCGCCAACTCCACGATCCCACCGTTGAGCCACCGGTGCCCATCGACCTCGACCCGCATGGTCATGGCTGCCTTAACCCCGGGCCGCCTCTGTTGCTGCATCTCTGCTGCACGCGGGCCTGCCTCGACCCATCCGAGCCGCGTCGCGTCTCGCCTCATCTTCGTGGTGAGTCGCCATCGGGTCTTGCCGCTGCTGAGTTGCCTTCATGCCTCGCCCCCCATCTAAGCCGCCGTCGGGCCTCACCGTTCCTGAGTCGCCTCCAGCTGAGAACCGATCCTCCCGGATGCCTGCTACTCCAGCCGGCTCGGTGTACCCGGTCCGCGCTGTGCCTCCATCTGGCTCCGCGCCTCCGAGTTGCCCTTGAGCAGCCTCGCTATCGAGCCGCCCTAGCGGGTGCGTGGCCCCGAGTCACCTGCGTCGTGCCTCCACTACGCCTCGCTCAAAGCAGGAGCCGCCCTACCGGCCTTCGCCCCGCGTCGCATCGCCTCTACTGTAAGCTGTTTGAGGTCGTGGTTCTGCCTATGTCACGGGCCTCCTCAGCCTATAATGCTGCTGAGCCGCCGCTCCGGCTTGCTTCCGTCACCTCTGCCGTGGTCCGTAGCCAAGTAGCCGTCGCCTGAGTCGCCATCTCCGAGCACCTCCTTGACCCGCCGCGGTTCCACCGTGGCCGAGCTGCCGCCTTCTCGCCCACGGGCTCCGACCTGCCACCGGCTGCAGTGCCCGCGCTCGCCCACGCTCGCGTAACCTTACTCCTGTGGCTTGCCGCGCCTTGAGCCGCCTCGACGCCCGTGGTTTCGCCCACCTTCGCCTCAGCTCTGGCCACGACCCACTGCTACTTCTTGAGCTTGTGTTGTTTTTCCCTTGAAGAGGAAAGGGTGATGCAGCACAGTAGAGATAAGTATTTCCCTCAGTTAAGAACCAAGGTATCAATCCAGTAGGAGAAACCCGCAAGTCCCCAATAGATGCACCTGCATAAACAAATCAAACACTTGCACCCAACGCGATAAAGGGGTTGTCAATCCCTTCACGGTCACTTGCAAAGGTGAGATCTGAAAGAGATAGATAAAACTAAACAAAAGATAAAATATTTTTGGGTTTTTTGGTTTATATATCTGAAAGTAAAAAATTGCAAAATAGTAGATCGGAAACAAATATGATGGAAAATAGACCCGGGGGCCATAGGTTTCACTAGAGGCTTCTCTCTTGAAGGCAAATAATACGGTGGGTGAACAAATTACTGTCGAGCAATTGATAGAAAAGCGCAAAGTTATGACGATATACAAGGCAATGATTATGCATATAGGCATCACGTCCGTGTCAAGTAGACCGACTCCTACCTGCATCTACTACTATTACTCCACACATCGACCGCTATCCAGCATGCATCTAGAGTATTAAGTTCATAAAGAACGGAGTAATGCCTTAAGTAAGATGACATGATGTAGAGGAATAAACTCAAGCAATATGATGAAAACCCCATCTTTTTATCCTCGATGGCAACAATTCAATACGTGTCTCGCTACCCCTACTTTGTCACTGGGTGAAACCACGCAAGATTGAACCCAAAGCTAAGCACCTCTCCCATTGGAAGAAAAACCGATCTAGTTGGCCAAACCAAACCGATAATTCGAAGAGAAATACAAAGATATCAACTCATGCATATAAGAATTCAGAGAAGATTCAAATAATATTCATATATAAGCTAATCATAAATCCACAATTCATCGGATCTCGACAAACACACCGCAAAAGAAGATTACATCGGATAGATCTCCAAGAACATCGAGGAGAACATGGTATTGAGAATCAAAGAGAGAGAAGAAGCCATCTAGCTACTAGCTATGGACCCGTAGGTCTGTGGTAAACTACTCACGCTTCATCAGAAGGGCAATAGGGTTGATGTAGATGCCCGCCGTGATCGAATCCCCCTCCGGCAGGATGCCGAAAAAGGCCCCAAGATGGGATCTCACGGGAACAGAAGGTTGCGGTGGCGGCAAAGTATTTTTGTGGCTCTCTCTAAGGGTTCTGGAATATATGTGAATATATAGGACGAAGAGGTAGGTCAGGGGACTCCCGAGGGGGCCACAAGGCAGGGGGCGCGCCCTCCACCCTTGCCGCCGCCTTGTGGATCTTCTGGCTTGGACTCCAAGTCCTCTGAGTGTCTTCTGGTCGAAGAAAAATCATCGTGAAGTTTTATTCCGTTTGGACTCCGTTTGGTATTCCTTTTCTGCGAAACTCAAAATCAAGGAAAAAATAGAAACCGGCATTGGGCTCTAGGTTAATAAGTTAGTCCCAAAAATAATATAAAATAGCATAGTAATGCATAAAAACATCCAAAATAGATAATATAATAGCATGGAACAATCAAAAATTATAGATACATAGACGTATCAAGCATCCCCAAGCTTAATTCCTGCTCGTCCTCGAGTAGGTAAATGATAAAAACATAATTTTTGATGTGGAATGCTACCTAACATATTTATCCATGTAATTTTCTTCATTGTGGCATGAATGTTCAGATCCATAAGATTCAAAACAAAAGTTTAATATTGACATAAAAAACAATAATACTTCAAGCATACTAATAAAGCAATCAAGTCTTCTCCAAATAACATGGCCAAAGAAAGTTATCCCTACAAAATCATATAGTCTGGCTATGCTCCATCTTCATCACACAAAGTATTAAATCATGCACAACCCCGATGACAAGCCAAGCAATTGTTTCATACTTTTGATGTTCTCAAACTTTTTCAACTTTCACGCAATACATGAGCGTGAGCCATGGATATAACACTATAGGTGGAATAGAATATGGTGGTTGTGGAGAAGACAAAAAGAAGGAGATAGTCTCACATCAACTAGGCGTATCAATGGGCTATGGAGATGCCATCAATAGATATCAATGTGAGTGAGTAGGGATTGCCATGCAACGGATGCACTAGAGCTATAAGTTTATGAAAGCTCAAAAAGAAACTAAGTGGGTGTGCATCCAACTCGCTTGCTCACGAAGACCTAGGGCAATTTGAGGAAGCCCATCATTGGAATATACAAGCCAAGTTCTATAATGAAAAATTCCCACTAGTATATGAAAGTGACAACATAGGAGACTCTCTATCATGAAGATCATGGTGCTACTTTGAAGCACAAGTGTGGAAAAAGGATAGTAACATTGTCCCTTCTCTCTTTTCTCTCAATTTTTTTTGGTGGGCTTCTTTGGCCTCTTTTATTTTTTTGTGGGCTTCTTTGGCCTCTTTTATTTTTTATAAAGTCCGGAGACTCATCCCAACTTGTGAGGGAATCATAGCTTCCATCATCCTTTCCTCACATGGGACAATGCTCTAATAATGATGATCATCACACTTTTATTTACTTACAACTCGATACTTAGAACAAAATATGACTCTATATGAATGCCTTCGGCGGTGTACCAGGATGTGCAATGATCTAGCATAGCAATTGACATCAAAAAACGGACAAGCCATGTAAACATCATGCTAGCTATCTTACGATCATGCAAAGCAATATGACAATGATGGAGCGTGTCATAATAAAACGAAACGGTGGAAGTTGCATGGCAATATATCTCGGAATGGCTATGGAAATGCCATAATAGGTAGGTGTGGTGGCTGTTTTGAGGAAGGTATAAGGTGGGTGTAAGGCACCGGCGAAAGTTGCGCGGTACTAGAGAGGCTAGCAATGGTGGAAGGGTGAGAGTGCGTATAATCCATGGACTCAACATTAGTCATAAAGAACTCACATACTTATTGCAAAAATCTATTAGTCATTGAAACAAAGTACTACACGCATGCTCCTAGGGGGATATATTGGTAGGAAAAGACCATCGCACGTCCCCGACCGCCACTCATAAGGAAGACAATCAATAAATAAATCATGCTCCGACTTCATCACATAACGGTTCACCATACGTGCATGCTAAGGGAATCACAAACTTTAACACAAGTATTTCTACCAATCCACAATTACTCACTAGCATGAATCTAATATCACCATCTTTATATCTCAAAACAATCATAAGGAATCAAACTTCACATAGTATTCAATGCACTTTATATGAAAGTTTTTATTATATCCCTCTTGGATGCCCATCATATTAGGACTAAATTCATAACCAAAGAAAATTACCATGCTGTTTAGAGAGACTCTCAAAATAATATAAGTGAATCATGAGAGTTCAACAATTTCTATAAAATAAAGCCACCGCCGTGCTCTAAAAAGATATAAGTGAAGCACTAGAGCAAAATTGCCTAGCTCAAAAGATATAGGTGAAGCACATAGAGTATTCTAATAAATCACGATTCATGCGTGTCCCTCTCAAAAGGTGTGTATAGCAAGTATGATTGTGTCAAACTAAAAATCAAAGACTCATATCATACAAGACGCTCCAAGCAAAACACATATCATGTGGTGAATAAAAATATAGCCTCAAGTAAATTTACCGATAGACGAAGACGAAAGAGGGGATGCCATCCGGGGCATCCCCAAGCTTAGGCTCTTGTTTGTCCTTGAATATTACCTTGGGGTGCCATGTGCATCCCCAAGATTAGGCTCTTGCCACTCCTTATTCCATAGTCCATCAAATCTTTACCCAAAACTTGAAAACTTCACAACACAAAACTCAACAGAAAACTCATGAGATCCGTTAGTATAAGAAAATAAATCACCACTTTTGGTACTGTTGTGAACTCATTATTTATTTATATTGGTTTAATATCTACTGTATTCCAACTTTTCCATGGTTCATACCCCCCGATACTACCCATAGATTCATCAAAATAAGCAAACAACACATACAAAACAGAATCTGTCAAAAACAGAATAGTCTGCGAAGATCTGAATTGTTCTAATACTTATGTTACTTAAAAAATTCTGAAAAATAAATAAAACAGAGTAAATTTATATATAAATCTTGTGTAAAAAATTCAGGGTTTTTCCACACCCCAGTGAATTTAAACAATTCTGTCACTGGACGCAAAAATTTCTGTTTTTCAGCAAGATCAAATCAACTATCACCGTAAGCCATCCCAAAGGTCTTACTTGGCACAAACACTAATTAAAACATAAAAACGAATCTAACCAGAGGCTAGATGGAAAATTTATTTAAAAACAGAACCAAAAAAGCAAGAACAAAAATAAAATTGGGTTGCCTCCCAACAAGCGCTATTGTTTAACATCCTTAGTTAGGCATAAAAACATAGATCTAGGTATTGTCATCTTTGGTATGCAATTCCTCAATTATACCTTCGGACCTTATAGGGGGTTCTTTAATCTTATTTATAGTCACGCCCCTTGGTAAGAAATCAAGAAATTCATTTGTAACAAAAGGTTCCTTTATGATATTGACAAAACGAGGGTGAACACTTATCATCTTAAGATCTTCAGTTTCCCCACTAGAAGATTCACCTCTATTTTTAGGAACATAAATAAACTTAGTAGCTTTGGTGGAAGGAAAATTTGGGGTAGTTTTAACGGAAGCAAAGGCGGAACCCAAGTTAGTAATAATATTCTCCAACTTATCAATCCTAGTGGAACCTTGATCCAACTTCTCATTAACTATGGGTTCTTTTTCCTTAAGATTCTTCAAAGCAACTACTACCTTTGATCCATATTGAGTGATATGATTATGAATCTTTTTATCCAAATTTTCAATAAGATCTATAGTAGCAATTTTATTTTCAATAATATCAAGCCTTTGCATCACATGTTCCAAGGTTAAAACAGTTTCGTTAACCATAAGAGGTGGTGGACCTACCAAATCTATCAAAGCATTATAAGCATCAAAAGCATGGCTCCCCAAGAAATTTCCCTTGGTAATGGTATCTAGAACATATCTATTCCAAGGGGTAACACCCACATAAATTTTTTGAAGGAGAACGGTAGTAGGTTGCTTACGAGTAGATCTATTTTGAGCATTGCAAATTCTATACCAAGCATCTTTTAAATTTTCTCCTTCCCTTTGCTTAAAATTAAGAACTTCACTCTCGGGAGTGCTAGCAATGGTAGGAGGATTAGCCATGAGAGCAAATCAAACGATCTAGCACATGAGCAAACAAAAAGCAAATGAAAAGATGAACGGAAGAAGGGCGAATAAAAAGGCAAATCTTTTGTATTTTTCTGAAAATCGTTTTAGAAGTGGGGGAGAGGAAAACGAGAGGCAAATGGCAAATAATGTAATACAAGAGATGAGAGTTTATGATGGGTACTTGGTAGGCTTGACGTAGATCTCCCCGGCAACGAAATTCTTCCTGCTACTTCTTGAGCTTGCGTTGGTTTTTCCCTTGAAGAGGAAAGGGTGATGCAGCACAGTAGAGATAAGTATTTCCCTCAGTTAAGAACCAAGGTATCAATCCAGTAGGAGAAACGCGTAAGTCCCCAATAGATGCACCTGCACAAAGAATCAAACACTTGCACCCAACGCGATAAAGGGGTTGTCAATCCCTTCACGGTCACTTGCAAAGTTGAGATCTGAAAGAGATAGATAAAACTAAACAAAAGATAAAATATTTTTGGGTTTTTTCGTTTGTAGATCTGAAAGTAAAAGATTGCAAAATAGTAGATCGAAAACAAATATGATGGAAAATAGACCCGGGGGCCATAGGTTTCACTAGAGGCTTCTCTCTTGAAGGCAAATAATACGATGGGTGAAAAAATTACTGTCGAGCAATTGATAGAAAAGCGCAAAGTTATGACGATATCCAAGGCAATGATTATGCATATAGGCATCACGTCCGTGTCAAGTAGACCGACTCCTGCCTGCATCTACTATTATTACTCCACACATCGACCGCTATCCAGCATGCATCTAGAGTATTAAGTTCATAAAGAACGGAGTAACGCCTTAAGTAAGATGACATGATGTAGAGGAATAAACTCAAGCAATATGATGAAAACCCCATCTTTTTATCCTCGATGGCAACAATTCAATACGTGTCTCGCTACCCCTACTTTGTCACTGGGTGAAATCACGCAAGATTGAACCCAAAGCTAAGCACCTCTCCCATTGTAAGAAAAACCAATCTAGTTGGCCAAACCAAACCGATAATTCGAAGAGAAATACAAAGATATCAAATCATGCATATAAGAATTCAGAGAAGATTCAAATAATATTCATAGATAACCTGATCATAAATCCACAATTCATCAGATCTCGACAAACACACCACAAAAGAAGATTACATCGGATAGATCTCCAAGAAAATCGAGGAGAACATGGTATTGAGAATCAAAGAGAGGGAAGAAGCCATCTAGCTACTAGCTATGGACCCGTAGGTCTGTGGTAAACTACTCACGCTTCATCGGAAGGGCAATAGGGTTGATGTAGATGCCCTTCGTGATTGAATCCCCCTCCGGCAGGATGCCGGAAAAGGCCCCAAGATGGGATCTCACGGGAACAGAAGGTTGCGGCGGCGGAAAAGTATTTTTGTGGCTCTCTCTGAGGGTTCTGGAATATATGTGAATATATAGGACGAAGAGGTAGGTCAGGGGACTCCCGAGGGGGGCCACAAGGCAGGGGGCGCCCCCCCAGGGCGCTCCCTCCACCCTTGCCGCCGCCTCGTGGGTCTTCTGGCTTGGACTCCAAGTCCTCTGGGTGTCTTCTGGTCCAAGAAAAATCATCGTGAAGTTTTATTCCGTTTGGTATTCCTTTTATGCGAAACTAAAAAACAAGGAAAAAACAGAAACTAGCACTGGGCTCTAGATTAATAAGTTAGTCCCAAAAATAATATAAAATAGCATAGTAATGCATAAAAACATCCAAAATAGATAATATAATAGCATGGAAGAATAAAAAATTATAGATACGTTGGAGACGTATCACCTGCCTCGCCTTGCGGGCCCTCCTCCGCGCCGGCCGCGCCTCTCCAACCCGCCGCTGTTGCGGACGCACCTCATCGACCCGCCGGAGCGCCCTCGTTGCAGCCTCCGAGTCGCCAAAATGCCTCCATGAGCCGCCATCACCCTCGCCTGCTCCGCCGTCCGCTTTGGGCCGACCCGGACAAGTCGCCATCATCACCTCTGTGGCCTCGGCCTCGAGTCACCTCTGGGGCCACAGCTCCGCCTCGCCGCCATCTGCAAGTTGCCCCGGTCTGCCTCCTCTGCTCCAAGCCACCGGCCACCGTCGAGTCTCCATCCTCACGGCTGCGCCCCCACTCCCGAACCAAATCAGAGAGAGGGAGGAGGACGATTTTTTCTTCAAGTCAACCCGCCACTGGCCACGGCTGCGCCTCCGCCAGCTGCAGTCACAGACGGCTGCCTCCGCCTTGTCCTGCCGCTCCGAGCGCCGCCTCCGCTTCAACTCACTGCTCCGAGCGCCGCCTCCGCTTCAACCCGCCACTCCGGGCGCCAAAGTCGCTGGATTCCTCTGTCACCGTGCCTGCGGCCCCAAGCCACCGAACTGCTCCGCGCTCCTCGCGCGCGGTGCCCATCCTGTGTGCTCGCGTTGCTGCCCTCCGGACTCCTGAGCCGCCCACTCGACGACCCGCCCCTGCTGCGGCCTCAAGCCGGACTGCGATACTGCGGCCTCATCTTCGTCGTGACCTCAAGCTGGACCGCGCCTCTGTTGCCTCGTGTCCGTCCGTGCCAGAGCTCCGTCGCCTCCTTGCTCAGTTGAATCGTCCGCTGGTGACTCGCCCCGCCTGGGCTCCCCTTTCTCCGAGCTCGACCCGGGCTCCCGCCGTTGGCCTGCCACCTAACCACCGCCGCAAGTGTGCACTCTCATCGGCCGCCTCTGCCGCGTATTGCTCGGGAGTCAAGCCACCTCGGACTTGCTTCTTCTTTCGCTGATACACAACCTCGAAGCCGCCGTAGCCAACGCGGCTGTCAAACCGCCCCTGCCTCCGGCTGCTCGCCGCCATAGTAGCTCTACCCACCCGCCTCCGCCATCGCAGGCCTCGGGCCGGCCCTCTACTGCGACTCTGAGCCGCCGTGAGCCCCCACCTACTGCTCCGACTCTACCGCAAATCAGCGCGGCCTCAAGCCCAGCCTCGCGTCGCCTCCGTCGATGAGCCGGCCTGCCGAGCTGCATCTCTGACCCGCCGCGCTGCTCCACCTCCACTAGGCCGCTGCCCTCACCACCTGCCTTGAGCCGCCCTATTGTTGGCTGGCCTCATGTCTATTCCTGCACGCTCGCCTGCTGATTGAAGGAAAGGATAAGAGGGGGCTGGTTGGAGGAAAAGTCAAGAGCCAGAGCTGAAAAAAAAGACCCGGAGGGTCCCTTCTTAGTCTCCGCTGGTCTCCACCATGCGGTCGCCTTCGAGTCATCCCGCCTCTACTGTCACACCCCCGCATCGACCATGCTGTCTATAGGGCTACTTCGGATCTTGGCGTTCTGCAAGGGCGTCCAGTGGTCTATGACGGTTGAAGCACTATGGTTGATCCCCTTTTGCAAGAAAAGGAGAGAGTGCCTACATCACCGTTGAAATTACTGGAGATTATTCATGGGTGCTATGTATGGATCATCCGTCGTCTAGATGAGTCAGGTGATATTCGTCCAGTATATTTTTATAGCACATGTTTATTTCTTTAAAGAACAATTACTCTGGCTTGCGACATTCATATGTAGGACAATTATTCATGGCAAAATTGGCTTATACCACGGGTACGGAGCACGCGCTGGCAACTTTCTGCATCGGCGTTCATCCGTGCCATATTACCCGATGAGTGGGCGTGCGCAAGCTGCCGCCCCTGCGGCCCGGTCTACATCGGTTTGCCGGGATCGCGCTTGCTCGCTGTTCAATGGACGTGCGCAAGTCACCGCCCCTACGGCTTGATCTACATCAACTCGCCGGGACCGCGCCCGCGGTCAAATCGCCCGACCGTGCAAGTTTACAACCCCGCGACTGACTCATCTGTCTGCGCCCGCGGTCAACTCACCCGCGTCTGCACCGCCTTCAATGTCGCGGCCGTCTCTACCGTCCGCCCTCGCGGTCTGGTCTACATCAACACACCGGAGCCGCGCCCATCTACACGAGCTGCTTAGTGAGTGCACGCAAGTCGCCGCTCCTGCGGCCCGGTTTATTCCAACAAACTCTAGAGCAAATAATAATATCAGCCTCCGCCTGCACCGGATGATTCAATGGACAGGCGCACAAGTCGCCGCCACTGCGGTTTTGTTAACTTCAACAACCAGTCGGGATGAACCATTGCCCGAGTTATTGAAATAACTCATACGGGATCATTTATAACCCGCCACGGTCAACCTCAACCTTCCGTGTATTCACGTCGAGTTATCAACGACAAGGATACATACTAAGTGTCGCCAAGGTCATCAACTCGCCACCTCGTCTCCAGCTTCAGCACATTCCAGCGTTCCGCTGTTCAACTCTATGCCGATTTATATCACGGTCAAGTATGGAGAATCTCAAGCCAACTCCTCGAGTCATCTTAAGACTCGGGGGGCTACACGGACATGACTAAGCAAATTTTGCCAGTTTCAGCAAATTCAAGAACCCCGGGTCATTGGAGGGAAAATAACCCGGTCCCGGAGGCTACTGCCACATTGGTGAAAATTTAAGGGCCGTCAGAAAATTTCTAGCTTAAAAAGTGCCGAGCAATCATAAAGTTCCGACTCAAAAAAGAAAGATTTTGGATTATCAGAAGATATTCCAGTTCAAAATCTGGCTCAAGGGAAATCTGTCTCTCACGAAGTTTTAAGCTCTCAATATCCGGCTCAACGTCCGGTTCAAGAAGAATACATCTCTCGCAAGTTCGAGTTCTCAGAAGATTAAAGGTTGCCAAAGAGAACTTGCTGCCATGATGCGCGGTTCAAACATGGGTATCCTGCCTTGTTGGCTTATCACATTATGGGTCACTTGGGGGCTTCCTGCTCAATGAGCATAGCTTCATAACCCTCTTGATCGGCTTTCATGCCATATTCTAGGTCATTTGGGGGCTTCCTGCTCAATGAGCGTAGCTTCATAACCCTCTTGATCGGCTTTCATGCCATATTCTAGGTCATTTGGGGGCTTCCTGCTCAATGAGCATAGCTTCATAACCCTCTTGATTGGGTTTCATGCCATATTCTAGGTCATTTGGGGGCTTCTTGCTCAATGAGCATAGCTTCATAACCCTCTTGATCGGCTTTCATGCCATATTCTAGGTCATTTGGGGGCTTCCTGCTCAATGAGCATAGCTTCATAACCCTCTTGATCGGCTTTCATGCCATATTCTAGGTCATTTGGGGGCTTCCTGCTCAATGAGCATAGCTTCATAACCCTCTTGATCGGCTTTCATGCCATAGGTCGCTTGGGGGCTTCCTACTCAATGAGTGTAGCTTTATAACCCACTTGACCGGCTTTCATGCCATAACTGAGTTAAACCCGCCTGTTTGCAACTTGCTACTCCGCCAGGTGACCCGCCGTACTCTTGACAGTTAATCTTTTACATAAGACCCTAAACTCATCAAGGTTAAAACGACGACTTATGTCACGTGAGAGTCGACTTACAGTGAGCTAGGGATAAACTCACCTATCTGCTATAGTCTCTCCGCTATGTGGCCCATTTGTACTCTTAACAGTCAATCTTTTCAATAAGACCCTAAACTAGTTAAGGTTTAAACGATGGATTTATGTCATGTGAGAGCCGGGTTACGGGATGACAGGCTTTCATCCAAGCTTCTTTGAAGCAAAAAATTGAGTTTTTTCAAAACCTGTCTTATGTCGAGCCTTGAAAGCCGACGTTTTTATATTATATTATCATACACATACATCATGATACATTGCATCATCATAGCATGCATCATATATGCATGAATATCCTGGTTTATATTGTAGGAACCGGTTTTCAAACCGGGTTACATTATTCAAATTTCTAATAGCCACCATGGCTGGATTTTCATTATGGTTATCATAACCAGTATTGGATGATTAAGGTTTTCAAAGCCCCTTTAGAGTAATGGCTATTATCCCCTCATTCAAAAATACCAGCTTACAACAAGGAGCATGGTTCATCCAGACAGTGGATATGATTTTATTCTACAATGGAAGGAATAGTCCCGAGTCACTGCAGGCATACGACCCGGCACTTGGGGACTATATTATTCAAATCAAGATTACATCAAGTATGCAAGTCCCATGTCACTGCAAGCATGCACCACGACACTTGGGGGCTAATGCAAGTTGCTTTTCAAATCATCATATTGTCAACAAACCCAGTTATCTCAAGGAGATGAGCCGGCCTTTTCACCATTTTTTCAAGTCCCAGCCCAATATTGTCTTACTGAGCCGGCCCTTGGGGACTACACATTGCTCCTCAAGTTTACATAATCAGATCTACAAAAGTCCCTGCTCATTATTGCATAATGACCCGGCCCTTGGGGGCTACACTGGCTGAAGTTTTATGAGCATAAGGCAATTACAAGTCCCAGGTTGCTGTAGGCAAGACAACCCGATACTTGGGGGCTACATATGTGGAACATTCAAACTTATGATTGGTGACTCAGACGAATAGTTCGGATTTTTTCCAGAGTTGCAATATTTATATTGAAGCAAGTCTTAAAGCTATCACTACGTTCCCCTCTTAAGACTTGGGGGCTACAAGTAATATGGATACAAGGAAGGTATGCCTTCAAATTCTCAGTTATGAGTGAACCAGGTTTCATATTTTTTGATGAAGAAGTTTGCAAAGGTTATCTCCTCCGGGCTATTTAGACAACTTAACATCATATGGATTTTTCATCGAAGTCTGAAGTATTGAAAGTTAGCACAACATCAGACGAATGAAGATAATAAGGGTTATTTTTTCTCCAAGGAGCCAGCGTCAGTTTATTGATATGACAGAGATTCAGAATTTTCAGGAGCTGGTCAACTGGTCTTTTTGAGTGAGCCAGTCCCTTTACATATTCTTATTTCAAGAGTTTAGTAAGAATAAATTCAAAGCTAAACTGGGGGCTAATGTTGGGGATATTCCCCACGACCAAGACCCGGCTCATAAGGATAAGCTGCCCTAAGGCTTAAGTCATTTCTGGGTTTAAGTCACCCTGATGTTAAGTCATCTCTGGGATTAAGCAACCCTGTTAAGTCATCTCAGATCCTGAACCGGCAGGTGTAACCCGGCAGGTGTGACCCGGCAGACAGTTATAACCCGGCAGGCAGATTGTAACCCGGCAGACAATTATAACCCGGCAGACAGGTTGTAACCCGGCAAACAGTTATAACCCGGCAGACAGTTGTAACCCGGCAGACAGATCTTAACCCGGCAAGTACTTAGCCATGAAAATGAGCCGCCTGGAGTTAAGAAGCTCAGGCATTAAGAAGGCCACGGTGAGAAGCCCGTGATAAGAAGCCCGCGATGGGACGCCAGAATAGGTTAAGTCTTAGTCTGACTTGGACTCTACATGTAAGCCACCCCTTCAACTTATATAAGGAGGGGCGGGTCACCCCAAGAGGGTCAAGTTTTTAGAGGTGACAATAGATAGGTCTTAGACAGACAAGTCTTAGACAAGATCAAATTAGATGCTCTCGAGATAGAGGTAGCGAAACATCGCCCTTGTAACTGAGATAGTCATCATCATCAATATCAATCAAGCAGGATGTAGGCTTTTACCTCCACCGTGAGGGGCCGAACCTGGGTAAAATCTCGCGTCTCTCGTCCCGCTCAACCCCGTTCAAGCTACCACTTAGATATGTTGGCCTCACGACTAAGTCCTCACACTAGGACATCTGCCGTGACAAAACCATGATAGGCGGCATCCTCATACACTCCAGAGTCCAGACGTTGGTGACCATTGTGGACCGGGGGTGCGGACGCCTATTATGGCCGGCGGCTCGGGTGCGCCATTAATACGGACCAGTGGGAGCGAGGCGGGCGGCGGTCAAAGGCTGTCTCGCCTCCCGGTGAGCCTGCGCGGCGGACTTCTGGCATTCCTACCATCATTTCACACAGCTACTCGCACGCCTCCCGGTGACACTGCGCAGCGAAAATGCCTCCCGTCTATTCTCACACCTGCACGCACGCCTCCCGACCTGCCTGCGCGGCGGACTGCTCGCATGCATCCCATCAACTCACGCCTGCTCGCACGGCACACGGGGCGCGTGGCAGCACGTATTTTTTTGTTTTTTGATGATTCATTCTGCCGCTTTACTGCTTATCTGAAGCATGGCACGGTCTAATGCACACAGTATGAATAAATAATCCATATGAGATATTGGTTGCCAGTTATTAACAATCTCCCATTTGTAAGAAGATTATATCAAAACTTGTCTCAAATTTGATGAAAAAATACAATATCACAGTCTATTGGTGTCCATATATGACACCACGATAAGTTTCATGAATTTCAACTAAGTTTTGGATTTATTGAATTTTAAAAATCAATATTCTTAATGTTTTGAAATCTCTTGCACAGGGAAACATGCACCCAGGGACACACATATGATTTTGCAATCCATTTGGTGCACATGTAGCTCAAATTTGATTTTTGCACATTAAATCCCTAGGAAATCAATCAATGTATAAAAACGGCCGAATGATCTTTTTTTTTTCAAATTTTAACACGACACTCCTTTGGTCACATGTTCACTGCAGAAAAAGATTGACATGCCTCAGAGTGGCTGTGGTGGTGCGGGATGTGTGTGTCTTGTGTGTGTGTGGGGGGGGGGGGTCTGGCAGTACACTACGAGTCGTGAGCCTCCGTGTGGGATTATTGATCATTTTGTGAGTCATATATGCCACATCAAAGTCGTGAATTGGTTATTTAAAGCATTACACAACCCTTTCATACATACATTGTTCGGGCCACATGCATGCATTGGTGGTCCTCTCGGACACTCCCTCGTGCGGTTATCAGCGACGTGCCCATTCATTAGCCCGCAAAGGTTTTCAGTTTCCACCGACAATGAGAGGCATTTGACCAAAGGTGGATTCATCTTGGCATGTGTGTTACGGTGTGGATCATGGTGAGATTCCATATCAACGTTTGGGCACGTGCGTACACATGAGTCCCTCCCACCGGCTCAAAGTGAGGGGGATACGCATCGTGGTGTAGTGCGTTTCCGGTTTGCGAGGCATGTGCACGTCAAAGTTGTGCATTGGGTGTTCAAACATCACATAACACACGGGCACATGCACGTGGTGGTTGTCCTATGACACTCACTCGCGTGTGACTCTCTCTGTGGGCCCGCGAGGTCATCGTCGACCAGTTGAACGTACAGTGAGAGAGAGGTTAATTTGACCAACAAGGATGGTTCTTTTTTGGTTTTGTTATGTATATGCACGGTAGGAGTATGTAGTACATGTCAAAGAGGGGGCAACATATATACTCTATATATATGCGTACGTCATAACCTCGCTCCATGTGGGGACTTTCTGGTTCCCGAGGCAGGTGCCACATCAAAGTTGTGCATTGGTATTCAAACATCACGCAATACCATGCAGGCGGTGGTTGCCCTATAGGAACTCACTCGCGTGTGGCGCTTCCATCTGTGGGCCCACGAGGTTGTCCTCCATCACTTTGACCCAACAAGAGATAGGTTAATTTGACCATCAAGGAATGATTCTTTTTTGGTTTGTGCTATACAGTAGAAGTATATATATACCACGCATCGAATGGGGGCGTATAGCACATACCACACATCATGAACCTCGCTCTCTGTGGGGACTTTTCGATTTCCGAGGTATATATATATATATATATATATATATATATATATATATATATATATATATATATATATATATATATATATATATATATATATATATATATATATATGGTGCCACATCAAAGTTGTGCATTGCGTATTCAAACATCACACAAACACCTCTTTGGGCCACATGCAGATGGTGGTACGTATATAGGATGCTCACTCGCGTGCGACGTACGCTTCTCTTCTGTGGGCCCGCGAGTTCGTCATCCATCACTTTAACCCAACGAGAGAGAGGTACGTTTGACGAACAAGGAGGATTAATTCTTTTAGGGTTGTGTTATGGTAGGAGTATAGTACGTGTCGAGGGGGGGGGGGGGTGGGACCAACATATACTAGGTGTCACATGAACCTCACTCTGTGTAGGGACTTTGCAGTTTTTTAGGCAAATGCCACATCAAAGTTGTGCATTAGGTATTCAAAACATCACAACCAGACACCTCTCCATACATATATGTTTTGGCACACATGCAAGCGATGGTTGTTGTCCTCTGGCACTCACTCATGCGGTTATCGGCGATGCTTCCATCTGTCGGCCCGCTTGGTCCATCACTTTCACCGACAATGAGAGAGATTAATTAATTTGACTTAGGAGGGGATTAACTTTTTGTTTATCTCATGATATAGGTCATGATGTGAGATTACATATATAATAGCGCATGTGTACACATGAGTCCATCTCGCTGGATCGAAGGGGGGGCGAGCACACGACTCGTCATGAACCTCTTGCTCTGTGTGGGGACCTCTGCGATTTTCAACGCATGCACCACATCAATGTTGTGCATTGGGTATTCAACACATATGCATGCATCACACACCTCCATAAATATGTTCAGGACACACGCATGCAATACACACCTCCATAAATATATTCGGGACACATGCATGCAATAATTGTTGTCTTTGGACACACTCTCACTCGCTTGGTTATGGGTGGCAAGCCTATATATATTCATGGGCCCGCGTGGACGTCCATCATTTTGACCAACGACGAGAAATGTTACCAGGGTGGATTCTTCTTCTTTGGTTTGAGTTACTGTATAGTAGGTCGATCTTTCCAGGCCTAATTAAGTTTGAGCGCATGCTATGCGTCGTGAACCCTCGCTCAGTGTGGGGATTTTACAGTTCCAAAGCATGGTGCCACATCAAATTTGCGCATTGGGTATTCAAACACCACACACACCACTTCCATATACATACTTGGGCCACATGCAAAGAGTGGGTTTGTCTTCAGACAGTACTCCCTCGTGAGGTTATCGGTGACAAGCTAGCCCATTTTGCGGGGCCGTGTGGACGTCCATCACTTTGACCAACAACGAGCGAGAGAGGTTATACGACCAAGTTGGATTCTGCTTGGTCCGTGTTACAGTACGTCTTGGTGAGATGCCCTCCCCCCCCCCCCCCGACGTGTGTGTGTGTGTGGGGGTGGGGGGTGGGGGCTACTTCACACTACCTACAACCTCCGTGGGGTTGGGGAAGTCCGGTTAATTTGCAAGGCACACGTGCCACATCAAAGTTGTGAATGGTAGTTAAATATCACACCACACCCTTTTCATACATATAGTAGGGCCACCCACGGGTGGTTCGTATGTGGTCTCACCCATCTCGCGCCACAAGCACACATTTGTGGGTCGGCACACGGTCCACCTTTGTCGGCAAGCGAAAGGGGAAGTTTGACCATATATATGAAGGACTCCTATAGGTTTTGTGTTACGGTAGGATGAGATTTCAGACCTAGCTATTTGAGGGCATGCGTTCGTAGCTAGGATTCCCTTACCGCCGATACGAAGTGGGGTTCATAGGGGGTGGCTGACTAGCAATACTGTGCACTTTGTGCGACAGGTGCCACATCAAAGTTGTGCATTGGGTATTCAAACATCAAACCACCCTTTTCATACATATATTTAGTCCACATGCAAGTGTGTTCATGTTCTGACCCTTTCCCGTGTTATTCTTTTTGCCAAATTTATAAACAGCACATGAGTTGGATGCAGAAACTGTCTGCGATTGGGGACGCAATAGATACGGTTCGGTCATACTACCCGTGTGCCACGCCCGTGCCCCTGCAGTCACTCACATCATCACAGTAGATTGGGCTCCACGAGGCTTGCCTCCCGCTCTTGAAAATATCTACTACCTTGTAATTTCAAAAATATGTACCGTCTAGAAGGTTTTTATGTTTGATAGCACACGATTAGTATGTGCGGACCGTGTGCGATGTATGTTACTCCTGCTCTGCTTTAATCCCTTGATTCAAATTTTCAGTAGCCCCGGCATTTTACACCCGCCTCTGCATCCCTCGCAATCTCAAAAATATATGCTCGCCCTTGATTCAAATTTTCAGTAGCCCCGACTTGTTACTCCCGCCTCTGCATCCCTCGCAATCTCAAAAATATCTGCTCGCCCTTGATTCAAATTTTCAGTAGCCCCACCTTGTTACTCCCGCCTCTGCATCCCTCGTAATCTCAAAAATATCTGCTCTCCCTTGATCCAAATTTTTAGTAGCCCCGACATTTTACTCATGCCTCTGCATCCCTCACAATCTCAAAAATATCTGCTCGCCCTTGATCCAAATTTTCAGTAGCACAACATTTTACTCCCGCCTAGTAAAATTTTCAGTTGCCGTGGTATTTCCTCAAACAGCACCTTGCCCCCCTCCACACACACCACACACACCCCAAAAGCTCCGCTCACATAGACACACACCACCCCTCCCTCGCTCAAAACCATTGGTAGGTTGCCGCCATCGCCGCCGCCACCGCCTCCATCCTCAACCTCTGCCTGTGTGCCGGGGAGCTCGAGGTGCCAATGGCCCAAAAGAGGTTTATCGCGGCCTCTTCGCCCGATGCCGGTGAGGTGGCTGCTGAGGTGTCCCCATCGTCCTTCACGGGCTCTTTATCGATCCGCCGTCGCCGGTCGCCCGATCCGCCCGCCGCCGCGCCCCTACGCCGGTTCGAGGACTTCCCCGTCCTCCCTCGGTCCGGGCCGCCGACGAGGTCCTACCTCGGGGTCTGGCAGCGGCCGTGGTGGACATGGGTCGCCGAGATTACGGATCGGGAGACCCACACCCGCCGGTGGCTCGGTAGCTTCCACACGGCCGAGCTCGCGGCCATGGAGTACGACCGGTGGCTGGTCCACTACCATGACGCAGAGGCTAGGCTCAATTTCCCCTTCGGCACACGTCTGGTCGACTTCGTCCCACCGGAGCCAGGGGTGGTGAGCTCAGCTATGGCGCGGGAGGACCGCGAGGCGTGGGAGCGCCTCGAGGCCGAGGTCGCCGATGAGGCCTACATGCAAGAGCTTCGCCGACAGCACCCGGAGCTCATGGAGGCGGAGCGGATGATCTTTGCCGGCGTGAAGGGCGGCATGGTTATCATGCTCTCCTCCGATGATGAGGTCAAAGGTGACGAGGACGGCGGTGCAGAGGGCATCAAGATGGGCGGCGAGGACGAGGAGATCGACGTCAACGAGTGGAGAAGTGTCTTCCCCAACGACGGCACCGGCCCGGACCCGGCTCGCGGCACACCGTACCTGACAAGGAAGGATTGGCTCGACCTCCACTTCGACCGAAAGTAGTTTAGTTTAGTTAAAATTTATGTTTTATGTTCGGTTATGCAAAACTATCTATGTTGAAGTTTACAACGTTAAGTTTAGGGGATCGACTAGAAACGGCCAAAAATTGCTGGAGTATATATATACTCCACTAAGGGTTTTAGTCCGTTAACTTTTAGGGGATCGGCTAGAGATGGCCTTATGCCTTGTTTATTTCAGCTCTTCACAATGTGATGCTCTATATGTGCAACTATTTGTCGTGCAGTTCAATTTCACCAATAACAGTTTCAACAATACCACTATGAATTACGATATTTGGTTGCTGTTAAGGATGTTGCAGTTAACACGCCTTTTTATTTTTTTAACAATAACTAGTGTACTTTAGACCTGCACAATACCAGTTTGAATGACTATATTTGCTTGTTTTTAAATGTTATGCCTGTTGCAGTTAACACACCTTTCCATTTCTTGTTTTGCTTAACTAGCGTGCTTAAACCTGCACACTGAAGCTATCATTTGTAGATTATGTTGTCTACCATGGATATATTTGGTTGATGTTTAGCCTGTTGTGCTTAACAATTAACATGCCTTTATATGTACTCATACAAGACAATATTGAGAACAGCTGCTGTTTTTCATCGAGGTTAGTTTCATCGCATTGCTTATATATACTCACTGTTCAGGATATCGGTAGCTGGTACCATATAACCTGGGGGCTGAAAAGGGATTAATCATCGAATCGGACATTTCACTGAATATATCTGTAACCCATTTATCGGTAGGTTAACTAGGGCCATATTTAATATATCTGAGGCTACATAGCAACATGCATTGTACTGAATGACTAAATATGCAATCCCAAGCTACATAGCAACAAGTAAGAGTGTTAACTTAATGTTTTGATGATGTCTATATATACATGTAATAAGATCTTATATAATGGGATGGAGGGAGTGTTGTACTACATCATTTTGCAATTGTTGTTTACTACCTCCGTCCTGGTTTATTGGTCCCCTTTGTAATTTGTGCCAAATTTTGACCAAAGATTTAACTAGCAAAATGTCAATGTATGTCAACAAAAATTATATCATTGGACTCGTATTTGAATATAGTTTTCAAGGATTTAACTTTTGGTGACATGCATGAACAATTTGATAGTTAAATCTATGGTCAAAATTTGACACAAAATACAATGGGGACCAATAAACCAGGACGGAGGTAGTAGCTTCTAATATTAACTTGGTGCTTTTAGGTACATATGTCATTGCCAAAGATCCACACTTCGACCCTTTCTGCGTATGGGGCAATGAGATATTTATAAACCAGCATCAAGTGAGGAAACTGATAAAGATCGTTATTAAAATGGGTCAAAAGATGTCAATCAAACTATTTGTTTACACTTTATGCAAGACAACAGTGAACTGCAGGATGGTAAGTAAGAACTCTGTAGCCTTCTTTTTACCGCCCGTAATGAGTTGTGTTAGATGACAATGTCTGAATCTTTTTTCCTTTGCAGTGGATCCTGAAGCAGTTTACTCAAGATTGCCTCTCAAACTACATGATTGGCGGCTGGCCATCACAAGGGGTTGGACTAGAGTCGTGCGTGGCTTCTGCATCGAGGAGAGCACAATAGGGCCATTCCGCTTCACCTTGTTCAACAACCAGAATGTCTCTCGCCTCTTTCTTTACTATCTTTAATAGTACAAGTATACAACCCTGGTTCATCATTCTTTATTTGGTGCTTATGTAATTCTTGAACATATGTACCTGTGAATCGAATAATGCATTGGTTGTTTGAACCTGATTTATATGAATAAAGCTATAGCCTACTTTCAAATTTAAATTAGGTACAATTTTAAATAGCAGCAATTAAATTAGGGTGAAATTACGCTCTGCAGGTCATTACGGCGCACACAGTCTATAAAGCACAGCGTGTGTGATATACATCATAATCCGACACGGTTCACGGAGAGGAAACATGTGTAACCATGCACACAGTTGCCGTTTGCAAAGCGTGTGTGATGTCAGACAATATCACAAACGGTGCGGGAAAACTAAATGTGTGTGATTGGGGACCTATCGTACATGTTTTACAATCATGAACAGTTTGTGATGTGCCGGGCATCGTAAACGTAGAGCCAGTTTGGTACGTGCCTGGAATGTGCCTGGACTGTGCCTGATTTTAGGTAAAACCACAGAAGTCTGACTGCGATGGTAATGCCAGCACACACGAGTAGCAAGGATGGAGCGTTTGGGATATTCGAGATATCAGAAATAGTTTTATAGGGACAACTGTATGCATCAAGGCTCCCTATCCCCGACGGTTTCTGGGTCGTGTGGGAAGGACCCCCCTATCGCACACACTCACTTGGCGATAGTTCAAAATGTCATCACGGAAAGGGGTTAAAACCCGTTTGTATAGCACCTCGTTGTACCAGTGATTGAGTATTGCCGGCAACGTTACTTGTGCACATTAGTGATCATCGATCTACACCTTCCATTGCATACATACCATATCATCTTGGTATCCTCATCTTGGTATCATCATATCATCTCTTGTGTCACAATATTGTTCCCGCATATACACAATTGCTATCTTGGTTTGTGCATTTCGCATAGTGGCCATAAAAAAAAGAATAAGCTTTTAAGCAAAGACTGAACAAAGAGCTTGTAAGCAATAGCCATAGCATCATACCACATTGCATATCAAATTGCCATCATTGATCATCTTGGATCATCGTGTGAGAAACACCGGGAACCATACATACATAGCATACTTGGGATAGAAAGTTGATACATTTTACATCTTATAGGTTGTGCACAAGTGTCGTATCCGCCTATTGAGCAATCATGCTAGCGTCTCTCTAGAGTTGTGCCACACGAGCTTTTTCCATGGATTCCACATTTTGTGCTCATTCCTTGGTTGCATGACCCCATCTATCTATCCGTGTGCGTGTTTCCGTGTGCCATTCATTGCTATCGGTCTACTTGTTTCACTTGAGAATTTGTGAATCTCTTTCAACATTATTGACTCTTTCTAACAATTGCATCAAATTTTTGTGCCACTATCCTAACCAAGCTACTCCATAAGCTTTAATTTGTAGGTGTGAGTGAGCAAGTCCGGTACCAATTCCACTATTCTTTCATTTCACATTGAGTGAAACGGGATACATCCTCAACTTTGGGAAAAGGTAGCTTGGTATTGTTTATCTCATTTCCTACTCACTTCTACTCGAGTATTGTGATGGATAGGAAAAGCATATCTACTTCGGTCTACACCAACAACGATGAGTTCGATGCCATGAAAAACTTCATCGACACCAAGATGCAAGCTCACAAGGAGGAGCTCAAAGCCCTCATCAAGACCGCCAAGAGGTCTCCCTCATCTTCAAGAAGACGCTCAAGTGCACATGCTTCCGAGATACCATCCCAGGCAAGGTCACATCGGCATCGACACCATCACCTCCGAGAACGTGAAGGTCAAGGCTCAACACCAACAACCTCTCAACAACTTCACCATCTACCTTGGCATCTTCGCCAAGCGACTTCAAGGCATCTTCGCCTTTGGACATGCGGCATCTTCGCCAACAAGCACCCCAATACTACACTCAAGAGAAGCTCCCCAAGCTCAAGTCCGTGACTTCCACGAGCTACTACGACCTCGACACCGACTACGAGCTTCCTTTCTATGGGACTCAAGACCTCGAGGAGTATCTCGAGTGGGAGCGCAAGATGGAGGACTACATCAAGTCCCCTCCAATGATCAAGTGAAGTGCGCCACAACTAACTTCCACGACTATGCGTCGACATGGTGGCTTCACACACATTCGAAGACCTTCGACATGAGTTGGACCAAGACGAAGAAAGCTATGCGGCGAGAGTTTTTGCCTTCCACCTACACGGAACAACTTCAATGCCAATTGGAGAACACCATCCAAGGATCCAAGTCCCTCGACAAGTGCTTCCACGAGATGAAGAAAGCCTTGCGACGAGCCGGTGTGGACGGCCCCATTTGGATGAAGTTCCACTTCATGATGGGATTGAACAACGACATCTCCAAGACTATCTTCAACAAGAACTACAAGTCCCTCGACGACCTCTACATTGGTGCTCTCAAGGCAGAACAAGAACACATGAAGGCCAAGACTTCTTCTCCCCAAGCACATTTCGCGACGACCAAGCTCCATGAGAACGAGCATGAGGATAGTACCACCAAGATGTCCAAGCCCGACAAGTTCCAAGACAATGCTCCCAAGTTTGACTTCACTGCCATCCCTCTTTGTGGCATTGACGATGCCGAGTCTACCTCGACTCTTTTTCGAGATGGTGCGGCGACGACTACGACTATAGAGACTCTCAAGGAACATGCTTTGGAGGCGAGCGACATGGTGACGAGCAAGGATGATGCTTCCATCTCTGGAGGCGAGAGTGATGATGTGCCATCTTCAGCCTTCATCCACGGCGACGGTGACGAGATGGTTGAGCATGGGATTTTCCCTTCGACCACGACGACGTATGATGAATTGAGTGACTTATGTCACCATATTGAGAGTGAGACCGAGTTCACCACTAACCCCATATATGATGAGTTGCCCCAATTCCCATGTGAGGAGAGCCACAACCCCCACCACTTGAGTGAGATGAGTGACTCCACCATATGTGACTTTGAGTGCACCTATTTTGAGGGAGTGAGTGAGCCACCACATAGAGAGAGTGTGATAGTTGATAGGTCATGTGAGGCCACTTTCAACACTAAGGACTTAACCTCTACCTCTATTGTGTCTTCTCATTTGGTGCTAGGTCCCATATATGATGATGCGCCGATACTCGATGACTCCGTCCACCCTTTGGACAAGATGATGGCCATGGTGGAATATGATGCACCCCCACATGGTCCATCAAGATGATGATCTTGACCACCATTTGGTCTTTCCCACCTCACCTACACCACTTGAGTGGAATGAAAAAGGTAACATAGGTGAAGGTGATGCTCTAGTCCCACTAGTGGACATTCTTGACATTGATTGCTTGCATGATGTTGATCAATCTATTACCATGCTTCATGCTAGTGCGACTTCCCCATGCTATGATTTACCCATTTATGATGAGTTTGATGATTGCCATGTGGAGTCTATTAGTTGTGATTTCATGTTACATAGGATCTCGTGATAATCCTTTAGGTCACATTGATACGTCCATTTTGCATCATGTTTACCTACTGTTATTTACTATGTTTTATTGCATAATAATGCTTTTTGGAGTAATTTTAATGCCTTTTCCCTCATAATATGCAAGGTTTACACAAAGAGGGAGAATGCTGGCAGCTGGAATTCTGGACCTAGAAAAGCTACGTCAGAGTTACCTATTCTGCACACCTCCAAATGAGCTGAAAATTTACGAAGAATTATTTTGGAATATATGAGGAATATTGGAGCAAATAACCACCAGAGGGGGGCCCACCAGGTGGGCACAACCCACCTGGGTGCGCTAGGGAACCCAGGCGCACCCTGGTGGGTTGTGCCCTCCTCGGCCCACCTCCGGTGCCCCTCTTTTGGTATATAAGTCATTTTGACCTAGAAAAAATAAGGGGAGGACTTTCGGGATGAAGCGCCGCCGTCTCGAGGCGAAACTTGGGCAGGAGCACTTTTGCCCTCCGGCGGAGCGATTCCGCCAGGGGAACTTCCCTCCCGGAGGGGGAAATCATCGTCATCATCATCACCAACAACTCTCCCATCTTTGGGAGGGCAATCTCCATCAACATCTTCAACATCACCAACTCCTCTCAAACCCTAGTTCATCTTTTGTGTTCAATCTTTGTACCGGAACCTTAGACTGGTGCTTGTGGGTGACTAGTAGTGTTGATTACATCTTGTAGTTGATTACTATATGGTTTATTTGGTGGAAGATTATATGTTCAGATCCATTATGCTATTTAATACCCCTATGATCTTGAGCATGATCATTATTTGTGAGTAGTTACTTTTGTTCTTGAGGTCACGGGAGAAATCTTGTTGCAAGTAATCATGTGAACTTGATATGTGTTCGATATTTTGATGGTATGTATGTTGTGATTCCCTTAGTGGTGTCATGTGAACATCAACTACATGACACTTCACCATATTTGGGCCTAAGGGAATGCATTGTGGAGTAGTTATTAGATGTTGGGTTGCTAGAGTGACAGAAGCTTAAACCCTATTTTATGCGCTATTCCGGAAGGGATAGATTTGGATCCAAAAGTTTAATGCTATGGTTAGATTTTATCTTAATACTTTTCTCGTAGTTGCAGATGCTTGCGAGGGGGTTAATCATAAGTAGGAGGCTTGTTCAAGTAAGAACAACACCTAAGCACCGGTCCACCCACATATCAAATTATCAAAGTAGCGAACACAAATCGAACCAACATGATGAAAGTGACTAGATGAAATTCCCATGTACCCTCAAGAACGCTTTGCTTATTATAAGAGACCATTTTGGCCTGTCCTTTGCCACAAAAGGATTGGGCTACCTTGCTGCACTTTATTTACCATTACTGTTACTTGCTCGTTACAAAATATCTTGCTGTAAAACTAAATGTTACCAACAATTTCAGTGCTTGCAGAAAACTACCTTGCTGAAAACCACTTGTCACTTCCTTCTGCTCCTCGTTGGGTTCGACACTCTTACTTATCGAAAGGACTACGATTGATCCCCTGTACTTGTGGGTCATCACACATCATGTTTGACAACCCGCTTGACTTGTCATATGCTATGCATGAGATCAACCATATGTCATATTTGCAATCTCATCGTAGTGACTATGCATATGCCATTAAAATAAACAGTTTGCACATATGGCATAGATGACAAGCCCATGGTTATTGGCATTTGTTTTTCTTGCTATGATATCGATATGCTCCCTTTGCATCATTTCAATTATATGACATGCCATGACCACCTAGCTTCGGATATGCATTGTTTTGGATGTTGTCCATATTCTCCATATGATGTTTCCAATATTGCTCATGAGGAGACATCCATAGTTTCCTCATACATGTTAGGAGATTTTGATCCATCCCATCCATTGCATGATCCTAATAATTTTGTGCACCATATGCTCCCCATGAATGAAAATGCTATTGATGTGCCATATACTTGTATGCTAAATTTGCGTCCCCATCTTGTTATACATAATAACTATTCTTTCATGATGGATGACATGTTCTTATATCATGCCTCAAATTTCTTTGAGCATCGATTATCTTGTACTAACTCTCACGTGCACATGCACATCATGATGGATGATGTGTACATTTATCACACACATAATTTCTTTCGTTTGTGTATTTGTTGTGTAGGTACCCATGCTTACTTGTCAACCTCACAATCCCATGAGTTGACAAAATGAGCTCTAGAGAGCAACGATGACTTGGGATACCATGGATTTTCATTCCCATCGTTTCCTCCGCGCACCTCTTCTACATGTCCCTCACATGGTTATGGGTTATTCTCCATTACATATTCTATGCCCATCTTGCCATGCTCACTTTGCATGATATGCTCATTTCTATGCTTTTGCCATGCATTTGTGACCCATGCTTTGCATTGCACATGATGATTGATTCTAGTACTTGTATGTGTATTTGCAAGCTTGGTGGAGATATTGCTTGTTCTTGCCATGTTTCCTTTGTACCCCATTCCTATGATGATACATTGATCTTGCTTTGTAATCGTGTTTGTGATATGTCATGTGCATTGACTATATCTACTATTTGCTCACATGACATGATTGCCATGATTTCCTCTACTGTGTTGCATCTTCGCTCCACTAATTTGCACGACATGATTGATATGCTTGCTTATGTTGCATCATCCATGATTCATACTTGCTCATTTCATGCGGTTGATGACAACCATTACCATGCTTTGCACATGATTCATATTGTTTCTTCTCATATATCTCCATATGTTGCCTCTCTCATGCTAGATGATTTTGCCATGTATTGAGTGCAACGATGCATTTAGCCTTGCTAATGAGATTTCCCCCATAGCTTTCCCCCATATGATTGGAGATTTTGACATATTTCTTGTGAAGCATGCTTGTCTTCCTTCTTTGCACCATATGCCTAGTGCCATGAACATAAAGATTGTTGCATCATATTCTTCATGCATTTTTTCTACTAATGATTATGTGCAAGAGATGAGAACCATCACGATGGATGATGTGTTTATATACCATGCGCATACATTCTTGGTTTTGTTGTGTGCATGTGTAGGATACTTGGACTTCGTGTCGACTTCCACTTCACGTGAGTTGACCATTCGATCTCTTGAGAGCGAGCCTCATACATTCTACCACGACTCGCTTCTACACCTCATTTGCTTGCGCTTCAGCATTGTGAAGGATGCACAAGGACACGCCTTCAAGGTGACATCTTTCTTGAGCATGGATATTCCAGATCATACTACTTGTGTTGCTTGCACCATGAGACTTATTGGTCATCTTGGACTACTTGAGTGCGCACATGTTAGAGATCTTGCTTCGACTTGCCATTTTCACATTTCCATGCCTCATGACATATATACCTTGTGTGTTGCATCCAATTCTTGGATGACTTGCTACTATCATATGGTTGGTTGCACCAATATCATTTCTTCACATATGCCATATCCCATTGCTTGTCACATGATTGACTTGATTGCCTCACACATGATGAACAATTGCTCTTTCTATTGTGTTGAGTGCCACACTATATTCACTACACCCTATGCACGTTATGCTTGGATTGTCTTGCACTTGACCCATATGTTTAGACATTACATTTTAGTTGGTGTTGTGAATGATTCTTATGCCTACCATAGATCTTTCATTGAGCAATTTGTGAATGCTTGCTATGAACTTGAGGTAGATGCTCATTCTCTTGTCACACATATTTGCATCACTACCTCACATTTACATGCTTGTCCCCATGATATCTTTGTTTGTGCTCGATTGATATGATTACATGACATGTCACAACCCTTTGTCACACCATATGCTATGCTTGATGATGACACTTGTTGGGTGAATCACATCTTGAATGCTTGGTTTTGCACTAACGCTAACCACATTTGTTTTTCCAAGTGTTTGTTGTCCTTGCTCCTTTTGAAGGAATCATGAGACGATGCGACATTGGAGAGTGCCCATTTCGAGCTTGAAGATGATGATTACTTGGTGATCATCCACTCCTACACGGCAAAGCCATCTCTTTCCCATGGTGATTTGGTTTTCGATCTGAGGTCGAATCTTTCCCAAGGGAGGGGAGATGATGCGGAGCATCCTACGGACATCACCATGTCAAGAGTCCATTTGGCGAGTGACACATGCGACATCTACTTCACATACACAAAGGTGAATCATCTCCTTTACGCGTGTTCACTTGACCCCTTCGAGGATGGTATACTACTTGACATTCCTCTCGTGTGCATGCATAGGTATTGTCGAAGCTTCGCAGACGACGAGGAGGAGTGCAAGTGCCAAGGATCACCTACACCATCCGCGAGGGAAGCGTGGAAGCGAAGACGGAAGAAACAGAGCTGCTGCAAGCTACAGCCACCGGACGTCCGGACTCCACCGGCCATCCGGTACCTGACGCAGCCCAGACGGCCAGAAGAGCTACAACCGACGAGTCCTACAGCGGCCGGACGACCGACGACCACCAGACGTCCGACGATTCCCAGCGACCGGACGACCGATGCCGACCGGACATCCGGTGCCACACGTCCAGAAGCAAATTGTCGGAAGTCCGACGCCCTCCGGATGTCCGGATCTCTGCGAGCAACCGGACATCCGGTATCCACCGGACATCCGACACTGCCTGTGTGCAGCCAGGCCTTTGGCCTTGTATTCCTCTCCCACTTACCCCTTCGTGGCTTAGATTATAAATAGAACTCCCCCTTCTCCTTTCTAGGGTTAGCAAATATGAGAGCTCATTTGTATGTGAGCTTTGCTCCTACCTCCTCCTCTTGAGAGAGAGAGACCACTCCCATGGAGATCAAGACCTCCATGTGAGAAGATCCTCCAAGGATT
The DNA here is from genome assembly GCA_011799875.1 of Thinopyrum elongatum. NCBI lineage: Eukaryota > Viridiplantae > Streptophyta > Magnoliopsida > Poales > Poaceae > Thinopyrum > Thinopyrum elongatum. The sequence continues at coordinate 236,327,317 of CM022297.1, forward strand.
CAAGACCTCAACTCCTTCAAGGATTAGGATGAACTCTATCTTGTACCGATTTCCCTTTGTTGTTCATGTACCTTGTGGATCCATGTGTTTGTTAGTCTAGTGGATGTGTGATTGGACTTGTTCTTGAGTGTTTCCCCTTGTGATTTCTCTCCCGTTCTTCGTGTTCCTCGCGGGATCCCCTCCATTTCGTGAAAGATCGGCCACTAGGGTTCCACCCTACATCACCGTGGCAATGGGGTCCATAAGGAAACTAAGGGATATTAAGGCTTCCTTTTAATAGAGAACCGGAACAAAGCATTAGCACTTGGTGAATACATGAACTCCTCAAACTACGGTAATCACCGAAAAGAATTCCAATTATTGTCACCTTGGGGTATGCGGATCATAACTTGTAATAGGTGCGTATAACTTGCAAGATAGGATCAAGAACACATATATATTCATGAAAACATAATAGGTTCAGATCTGAAATCATGGCACTTGGGCCCTAGTGACAAGCATTAAGCATAGCAAAGTCATAGCAACATCAATCTCAGAACATAATGGATACTAGGAATCAAGCCCTAACAAAACTAACTCGATTACATGATAAATCTCATCCAGCCCATCACCGTCCAGCAAGCCTACGAAGGAATTACTCACTCCCGGAGGAAGGTTGATGATGACGACAGCGTCGATTTCCCCTTTCTGGAGCCCTGAACGGACTCCAGATCAGCCCTCCCGATGAAGAACAGGAGGTGGCGGCGGCTCTGTATCGTGAAACGCAATGAATCCTTCTCTCTAATTTTTTTCTTGGCAAATAGGAATATATGGAGTCGGAGTTAAGGTTGCCGGAGGTCCAGGGGGCCCACAAGCTCTCTAGGTGCGTGCTGGGGGGGGGGGGGGGGGTGGGCGCGCCCCCTGAGCTTGTGGCTCCTGGGTGGCCCCCCTCAGGTATATTTTTCCGCTAGTATTTCTTATATTTTCCACAAAAAATCTCCATAAATTTTCAGGTCAATCCGAGAACTTTGATTTCTGCACAAAAACAACACCATGGCAATTCTGCTGAAAACATCGTCAGTCCAGGTTAGTTCCATTCAAATCATGCAAAATAGAGTCCAAAACAAGGGCAAAAGAGTTTGGAAAAGTATATACGATGGAGACGTATCAAATAACAATAGTACAACTACAACAACAAGCATAACTACATCATAATAGACATGTCATGTTCATTTCTCACGGTCTTTTGACCGTCTTTCTCGAGGACATAACATTGGTCAAGTCCTGACATCCACGATGCAGGTAACTTGCACCAATTTATCCCCCCCCTCAACTCTTGTTCTCACATTATTAAAGTTATTACCTCCGACTAGATAATTCTTGTGTGACTTCCCCAAACCTATGTCCATTAATGAGGACACGACTATTAAAATAGATTCTAAACACACACTCTGCAGAGGATTGTAGCGACCCGCCCAATAGGGTCGAGTCTCTGTGCTATTTTGTGCCATCCCTGGATTAGTATGCTGGCACACACAGTACTTTGATGAAATACCATAACATCACATGTAAAATAAATACCGTAGATCCAGAGTATACCTTATTTATCACAGCGGAAGCAACTCAATAAGGGTGTGGAGTCCCATCAATGCCAACGGCAAGTTGAGTGTAGACCGTAACTCTTACCGGTCGGTAGAAATATCTGCAACATGATAAGTTGCAGCCATGTAGGTCAGTACATTGAATATACCGGCAAGATCACAATAGAAAGCATATGAAAAGTCTATTTTGTATGCAATATGGATGTGTGGCTCTATGTCCAAGTTTTTGCATAAAAGCCGGTTTTTATTTTCCCTACAACAAAGGACTGTCAGGAAATCTTCACTACATAGTTATCTAATGTGACATGGTTCCGCCAACCGATGCCCCATAGCCCAAAAAATCATAAGTTGCCCACAATTAATTATCAGTCTATCGTTGAGAGTTCCAAGATAGATCCAAGTCTAGAAGCTCAAATTGTCCGCCACTGGGGACACAAATAATCGATTAGGTTTTAACTTTGCAGAGTTTTGTGCACTTTACCCACAAGATTCGATCCCTCTTTTTTACGTTCTCGCACTTCATGGTGTTTGAGAACAAGACGACCGAAACATGGTCTTTCGGAGAGTTTCTCTGACCACTGACAGTGCCCATCCAAACCTACCGTTCGTCTACATCTGCTAGCACTGTCAAGCCAGAGTCACAACTAAGATCAACCAAGCCAGAGCCCGTATTGACTTGTGGCTGCACAGGTAAGCTTCCGGGCATGAGGTATTCATCCGTCTGTTTGAGTCTGGGTGAAACTTTCCGCATGAGTACTGTTCTACTCCATCTCACATCAGGCAATTCTCCTGGTTATTCCAGGTACCTCCGACCATTCCACCTAGTAGTGTGTAATTAAATCTTGTCTCGAGTCTCGAAGTATTGAGGTCTTGTAGGTCTTGAAGTTGTTGTCATTGACGTAGAGTCCTCCTTCTCACACCACTCCCGAACACTCATACCAATCCCCGTCTACTATAGCGTAGCATTAAAATAAATAACGTTCCCAGGGGCTTTCGTAACAGGGGTGTGGGTTCCTACCTCATGCTTCTACTCAACTACAAGAATCAATATAACTACTAGAGGTAATGTTGCAAGGTGACACTAAATGTAATTGAAAACATAGGTATGAAAAATGTGGTCAAAGTGAACTTTCCTGGTAAAGTTGATGATGATTATAATGCTGTCAGAAATAACTTGTTAGGACTATTCATCACTCTCCGAGGAAACCTATTATAATCAAACATGGCATTCATATAAGAAAACATTCTAGCAAGCACTCTAGCACTCAAAATAAAATCAATAATTAAAAGCAACAATTAAATCAATAAGAAAACCCAATAAAATTTCAAAGAAAACTACTAAAGAAAAACTCTATGACTTAAGTACACAACACAAAATAGTTTTTGTCCTAATTAAACTTAACAGCAAATAAAACACTAAACCAAAAAAATTAACAGAAAAGAAAAATACAAAACAACTAAGCTAAAAGAAAGAATTTAACTAAAGTTTTTTACTAGCAAAAAGAAACACTTAAAAAGCTATTATAAAGCCTAAGTTATTTACTAACAAGTTTTAAATAAGAATTTAACTAAAGCACTTTTAATTACTTAGAAAATATTATTTTTGTAACTTAAACAAAGTTTTTAACAATAAATCTAGTGGCAAAAAGATCTACTTTAAAATAAAAGAAAATAATTTTTTCTATCACTAAAAAGAAGCAAAAAGGTACTATTTTTGAAATCTAATTGAACAGATCTAAAATACCCTAAAAATTATTTTTACTAGTTAACTAGTTAAATAAAACCACTAGAAAAAAGGGGCAAAAAGAATTAATTCAAAACCTATTTTAAATAAAAGATATAAGCAAAATAGTGATTTGAACAAATTCATCAAATTCAAATTTAAACTTTTCAAACATGACCAAACTTTGCATCTACAAAAACTTTATAAAATTATTGATCTAATGCAAAAAAAACATTTAAAAACAATTAAAAACATAAATATATCCAATTTCTAAAACAATTTTTTTTCTGAAAAAGAAAACAAAAACAGAAAAACAAAAACAGCAACGGGTCGGCTAATTACCACGTGGCACAGTCCTATTGGCTACTGGTGTGTGCGTGTTTGAGTTGCGGGCGGTCGATCAAGTCTTAACAGAAACGATTCGCGGCAAATAAAAAAATGCTATCTAATCTAGCGCGTCGGATCTAGAACGGGCGGAGGGGGTTGATCTGGGGCTCACAGCGGGAGCGGAAGGTGAACTCCGACGATGTCCGACGTGGCGGCGACTCGGGCTCGACACAGGCGAGGCTTCCAGTGGTCCTGAAGCTCGAGGAAGACGGTGAGGATCCGCTCCGGCGAGGTAAGGCAGGGGATCGGGAGAAGGAAGAAAGCGAGCGAGCGAGAGGAGGGAGTGGTCGGCGGGTCCCACATGCTAGAGAGAGAGGGGGAGGAATCAGATCGGGCGACCGATCTGATTGGATTCGGTGCGCGCGCAGGATGGGCCACGGGTGATTGGGCCGGGGGGAGAGAGAGAGAGAGAGAGGTGGACCTTGGGCTTCGGCCAACCAGTGGTTTTCTTCTTTCCTAAAAAAGACATAGAAAGAAAACTTAAATAGAGGAAAATAAATAAAAACTTTATATAGACATATTATGTATCAAAATTTTCAAAAAAAGACTTCCTAAAATATGAACTATTTTTTAAAGTCGAATAAAGTCCACAAGTTAATATAATGCAAACAATGCTACTGTTGAATTTAAAAACCAATAAAATCATTTTTTAAATACGAAAATGATTTCAAATTTACTTTCTCCTAATTTTTCATTGAAGTGAATTATTTTACACTAATTTCCATATATTTGTTTTTTGGAGAAAAATAATTTGAATAAAAACCAAATAACTCATAATTGGGTTTAAAGTTGAATTTCAAAGCATTTCCAAATCTTTTATGTTTTTCTTTGACCAAATATATTTCAAATTGCCTCTGAATTTTGAAGTGTCATATTCCTTCTCTCATTTTGGATATTTCCATAAATTTGAAATTTGGAAATTCAATTAACTTCAAATTGAAAGTGGGTTTTAGAAAGTTTCAAAGTGACTTTCAAATTGATTTCTTTTAAACTTCCAACTCTCTTTCTTATAATTTGAAGAAGTCATTTTATCTTCTCTCATGAAAATCATTAAGTTGCATAAAGTTTCTGAATTGCTTTTCAAATGAAGTTTCAAATCATTTCAAATAGCAATACTTTTGGGAAAGTCCTTTTATTCCCTCTCTTTGAACTTTCAAAAGTTTCAAATTTCCACTCAATTTCACACAATCAATCACACAACAATCAAACAAACAATCATAATTATTTATTTAATATAACATTCCAAAATTTAGAATTTTGGGATGTTACAAACTACCACCCTTAAAATGAATCTCGTCCTCGAGATTCGGATAAGCTAGAAAGAAGGTTGGGTTTGGAGGGTCTTCTTGAAAATCCATTGTTCTTCACAAATGTCGGATGCTACCACCCTTAGAAGCAAGGTTACGGTTCCATCAAAACTCATGTACTCCCTCTTTAGGGTTGGCAATGTTGGTCTTCTCAGATCTTCAGGATAACTCCTACACTGGTGCTCTTCCGGTAGGGGCATAACCTTTTCCTAAATATCTTGTGTCCTTTTAGTATGGCAAGGTTTTTCCGAGCCTGGTCTTCTTAGCTAACAGGTCTGTCACCAATACTAAACAACTGTCGAAAATCTCATGGTGGGCAACAATTACTGGTTTCTCCTGCAGGAAATGGATCTGGGTTAAATCTCACCGTATAACCTACGATTGGCAACGGTTTCCTGTACATGGTTCCATCGTCCTACCATTCTAAGGTTTTTGGCTTATCGTACCAGCACTTCTTCAAATGTTTTAAGGCTCTCTAATTTTCCATCAACATACGATAGTTCATGATAGAAGTCTCCGATATGGGGGCCAATCCATCCCGTCCTTGAATCATTACTTCATACACAGACAATGAATCACGTGTTCTAACTCTTGGGCATCCTCACAAGCTTTGTAAAAAAAATCTTGTCGATGAACTAAGTTCAGATAAATCCATTGATTCTGCAAGCTGAACAATCATCTATTGTTCCTTGACAACTCTCGGGTTTTCGTATCCTCCTAAGAAACGTCTGCTGATCAAATCACGGCTTCTTCCAAATTTCTTCCTTCAACAAGGTAGTGCTTGATCCTTATTAACTCCTGGGCCTGTGGGTCATGGGCCCACTTCTACACTTGTAAAGCTTTAACTCAAACTTGGAGTTACTATTGTTCCATATTCCAACATTACACCTCCAATAGTACTACATTCCTTCATACTCTTGGGGTAACCAACAAACTCAACTCTTTGGAATAATTTTTTCCTTTCCATTGGTCAGTGTTCACACAGAAAATATCACCATTAAAATAAAATGCACTAGTTCATACATAAATCATATTATTTTCATAACAAATCCTTTATCACAACCTTAATCTCTTCTCAAAAAGTCCAAATTCAAAAGTACTTTATTACAAATGCTGCCATCCACATTGTTTGTGTCAAAACCGATGGATCTTGGGTAGGGGGTCCCGAACCGTGGATCTTGGATCGGTGGGGAACAAGGGGCGTGGAACACGGTATTTACCCAGGTTCGGGCCCTCCCTAAGAGGTAAAACCCTATGTCCTGCTTGATTATATTGCTTGTGTATATGGGGATTACAGAGTCGATCTACCACGAGATCAGATGAACTAAACCCTAGGCTAGTAGGATGATGGTTGTTCTCTAGCCTCTACGGACTAAACCCCCTGGTTTATATAGACACCAGGGGTATTAGGGTTACACATAGTCGGTTACAACAAGGGAACAAGCATTCCGAATCTTCTACCTTGACTTGGAGTACACACCAAGGCACAAAAGGTCTCCTGTCTGAATACAACGCCGCCCCGTAGTCTGGTCCTCCAGCGGCCATAGTGCGGCCCAACTGTCTGGCCCATGAGAGATAGGCCGGCAACCCAAGGACCCCCTAGTCTAGGAATCCCTCAGTAGCCCCCGAACTACCCACCAATGGCGGTTTCCTGTAACTCCCTTACCTGCGGTCTCCGGCTTGCAGGCAAGTTCCTTTCCTCTTGTGTATTCGGAACAATCCTCTCCTGCCGAGCCTTTAAAAGGTAATCGGTCCAATTCGGCCAAGTGTCAAGTCATGCTTTATCCGGAATCCGAACTATCAATTTTACTTAGCCTTGAAGGCCAACCGCTCAAGTGTGAATAGTACCCCCGGCTGACAATTCTCTGTGAAGGATCACAACCGGTCATAACTCGATGCGTGGCTCGAGGCAACCCCTCTATTGGCACGTCCCGTCGAAGCGGAGATCGTGTCCCATTCTTTAAGGGATTTGATCAATGATTTCTAGTATCCCTCCAGCGCATAACGCCATGATTAAATCGAGAAGTGGCCAGGCCAGCGACGCATTTAAAGGACTCCTGGTATCCCAACAGCTTATAAAAAGAGATCAGCTGCAGTTATCCCCTCACGCCTTCTTCTTCCTCTCGCCACAGCTTTTCCTAATCCACAGAGCTCTAGCGCCCCGATCCAACTTCCCCCAAAGACTTCCTTCCCCACGAACTTGGCAATGGCCGGATCTGGGGCGAAGGGCAAGTGGGAGGCCTCGTGCGTCATCAGCTAAGACATTGAGGACCTGAAGCGAGTGGGCTACCTCTCCGTCGACATTGCTCATCGGGCTCCAGAGGAGGGCCAGGTCATACCAATGCCCCGCCCCGGTGAACGGGTGGTGTTTATTCCCCACTTTATCCGAGGACTGGGCTTCCCTCTCCACCCTTTTGTCCGAGGACTAATGTTCTTCTACGGGCTGGACTTCCACGATCTGGCTCCGAATTCCTTCCTTCACATCTCGACCTTCATCACCATCTGTGAAGCCTTTCTCTGGGTCCAGCCATACTTCGTCCTGTGGCTGAAAGTCTTCAACGTCAAGCCGAAGATCGTCGACGGCCAGCAGGCCGAATGCGGAGGAGCGATGGTGAGCAGGCTCACTCGGGTCGGGTGGCCGGAGGGCACGTTCATTGACACCGTTATGACGGAAATATGCCCTAGAGGCAATAATAAAGTTGTTATTTTATATTTCCTTATTCATGATAAAGGTTTATTATTCATGCTAGAATTGTATTGATCGAAAACTTAAATACATGTGTGAATACATAAATAAATACCGTGTCCCTAGTAAGCCTCTACTAGACTAGCTCGTTGATCAAAGATGGTTAAGGTTTCCTAACCATATACATGTGTTGTCATTTGATAACGGGATCACATCATTAGTAGAATGATGTGATGGACAAGACCGATCCGTTAGCTTAGCATATTGATCGTTCAGTTTATTGATATTGCTTTCTTCATGTCAAATACATATTCCTCCGACTATGAGGTTATGCAACTCCCGGATACCGGAGGAATACCTTGTGTGCTATCAAACGTCACAACATAACTGGGTGATCATAAAGATGCTCTACATGTATCTCCAAAGGTGTTTGTTGAGTTGGCATAGATCGAGATTAGGATTTGTCACTCCGAGTATCGGAGAGGTATCTCTGGGCCCTCTCGGTAATACACATCATAAGCTTGCAAGCAAATGACTAAGGAGTTAGTTACGAGATGATGTATTACGGAACGAGTAAAGAGACTTGCCGGTAACGAGATTGAACTAGGTATGAAGATACCGACGATCGAATCTCGGGCAAGTAACGTACCGATGGACAAAGGGAATTAAGTATGTTGTCATAAAGGTTCGACCGATAAAGATCTTGGTAGAATATGTAGGAGCCAATATGGGCATCCATGTTTCGCTATTGTTTATTGACCGGAGAGGTGTCTCGGTCATGTCTACATAGTTCTCGAACCCGTAGGGTCCGCACACTTAATGTTCGTTGACGATATAGTGTTATATGAGTTATATGATTTGGTGACCGAATGTTGTTCGGAGTCCCGGATGAGATCACGGACATGACGAGGAGTCTTGAAATGGTAGATAGGTAAATATTGATATATAGGACGATGGTATTCGGACACCGGAATAGTTTTGGGATGCATCGGGTAGTCATCGGGTCACCGGAAGGGGTTCCGGACACCCCCCCGGTAGGTATATGGGCTTAATGGGCCAAGGAGGGGACATACCAGCCCACAGGGGGCTGGTGCACCCCTCTCCCTGGCCGGCCAGCCCTAGGGAAGGAAAGGGGGGAGGGCTAGCCCCTCCTGCCTTCCCCTTCTCATGGGAGAAAGGAAAGGGGGGTGCCTCCCTCCTCTGCCTTTTGCCTGCACCTAAACATGGAAGGGGGGCGCCACTTGGGAGGAGACCCCAAGTAGGATTCGGCCTACTTGGGGCGCCCTCCTGGCTGCTCCCTCCTCCCCCACCTATATATATGTGGGAGGGGGGGCGCCTAGCACACCAGAACATTGTCTTAGCCGTGTGCGGCGCCCCCCTCCACCGTTTACACCCCCGGTCATATTTTCGTTGTGCTTAGGCGAAGCCCTGCGGAGATAGCTTCACCATCACCGTCACCACGCCGTCGTGCTACCGGAACTCATCCACTACCTCGCCGTCTTGCTGGATCAAGAAGGCGGAGGACATCACCGAGCTGAACATGTGCTGAACGCGGAGGTGCCGTACGTTTGGTACTTGATCGGTTGGAGCGCGAAGAAGTTCGACTACATCAACCACGTTACTAAACGCTTCTGCTTATGGTCTACAAGGGTACGTAGACACACTCTCCCCTCTTGTTGCTATGCATCTCCATGGATAGATCTTGCGTGTGCGTAGAATTTTTTTTGTTTTCCATGCAACGTTTCCCAATAGTGGCATCATGAGCCAGGTCTATGCGTAGATGATATGCATGAATAGAACACAAAGGGTTGTGGGCGGTGATGGTCATACTGCTTACCACCAACGTCTTATTTTGATTCGGCGGTATTGTAAGATGAAGCGGCCCGGACCAACCTTACATGTCCATGTACATGAGACCGGTTCCACCGACAGACATGCAACTTGTTTTGCATAAAGGTGGCTGGCGGGTGTCTGTCTCTCCTACTTTAGTTGAATCAAATTTGACTACGGCCGGTCCTTGAAGAAGGTTAAAACAGCAAACTTGATGAATCACCGTTGTGGTTTTTGCCGTAGGTAAGAACGGTTCTTGCTAGAAGCCCGTAGCAGCCACGTAAAACTTGCAACAACAAAGTACAGGACGTCTAACTTGTTTTTGCAGGGCATGTTGTGATGTGATATGGTCAAGATATGATGTGATATATGTTGATGTATGAGATGATCATGTTTTGTAATATCGACAACCGGCAGGAGCCTTAGGGTTGTCTCTTTATTGTATGAAGTGCAAGCGCCATTTAATTGCTTTACTTTATCGCTATGCGTTAGCAATAGTTGTAGAAGCAATAGTTGGCGAGACGACCCCGACGCAATGATGGAGATCAAGGTGTCGAGCCGATGATGATGCAGATCATGACGATGCTTTGGAGATGGAGATCAAAAGCACAAGATGATGATGGCCATATCATGTCACATATTTTGATTGCATGCGATGTTTATCCTTTATGCATCTTATTTTGATTAGAACGGCGGTAGCATTATAAGATGATCCCTTCACTAAATTTCAAGATAAAAGTGTTCTCCCCGAGTATGCACCATTGCCAAAGTTCGTCGTTTCGAAGCACCTCCTGATGATCGGGTGTGATAGACTCTACGTTCGCATACAACGAGTGTAAGACAGTTTTGCACATGCAGAATACTTGGGTTAAACTTGACGAGCCTAGCATGTACAGACATGGTCTCGGAACACTGGAGACTGAAAAGTCGAACGTGAGTCATATAGTAGATATGATCAACATAGAGATGTTCACCATTGATGACTACCCCATCTCACGTGATGATCGGACATGGGTTAGTTGATTTGGATCATGTATCACTTAGATAACTTGAGGGATGTTTATTTAAGTGGGAGTTCTTTAGTAATTTGATTAATTGAACTTAAATTCATCATGAACTTAGTCTTATAGTTTTGCATATCTATGTTGTAGATCAATGGCTCTAGCTACCGTTCCCCTGAATTTTAATGTGTTCCTAGAGAAAGCTAAGTTGAAAGATGATGGTAGCAACTACATAGACTGGGTCCGTAACTTGAGGATTATCCTCATTGCTGCACAGAAGAATTATGTCCTTGATGCACCGCTGGGTGACAGACCTGCTGTAGGAGCTAAAGCTGATGTTATGAACGTCTGGCAAGCTCGATCTAATGACTACTCGATAGTTCAGTGTGCCATGCTTTACGGCTTAGAACCGGGAGTTCAAAGACGTTTTGAACGTCATGGAGCATATGAGATGTTCCAAGAGTTGAAGTTAATATTTCAAGCAAATGCCCGGGTTGAGAGATATGAAGTCTCCAATATGTTCTATAGCTGCAAGATGGAGGAGAATAGTTCTGTCAGTGAACCCATACTCAAAATGTCTGGGTATCGTAACACTACAAAAAAAAGACACATCCGTGACATTTTGGGCCGAACGAATTTTTTTCTATCATGCTTATGACACTTCTATGGCGATAATTGTGACAAAACCCAGTATCATCATAGATGTGGTGGGCTCCTACTTCTATGAAAAAAAATCATGATAGAAAATGGGCTTTTCGTCCTGGGCGGGCCGGAGACGCAGCTGCATGACATTCTTTGGGTCGTCCATGACGGAAAAAATCATGATAGAAGCGAGGGCGAGTAAAATATCGAGGAGTTCCCAGTTACGGTGGGTGGTCGGGGCCGAGCGATGCACGGAGGTTTGCGTGTTTCTCTCGTGTACGCGCGTGTGTGCGAGGCGTTGGCTAACTGAACCCAAGCGATCGCATGTTACTGAACCTGAGCGATCGATCCTTGGCTGTTAACTGAACTCGAGCGATTCATTCGCTGCTGACTGAACCCGAGCAATTCCTTCGCTACTGCTGCTAACTGAACCGAGCGATCGATCACTGCTGCTGCTTACACTGAAGCCGATCGAGCCCCCGTACGAGACGTAGCTAGCCAGCTGATGTTGGTTGCCTCTCGATGAACAGTGACAGTTTCTACCGTGCGCGCGGTACGTAGAACGAGTCGAGACATGGTGAGCCAAGCCGGTTGGTTGGCTGTGGATGAACAGTTCCCGGTGGGGGTTGGATGAATAGGACCCCGTGGTAGTAGGCCGTTGCCGCTGGATGAACAGGACCCCGAGGAGGCCGCCGCACCCCAGCCGGTTGGGGGTGGATGAACAGGACCCCGTGGAGGCTCTATGAATAGCAGCCGGTGGAGGCTGGATGAACAGTAGCCATGGATGAACAGTAGCCCATGGAGGCTGGAGCGAGGGAGTAGACGGTGGATGAACAGGACCCCGTTTCGACCGTAGGCGCTCCAACACAAGTCCGTTTCCTCCGTTTTGCGGTACGCCACACCCCTCCCAATCAACAGGACCCCGTTTTGACCGTAGGCACTCCAACACAAGTCCATTTCCTCCGTTTTGCGGTACGCCAGACCCTTTCCGATGAACAGGACCCTGTTTCGACCGTACGCGGTCAAACAGAAGGCCCGTTTCCTCCGTTCTGCGGTACGCCAGACCTCGTTTTGGCTGTTCCGTCCAAGCCGGTTGGCTCCCGATGAACACGACGTATTCCGTTGCCTCCCGATGAACACGACGCATTATGTTGCCTCCTGATGAACACGACGCAGTTTCTCCGTTCTGACCCAGCCGGTTGGCTTCCAATGAACAGGACGCCATTGCTGCCGTCCGTTGCCTCTCCATGTACACGAGCCCTGGCCGTACATATGCGCGAGTACACGTTCAAGACCCCGCCCGTATGTACGTACATGGCCGTATTTTTGGCATCTAGTTGTACATACGTGTACACGGTTTTGACTGGACTGCCTGAACTGCTACCGCTCCTTACTCGGCCATGGTTCAACATGGCAGACAGACCGATTGACCGGTATGTACATAGACAACGCTATGTACGCTTCGACCGGGTGGGTCCCAGCTGTCAGGGAGGGCAAGGAGGCACTTCATTGCGTGCGAATATATAGCTGGCGGGTCCCAGCGGTCAGGGGCGGAATCATATATTTTTTGGCCGTAATAAGGAGGCACTTCCTTGCGTGCGAAGATGTTGTTGGTGGGTCCCAGCTGTCAGGGGCAGGCATAAGGAGGCACTTCCTTCCTTGCAAAGATATACGTGGTGGGTCCCAGCTTTCAGGGGGAGGAATAATTTTATTTTCGCGTAATAAGGAGGCGGTTGCATGCGTGCGTCCATGGACCTTGTGCGTCCCCACTGTCAGCCTCTCCATGTACAGTCCTCTTCCGATGACTCTCGTTTGTTGACCACGTTGACCACGCCGAGCCGAGCGCACCAAGGCGGTGGACGACGGCGAGGCCCCGGACGACAACGAGCCTGTGATGGGAAGACGCGGCAGTGGAGTCGCAGACGGAGAGGTGTACGAGGGTTAACTGGTTCTGGTGAGGCATGGTTCTGCAGTCGGCGGAGAATAACAGGAGGTGCGGAGGGGTGGATGGCTTGGCCGGCGGTGGGGTAGCGCTTTGCGGCGAAGCGTGCTAAGCAGAGCTGCTAGCAGCCGGAGGCCGGAGCAGGTGGTCCCGGCGGTGCTGGAGGAAGAAGACGAGATATTGAAGATGAATGCCGGTCGTTGGATGTAAATCCAACGGCTATCGATGTCAGAATCATTTGTTGACTAAGTTGACAACGCCTTGCGTTGGCTTCGACCTATTGGCCCACATTTCAGCCTCCAAAAATGTCACACATATTCAACCCATTTTTTTAGAATTTACAGTCCATTCGCTGCGCTGGGTGAACAAATAATGTAGCGTCCATGCGGCCCATTTATTTTTTTTGTAAAAAAACTACAGCCCATTTGCACTTTCTAGAAATACACGAATTTGCTGGCCTGGGTGAACAAATATTGTAGCGTCCATGCGGCCCATTTATTTTTTCCTAAAAAATTACAGCCCATTTGCACTTTCTCGAAATACACAATTTTGCTGGGCTGGTTCTAATTATAATGTTGGGTTGGGCGCAGCAATGTTATCAAAAAATAAACAGGGGCTGAGCATTTTGTTATAAATATATTTAAATAATAAGTGCTTTATTTACATTGGTCCTTAAATCTTACCAAGCTTTTGTACACAATCACCTATATTTTCATTGACCTTAAGTAAAAAAACCAGGATTTTATTGTTAAACATTTATTTTTATAAGTTCATAATACATGGGATTTTTTTCTTCTTATATATGTAAGTATCTGTTAAATATATGATGATAATAACAATAATATATAATAACATATAAAATAATATAAATATATATAATATAGTTAGAAGGGAAACATAAGTTGGACCTGGCGTTCCTATTCTTATATAGAAAAATAGAACAGCTGTCAGGACCCCGATTCCATGTCACATCGATCTAGCCGGTAACACCTCATATCACTTTGCGGCCTCACGCACGGTATTCCCACGAGTGTCGCCTTACCATGGCCCGGGACCGTTTGCGCCTTTTGGCTCACGTATATGATAGTGTCGCTAGCATCCATATGACAGAGAACCCGGGCCGACATGACTTGTCGTGAACCCACAGTGGAACTAACTTACGGGGACAGGCATACATGACCCAGCAACGAACGTGTCGGTCATCAGCGAGTGAATTCGGGCTGTAGCAACTGGGCTAGCAGGACTCCGGGAATCCGGGCTGTAGTAGGCTAACAGGACTCCGAAAGACACCGCGTGACGTTTCCCCGAAGGGACAGACACAGGATCGAGGAAGGACACATGCCGGCCAGTCTAAGTGTTCCGGAGCAGTAGCAAGCTAACAGGACTCTGGTAAACCGGGCTGTAGCGGACTACCAAGGCTCAGTGGAAGCACCAGACTACATTTCCCCATAAGAGAGGCTACCAAGGATAAACAACTAGGTTGTCGGATCCCACACATACCAAGCATTTCAATCATACACACAATATGCTGGATATGGGCAAATACAACATGGCATCACAACAAGACTCTACGACTCAGAGTATTTATTCATTAGGCTCCGAGGAGCCAAGTATTACAAACATGGGTCTCATGACCCAACATTCAGAGCATACAAGTCAAAGCACATGCGGAAGCCTATCATGTCTGAGTACAGACATCTACAAATGAAAAAGGCTGAGAAGCCCGACTATCTACCAGATCCTGCCGAGGGCACAAGATCGTAGCTGAGGTAACAAGCTAAACATCGAAGTCCACGTGGAACTACTAGCGAGACTGAAGTCTCTGTGCAAAACATAAAATAGGCAAACGTGAGTACAAATGTACCTAGCAAGACTTACATCAGAACTAACTACATATGCATCATTATCAACAAAGGGATGGTGGGGTTTAACTGCAGCAAGCCAGCTTTGACTCAGTGGCTAACCTGAACTACGACTGCAAGTAACTCTTTTGAGGTGGCGCACACGAGTCCACATATTCACCATTCAATACACCACTATGGATCCGCTCCCGTCTACCTACGAGAACGCCATCCATAGCACTCACGCTTATCTTGCGAGTTTTAGAGTATCCACTTCAAGTTATCTATGAACTGTACAGGCAACCAAGTAGTCCTTTACCGCGAACGCGGCTATTCGAATAGTTTTATACCCTGCAGGGGTGTACTTCTTCACACACGCTTTCACCACTTATCGCCGCTACACGACATGTACGCGGCAACCTTCAAGCGGAAGCCCAGCGAGGGTGTCGGCCACGACCTGACTAAACACACGAGTGTCTAGTCCAGGTTTATCGCCTATTCGGGTTCCATCCGCAAGGAAATCCAGCCGGGGTGTCCTCAACGGCCCCAAACGATGTGTGCAGGGTTCCCGAGACACCAAACGGGCGACCCGGTACACCGTGCCACGTGCCTACCGCATCACAGCCCACCCCTAAGGTTAGCGCTGCGCACGGCCTCCAGCAACTACAAACACCAGAAACTACTTGCAACTCCTGGACAGAGGACGGGGGTGCTTAATAAGTCGAGAGAGTCAATTAAGGATCCCAATGTGTGGTAGTAGCTGAATCTTAAATCACGCATACAGATCTCAGTTCTTAAGGACGGCCTCAATGAAACAACCCACCATGTACTCCTACATGGCCTCTCATCGATACCTTTACCAAATCGTGTTCACACACTTAGCTCTCAGCAGTAGGACATGTTCACAACTTTCCAATTCATCCCCGATGAATTAGACCTGACACAACTCTAAGCAATAGCAGGCATGACAAACAAGCATGAATGAGTAGGCACATCAGGGCTCAAACAACTCCTACTCATGCTAGTGGGTTTCATCTATTTACTGTGGCAATGACAGGTCATGCAGAGGAAAGGGGTTCAACTACCGCAGCATGTAACAGTTGAATCGTTGTTGTCCTAATGCAGTAAAAGAGAGCAGAAGCGAGAAGATGGGTTTGTATCGAAATGATCAATGGGGTTGCTTGCCTGGCACTTCTGAAGATAGTATAGTTCTTCATTGGTGTCATCGATCTCATCGTCGGAACACGTCTATTGAGAGGGGACAAATACCGGCAAACAAGGAAGAACACAATCAATGCAATGCAACAATATGATGCATGATCATGACATGGCAATATGTTGTGGTTTGAGCTAATGCAACTAGAAACCAGATTGAATGAAGTTGGTTTGAACCAAGGGTTCAAATTCAAACTCCATATGTGCTTAGTTAAATGCCAATTATGCAAATTGCCATAAACAACAACCTTAGGTTGTTCAAACATGCATGCAAATGGTACAGATGGAAAGATTGGATTTTTCTGATCCAAAAACATATATAAATCTTTGCATATGGAGTTACAGATTAATTTCTATGAATTTTTGAAGTTTGTGGTATTTTCTGGAATTTCCTGCATAAAAATAAATCCAGAAAATGTATTACTATGTCAGCATTGCGTCAGCACTGCGTCAGCAGGTCAACTGTGCGGTCCAGGTCAAACCTGACCAGTGGGTCCCACTGGTCAGTGTCACAGTTAGCTAATTAACTAAATTAGTATTAGTTTAACTCCTAATCTAGGTTTGACCAAGGGACGGGGCCCACATGTCAGTGACCCAGGGTGGTCAAATCCCTGGTCAACCGGGGCTAAACCCACCGGCGACATGACGCCGGCGAGGCCAGACACAGCGGAGCAGCGCGGGATTCCTCCTCCGGCGACCAAATGGACGGCGGAGGGCATCTGCGTGTAGCTGGAAGCGAGCCGCGTCGCGTGGTGCTAGTGGTTGGGCTCGGGGTCGCCGGAAACGACACCGGCGACGAGCTGTGTGGCTGCCGGAGTTCGGGCGAGCTCGGGCTTGTCGCTAGGGGGCACGGCGAGGTGCGTGAAGTGGTGCTGCGGGCTCCTGGGGATGCGGTGAAGACGATGGCATGCTCGGAATCGAGCCAACGTGGCTGTGGCCACGACGGCGACGTGCAGAGGCGGCAGCGGGTGCGGGCGAGCTCGGTGTGGTCGCTGTGGTGCACGAGAAGGCAAACGGAGAGGAGGAGGAGGTAGCAGGGCTCACGGCGCGTCGGCCGAGCGGGTCGGAGGAGTCGGGGACGAGCCGGAGCAAGCGGGGCGGCGAAGTGGATCTCCGACAACGGGCGGTGAAGACGAGACCGGTGCGGTGGCTTCAGGGCGAATGAGCGCTCGGGGCTCGGTCTGCTCAACGAAGAGGATAGTGGCGGAGCTGCTGGACAGGGTGGGCGACGAGGAGGCGACGGTGGCCACGGTTACGTCGGCGGTGCGGGCGCGGCAGCGTCGGCCATGGCGAGGAGAGGCGAGGGAGAGAGCAGGGGGGAGAGTCAGGTGTCCAGGGGGTCGGGGCGACGACGTGGAGGACGTCCAGGCATCCAGCAGCTCGAGCGGCAAGCAGCTGGCGCCGTGGCGAGCTCGCGCGCGCCGGCGTCACCTCCCTGCCTGCCTGGCGGGGACGAAGCAGCTGGCTGGCATGGGCCAGCACAGTGCTGGGCCGCCAGGTGGGCCGGCTGGTGGCTTTGCCAGGTAAGTTAGTTTTCCCTTTATTTCCGTTTTCTTTATTTCTGCAAGTTTGTGGCTTTTCTAAAAATACCTAGGCAATTTCAAAAATCACCAAATTGCTCATGCCCACTGTATAGAGTATATCCAACATGGAACATTTCAGTTTGGGATTATTTGGACATTTAAAATATTTACTAGCATTTAAATGCCCAAATGCAGGTAACATAAGATTTAATTCAGTGACCCAATGATGTCCTAGAAAATTGTGCACCATTTTTGTCAGAGGTTCTAGACCAAGGCAAAGATGATGAACATTTTAGAAGGGCATTTCAGGTTCATTGAAAAGGATTTTAGTAAACCCTAGTTGGTTTAAGTGGTGCTGGGGGTTTCTGTCATCCCCATTTCAACTTCATTTGAAATTAAACATGATGCACACATGAAACTGGCCTAGCCAGAACTAGGGATGTGACAACATACCTCTGCGTTTTCTTCAAAAAAATACATAAGTTGGGCTGCGGATGTTTAAGAACAAATAAAACCTAGATGGGAGGGCCATAGGCCGGTCGATACATGACGCCCCTCAAACAAATACAAACCGGCATGTCGTGGGCTGCACATGTTTAAAAAGAAAGCCTAGACTGGGCAGCCCACAACCCAGCTGATACTTGTTGGCCCACTGATAATAAATGATATATGCCAGCTCCCCGATGACTAGCTTCGTTGTAAATTTATCTCCTTTAGTAACTACGTTGACAAACCCGTGGCCCCCAACGTCAGTATAGCATTAGGAGGAAGTGTTCTTTCAATGAGGCACTTGCTTGCGTACGGCCATGGACCTGGTAGGGCCATAGACGTGCTACAATAGTGGTAGATGATGTGCCTAATTTCTAGCGAAAGTACTGGAGTAGCCCAGTGGTCAAGTTCCACTCCCCAACCGCTGCTCCGCCCGGGTTTGATTCCACCTGATGCAGTGAAAATATCCATAAATTTTTGCCTCTGCCTCTGACATGTGGGTGCCCATTGTCATCTACGCACACCACCTCCAACACACTCAACATTGTGTGGGCATTTTGAAAATAGCATATCTTATTCACTGTGCATCATATGAAGATGTGCTATGCATGAATGTTGATCAGCAAGATGTTAACTGGCTGGTAGTTCCATTTTCGACCATGAATAAAACTTCCAACACGATGTTATCCCTGTTTGAAAAGGGCATGTTAATATAAATGCTCTTCCTCGGAAACTTGCAGTTTCTTATCTGAAACTGAAACTTGCAGTTTCTTCTCTGAGAATCACATTGTCCGCACTTTTATATGAAACTACATTTTTTAAAGTGCTAAAAATAGATCTCTAGAATTCATAAAATACTTCATATGCTCAATACTGCAAATCTGAAATTCAAAAGACATTCATATCTGAAAGTACTCTCAAATCTGAAACACAAAACACAACCTGCAAATACTGACAACCCTAAGCTCCTCCTCAGACTATTTGGGGGGGGGAGGAGAGTCCCCTCCTATTCCTCGGCGGCAGACAGCCGCCCCGTGGGACGAGGTGAACGGCGAGGGAGAGGATGGCGGGGAAGCATCGTCGCGCCAACTGTTTTTCTCCTCTTGCAGCTGGGTTCGGTCGATGAAGACTCCACCGGCTCGCTCTGCCATGGCACCCTCACAAACGGCACCGTGTAGATGCTTGATCCTTTAATCTCGGGTGGATGCTCCATCTTGGATCGATACTCCCACCACCACAGCCTCACGATCAGATCCGGTGAATCTGTTTGCTCCATGGCCCAGAGGAGCAGCTCTATGTACTCCCGCGCGACTCCCTCCCGGTGTATCACCTCCTTTTTGCTCTTTTCCAGATATTTGGCCATCGCTTTTGCCGTCGCCGCTAATTGCTCCGGGTTGTCAAACCAAGACTATATCTCCAACATCCTAGCTAGCTTCACAGGGTCGTCGCCTGCGAGACACATGTATCGGTTGTACTCCTCCATCGATCTACTTCTCCGCAGCACCTTCACTCGCCGCCGGTGGTTTTTGAATGGAAGAGGAGAGGAGCGGCGCTGGTTTTGGATTAGAATGGGAGAGGAGCGGCGGTGGTTTTGAAATGGAAGAGGAGAGGAGCGGCGCTAGATTTGGATTGGAACAGGAGAGGAGCGGCAGTGGTTTAAGAGGAGAAGAGTGGCGCTGGTCTTGGAAGTATTTTTTTGTTTTGCGTATTTTGGGTCAAAGTTTGAATTTGACAAGCAAAATGTGAATGCATGTCATCAAAAATTGTATCGTTTGGTTCGTATCTGAATGTACTTTCAAATTATATTATTTTTGCAACGTATAACATATATTTTATTTGTGAAAATCATGGTCAAATATGACCCAGAATACAAGGGAGACTAGTTAATGTGGGGTCGCTTTCTTAATTGAAGGGTAAATTGATTTTGATTTTGATCCAGTCACAGCGCGCCGACCCTCTCGTCCAATCCTAAATCGCTGCCGCATGCTCCTCTCCCTCTTCTCCATTGCAAAACCACCCCCTCTCCTCTCCATCATCTCCATTCCAAAACCACCGTCTCGCCTCTCCCTCTTCTCCATTCCAAAACCACCGTCTCGCCTCTCCCTCTTCTCCATTCCAAAACCACCGTCTCGCCTCTCCATCTTCTCCATTGCAAAACCACCGCCTCACCTCTCCCTCTTCTCCATTGCAAGACCATCGTCTCTCCTCCCATGTTCCAAAGCTAGCACCGGACCTCTCAGAAGGACATCTATGGAGAGGATGCAACAGCGAATCGGGCAGATCGCCGGCGGTGACCAGGCGAAGTTAGCCAGGTTGAAGGAGATCCTTACTTGGTTTGACAACGAGTGGGAGATTTTGAGGATGGTGAGGGCCATGTGGCAATGTATGCGAAAGAGCGAGACGGCGACGATGAGGGCGGCGATGTACTCCCCGGCGGCAGTCATGCCGCAGTCCTTCGAGTTCATCGAGTATCTCCTCTGGGCGATGGAGTAGACAGATTCGCCCAACGCGAAAGTCAGGCGGAGGTGGTGGGTGTACAGGTCGAAGGTCGAGCATCTAGAGGATAACGAATCGATCGAGTACGGGGTGCCGTTCGTGAGGGTGAAGTGCCAGTCAAAGCCACAAGAGTATTCGTTCTCCCACCGCAAGAGGAGGCCGGATGGTGCGCGTCGCTTCCCCGCCGTTCTCCACGGTTCCCTCGCCGCTCGCCTCATTTCAACGGTGGCGGTAGGGCTTAAGGTAAGCTTCACACTAACCTAATCTTTCATCTGCTCATGCTTACAATCAGTGTGACGGCTAATGAAAATCATGCTTACAATCAGTCTCCGAGTACTACGCCAATCACCCTAAAAATAGCTCTGGACCAAAAACAAAGTTGTGACACTGTGTACAAATAAAGAAAAATAGATTGGTGCTTCTTTCAGAAAAGAGTACTCCCTAGAAAAGTGCCAATATAAGCTACTAGTATTTGATTAGAGGATTTGCTGCCGAGAAAGATCCGTCCACAGAGAGCGCCACCCATCCCACTGGTGGTGGATGCCAATGCTTAGATGGAGCATGGTTGGTGTCGGTAATTTTTACTTGGCACCTCACACTCTGCATATATGCTGGTTCCATCCGTACATTTGTGCAGTTCCACCAAAATGCAGCTGAATAACCCTGTTTGCACAGATAATGAAAAAGCGTGATTACATTATAGTGGCACTAGTTGATGAAACACACACTAATAAATATAAGAAACTTCATTTTCTTAATGGGAAAATATTGCGATAGTATCATAGTATGCCATGCTGCGAGGGCGAGATGGGCCCTGCGACGCCTCATACGGTAGGCCTCATACTGGAAATCGACCCAATTCTTCCCGATACACCTTCTGCCAGTGATGAACATCAGTGTACAGCGGTAGTACAAGGAGGGGCCTTGAGACATTCCAATCTCTATTTTTGTGCAGATCAACTAAAATTAAGTACCCCAGTTTGCAGAAACACTTAAACATTAACAATGGGACTAGTTGATGAAACATATACTAACAAAGAGAAGCACTTTCTTTATCTACATTGGAAATGAAATGACAGAGAGGACACTCAGTCTATTTTAACTGTATTATTACTTCATTTTATCAGTGGCACTAGGGTCGAGCAGGTGGCAAGTGAGGTGTACCGTGCGTCGCAAGGATGGAGGCTGGGCGTGCTTAGACTGGGATGCTGAAGCTGGCTCTTTCAGTCCCTATCTTCCCCCCTGATGTTTCTGTGGTAGCATTTGGGTTGTAATCCAAACTTGGTCGAGCTGGTGCTGCGTCTCCCTACCTGCCTAGCTTATGTGGCGAACTTGTCTCCTGCTAGTACTCAGTCCGTTCTAGTAGTAGTTGCATAACTGCCCGTTTACACTGAGATGTTGTCAGATAATGGTTCTCTATGGTTGGGTTTCTTTAATGAAATCGGAGGAAACCCCCTCTTTCAATATATATAAAAAATCAGTGGCACTAGCGGTGCCAAAACATTGCTCAAATTAATAGTGCCACTAGATTAAGGTGCAAAATAATAACATTACTGCTTTATCATGGCAGTGCCAAAACAGTAGCACAAGAGCAGAGTCAACATGCAGGATCTTTGGCAAATGGTCGGACCAAAAAGGAACATACCTCGCGATGGGAACCATATCTGCAGTCAACGCCATCGTAGAAGGGATGACACCAGTCACCAACATGGATGATTCAATTCATGGGACCTTTTTGTGCAGTTCACCTAAAATGAAGCAATGTCCCATGAGCTAGCAGCTTCTTCTTCATTAGTTGTAATAAAATTGAGCAACATCAAGGTTGGTCGTGAAGCTCGTGGAATGTTCAACTATAATTTGGATATCATTTGTGCAGTTCAACTAAGATCAAGCGTGAAATGTATATCTTTGTTTGCACAAAAAGGTGGAAAGGAGGGTGACTAACAAGTGATGAAACATACATCAAATGAAAAGAAGCATGTTCCTTATCTGAATGGCGATCCTACAAGGACAGTAGCAATTTCTAAAGCAGCAGCATTGCTGGATATTAGTGTGGGCATTAGGATTAACTATGACAACCGTTAAATACGACATTATTTAATGGTGCCATTGCTTCATTTTACCAGCAACATTACATTAACAGCTGCTAAAGAGTTGGTATTTGGGCACGGGAGAGTAGGCGGACCAGGACAGTTGCATTTCTAACAAAAAGAAGCAACTTATCTTAATGGGAAATTTAGCAGGACATGAAAAACCGTGCTATTGATTCATATTACTGGAGGCATTACATTGAAAACAACATTGGTTTAATGTGTCCTTACTTTTAATAGTGGGACTACTACATTTTACCAGTGGCATTACATAAGAGGGGCTCGGGGCAACAAACATCAGAACATGATATCTGGGTTCAGTGGCGGCGCTAGGGGTCTTCCCTGGACTTCCATGGAATAGCAAAGAATTGATGATCCATTGGTATACTGCTGCTAGCTAGCTGTATATTTGTTGTCATGTTGCTATAAAATTGCACAAATGAATACCAAGCAAGAAATTCCTGGCTCCGCCACTGTCTGGGTTGGTCCCATTTTTGTTCGGTATAGCCACCTTATACTGTGTGAGGCTAGCAAATCTAGTGCTGGACATACTCTGTTGACTTGTCCCCCAGTCCCCACTTTCTTTCCTTTTTCAACCAATAGATCGGTTTATATTGAGTTTGTACTGCGTTTCCCTTTATTTCCCTATTAGACTAAGAGACCAGTTGGATAGCTAGTCTCTGCTATTTTTTGCCCCCATTATTTCCTCTTTCGACCAAGTCCTAGATTCAGGTAACAAATCTTCCCCCACCCCCACCCCCTTTCTTCCCTGTTTGAACCAAGTAGTACTAGATTCGATTGCATGAAGTAGTTTTACCTCTTAACAGTAAAAATATAGATGGCTTTCGAACAGCCGATCGATCCTATCTACGAGGGGGCCTGAGAAATAGTAAAAGATACAAATGTAGCGACGTCAGGAGCTGGGGCAGTAGAGCAAGGCCGGTTTCGAAGGAAGTTATACTTGAGGGTCGTCGGGATGTCACTAGGTGGGCGGCGGGAGGCCGAATCTGCCCACACTATAGCAGCGAGGAAGAAGGGGTCAGAGGCCCTCCCTAGCCGGCACTGCGTGGGAGAGAACGGCAAGGCACGCTGATCGGGACGCGCCGGCAGTGGGTAAGAGCCGTCGCCGAGGACGATCGCGTGAACATTGCACCTTCTCACCTTCACCGGCGGAGGGGATCCGGCCGGATCTGTGACCAGCGGTGAGCAGAGAGAGAGTGTGGCCACCGCTATCGTGTTTAGATCTGGAAAGGAAGAGAGAGTGTGAAGAGAGCAACACTAGCAAGCAAGCGCGGAGGCTCCTGCCTATATAGTGGAGTAGTTTTCTTTTATCTACCGAAGCCTCCTTGACCTCGTCAATGACTGTCAAGAAGTCTTCATGCACGTGCCCCGGAGGCGCAGTTGTCGTCATTTTGATCTGAAGCACCGGATTAACATATACGTAACACGAAAAATGCCACATGACAATAAACCATAACCTCACTGCTCCAAGGAGACAACATGAATCCCGACGGACAAACTAGACGAGGATCAAAGATCAAATTAAAGACAAACTCATAGAAAAGGGATCAATCGATAGATGTCCTAATTAACATAGCCAGCTTGACCTAGATGGCAGCTGAGTAGTCTTCGTGCATGTGCCCCCTATGACCAGCGCCTTGGAGGAACACAGTTGTCGCTTTTTAACCCTCGCAGTGATCCGAAGCACATGACACCTAATATTGCGAGATGACAAGAAACCTTTTTTTTAGATTTCTCATCAGAACTACAGCCATGTACAACACAGCCTGCACGATATGAAGACGATAGCCAATCCAGCCGTCTACTGGAGTCTAGTCACATGCATGGACGAACTGATCTCCCGTGTCGTGCAGGGATCGTCCAGGCACCGACGTGTTTACAACACTGCTCCATTACTACTATCGCTCGTCTCTCTCTTCAACTAACTCAGCCGACTTGCGGGGACGGGGGAGTGTGCCTATGGTCGGTTATCAATTGCGGTCCCACATGTGTGTGCAAACGCAATATGACGTGCGTTCCATTCAGAGAGCGGCGTGCCAGACCGACCGACCGACCGTCTGGGGTGCGACGCGAACGCGACAGGCGTGTTGTATACATGTGTACCACCGTTTTCTTGAGGCTTTGCTCCATGGCACAATCCATGGATACAAAATTATATTTAAAAGTCGAGGGCAGGGCTTTTCCCGCGTGGTAGGCGGGGCAGTTCCACCTAGTCGGTTCGACAGAGAGGCGAGAAGATGAGGGAGTAGGCTGCTGCAAATGTAGGGCTGTGTGATTTGACGGCTCATTACTGCTAGACAGGTGGGGCCCTGTGATTTGACTTGCCATTATCATTATTACTGCGGCGCTACGACCGGCGTGAGTCTCCCAATTCCTGACCACCTCCATGGTATACAGGTGCCAAGTACTAGTACTCCTTACTCCTTGGCAAATGCAGTAAATACTACGAAGAAAGAGATAGTGAGAAGTAAAAAAATACTCTTATAGCCAACCTTATAGCTAACCTTGTTGTATGAGTGACTAAGTGATGACTATGTATGACATGCCAACATCAGATAGCCTAACGCACCTGGATGGAGGAAGTAGTTTCATGCATGCGAAGTAGGCAAAAAAATGCTCATTTATAGCCGTCTGAAATCTCCAAGGGCGCGACCGCGCGAGCGAGGTGACGGTCGTGGTAGGCACGACCATGATACGGGCTGCTGACAGCCCTTGGATCTGAGATCGAACGGTCGCATGCTAAGTTGCCGAAATTTTGCAAAATAACCCTCCAGGATAGGATATTCACCCATAGGTCTAGAATCATGCCATGCAACCATTCGATCTCAGATCCAAGGGCTCTCGAAAGCCCGTATCATGGGAGCATGGAAAGCTTCGTATCACCTATAATTTTCCCGACGCTTGACGTGCGAACACGCAGATGCATGAAGCCATTTAATTGGGCGTCTAGTAGACATGACATCTAATTGGGCCGCCATAGTACTGTGCATGAATCCATTTATCCACCGGGCAAGCCACTACCATGCCATTCGCATGACCCACTCAAGCATTTTTACAATCGGAAAACCGCTAGCAGTTCGCTTCTACTCGTCCCCGGCCATCCTTTAACATTACGGCAGTTCGCTCCTAGTCATCCTGTCCTTTCACATTACAACAGTTCCACTAATCCTAACCCTCCTCCCAAATCCATGGCGTCCCAAATCTCCATGATCGGCGGTGAGTACAAGGTTAGAACCATCACCGGCAATGAGTTCGACGTCATCCACACCTGTTCTTCCGCGATGGTGAAAGGATGCCTTGCTCGCTTCAGACGCATGTTCAAAAAGTCAAATGGTGATGAGTGGGTCGCTGGGCTAGATGTTGAGTACACCACAGTCCTGGGAAAAGAGAAGAATCTAAAGGAGGAAGAGAGGAAGAAGCCTGCCGTGATCCAGGTTTGCGTGCATAACTTGTGCTTGGCCTACCACATATGCCATGCCGACATTAAGTGCGAGGATTTTAAGAACTTCCTCGCGGGCGGCAAAGTCAAATTCGTTACTGTAGACTTTACGAACGACAGAAGAGTCCTGAGTCGGATAGGCCTCATTGTAGGCCATCCCTTCGACCTCCAGAAGAATGGGCTGGTGCCCTCCCGTCAGCCTTCAATGCTGACCCTGGCAGGATCCATGGTTGATCCTTCGTACGGTAAACTGACAAAACCTCCGCCCGAGTTTCATCTTACATGGCAGTGGAATGTACTAGATAGAGACCACATCCGGTACGCTGCAATGGATGCCTACCTTTGTTTCAATATCTACAAGGGTTGGATGAAGAGCGAGAGCCAAGTGTGCGGTTCAAGCAAAGAAGTATCAGCCAAGAGGAAGAGGGACAAGGACGAAGTCGAGCACGTGGACGAGGAGTCCGAGTAAGGTTGCAGTGTCGTTGCTCATGGTGGTTCTAATGCAGTGTCTATCGAATTAGTTGCTTAGTTTAATTTCAGGGTGCTTAGTTTTATTTGAGGGGTGTGTTGTGCTGAGCCCCCAGCAGAACTATGTTATGTTCCTTCTCGTTACTTTAACTCTTCAGTACGTACATACTAGTATTTCTTACAGTTCATCTTGTAGTTGGTAGTACTACCACTCTTTTCTTCACATTATATACGTACAATATATATGGCCAACATCATATAGCCAGCAGTTGGCTATACTATTAACCATGCTCTAAGCATGCTACATACGCAAAAACACTTAAATGAGATATGTAATTCTAAAAAAAAACTTAAATGAGAGAAGTTTACCCAAAGCATGAAGGAGTTTAGTTGTCAAAGAATTAAATAGGTATGCTAATTTCTTTAATAGACTTTAGCACCCCATCTAAGCACGTACTAGCTTTTTTTTAATAGTATTGTATGCATAATTTGGCGACGAGCGCTTTCTATATGTACCACCTTTTTTCTTTAATTTCATCTTGTTAGTTTTGCTCCATGGCGCAATCCATCGATACTACTACTGTACAAAAGTATACATTTAAAAGGCTAGAGGGCGGGGCAGTCTCGCTTGGTTGGTTTCACGAGAGGCGAGGGCTTTTGTGATTTGACGGCTCATTACTGCTGGAAGGCGGGGCCTTGTGATTTGACTGCTCGTATAAATGTTGCCGACGACCTGAGGAGGAGCAAAGAACCGTGCGGTATACTCAAGTTTTCCACTGGAGTACTAGTACAACGGAGGAGCACGAAACACCGCAGCCCAGTGCGATATGGCGATAAAAAATGATCTAATTTGCTAGTCATCGATCCCACGGTGCCGCTCATCGTTAGCATTGTTCTATTCATGCATCGCAGAGAACGTGACACATGTGGTGAAACACCCGAAGCAAAAGAAGAAACACATGAGCAAAAGAAGAAGGAAGATTATCCCCCCAAAAAAAGAAGGAAGACGCACACACAAGTCTGGGGCGCTGCTCTCTACTACATGAAGGGTTGCTGGCCGCAGAGTTATAACTGCTTCTTCATCACCTCCACGACCTCCATCTCCTTGCGCATCTCCTCCGCCATCTTCTTCATTCTGTCCATGATGCGGGATTTCTCGACGCGAGCCTTCATCATCTGTTCCACGGCCGCATTACTTGCCTTGAAAGCAGCCTGGTGCTCGATGCGGAGCTTCGCCAACTCCTTATGTTCCATGACGACGGCATGCAACATCTTCATCGAGGAACTACTCTTCTCATGCAGCTTCTTCCAGCCGGCGTTCTCCTCCTTCAGCAGGTCGAGCTCGTGGCAGAGCTTCGCCTTGTCCTTCTGAAATTGCAGGATTTCGCCAGTCGCCTTCTTACCCGAGGCAATGCTCTCCTTCAACAGCATCACCAAGCTGGCGGTCAACTCCCCCTGCTCATTGAGCTTAGCAGGCATGTCGTCGAGGCTCTCCTTCAGCAGCTCCACCAAGCCATCGATGAACTACTTTTGCTTATTGAGCTGATCGGGCATGTCGTCGAGGGATAACGACTCCAGCGCCGCCAGCTCGGCATGTTCGCCTCCGCGGCTAGGGCGCTCCTGGGAGCCCTCGCCTGCCCGTGAGAGATCTTTCGAGGTCTCTGCGAGGTGGCGAGCCCACTCTTTTTTTTCTGTGGCCTTGGTCGCCGCTCCCTTGTTACGAATAGTTCTCGACCTAGAGCTCTACACACCGGCCATGGCAAGGACGGACGAACAAGAAAGACTTATGAGGAGGAAGGTAGAGTGATTTTCGGCTAGGTAGTTCCCCTTTTTATAACCTAGTACTAGCACTAGTACTAAAACCTGCATAGTGGGAACACGTTCAAGTTTGATACGTACTAGGTGTGAGCAGGTTTGCACTTAATTATAGCATGGTAGTACTACTTTGGAATGTGATGGGAACAAGCTAAAGATTAATTGATGGTTTGGTTTCGAGGCCCGAAACGGCTCCCGATGAGTTTCCTGGAACACAAATTTCAAGTACTACTGCTCAAATGCGGTCGCACAAGTCAGTGATGTAACTGGTCGTACATGTCAGACCAAGCCGATGCGTGTCCCTTCGGTGAGACGCGAGTCCGACCGACCGTCTGTTGGTGTGACCGACAGTAAGTATTACGCGATGGAGACTTCTGGTTGTGGCTTCGGGTGATTGTCACGACCAAGCATTCAAAAACTAGTGATAAATCAATTACTACCATCTTTTTCCAAACGACCAAGTATTTTCACAGGAATACAATACATATAGATGGAGTGATTGTCACGGTTGCAAACCACCATGGCGCCGCAAGTTCACTGCATCGCTGGCGGGGAAGGATTGCAGCTCACCTCACCTACGATGCATGCCCAGCGGCGCCGCCGCAGATGGTCTCGCGATTTGGCTTCTCCTACCGCCCATTTGAACAGTTGCACCGGGCGCTCATGCCATTCCGCAGGCATGCGCGTTCTTTCCTCTGCAGTCGACTCTGTGAATATGATCTCTGCCATTAGCCCCAACTTGAAATCAACGCGACGCTGCCAGATGCTGACATCCCTCAACATCTCTCCCCTGAGATCGACTTGCGCCTCCACCTTGTGCTCCGTCAGGCGCAGCTCCTTCGAACTTGTCTCCAATTGATGCGACGCTTCCTTGTTCTGATTTGCCCTTGCTTCCCACCACCTAAAACTCAGCCCTAGCATGTCCTCCAGCGCCACCGATCTATGATTCCAGAGCAATGGATCCCCTCTGAAACACATGTGGGTTTCGCTCAAAGGCGGCAGTGTTGCGGGCCGCAGTGAGAGGGCAGCCCGCGGGATCCTGGGATCTAAGGGATTATCCATGGCGGGATCCTCCATGGCGGGATCCGGTGGGCGATGCGGGGAGGCGAGCGTAGGCGCTGGGAGAGCCCTACGAGGCTAAGATAAAGATAGTACTACTCCACTCCGTCCATATTTAAATACAAAGGCCACCAACAGTAACCCAGGCAAAAATTGATCATCCTGCCTGCGTCTTGGTTTATTGGCCCCCTTTTTATTTTGTGCCAATTTTTTACCAAAAAATTTAACTAAGAAAATGTTAATGCATGTCACCAAAAATTATATCATTGGAATCACATTTGAACATAGTTTTCGATGACATTAATTTTTATGACAAGCATAAATATTGTGTTACTTAAAATTATGGTAAAAACTTGGCACAAAATACGAAGGAGACCAATGGAAGCAGCAACCCATGATTTAACTACTCGCATGCACGCAGTGGAGTAGTAATGTCTTTCTCAACTACTTCCTCCTTCACGTCCACTCAATTTGCATGCACTATATTAGTTGACCATCAATGAAGTGAACGACTTTACATGCGTCAAATTATCACATGGGGTGGATCTTCGTACAAAATGCGTCCCACCGTGTACCCGCGTGTGCGTGCGAGGGAATGAGTGCGTGCGTGCACATCTTCGCTTCATGCATGTACTGCCAGTGTGCGTGAGAGAGGACGAGTACATTCTTCTGGAACCAGCAGCACATCACTGTGATCAATCCACACAAGGAGGTCGCGACAACGCCTCCACATGTGCCACGTGGCTTCATGGATGCCCCCACATCATTTTAACCATAATATATTAACTGAAAAAGGGAGAGACACTGTGTAGCGTGCCATTGGAATTCTAATTTACGTGTTTTGCACATACTGGAAGTACTGGTAAGGTACATGTGCATTGCACGCATGAGATTTGGCAACCAAATTATGAATAAGTACCACACTATAGCATGTAAGCTTTGAGTCATATATGCATGATGTAGACGTTCGTTTAATTCTTATAGTTCATCTCATTCAAAATCAATTAGTTTTTATAAAAAAGTTAACCTATTTTATGATTCATGGAATTGTGCGTTGTAAAGCATAAAGTAAAAACAAATAATGGCAATTCAACTAGAAAATAAGTTTGTGCAATTATGATACAGAAGATTCTAGAACAAAGGAGAAGTACTTGTGTTTTGAGGTTTGTGCATTGTGCTTAAGTTCAACCATGGAGTTGATCTAGATTGTACATGTGGCAGAATCTGGTGGAATGTAGATGATGTCCAATGGCCAGTAGTGCTCGGATTTGCCATCTCTGCACCGTCTGATTGGCTTCATCCAACGACCATATTTCAAATTTATTCGCACTCAATATAGGGGTATAGATATAGATTTAGAGGTATAGATATAGACCAGTGGCACATCATCTAAAGCCTTTCTACACGCTCATCTTTTGTACAAGTGTGCTCCACCGTGCACCCGCACGTTTGTATGTGGGAACGAGTACATGTGTGCACCTCTTCTCTTTCGCACACGTAGTCCGTGTGTGTGAGAGATACTAAGATATGGTGAGGGAATATGTGTCAATGCAATTTATGTGAAGGAGAGGCCTATATACATACATGTATGTGCATGGGGCCGGGGTGATATACGAGAAGGGAGGGGAGGGGTCGACCGCGCGAGATATCGATATCGATAGATAGAGGGAAGAGCTCTATGAGCGTACAGGCACTGGGATATGGGGGGTGGGGTGCTGGAAGATGGTGCAAGGGGCCAAGTGGAGGGAGACTATGAAGGAGTGCACAAGTGCGAGATTGATATTTAAAGAGAGGGGGCGAGAACGTGCGCGGTTGCGCGCAGTGGCGGAGCCATGAAAAATAAATGAGCTAGGGGGCCAAGCATTGCTAATCCTTTACGGGGAGGGCCAATTCATCAACTTAAACCATTTTACCAGCACTTGATCTACTGACCACATTCATGTTAGCCTCAGTATATAGTGATGTTAGGGGGGCCAGGGCCCTTGCTGCCCCTGTCTTCGCCACTGTGCGCGCGTCTGAGAGATGAAGCAGAAGACATGGATGATGAGAGGGGACGATGGATAGATAATGTGGGTGTATCAGCTATGTAATCCTATATAGAGAGGTATAGATTGATCGATGTGTACGTGGGAAAGAGGGTGAGACCTGACTAATATATAGATCGATTGGTTTGTGTGGTAAACTTGGAAAGACCTAGCTATATATATGCACACATAGAGGAACATCGATCGTTGCGCATGCATGTGAGAGATAAAGAATGCTCGAAGTGATGAAGAGGGGGAGGTGTGTGTGTGTGCATGCATGGGAGACCGACCTGAAGAAAAAGATTGCATGTGTGCGATGGATAATGCCGAGTGGTAGTGTGTGTGCATGCATGCACGAGAGAAAGTTAGTGGTACAAATATAAAGAGAAGACGACTGTGTGGGTGTAAAAGACTAGGTGAGGTCATAATCGATGTAAAGTTGAATTCAAATATTTGAATAAGAGATCATGATGTTTGAAACCCATGCATGCATGAATATAAATGAGATATGCATGGTGTGGTTTGGAAACGAGCATGCTATACTGTATACACATTGAACAAGGTCAGACTTATTTGAATTTGAGATACTGATGGCAGGCATCGTTTGGCCACATTGCATCCGTGCATGGACACACTATTCAAATTGGAGATGATGGGTGGCTTTCGCATCACATATCTATACCCCTATATAGTGTGCGAATAACTGTTGTTGGATGAAGCCAATCCGACGGTGCAGACATGGCAAATCCGAGCACTACTGGCCGTTGGATATCATCTACATTTCACCAGATTTTGCCACATGTACAATCTAGAAGACTCCATGGTTGAACTTAAGCATAATGCACAAACCTAAAAAACAAGCACTTCTCCTTTGTTCTAGAATCTTACGTATCATAATTGCCCAATTTTTTTCTAGATGAATTGCCATTATTTGTTTTTACTTTATGCTTTACAACACACAATTCCATGAATCTTAAAATAGATTAGCTTTTTTTTATAAAAACTAATTGATTTTGAATGAGATGAACTATAGGAATTAAACGAACATCTACATCATGCATATATGACTCAAAGCTTACATGCTATAATGTGATATTTATTCATAATTTGGTTGCCAAATCTCATGTGTGCAATGCACGTGTACCTTACTAGTCTAAATGGTGTGTGTGTGTGTTGTGTGTGTTAAACACATTGTACGTAGTATCATACATGGTTTAGATTCCGAACATCTAGCTAGAGCGTACATGTACTATATATGATTTGAATTCAACATAAAATGGATACATATATTTGAATTCAACATAAAATGGATACATATATTTGAATTCGAGATCGTAAGTACATGTAGTTCATATTTATATGGGAATTTACTACTCCTATATTCATGTCATGTGTTGTGAAGATAATATTTAGATGGTTGTATAAGTAACCCGAGTACAATCCCATTCAAACAGGGAAAATGTAATCAAATTTAGCCCATATGCTAGACAACACGAATTGTTTTTTTTTATTGTTGAGGGAAGTGCAAATTGATTTGGTACTGTACACGTTAAGTTTGTTGTCCCAATTTTTTTTAGTTAGTTGTTGTTGTTGTATTTGAATGCATTTCTAGTAATATAGTAAAACGGGACATGGCTCTCTCTAGTGAGGTGCGAATTGTCTTTTTTTTGTACACGTTAAGCTTGTTCTCCCGAAATTTCAAGCCGTGCCTTGTGATGCCGAAATTTCAAGCTAGCATCTCTGTCTATCGTGCTGCGAACCTCACGCCTCTTCAACCCGCGCCTTGTTACCCCGAAATTTTAAGATATCTCTTTGTCCCGTTGTGCTCCGAAAACTCCCTCCATCTCAACCCGCGCCTTGCTATCCCAAAATTACAACGCGCACGAAAACTCCCACCTTCTGTGAAATCACGACACGCGAAATGCCCGTGATAGCCCTGAACCAAAAGAACCGCCTAGCACAAGTCGGTGGGGGTACTTCGTAACTTACCCCACATTTCGGACAAGCGCGTCCCTAAGCCATGGTTCCCCCTCCCATCCCCTCCGCCCCCCATTCGTACACCGAGGCCGCGAAAACCCGCGAAGCCCCACACCACCCTCCGCCCGCCCACCCAGCAGGAGCCTCTTCCCCGACGATGTCATCCACAGCAACACCTCGACATCCCTCATCCACCGCACCGGATGAGGATCCGTCATCAATCTCATCGTCCCGCCGGTTCAGCCACCCCGTCCTCCACCTCCAAGGAGCTGCCCCGACATTCCCCTCATCTTTCACGCCACCTCCATTCCCACACCGCCATCTTCACCTGCACCACTGGAAGAGCAGCATCATCACCGATTCCTCGGATGAAGCTGAGGCCTAATCGGCACCACCAAAGAGGTTCTACACTAATCGCTGCATTTTCTTCTTGATTCGATCTCACGGTGTTGCCGGCGCTCGGTCCCGAGCCGACATGGCGCGACTCCATCTACGGCGGCGTTGCCGGCCACTTCCTCCATGGCGTCGCTCCCTCGGCGGTGACGTCCACATCAGTAGGAGCTGCTGCTGCATTGCCTCTCGCTCACGCTGCTGCTTTGCTCTTGCTCTCGGTCCCCTGCCTGGTCTGCTCTTGCTCGCGCTGCTGCTCTCGCTCTTGCTCTTGCTTGCGATGCTGCTCTACTCTTGCTCTCGCTGCTGCTGCATGAGCAATAGATCCTGCTCTTGCTCGAGCCCCTGCAGCTGCTACCCGAGATGCTGCCACAAGACCAGCTGCCCCGGCTCTCGCATGCGCTATTGCTACTGCTACTGATTTTCTGCTACTAGTGCGTTCAGTTTCGACAGTAAAATTCAGTTTCGACAGCAAAATTCAGTTTCGACAGTTAAATTCAGTTTCGATAGTTAAGTTCAGAGATGAGCGGCTGATGTATTTTACATCTAGCACTTTGTGGTTATGTATTTTACATCATCTATTGGAGATGCTATTAGAATTCCACTCAGGTTAACATTGTCTCTCTTGTCCTGCTTCAGCCTCGCCGTCGTACAACTCACCGGAGCTGCTCCAATGATGAAACCCTCCATCACAGTGGAGCAGTACCCCAGGCTCCATCTCCAGACGCGTAAGATCTTCTTCCCCTCCTCCGACAGCCAAATCAGTCGAGGCATCCTCACCGACCAACCCAATCATGCTGAGATCGACATGGCTTCGCCAAAGAGGTTGTACACTTGTTGCATCGCTTTTTTACTCTACATGTTATATATATTGTCCACTGAGCACACGTAGTAACATGAAATACGATTAGTTTCTCCTACTATATGACAAGCAGTGAGGTACCAGGCAACTTAGCTATCTGTGATGGACTCTCTTGAATGCCATCATTATTTATTTCTGCGCATTTGAGCTGTGCATTTGTAGATGGGCCTAGGAGTTGAGCTAGTAGGGCAGTGGCCTGGGTCCAAAGTAGTAGAAGTAGCACAAAAACATTTTTTGAGTGTAGGCTTTTCCCTGTTCAAGCCTGCCTACTAGAATCGCCAGTGCTTGAAAGGAAAAGTGAAGGAAAAACATAGGAATTGGAAAGTTTCCTATGGTACTACTATTCTTGCATTTGGTACAAAGGAATGGAGGAAAGGAAAACTGTAGGATTTGTTCCTTTAGTGTCTCCTTGAAATAAAAACCGTTGGAATTTTAATATCCACTTGTCCTCCTTTTCAAATTCCTATTCATGAAGCGCAAGACTAAGAGATAGTAGCATAATAGCATTATAACCGTACATTTTCTTGTGGTTTGACTTAATCTCACCATGCTTCTTTGCATCCTGTGATCTTCCAATTCTTGTGAACCAAACACCCAGATTGGCAGAAATCCTGTGTTTTTAAATTCTCTGTTTTGCATGTGCATTCCTATCCTATTCCTGTGTATTTCCTATCCCTGCATTGTTAGAATCCTCCAATTCAAACAAGCCCTTATAGAATTACTTCTGTTACAGATATGTGTCAAAGAAAACCTTGTGTGGTTTGTCCCACTCCTGCTGCGCTGTGGTCCACCCCAGCTCAGCTGCTCCAACGACGGACGGGTTCACCACAGCAGGGATCCGCCCTCCAGACTGTCTTTCACCGCCTCAGATCTTCTTCCCCGCCACCGGCAGCCACGACAACTGCATTACCATCATCAACTAAGCATATGACCTTGAGGACTACACGGGTCCGCAAGAGAGGTCGCACTCTTTCGTGTCTGCTTTCGTTATGCATCACTTAATATGATGACATGCTACTTTATCGTCCTGTTCACCGATTAGACTCCGAGTCAGGTCCAAACTAATGCTCAAACTTGAGTTTTTAAATGGTTGTGGGGTACATATTGGGGCAACAATCAATACTATATGTCTACTATCTGGTTAATCTCGGGTGTCTACTATGAGTTTCATGTTGGGTGGAAACAAACATTAAAGGAGCCATTATCTATATTTTTTAACTGAAGCTATTATCTGCCTGCTATCATTGGTTTTGGGTCTATCCGCAGTTTGCTACCATCACTCTGGATTTGTGCATGCATTCCTTACATAATCTCACTATGTTTTATTCCTATGCATTTCAGTTATTGTACACAATGGTACTGAACATGTAGAGCAAAAGAGACGAGCCTTGCGTGGCAAAAAAATTCATGCAGACGTCGCTCCATGGTGGGCGCAAAAGCAACCCCCCCCCCCATTCCAGACTGTAATCAAGAGGAAGATAACTGTTCAGAGGGGGATTCAGAGGGAGTAGACCACTCCTATTTACCCCCTGAGGTCTTTTGCTCTAACTTGGCATGCTGATGTTGGTCTTATCATGCATATGGTGCCTTGCATTGCTTACTTTATACATAAAATATGTCATCTGCTTAGTTTAGACATGCATTGTGTGAATGCCATCTGTTTAGTTTCTATATCATATATGTGAATCATGCAATGCCAGCTTGTTTAGCCAGGCATTATATATGTGAATTTTACAAAGCCATCCTGGTTAGCCAGTCATCTTATATGTGAATTATATCATGCCATCCTTTTTTTATTACGTATTAAAATTATCAACAATTTTAGTACATTCAATTACTCTTCCTGTGCATCAGCCATTCGACATGGTCATGAAAAAATCTGGAGTGAAAACAAGGTCTTCAGAGCAGACAATGCTATCTAACAAAGCGCATGTCTTGCTGGTTACGGATAGCTCCTCAGAGGAGGATTCAGAGACAGATGACCAGTCGTATTCCCCCCCCCCCCGAGGTGCATGCTCTAACTTGGCAGGGTTATATTGCTCATATCGTGCATATGGTGTCTTGCATTGGCATGTCATTTGCTTAGTTTAGACATGCTTTGTGTGAATGCCACCTGTTTAGTGTCTAATTACCATATATGTGAATTTTGCAATGCCATCTTGTTGCAAGACATTATATATGTGAATTATGCAATGCTATCTTGTTGCAAGGCATTATGTATGTGAATTATGCAATGCCATGCTGTTTAGCCAAGCGTCATATATGTGAATTATATCATGCCATCCTTTTTTTATATTACTCATTCCATTTGTCGACAATGTTTGTATATTCAACTGCTCTTCCTGTGCATCAGCCATTTGAATTGGTGATGGAGAAATCTGGAGTGAAAACAAGGTCTTCAGAGCAGACAATGCTACCTGTTGAAGCAGATATCTTGTTGGTTACAGATAGCTCCTCAGAGGAGGATTCAGAGGCAGATGACCAGCCCTATTTTCCCCCTGAGGTGTATGCTCAAACTTGGCAGGGTTATATTACTCATATCATGCATATGTTATCTTGCAATGCTTAGTTTTTACATCATATACACAATATTGATTGCCATCTCCTTAGTTGACACATCATATATGCGATTGCCCTCTGCTCACTTGCTTAGTATATAAATCATATATTTGAATTATATCATGCCATGATGTTTACATAGACAGCATGTATTTTAATTATGGCATGCCAGCCCATTTTCTAAAGACATAATATAGTTATATCATCTCATCCTGTTTACATAGTCATCATATTTTGAATTATATCATTCTATCCGTGAATTATATCATGCCATCATGTTTCCATCGCCGGCATGTTTGTGAATTATGGCATGCCAACCACTTTAATAGACACATCGTATAGTTATATCATGTCATCCTGTTTACATAGTCATCATATTTTGAAGTATGCCATTCTATCCTGTTTAGTTAGCCATCATATATGTGAAATTGTGTCATGCTATCCTGTTTAATTAGCCATCATATATGTGAAATTATGTCATGCTATCCTGTTTGGTTAGACAACATAAATGTGAATTATTTCATGCCCTGTTTTCTTCCCTACTATCCATTGCACTTGTCTATCTTACAATGTCTGTACATTCAATTACTTTTCTTGTTTATCAGCCATTTGAATTGGAGGGGGTGATGGCAATATCTATGGGAGTAAAAACACGATCTTCAGAAAAGATTGTGCTACCCGTCGATGTATATAGAACCACGGTTGTACTTGCCCAAGAACCAGCCCCACCACACATAACTCAGACTCACGCAGATTGTACCCCTACCCAGTTGGACAGAGAACCAGCTACACCCCTTCTAACCCCAACCCCATCAGATAGTAACCCAGTTCCAGTTGACACAGCACCGTCTCCACCACAGAGCACCCAAACACGAGCAGTTAGTAAGGCAACTATAGTGCCCAAAGCATGAGGACCACCACTCCAAACCCCAAGTCAACGCTTAAAGCAGAAGAAGAATTGTTCTCAGGCCAGGTTCCGTAGCTATGGTTCATACTCCTTTGCTCTTGCATCACTGTATTTACTCATACCAACTAATTTTAAATTTGAAGGATGCAATTGAAACTCCAATGGCGCCACAGATATGTTTTAAACCTGTTTGTTTAAGGTGTTTGCTGTTGTAACTTGCTCTATGTTGATTTCAGTTTCAATTGAATAAACAGTTATGTTCTCATGCCATGCACATTACAAGTGTTGTTATTGCTGTGTAGTTTCCCACACTTATATTCTGTCTAAGCTGCTTTGTCTTAAACAGATATGATTTTAATTGTCTCTATCTTCATTTGGCAACATAAACTAGAATGACATAGACCATACAGTGACCATACTACATAGATATATGTTTGTTTCATACTGTTATCCTGTCCACCTTACTACTGAACTGGTTTACCAAAATGAGTTTCATATACAACATGGTAAACCTGTGATCTGTCTGCTTGTTTCTCTTTTAGAATGCGGACAAAATATTGGAGAAGAGTACCCCGTTATGCAATGGTAAAGGAAGTAATGCAGATAAGGTTCAAGATAGTGAGACATCCCTGTTGGTCTCCAAGAAAGCTGATAAAAACTATATTGAAGACACTGAGACAACCCCAAAGTCCTGTCTTGATGTAGTGTTCGAGTTACTGGCCACTACTGCTGTCTCCAGCTCTTCGAACTCGCTGCCTGAATCAGTTCGGCTTGTTGAGTCTCAACTTCAAGTTGAAAGACATCGATCAGATGTGCTGCAACAGGAAGCCAAAGGACTGAGGAAATCCCTGCAGAATTTAGATGCATACTTTCTAGTGCAACAGCAATCGCTGGAGGATTTAAGTGCCAAACAAGAGAAAGCTAATAAGCTTGCTAAGCGTTTTGCCAGCATGGTGGATACCCAGGATATTGTTTCTTGAGCTCTTGTGAAGTGGTTTCAGTGCTAGACTTGTTTTGATGTGACGTTTATTTGCACTGGTCGCTAACTTTGACAATAGTGTATGTAATATGCTGCTTTGTTCCCCATATTTGCACTGGTGGCGA
This sequence comes from Thinopyrum elongatum, assembly GCA_011799875.1. Classification (NCBI taxonomy): domain Eukaryota; kingdom Viridiplantae; phylum Streptophyta; class Magnoliopsida; order Poales; family Poaceae; genus Thinopyrum; species Thinopyrum elongatum. The sequence goes on from CM022297.1 coordinate 236,366,694, forward strand.
ACTTTGATGCCCCATGGATGTAATATATGTAATAGCCGTGATAGCCTAGTGTAAGTTGCTTGCTTATTTATTTCCTTGTTGTCTTGTTTATTTGTTTGCTTGTAGTCAGTGCAGTTCTTTTTCCGCGGTTTCCTAGTGGCCGCAATAACCTATTTTTTAAAGCTAGGCCACAATAACCATGGGCTACATATTCACTGTAGTGACCATGGGCCTCCTACGGGCCGTAGAAATAATGGGCCTTCTATGGGCCATAGAAACAATGGGCCTTCTACGGGCCATAGCATCAATGGGCCTTCTACGGGCCGTATGATCGATTGGCCAAACATGGGCCAATAACGGACCGCATTATGGGCCGTAAACGGGCTAGAGTTGGAATCGTCTATTCATGGGCCAACCATAACGGGCCGTCATTAATCGGCCGTATTTGATGACGCTATGAAAATGGCCCAACGGATTAACGGGCCACAAACGGGCCGACTTTAACCACAGGTTGAATTTGGCCCACAACCGGAACAGGCCAGTAACGGACCGTAAGTAATCGAATGCTGCAAATCAGCCCAAGAATAAATGGGCCCTGAGAAGGCCAAAAGATAACACGGGCTGGAAACGGCCCAATGGAATAATGGGCCGTTAATGGGTATAAAGCGATACACTGTTCATTACGGGCCAGTTTCACCACGGGCCGTTAATGGGCCAAGAGTTACAAAGGGCCTCATATGGGCCGAAAGACGTCATGGGCCATACATGGGCTGGAAGTTACAACAGGCTGGAATCATATTGGACGGCCCAGATGACGCTACTGGGCCTAATTTGGATAGGCCATAACGGGCCATGAGGTAGCGGGCTATAAATGGTCTATATGCGAACATGCCGTTAATAGGCTTTCCGTGGGCTGACCCGCTACCTTTTGACCAAGTCAAACGGGCCGGCCTTTTCACCGGAATGGGCCTTTGTTGGGCCGTGCCACGTGTCGACGTATCATAGGCGCCTCCGGTCCAATGAGTGGATAACATCTGTCCCAATGGTGAGCCGACACGTGGTTCCACTGGCCATTGAGAATTTTACATGTGGAAAAGCCCCATTGGTCCGGGCTGTTAACGGGTTGTCGGATTCAAACCAGAACCCGATAGCTTAACGGCGACCCGTTATGGTGGATGCCACGTGTCAGTTACCCTTGACGAAAGCACTTCCATGAGACGCCATTTATCGTCATGGAAGAGGACACTTCTGTGATGATAATTTTGGTAATGTCATGGAACACTTCTACGACAGCACAGGTATGACTATCTTGATTCTGTCATAAAATCGTCATGGATGTACATGCATGACAGAAAACATGGCCTACTGTGACAAACACGTATCATCACGGAAGTGTATTTTTTTTGTAGTGTAACCACTTGACTCAGCTGGGAGTTGATCTTCCAGTTGATAGTGTTATTGACAGAGTTCTTCAATCACTGCCACCAAGCTACAAAGGCTTCGTGATGAACTATAATATGCAAGGGATGAATTAAATGATTCCTGAGCTCTTCGCAATGCTTAAGGCCGTGGAGGTAGAAATCAAGAAGGAGCATCAAGTCTTGATGGTTAACAAGACCACTAGTTTCAAGAAAAAGGGCAAGGGAAAGAAAGGGAATTTCAAGAAGAATGGCAAGCAAGTTGCCACTCCCGGGAAGAAGCCCAAAGCTGGACCCAAGCCTGAAACTGACACTTCTACTACAAAGGGACTGGTCACTAGAAGCGGAACTACCCCAAATACTTGGCGGATAAGAAGGATGGCAAAGTGAACAAAGGTATATTTGATATACATGTTATTGATGTGTACCTTACTAATGCTCGTAGCAGCGCCTGGGTATTTGATACTGGTTTGGTTGCTCATATTTGTAACTCGAAACAGGAGCTGCGGAATAAACAAAGATTGGCTAAGGACGAGGTGACGATGCGCGTCGGAAATGGTTACAAGGTCGATGTGATCGCCGTCGGCACGCTACCTCTACATCTACCTTGATAATTGTTATTTGGTGCCCGCGTTGAGCATGAACATTATATCTGGATCTTGTTTATTGCAAGACGATTATTCATTTAAATAAGAGAATAATGGTTGTTCTATTTATATGAATAATATCTTTTATGGTCATGCACCGTTGATGAGTGGTCTATTCTTGTTGAATCTCGATCGTAGTGATACACATATTCATAATATTGATGCCAAAAGATGCAAAGTTGATAATGATAGTGCAACATACTTGTGGCACTGCCATTTAGGTCATATTGGTGTAAAGCGCATGAAGAAACTCCATACGGATGGACTTTTGGAATCACTTGATTATGAATCATTTGATACTAGCGAACCATGCCTCATGGGCAAGATGACTAAAACTCCATTCTCCGAAACAATGGAGCGAGCTAATGACTTATTGGAAATAATACATACCGATGTATGCGGTCCTATGAGTGTTGAAGCACGCGGCGAGTATCATTATTTTCTGACCTTCACAGATGATTTGAGTAGGTATGGGTATATCTACTTAATGAAACACAAGTCTGAAACATTTGAAAAGTTCAAAGAATTTCAGAGTGAAGTGGAAAATCATTGTAACAAGAAAATAAAGTTTCGATAATCTGATCGCGGAGTTACGAGTTTGGCCTTCATTTAAAACAATGTGGAATTGTTTCACAACTCATGCCACCTGGAACACCACAGCGTAATGGTGTGTCTGAATGTCGTAACCATACTTTATTAGATATGGTGCGATCTATGATGTCTCTTACCGATTTACCACTATCGTTTTGGGGTTATGCATTAGAGACAACCGCATTCACGTTAAATAGGCACCGTCTAAATCCGTTGAGATGACACCGTATGAACTGTGGTTTGGCAAGAAACCTAAGCTGTCGTTTCTTAAAGTTTGGGGATGCGGCACTTATGTCAAAAGGCTTCAGCCTGATAAGCTCAAACCCAAATCGGAGAAGTGCATCTTCATAGGATACCCTAAGGAAACAATTGGGTACACCTTCTACCACAGATCCGAAGGCAAGATCTTTGTTGCCAAGAATGGAACCTTTCTAGAGAAGGAGTTTCTCTCGAAAGAAGTGAGTGGGAGGAAAGTAGAACTTGATGAGGTAATTGTACCTTCTCTCAAATTGGAAAGTAGCACATCACAGAAAACCGTTCCCGTGATGTCTACACCAACTAGAGAGGAAGCAAATGATAATGATCATGAAACTTCACATCAAGTTGCTACTGAACCTCGTAGGTCAACCAGAGCACGATCCGCACCAGAGTGGTACGGTAATCCTGTCCTGGAAGTCATGTTACTAGACCAAGGTGAACCTACAAACTATGAAGAAGCTATGATGAGCCCAGATTCCGATAAATGGCTTGAGGCCATGAAATCTGATATAGGATCCATGTATGAGAACAAAGTATGGACTTTGATGGACTTGCCCGATGATCGGCAAGCCATAGAAAATAAATGGATCTTCAAGAAGAAGACTGACGCTGATGGTCAATGTTACTGTCTACAAAGCTCGACTTGTTGCGAAAGGTTTTTGACAAGTTCAAGGAGTTGACTATGATGAGACTTTCTCACCTGTAGCGATGCTTAAGTCTGTCCGAATCATGTTAGCAATTGCCGCATTTTATGATTATGAAATCTGGCAAATGGACGTCAAAACTGCATTCCTTAATGGATTTCTTAAAGAAGAGTTGTATATGATGCAACCAGAAGGTTTTGTCGATCCTAAAGGTGCTAATAAAGTGTGCAAGCTCCAGCGATCCATCTATGGACTGGTGCAAGCATCTCGGAGTTGGAATATACGCTTTAATGAGGTGATCAAAGAATATGGTTTTATACAGACTTATGGTGAAGCCTGTATTTACAAGAAAGTGAGTGGGAGCTCTGTAGCATTTCTGATATTATATGTGGATGACATATTGTTGATCGAAAATGATATAGAATTTCTGGATAGCATAAAAGGATACTTGAATAAGAGTTTTTCAATGAAAGACCTCGGTAAAGCTGCTTATATATTGGGCATCAAGATCTATAGGGATAGATCAAGACGCTTAATTGGACTTTCACAAAGCACATACCTTGATAAAGTTTTGAAGAAGTTCAAAATGGATCAGTCAAAGAAAGGGTTCTTGCCTGTGTTACAAGGTGTGAAGTTGAGTCAGACTCAAAGCCCGACCACTGCAGAAGATAGAGAGAAAATGAAAGTCATTCCCTATGCCTCAGCCATAGGTTCTATCATGTATGCTATGCTGTGTACCAGACCTGATGTGTGCCTTGCCATAAGTTTGGCAGGGAGGTACCAAAGTAATCCAGGAGTGGATCACTAGACAGCGGTCAAGAACATCCTGGGGTACTTGAAAAGGACAAAGGACATGTTTCTCGTTTATGGAGGTGACGAAGAGCTCGTCGTAAATGGTTACGTCGATGCTAGCTTCGACACTGATCCGGATGACTCTAAGTCACAAACCAGATACATATTTATATTGAATGGTGGAGCTGTCAGTTGGTGTAGTTCCAAGCAGAGCATCGTGGCGGGATCTACACGTGAAGCGGAGTACATAGCTGCTTTAGAAGCAGCACATGAAGGAGTCTGGATGAAGGAGTTCATATCCGATCTAGGTGTAATACCTAGTGCATCGGGTCCAATGAAAATCTTTTGTGACAACACTGGAGCAATTGCCTTGGCAAAGGAATCCAGGTTTCACAAGAGAACCAAACACATCAAGAGACGCTTCAACTCCATTCGTGAAAAGGTCAAGGATGGAGACATAGAAATTTGCAAAGTACATACAGATCTGAATGTGGCAGACCCGTTGACTAAGCCTCTTCCACAAGCAAAACATGATCAGCACCAAGACTCCATGGGTGTTAGATTCATTACAATGTAATCTAGATTATTGACTCTAGTGCAAGTGGGAGACTGAAGGAAATATGCCCTATAGGCACTAATAAAGTTGTTATTTTATATTTCCTTATTCATGATAAAGGTTTATTATTCATGCTAGAATTGTATTGATCAGAAACTTAAATACATGTGTGAATACATAAACAAATGCTGTGTCCCTAGTAAGCCTCTACTAGACTAGCTCGTTGATCAAAGATGGTTAAGATTTCCTAACCATAGACATGTGTTGTCATTTGATAATGGGATCACATCATTAGGAGAATGATGTGATGGACAAGACCCATCCGTTAGCTTAGCATATTGATCGTTCAGTTTATTGCTATTGCTTTCTTCATGTCAAATACATATTCCTCTGACTATGAGATTATGCAACTCCCGGATACTGGAGGAATACCTTGTGTGCAATCAAACGTCACAACGTAACTGGGTGATCATAAAGATGCTCTACAGGTATCTCCGAAGGTGTTTGTTGAGTTGGCATAGATCGAGATTAGGATTTGTCACTCCGAGTATCGGAGAGGTATCTCTGGGCCCTCTCGGTAATACACATCATAAGCTTGCAAGAAAATGACTAAGGAGTTAGTTACAAGATGATGTATTATGGAATGAGTAAAGAGACTTGCCGATAATGAGATTGAACTAGGTATGAAGATACCGACGATCGAATCTCGGGCAAGTAACATACCGATGGACAAAGGGAATTACGTATGTTGTCATAAAGGTTAGACCGGTAAAGATCTTCATAGAATATGTAGGAGCCAATATGGGCATCTAGGTTCCGCTATTGGTTATTGATCGGAGAGGTATCTTAGTCATGTCTACATAGTTCACGAACCCATAGGGTCCGCATGCTTAACGTTCGTTGACGATATAGTATTATATGAGTTATATGATTTGGTGATCGAATGTTGTTCAGAGTCCCGGATGGGATCACTGACATGACGAGGAGTCTCGAAATGGTCGAGAGGTAAAGATTGATATATAGGACGATGGTATTCGGACACCGGAATAGTTTCGGGATGCACCGGGTAGTCACCGGAAGGGGTTCCGGACACCCCCCGGCAGGTATATGGGCTTAATGGGCCAAGGAGGGGACAGACCAGCCCACAGGGGGCTGGTGTGCCCCTCTCCCTGTCCGGCCAGCCCTAGGGAATGAAAGGGGGAGGGCTAGCCTCTCCTGCCTTCCCCTTCTCATGGGAGAAAGGGAAGGGGGGGGGCTCCCTCCTCTGCCTTTTCCCCGCACCTAAACATGACAGGGTGGTGCCACTTGGGAGGAGACCCCAAGTAGGATTTGGCCTGCTTGGGGCGCCCTCCTGGCTGCTCCCTCCTCCCCCCACCTATATATATGTGGGAGGGGGGCGCCTAGCACACCAGAACATTGTCTTAGCCGTGTGCGGCTCCCCCCTCCACCGTTTACACCCCCGGTCATATTTTCGTAGTGCTTAGGCGAAGCCTTGCGGAGATAGCTTCACCATCACCGTCACCACGCCGTCGTGCTGCCGGAACTCATCCACTACCTTGCCGTCTTGCTGGATCAAGAAGGTGGAGGACGTCACCGAGCTGAACGTGTGCTGAACGCGGAGGTGCCGTACGTTCGGTACTTGATCGGTTGGAGCGCGAAGAAGTTCGACTACATCAACCGCGTTACTAAATGCTTCCACTTACGGTCTACGAGGGTACGTAGACACACTCTCCCCTCTCGTTGCTATGCATCTTCATGGATAGATCTTGCGTGTGAGTAGAATTTTTTTTTGTTTTCCATGCAACGTTTCCCAACACGTCAAAGTCTGGCAGAAAGAGTGATTTTATGTCACAGAGCCCCGTGACGAGGCCTGGGCGGCCGCTCCGGCATTCAGACCTGGACCCCCCATGAGGTTAACCTCGTGGACCAAGAAGGGCCTTGACTGGGAGTCTACTACCAAGGTGGAGGCGCTGCAGAAGTGCGTCTCCAACATGATAAAGGCGGGGGCCAAGCTGACCAGCATGGTCCAGATTATGCTCCATCGCCGCCTCCTACCTTGCCAACTCCGGGCCACCCCAATGTGGTCTTGGAAGCCCGAAGACCCCCGCACTATGTAGCGCTTCTTCGGCACTACCCATGAGAAGCTATGGAAGGCGCTGTTCAAGCCGCAAAAGACGTGGCCAGCCAAGGAGGAGGACTTCGGCCTCGACGCCAAGAACCCCGCTAAGGAGGTAATGAAATGTCACCCGTTTTATGTTCGGATATTTGTACTTCCACTGGAGTCCCTAACCTATTCTCCTCGTGTCCGCATAGCTGGCTCAAGAGGGCTGTGCAGATTGATAGCCCGGCCCCACTGCCCGAAGACCCCAGGTCGGCTCGACTGGAGGAAATGCTGACCGTGGCGCCCTACAAGGCGCCAGTGAAGAGAGAGAAGAAGAAGAACGAGATGAGGTAGGCCAGAGAAGGCCTCTGCCCAAGAGTCCATCCGAACACCAAATCCGGGGACACTTATAACCCACAAGTATAGGGGATCATTTGTAGTCTTTTTCGATAAATAAGAGTGTCGAACCCAACGAGGAGCTAAAGGTAGAACAAATATTCCCTCAAGTTCTATCGACCACCGATACAACTCTATGCACACTTTAATGTTTGCTTTACCTAGAACAAGAATAAAACTAGAAGTACTTTGCGAGAATAAAACTATGAATAAATTGCAAGATAATAAACTTAGTAGCTTAGTAGAAAGGTTTTTGTCACACAAGAAAGTTATTTGTCCCTAGGTGATCGATAACTAAACCAGTAATCATTATTGTAATTTTATATGAGGTAGAGGCATGAGCTAACATACTTACCATACTTGGATCATATGCACTTATGATTGGAACTCTAGCAAGCATCCACAACTACTAAAGATCATTAAGGCCCAACCATAGCATTAAGTATCAAGTCCTCTTTACAACCATACACAACAACCCACTTACTCGGGTCTGTGCTTCTGTTACTCACGCCACCCACCATAAGCGAATCATGAACATATTGCAACACCCTACATCGGGGATCCCTCACGTTTGCGTGACACGGAGGGCACCATAGGATAACACCAAAATAAAATATACAACTCATACAAATCACGATCATCAATCAACCCATAGGACAAAACGAATCTACTCAAACATCATAGGATAGCCACATATCATTGGGAAATAATATATAGCGTTGAGCACCATGTTTAAGTAGAGATTACAGTGGGGAAAAGAGGTGTTACACCGCTGCATAGAGGGGTAGAGAGTTGGTGTTTACGGCGACGAAGTTGTTGGTGTAGATCGTCGTCACGATGATTACCCCGGCGGCGCTGCGGCGCCACCGGGAGAGAGGGGGAGAGAGCCCCCCTCTTTCTTCTTCTTCCTTGTCCTCCCCCCCTAAGATGGGAGGAGAGTTCCCCCTCTGGTCCATGGCCTCCATGGCGGCGGAGTGATACGTCTGCAACGTATCTATAATTTTTGATTGTTCCATGCTATTAAATTATCTGTTTTGGATGTTTTATATGCATTAATATGCTATTTTATATTATTTTTGGAACTAACCTATTAACATAGAGCCCAGTGCCAGTTTTTGTTTTTTCCTTGTTTTTGAGTTTTACAGAAAAGGAATATCAAACGGAGTCCAAACGAGCTGAAAATTTACGGTGATTTTTTATGGACCAGAAGAGACCCACGGAGCATCGGAGTTGGGCCAGAAGAGTCCCGAGGCAACCACAAGCCTAGGGGGCATGCCCCCTGGCTTGTGGGCTCCTCAGGAACCCCCCTGACTTGTTTCCGACGCCAAAAATTCCTATAAATATAGAAACCTCTGAAAAGAAACCTAGATCGGAAGTTCCGCCGCTGTAAGCCTCTGTAGCCACGAAAAACCAATCGGGAGCCCATTCCGGCACCCTGCCGGAGGGGGAAACCATCACCGGAGGCCATCTTCATCATCCCGGCGGTCTCCATGACGAGGAGGGAGTAGTTCACCCTCGAGGATGAGGGTATGTACCAGTAACTATGTGTTTGATCTCTCTCTCTCGTGTTCTTGATTTGGCACGATCTTGATGTACCACGAGCTTTGCTACTATAGTTGAATCATATGGTGTTTCTCCCCCTCTATCTTCCTGTGATGAATTGAGTTTTACCTTTGAGGTTTCACTATTATCGGATTGAATGCTATTATGGAATTGAGAACACTTGATGTATGTCTTGCGTGGGATACCCGTGGTGACAATGGGGTGTTCTATTGATTCACTTGATGTATGTTTTAGCACTCAACTCGTGGATTCCCGAGGTGACATTGGGGTAATTTATGCATAGGGGTTGATGCATGTTTTCGTCCTTGTTTCTTCGGTAGGAATCTTGGGGCACTCTTTGAGGTTCTTTGTGTTGGATTGAATATTATGAATCTGAAGTTGTGTGATGCATATCGTATAATTGACCCATGGATACTTGTGGTGACATTGGAGTATCTAGGTGACGTTAGGGTTGATTGATGTGTATCGTATGGTGTTATTTTACTACGAACTCTAGGGCAGTTTGTGACACTTATAGGAATAGCTCAATGGATTGATCGGAAAGAATAACTTTGAAGTGGTTTCGTACCTTACAAGCAATTTCATCTTATGTTCTCCGCGATATTAACTTTGGAGTGACTTTTGTCGCACGTTGAGGGATTACCATATGATTTAATTATGTTATCATTGTTGAGAGAACTTGCACTAGTGAAAGTTTGAACCCTAGGCCTTGTTTTCAAGAATTGCAATACCGTTTTTGCTCACTTTTGTTACTTGCTACCTTGCTGTTTTTATATTTTCAGATTACAAAAAGCTATATCTACTATCCATATTGCACTTGTATCACCATCTCTTGCCGAACTAGTGCACCTATACAATTTACCATTGTATTGGGTGTGTTGGTGACACAAGAGACTCTTTGTTAGTTGGTTGCAGGGTTGTTTGAGAGAGACCATCTTCATCCTATGCCTCCCACGGATTGATAAACCTTAGGTCATCCACTTGAGGGAAATTTGCTACTGTCCTACAAACCTCTGCGCTTGGAGGCCCAACACGAGTCTACAAGAAGAAGGTTGTGTAGTAGACATCAAGCTCTTTTCTGGCGCCGTTGCCAAGGAGGTGAGTGCTTGAAGGTATATCTTTAGATCTTGCAATTGAATCTTTTAGTTTCTTGTTTTATCACTAGTTTAGTCTATAAAAGATGACTAAAAAAATGGAATTGAGTGTGCCTCATATGCTTCATCTTTTTAATCTCTTTCGTGAAAATAATGGAAAGGAAAATTGTGCTCAATTGATAGAAGAAGAATGCAATAAAATGTTTGGCATAAAGTATTTGAATGATGAGCATGATTGCAATGTTGTTGGTATGAATTCTTTGAATATCCATGATGCTAATGATATGCAAAACCATAAGCTTGGGGATGCTATATTTGATGAAGATGATATTTTTAGTCCCCCAAGTTTTGCTGAGAATATTTACCATGATGAAAGCATGCCTCCTATTTATGATGAATATATTTATGAAAGTGGGTTTGGAAGAGTGTCAACTCTAGGTAGTATTGATCCCACTATTTTGGAGGGTGTTGAATCTTTTCACAATATTGATAAAAGTGGATTTGGAGAGGTCGTGACTTTATTTAGTGATGAATCCACTATTTTGGAAGAGGTTTTAATTGATTATGAAAACAAAGTTGCTATCTATGATGATTATGGTGATGACACGTATGCTATAAAGAATAATGATAACCATGAAACTTGTCATCATGATTTTAATTTTCAATTGGATTATGCCAATCAAGTGTCTCATGATAGTTATTTTGTTGAGTTTGCTCCCACTATTATGAATGAGAAACAATTTGCTTATGTGGAGAGTAGTAAAATTTCTATGCTTATGGATCATGAAAAGAATTATTTATGTGATAGTTATATTGTTGAATTCATTCATGATGCTACTGAAAATTACTATGAGAGGGGAACATATGCTTCTACATATTGCAATAATATCAAGTTTCCTCTCTATGTGTTGAAAATCTTGAAGTTTTGCTTGTTTTACCTTCCTATGCTAGTTGATTCTTGTTTCCATAAATTGTTTGCTCACAAAATCCCTATGCATAGGAAGTGTGTTAGACTTAAATGTGCTAGTCATATGCTTCATGATGCTCCTGTTATGTTTTAATTCTTATCTTTTATGTGAGCATCATTGAAATCACCATGCCTAGCTAAAAAGGCATTAAAGAAAAGCACTTGTTGGGAGACAACCCAATATTTATACCTACTATTTTTGGTGTGTTCGCATGATTTTGCTACTGTAGTAATCATGTTTTATAGCTTTTGTTTCAATAAAGTGCCAAGTAAGACTTTTGGGATGGTCTATGGTGATAGTTGATTTGATCTTGCTGAAAAACAGAAACTTGTGTGCTCATTGACAGAATTTTAGTAATTCACAGAAGCGTGATTTTGATCTGAATTTTTTACACAATATTGATATACAAATTTCCTAGATTTTCCTAATTTTTTAGAATCTTTGGAGTTACAGAAGTATACGAAGTTTCCATATTACTACAGACTGTTCTGTTTTTGACATATTCTGTTTTCTATGTGTTGTTTGCTTATTTTGATGAATCTATGGGTAGTATCGGAGGGTATGAACCATGGAGAAGTTGGAATACAGTAGATATAACACCAATATAAATTTATAATGGGTTCACAACAGTACCTAAGTGATGATTTATTTTATTATACTAACGGATCTCATGAGTTTTCTGTTGAGTTTTCTGTTGTGAAGTTTCCAAGTTTTGGGTAAAGATTTGATAGACTATGGAATAAAGAGTGGCAAGAGCCTAAGATTGGGTATGACCAAGGCACCCCAAGGTAATATTCAAGGACAACCAAGCATCTAAGCTTTGGGATGCCCCGGATGGCACCCCCTCTTTTGTCTTCGTCTATCGGTAAATTTACTTGAGGCTATATTTTTATTCACCACATGATATGTGTTTTGCTTGGAGCGTCTTGTATGATATGAGTCTTTGCCTTTTAGTTTGCCACAATCATCCTTGCTGTACACACCTTTTGAGAGGGACACACATGAATCGTGAATTTATTAGAATACTCTATGTGCTTCACTTATATCTTTTGAGCTAGGTAGTTGCTCTAGTACTTCACTTATATCTTTTTTAGCACGGCGGTGGTTTTATTTTGAAGAAATTGATGAACTCTCGTGCTTCACTTATATTATTTTGAGAGTCTTAAACAGCATGGTAATTTGCTTAGGTTATGAATTTAGTCCTAATATGATGGGCATCCAAGAGGGATATAATAAAAACTTTCATATAAAGAGCATTGAATAATATGAGAAGTTTGATTCCTTGCATTTGTTTTGAGATATAAAGATGGTGATATTAGAGTCATGCTTGTGAGTAATTGTGGATTGGTAGAGATACTTGTGTTAAAGTTTGTGATTTTCAAAGCATGCATGTATGGTGAACCGTTATGTGATGAAGTCGGAGCATGATTTATTTTTTGACTGTCTTCCTTATGAGTGGCGGTCGGGGACGAGCGATGGTCTTTTCCTACCAATATATCCCCCTAGGAGCATGCATGTAGTACTTTGTTTCGATAGCTAATAAATTTTTGCAATAAGTATGTGAGTTCTTTATGACTAATGTTGAGTCCATGGATTATACGCACTCTCACCCTTCCACCATTGCTAGCCTCTCTAGTACCGCACAACTTTCGCCGGTTCATTAAATCCACCATATACCTTCCTCAAAACAGCCACCATACCTACCTATTATGGCATTTCCATAGCCATTCCAAGATATATTGCCATGCAACTTCCACCATTTCGTTTATTATGACACATACCATCATTGTCATATTGCTTTGCATGATCATGTAGTTGGCATAGTATTTGTGCAAAGCCACCGTTCATATTTTTTTATACATACATGTCACTCTTGATCATTGCACATCCTGGTACACCGCTGGAGTCATTCATATAGAGTCATATTTTGTTCTAGTATCGAGTTGTAATTCTTGAGTTGTAAGTAAATAAAAGTGTGATGATCATCATTATTAGAGCATTGCACCATGTGAGGAAAGGATGATGGAAACTATGATTCCCTCACAAGTTGGGATGAGTCTCCGGACTTGTGGCCAAAGAGCCCAAATAAAAAAAAGAGAAAAAAGAGCCCAAAGAGCCCAAACAAAAAAAGAAAAAAGAAAAAAAAATGAGAGAAAAAGAGAGAAGGGACAATGTTACTATCCTTTTACCACACTTGTGCTTCAAAGTAGCACCATGTTCTTCATGATAGAGATTCTCCTATTTTATCACTTTCATATAACTAGTGGGAATTTTTCATTATAGAACTTGGCTTGTATATTCCAATGACGGGCTTCCTCAAATTGCCCTAGGTCTTCGTGAGCAAGCAAGTTGGGTGCACACCCACTTAGTTTATTTTTGTGCTTTCACACACTTATAGCTCTAGTACATCTATTGCGTGGCAATCCCTACTCACTTGCACTGATATCAATTGATGGGCATCTCCATAGCCCATTAATTTTCCTAGTTGATGTGACACTTTCTCCTTTTTTTATCTTCTCCTCACAACCTCCACCATACTTTATTCCACCTATAGTGCTATATCCATGGCTCACGCTCATGTATTGCGTGAAAGTTGAAAAGGCTTGAGAACATTAAAAGTATGAAACAATTGCTTGGCTTGTCATCGGGGTTGTGCATGATGAAATATTTTGTGTGATGAAGATAGAGCATAGCCAGACTATATGATTTTGTAGGGATAACTTTCTTTGGCCATGATATTTTGAGAAGACTTGATTGCTTTATTAGTATGCTTGAAGTATTATTGTTTTTATGTTAATATTAAACTTTTCTTTTGAATCTTATGGATCTGAATATTCTTGCCACAATAAAGAAGATTACATGGATAAATATGTTAGGTAGCATTCCACATCAAAAATTCTGTTTTTATCATTTACCTACTCGAGGACGAGCAGGAATTAAGCTTGGGGATGCTTGATACGTCTCCAACGTATCTATAATTTTTTATTGTTCCATGCTATTATATTATCTGTTTTTGATGTTTTATATGCATTAATATGCTATTTTATACTCCCTCCATCCCAAAATAAGTGACTCAACTTTGTACTAGCTTTAGTACAAAGTTAGTACAAAGTCGAGTCACTTATTTTGGGACGGAGGGAGTATTAGTTTTGGGACTAACCTATTAACCTAGAGCCGAGTGCCAGTTTCTGTTTTTTTCCTTGTTTTTGAGTTTTACAGAAAAGGAATATCAAACGGAGTCCAAACGAGCTAAAAATTTATGGTGATTTTTTATGGACCAGAAGAGATCCACAGAGGACCGGAGTTGGGCCAGAAGAGTCCCGAGGCGACCATAAGCCTAGGGGGCGCGCCCCCTAGGGCGCGCCCCCGGCTTGTGGGCTTCTCGAGAACCCCCTGACTTGTTTCCAACGCCAAAAATTCCTAGATCGGAAGTTCTGCCGCCGTAAGCCTCTGTAGCCATGAAAAACCAATTGGGAGCCCGTTCCGGCACCCTGCCGGAGGGGGAAACCATCACCGGAGGCCATCTTCATCATCCCGGCGGTCTCCATGACAAGGAGGGAGTAGTTCACCCTCAGGGCTGAGGGTATGTACCAGTAGCTATGTGTTTGGTCTCTCTCTCTCATGTTCTTGATTTGGCACGATCTTGATGTACCGCGAGCTTTGCTACTATAGTTGAATCACATGGTGTTTCTCCCCCTCTATCTTCCCGTGATGAATTGAGTTTTACCTTTGAGGTTTCACTATTATCGGATTGAATACTATTAAGGATTTGAGAACACTTGATGTATGTCTTGCGTGGGATACCCGTGGTGACAATGGGGTGTTCTATTGATTCACTTGATGTATGTTTTAGCACTCAACTTGCGGATTCCTGAGGTGACATTGGGGTAATCTTTGCATAGGGGTTGATGCATGTTTTCGTCCTTGTTTCTCCAGTAGGAATCTTGGGGCACTCTTTGAGGTTCTTTGTGTTGGATTGAATATTATGAATCTGAAGTTGTTTGATGCATATCGTATAATTGACCCACGGATACTTGTGGTGACATTGGAGTATCTAGGTGATATTAGGGTTGATTGATTTGTATCATATGGTGTTATTTTACTACGAACTCTAGGGCTGTTTGTGACACTTATAGGAATAGCTCAATAGATTGATCGGAAAGAATAACTTTGAGGTGGTTTTGTACCTTCCAAGCAATTTCATCTTATGTTCTCCGCGATAGGAACTTTAGAGTGACTTTTGTCGCACGTTGAGGGATTACCATATGATTTAATTATGTTATCATTATTGAGAGAACTTGCACTAGTGAAAGTATGAACCCTAGGCCGTGTTTTCAAGCATTGCAATACTGTTTTTACTCACTTTTTTTTACTTGCTACCTTGCTGTTTTTATATTTTCAGATTACAAAAACCTATATCTACTATCCATATTGCACTTGTATCACCATCTCTTTGCCGAACTAGTGCACCTATACAATTTACCATTGTATTGGGTGTGTTGGTGACACAAGAGACTCTTTGTTATTTGGTTGCAAGGTTGTTTGAGAGAGACCATCTTCATCCTACGCCTCCCACGGATTGATAAACCTTAGGTCATCCACTTGAGGGAAATTTGCTACTGTCCTACAAAACTCTGCGCTTGGAGGCCCAACACGAGTCTACAAGAAGAAGGTTGCATAGTAGACATCACGGAGGGGCAGGAGCCCCTCCAAGATTGGATCTCCCTCTCTGTTCTCTTCTATTTCGTGTTCCTGTCTTCTGGCTGAAAACCATTTCTTATATTCTCGGAGATCCGTAACTCCGATTGTGCTGAGATTTTAACATGATTTTTTCCGGATATAAGCTTCCTTGCGCCTGAAGTAGAGTAGCAACCGCCTTACGAGGTGGCCACCACGCACCACCACGCGCCTGGGGGCTGGGCCTCGCCCCGGTGTCTTATGGAGGCCGTGGGCCTTCGTTTGTGTTGATTCCACCTCCCAAAAATCACATATATTCCAATATAATTCTCTATAAATTTTTATCGCGTATGGACTTCATTTGATATGGATTTTCTGCGAAACAAAAAACATGCAACAAACAGGAACTGGCACTGGGCACTGGATCAATATGTTAGTCCAATAAATCATATAAAATGTTGCCAAAAATATGTGAAAGTTGTATAATATTGGCATGGAACAATAAAAAATTATAGATACGACGGAGACGTATCAGCATCCAAAGCTTAAATCCTGCTCGTCCTCGAATAGGTAAATGATAAAAAAGATAATTTGTGATGTGGAATGCTACCTAGCATAATCTTGATCATATATCTAATCATGGCATGAATATTAAGACACGAGTGATTCAAAGCAATAGTCTATAATTTGACATAAAGACATCAATACTCAGGCCTCCCAACAAACAATCGTGTCTTTCAAAATATCAACGCTAAAGAAAGCTATCCCTACAAAATCATATAGTCTTGTCATGCTCTGTCTTCTTAACACAAAGTATTTATCATGCACAACCTCGATGACAAGCCGAGCAATTGGTTCATACTTTTTAATGTGCTTCAGCTTTTTCAACCCCCACGCAATACATGAGCGCAAGCCATGGACATAACACTATGTGTGGAATAGAGTATGATGATTGGGGTAAATATAGGGAAGACAAAAAGTAAGAAAGTCTTGCATCGATGCGTCTAATCAACGGGCTATGGAGATGCCCATCAATTGATATCAATGCGAGTAGGGATTGCCATGCAACGGATGCACTAAGAACTATAAGTGTATGAAAGGTCAAACTGAAAAACTAAGTGGCTGTGCATCTAACTCTATAATGAAAAATCCCACTAGTATATGAAAGTGACAACATAGGAGACTCTCTATATGAAAAACTTGGTGCTACTTTGAAGCACAAGTGTGGAATTAGCATGCCCCTTCTCTCTTTTCTCTCAATTTTTTTCTTTTCTTTCTTTTTTTTTCTTGGGCTCTTTTTTGCCTCACTTTTTTCTTTATTTTTTCTTTTCTTTTTTATATTTGTCCGGAGTCTCATCCCGACTTGTGGGGGAATCATAGTTTCCATCATCCTTTCCTCACTCGGACATGCTCTAATAATGAATAATGATGATCATCACACTTCTATTTACTTACAACTCAATTTTACAACTCGATACCTAGAACAAAGTATGACTCTATATGAATGCCTCTGGCAGTGTACCAGGATGTGCAATGATCTAGCGTAGCAAAGATATAAAAAAAATGGACAAGCCATGGAAATATCATGCTAGCTATCTTACGATCATGCAAAGCAATATGATAATGAGTGCTCAAGTCATCAAACGGAAGCGGCGGAAGTTGCATGGCAATATATCTCAGAATGGCTATGGAAATGCCATTATAGGTAGGTATGGTGGTTGTTTTGAGGAAGATATAATAAGTCTTAAGTGTGATAGAGCGTATCATATCACGGGGTTTGGATGCATCGGTGAAGTTTGCACAGACTCTCGGGGTGAGAAAGGGCAATTCACGGTACCGTAGAGGCTAGCAAATTGTGGAAAGGTAAGAGTGCGTATAATCCATGGACTCACATTAGTCATAAAGAACTCATATACTTATTGCAAATGTTTATTAGCCCTCGAAGCAAAGTACCACTACGCATGCCCCTAGGGGGATAGATTGGTAGAAAAGACCATCGCTCGTCCCCGACCACCACTCATAAGGAAGACAATTAATAATAAATCATGCTCCAACTTCATAGCATAACGAGAGACTATACGTGCATGCTTCGGGAACCACAAACCTTAACACCAATATTCTTACTAACCACAACCATTTACTAGTACCTCCCACATATTATCATCTCTATATTGCAAAACTATTACAAGGAATCAAACACATCATATTCAGTGATCCATAAGTGTTATGTAGGATTTCATGACTAACCATGCAGATGACCAATTCCTGCTGACTCTCTAAATAGATATAAGTGAAGCATGAGAGTTTTATTTTTTTACAAAAGACCATGCTCTAATAAATATAAGTGAAGCAAAAGAGCATTCTACAAATAACAGTTTTCCATGCGAAGAGAAACAGGCAATCCAAACTTCAAATGATATAAGTGAAGCACGTGAAGCATTCTATAAAGCCATACTCAAATGATATAAGTGAAGTGCAATGAGCATTCTATAAATCAACCACTACTGCAGGGTGCTGCTAACGTGACACTACGATCAGAGACCCTTTGATGAAACTGTGTGCGATGCATTAATCACAAACGGTGATGTAAAAAACCATCAAAAAAGAGGCAAAACGTTTGCGATGGCGGATACATCAAACACGGTTCAAATTTTAGTTGCGTGTGCGATGCTGGGCATACGGTTGATCCATACGAACTGTTTGCGATTAGACAGAACAACAGAAACAGGCAGCCATATCAATATGTGTGCGATATACGGCATACAGTTCGCTCCGATGAACTGTTTGCTATTAGGGAAAGCAACAGAAACGGTTAGCCAGATCAAGGTGTGTGTGATATATG
Source organism: Thinopyrum elongatum (assembly GCA_011799875.1). NCBI lineage: Eukaryota > Viridiplantae > Streptophyta > Magnoliopsida > Poales > Poaceae > Thinopyrum > Thinopyrum elongatum. Next base: position 236,385,220 of record CM022297.1, read on the forward strand.
GCATACAGTTCACTCGAATGAACTGTTTTCGATTAGGGAAGAGAACAGAAACGGTTCAACTTAACAAGATGTGTGTGATACGCGGCAAACAAGTATGTAATCGGAAATGTGTGGGAAGACCAATAACAACACAGACGATTCCTGTTATCAAGCCGTGTGTGTGTTGTGAGCAAACGATTGCTGGTATACAATTGTCAGTGATTGATGAAATCATTACCGACGGGTTCCATTGTTTAGTCCGTGTGCGATGTGATTTGCTCTGTCCGCACAACATCTACGCTCTGCCTACAGAGCATCAACATATATACTTAAAAAGACAGCATTGCAAAACCAAATTAAGCATACAATTACACAAGTGACTACACACATAACATTTCCACACACCAAAGTAAGCAATTACATGCATAGTAAACTAGGAGAAATGGGCATCTAACCATCTACTTCTTGTTGCGACGACGCTTGCCATTGCTCTGCTTCCGGCTGGATCCCTGGCCGTTTTGGGGAAGGAGGCACTTCCTCATGTCAACGATCTGCCTGTACATCTCGTAGCTCGTGTACGCCTCCTTGGCCGCATACACGACGTGAGCTTTGTCGAGTTTCTCCATCCAGGCCGAGTGGCAGACACGCTTGTCCTTGTTGCAGGAATCCTTCATGTCTCTGTAGTAGGGATCGATGATAGCCTCGGCGAGGTGAACCAGTGAGTCCTTCTCATGCTCATTGCTGCCCCAGATCTTATATTGGCCCTGGATGTCGACAAGATTCTGGCAGGCGATGCCCGAATTCTTGAGCACCTTTACATCGTTGGTGATGTCCACCATAGCGAACATGTAGTGGGGGTTGTTGACAAACCTGGCGAAATGCTCGCAAGGCCTTGTGGCTAGGCAGTAGTGGTAGACGAGGACATAATCGCACACGCACATCTGGGCGACGGCGGCCTTGCGATGAGACCCGGCACGAGCGCGGGTGTACTCGAGGTCGAACCCGACCACCTTGTACTTCTCCTCAGCAAGCAACAGCTCCATGATGTGGATGGAGTGCCCCACCCAGACCGGGTTGTTGGTGTTGATCACCAAGAGCTCCGTGAACCTTCTGTGGGTGTCCACCATGGCATGCATGGTGAACTGCTGCTCGTCGTCGGCAGCCGCTCGGAGCGCCATTGGAGCCGCGCAGGATACCCTCTAAGAATTTGTCATGGTGGGTGTGCTTCTTGCAATGGTGGGGCGCGATCGAAAGGTTGAAGAGACACAAGGGTTAAATGGCCGCTGTAATAAATGGGGGCCGACCGGCCTGTAATTGTCATGTCTTGTCACCGCATTCATAGCAGAGGATTCCAGTGCATGCTTGACAACACCGCACCACACGCATTTCGTTTGACCACGCATGGGCTCGAAGAGGCGCCAAATGTATCATCGGGGAGCCTGTTCCATGCTACCGCACAGTTTATCGCGCAAGCTTCCCGCCCGGCTAGTTTGGCCATGCGTCGGCTAGAAGAGGGACAAATCATGGGCGTTTATTGGCAAAAAGCTTTGTAAAAATGAAGTGTGTGGAATGACTTCGGTCATAAGTTTACCCGTGGGTGATGAGGTCAAAGGTACACAGAAGGGTGATGATGGACACTCAAGTGTGATATTAATTCTGCGCTCTACAGGGCCCATGGTTGAAGAAACCAACTGTTTGCAATAATGTCGAAGATCGAAGTCGAGTTAGCTATACAGATCATGTGCTATGAGATCGACAAGGTAAACAGATTCAAGAATGGTTAATAAAATCTAAGTCCATTGCATATTAAGGTCAACATAGTGCTACCAATATACGAGTCTCATACGATGCCATTTCAACGATTGTACCACAAAAGCTCAAAATATTACAAGGTTCAAATTCCGGAGTTATATGGCTCAAATTCGAAGATTACAAGGTTCAAACTGATATTAGAAATGAAATTCAGCTCATCAGCTGCAAATGCTCGCGCTGATCCGCTGAACATGGATATCAGAGAGGTTCAAACTAATATTACCACTTGTAAGTCTGGTTTCGAAACCTCATAATTTTTGCAAAGGGGTCAGCCACTGAGAAGTCATGTATGGGGTTGACACGATGACTTCCGATTAATCTGTCATCTAAAGTTCCAAAATGAAATTCAGCATTTTCGGAGCCTATTCCATTCTGTCACAGCCGCCGGCGCTGATCAACAAACCATTCATTTTTGCGAAATAAATGTAGGGCAAACCTCATTACCTTCAGCACCCTTGCTCTGACAACAAAGAACCTGGCGAATATAATCTCCGGTAAGGTCCCTCGGTAGGATTTCAAAGTAATTTCTGAGAGATGCAGATCTAGGCATTCGATGTGATTGTTATACTGTATCACATTATCCACCACCGGGCCTAATCTTATCTGCAAAAGAAGAAAACGTGTTAGTGCCTACATGCAGTTTTGAACACTACTACAGGCCTATTTGGTTTGCAGGATTTGTAAAATGCACTAACATGCCATCTTCGATCCGACATGATTAACATGGGCATTTGATTACAATCTAGAAAAATGTAGCCTTCTTCACAAGAGGTTGGAGTGGATGAAAAGTTCCCTAAGAAAATTAGTACAGATGAATCCAAACGAGAAATGCTTATGGATTGTAACCATATGGATCAAACAACCAATATGGGGGGGGGAACATGTATGTACTGAAATCCTCCAAAAAATCCTTCAGAAATCGTAGTACATTGTCATTGTAAACTTGGAAAAAGGTGTCACAAATTGAACTCCCTTATGGTTAACATTTAACAGGAAAGGAACATCACCTCGATATATAGCTTCTCTAGGCACGGAAAGCATCTCAGGAAAGTGACAACTTGCTCCAGGTTGGGGCCGATAGATTCTAGTGCCAAGACCTTCACTGTGCGCAGTTTCGGGGTCAAGCTTGTCGGAATCATTTTCTGGATGACAGACAAACATACATCTTCAAAATTAGGAATAATGTTAATTTCTAGAAGGAGAGGTAGAAGGCGGCTGTTGTACCTGAACGGGTGTGGATCCAATAACAAGTTTGTAGTATTTGTCAGACGAGTAGCCCACCACTGTCAATTTCAGCACAGAAATGACATTGATTCTTGTTGGACCTTCTTGATCAACTACAAGTAATCTCTCAAGTGAAGGTGTGTCCTCAATGACCATAACGTGGTACACATCTTGTGATGTCTTCTTGCCGCACCAGCAACACACATAAATAGTCCGGAGAGTCATGGAGGTGATGTGGAAGCTACTCAACCCATTGATCGCCTGAAGACGAAGGTACTCGAGTGCAGTACAGCCACGGAGCAGGCGCTCCATGTCACCGTTTGGGAGGCAGACGGCGACGAGCTCGAGGTGCTTAAGTCATGGTAGAATAAGAGCGGGCGCGTCATTAAGGGGGGGGGATGGCAGTTCCTGAACTTGGCGACGCGCAGCATGGGCGCGAGGCAGACTGCGGACGTTGGCAGTGAGCGCATATGCCCATCATCAAAAGTGAGCTCCTCGAGCTGATCTAGGGCGGGGGATCAGAACCAGTCGTCAAGCTTGGCTCGGTCCTTGCCGTTGGAACGAAACTTGCCCATGCAAAGGCCTCTGGTTGGGCCAGGGTGACTGCCGAGGATCTTGCAGAACACATCCGAGCTTTTGTGATAGCCATGGCAGAGCTCGTGGGTGTCGATGAAGTCGAGAGGGGTGGAGTTCCATAGGGGGCACTACCACCAGGAAAGGATGGTTGTCCGCGCCCCATATTTGATTGGGAGGAGGGAGATGATGACTGTCAACATATCATCGGGGAGGCTGCTGATGAAGTCTAGGCCTGCTGGAGTCGCTTGTGGTTCTTGCTCGACCCGCCTCCGCTTGTTGGCAGCCCCGTTCTCCACCTCTGGAGTCTCCTTGTCAGCGGCGCTTTCTAATAGAAGTGGGAGTACAGGGAATATTTAGTTAAAACAGGGCAATAGAAAAGTGTATTGGTAACTAGAAGTTAGTAGATAGGAATAGAGTAAGAAAATGGAATAACAATTGGTTGCTTAAATACTACACAATTCATTTGATATTGCTGGGTAAGTCAACATGCAGATACTTGAAAAGAACACTTACTTCGAACAAAGTCTGGACAGATGATATCGTCGGGGAAGTTAGCATATATCTCATGACCAGGCTCTTCTATGTGCAGTGCAATTTTAGTGCCAGCTTTCAGTACATAAAACTTAGAAATTTCTTTCCAAAGGCCAGCACCAAAATAGGAGTCACCATGTTCATCAAGTCTTACAGTAGCAACGATTGTAAATCCATGGTTTGTGTTCAGTATGACATCCCTACAGTCTTGATTCATGTAAAGGGAAAGATTGTGTACTACAGAATCTGTTTCATAGCAAGGGACGCACTGCAGAAAATGGTAGGATTGTTAAAGAAAATATGGTAACATGCAAATATGGGCCTAAATTGAAAGAACCGTACAACAGTTGAAATCGAAGGACAAAAATCTATAATTAAATAGATAGAGTAAACATGATGTCACGGAAATATGAGAGTAATCGAAAGAACAATACATCATTAATTTGCCTAATATAGAAAGAAGAGGAAAAAAATCCCCTTTGACGTATATGGTGCATGTGGCACCTTTTATCCAAATGTAGCAATATTTAGTATATGTTCAGGAAAGTAGGCCATGCCAACCGATTTAGGGTGAGATTAAACATACCGCGCACATCCTCAAGTCATCTGGTACGGTGAGATGGAACTCCATGGATGTCTGGCGGAGGCCGCAAAGTCCTGATGTGTCCGTGCACTGTACACTCTATGAATGAAAGAAACCCCTCAAATCAGCTCGAATAAAAATGAATTCACGGCGATTTCGGCCGGGTGATTAAAGGAGGCAGATGAACTGGGATAAGAGATGAGATAATATCTCATTAAATTAGTTACCTTATTGTGCATGAGAAAAAACCCTCAATACGGCGGATTCCCCAACCGGGCGGAGCTGGGTCGACCGCGAGCAGTGTCGAGAAAGTCGATGGCGATAGGCGGCGGCAAGCGGAAGTGGAGAAATGCAGTTGGGTTTGTCGGTAGCGTGGCGGTGGTGGCTGACGTCGAGCTAAGTGGTTGCCGCCGCGATAGGCAGTGCCATGCATAGACGCGGAGGAGCTTGTGCAGGTGTGAATGGGGACCGGAGGGGGTGGCGGGTGGGGTGAGAGTTTTTGTGACGTGGGGATGGTGAGGGTTTTCTTTTTTCTTTTTTGAATTGGGTAGTGAGGGTTTTCTGTCCCACAAAGAGTTTCGGAGGCAACGGTTTGCTAGAGCCAACCGTGTGTGATTGACGTAACAGGGAAAATGAAAGTCATTGCACATGGTTCCAATTTTGGGAACCGTGTGTGATTGACGTACTACCTCTGTCCTAGTTTATTGGTCCCCTTTGTAATTTGTACCAAATTTTGACCAAATATTTAACTAACAAATGTTTATGCATGTCACCAAAAATTATATCATTGAACACTATGTTCAAATACGCATCCAACGATATAATTTTTGCTGACCTGCACTAACATTTTGTCAGTTAAATCTTTGGTCAAAATTTAACACAAATTACAAAGGGGACCAATAAACCAGGAAGGAGGTAGATTCCATCAACCAAACTGATTGCATCCATATCCCACATTTAGACATAAGTAAACATAGATTAAACATACTCAGACATAGATAATAAGCGTACACAAGCATAGTTCAACCATAAGTACATAGTTCAACCGTCATTAAGCATACTCAAGCGTACATAGTTCGATCCCACATCTTATCTCATCTACCGGCACGATCCCGAAGCTTCTCCAGGTACTCAGCGTACGCGGCGTGCGCCACCCTGCGAGAATACTTCTGCTTGAAGGAGCCAACGGCTCATCCTCTTGCATGCGCCATAACACTTTGATACGCGTCATGAAGCTTTTGGTTGCAAAATGGGCATCGATAGCCACCGTCCCAGGTCCTAATATGCCTGTTATGCATTCCCGCATAAAGCTCCCTCAGGATTTGCCTCTTGTACCTCCTCTGGCCATCTTCATCCTCGCTGTCCACATCGTCAGATAGCACCTATACAAATAGTAAAAGAAAAAATGTGGCGTCAAATTAATGTTTACAAACTAATCTCTAGCGAACATTTGGCAGTTGCCAAAATTTGGCATCAAATCAATGTTTACATGCCGTGAAGTAGGATTAGGATTTTATGGCTATTTTTTTATACATATCCAGAGATTATGGTTTGATTTTTAAGCACAATCGTCTATGTACAGACCAATCTTGAAGAAAATAATGGCACACACATATATGTAGGTCATTCAAAATCAATTGTCAAGTCCTGGCTAGGAATTATTAGCACGAACACTAACCCTAGTCGGATTACTAGCAGAAATCATTTGCATAGATGAAACAACTAATCACTTATCACTTGTACCATTCAAACAATCAATACACTACACGGATCTAACGAAACTTACTCAGATTTCATGGATTGGGAGAACATAACCATAGGATTTCTATTCCAAAAAGGGGGAGGCAGGAGTAACCAGAGAAACCCTAGGATCTATTTGACACATAAATGGGTATAGATGACTAACGGGTTGTCCGTCGTCGTCGGAGTCGTCGCCGGAGTGGTCGTCAGAGTCATCGCCGGGGTCGTCGCCTGAGTTGTCACCGGAGTCAGTGTGGACCTCCGCCTCCGGCTGTGGAAGCACGACACCGTCGGAGATGTCAGGGTGCAGCGATACCTCGCCGGCGGTGACGGCAACCTCTGTCTCCATCTCCACGCCATGCTCCGGTGCTCCTATAGCCCCGGCGTCGCCACTCCCTCCGATGGGACGCTTCGGCGGCATCCTCATACACTGACGGCTTTGAGGACTGAGAGCGGCGTCGAGGATGCAAGCGGAGAGAGAGGATTGTGTGTGTGGCGAGGATGGGGGTGCGGCCGCTCGGGCGCGCCATTAATATGGAGTAGTGGGAGAGAGGTTGGCGGCGGTCAAACTGCTGGCTCGCCTCCCGGTGAGCTTGCGCACCGGACTGCTGGCATGCCTACTGTCGTTTCACACAGCTACTCGCACGCCTATCAATGACACGGCGCAGCGAGCATGTCTCCCGTCAATTCACACCTGCACGCATGCCTCCCGGTCTGCCTGCGCGGCGGACTGCTCGCATGCGTCCCGTCAACTCATGCCTGCTCGCACGGCACACGGGTCGCGTGGCGGCACATATATATTTTTTCTATTTGGATGATTAATGCTGCCACTTTATTGCTTAATCAAAGCATGGAACGTATCCATTGTTGGTCTAACGCTCACGGTTCAAATAAATAATCCGTTTGCGATATTGGTTCCCAATTATTAATAATCTCCCGTTTGTAAGAAGATAAAGATTACATCAAAACTGGTCTCAAATTTGACAAAAAAAAGTACAATGCCACTTTGTATTAGTGTCCATATGACAACACGATAAGTTTCATGAATTTCAAATAAGTTTTGGATGTACTAGAATTTAAAAATCAAGATTCTTAATGTTTGAAATTTCTTGCACGGGGAGTAAACATGCACCCAGTGAGACACATGAGTTTTTGCAATCCATTTAGGTGCACTGTCACGTGTGCATGTAGCTCAAATTTGATTTTTGCACATTATACCCCTAGAGAATCAATCAATGTACTAAAATGTCTTAGTGATCTCTGTTTTTTTTTAAAATTAAAACGTCCCTCCTTTGGTAACATATGTTCACCGCGGGATAATTTAACATGCATCGTAGTTGCGGTGGATTCGCGGTGTGTGTGTGTGTGTGTGTGCGTGTGTGTGTGTGTGTGTGTGTGCGTCTGGGGGGTGGGGGGTGGCTGGCAGTACACTACGAGTCGTGAGCCACCATGTGGGTTGTCCATTTTGTGAGGCAGGTGCCACATCAGAGTCGTAAATTCGTTATTTAAAACATTACACAACCCTTTCATACATACATGTTTTGGCCACATGCAGTCGATGGTTGTCCTACATGACACTCGATACTCGCGTGTGACGCTTTCTGTGGGCCCGCGAGGTCGTCGTCCATCACTTTGACCAACAGCCAGTAGAGAGGTTAATTTAACCAGCAAGGTAGAATCTTTTTTGTTTGTGTTATGGTGGGAGTATATAGTACGCGTCGAAGAGGTGGGAGGGGGCTAGCATATATACTATACGTACGCGTCCGTGAACAAGTACACCTCACTCAGTGTCGGGACTTTTCGGTTTCTGAGGCACGTGCCACATCAAAGTTGTGAAATTGGCTATTCAAACATCACACAACACCTCTTTGGGCCACATGCATGCAGGCGGTGGTTATCCTAGGACACTCACGTGTGACGCTTCCATCTGTGGGCCCGCGAGGCCATCATCGATGCATGCATCACTTTAACCTACATCGGGAGAGGGTAATTAATTTCACCATCAAGGAGGATTCTTTTTGGGTTGTATTACGGTAGGAGCATATAGTATGCGTCGAAGAGGGGGAAGGGGACCATCATATGTAGTACGCTTCATGAACCTCGCTCTGTGTGGGGCCTTTACGGTTTTTGAGGCATGTGCCACATCAAAGTTGTGCATTTTGGGTATTCAACATATGTTTGGCCCACATGCAAAGCGATGGTGGTTGTCCTTTCGCACCCACTTAAGCGGATATCAGCGATATCGATGCTTTCCATCTGTGGGCCCGCTTGGTCCATCACTATTTTTTTGTTTGTAATACGGTATATATATAGGTCATGCTCTGGGATGACATGACACAGTTTGAGCACACACATGCATGTGTACGCATGAATCCCTCCCATCGAGTCGAAGTGGCTAGTACCACGACACGTCATGAACCGATCTCGCTTTGTGTGGGGACTGCACGATTTTTGACGCACGCGCCACATCAATGTTGTGAAATGGTATTCAAACATGCATGCACGCATCACCTCCATACATATGCATGTAGTGGTTGTCTTCGAATGGTACACTCCCTCGCGTGGTTATCGGTGACAAGCCTATATATTCATGGGCCCGCGTGGACGTCCATGATCACCTTGACCGACAACAAGATAGGTTACCATGGCGGATTCTTCCTTTGGTTCGTGTTATCGTAGTATAGGTCATGGTGAGATTCAGACCTAATTAAGTTTGAGTGCATACTATGCACGCATGCATGCATGAATCCCCGTCATCGGCTTGAAGTGTGGTGTGACATACATATGCATCGTCAACTAACCCTCGCTCAGTGTGGGGATTTCTGGTTCGAAAGCATGATGCCACATCAAAGTTGTTCCATTGTGTATTCAAACACACCTCTCCATACATATGTTTGGGCCACACGCAGGCAGTGGTTGTCTTCGGGGACTAGCTACTTGCGTGATTATTGGCGAGCTAGCCCACCTCCGGGGTCGCATGGACGGCCATCACTTTGACCAACAACAAGAGAGAGGTTGTACGACCAAGGTGGATTATTCTTGGTCTGTTTTACGATCCATCTTGGTGAGATGCCCTCTCTGGTCCGCCGACTGAAAGTGTGTGTGTGTGTGGGGGGGGGGGGCTGCTACTTCGCACTTTGCTAGGTGAACCTCCATGGGGGGGGCATGCATTCATAGATTAGGATTCCCTTCCTGCCGACACGAGGGGGGGCAAGCAATACCATGCGCTTTGCGAGATAGGTGCCACATCGAAGTTGCATTTGGTATTTGAACATCAAACCACCCTTTTCATACATATATTTGGTCCACATGCAAGTGTGTTCGTAGTCTGACTCTCTCCCGCGTCATTTTTCGCCAAATTTATGAACATTAGACAAGTCGGATGACGCAACAGACACGGTTCACTCACACTAACTGTGTGCCACGCCGGTGCCCCAGTCACGCACATCCGCACAGTACATTGGGCTCCACGAGGCTTCCCCTCTCAAAAATATCTACCTGCCTGCAGGTTTTCTCTATTTGATAACACACAGTTATTATGTTTCGACCGTGTGTGATGTTTCTTGTTCTCGCTCCCGCCTGCATCCCTCGAAAATATCTGCCTGCCTCGAGGGTTTTTCTGTTTCATAACACACGGTTGTTATTTCCGGACAATGTGCGATGCACCATCATCCAAATTTTCAATAGCCCCGGCCTTTCACTCTTGCGTTTGACTCCCGTGTAGTAAATTTTTCAGTAGCCGCATCATTTCCTCAAACACACCCCACCCCCCACCTCCACACACACACACACACACACACACCAAAACCTCCTCGAGTGCGCGTGCGCGCGTGCACACACACACACACACACACACACACACCTCCCTCGCTCAAAACCCTAGCAAGGTCGTTGCCGCCGCCGCCGCAAGGGCTCCATTGTAAAGATCTGCCGGCTTGCCCGTGCAGCTTACCGACCGATCTCCATACCCAGGCCGCCCTGAGTTTCTTAGATGATGCCTGCCAAACGCCCCCTTTCCCACAGATCCCCATCCCCATCCCCCACTCCAGAGCGTCGCAGCCTAGGCCCGGCTACGCTTCCCGTGGAGCTCGAGGAGCGACTAGCCCAAAAGAGGTGTATCGCGGTCTCTTCGCCCGACGTCGCCGAGGAAGCTGACGACCATTACTGGCCGCAGGCACTCAATCAGTGGGCTAGAGTATGCGGGACACCGGCTACGACATCGAGGTCATCGACAGCGACGGCCTGACGCGGGCTATGTCACATGTTAAGTGGCCCACCCCCAACCCCTTGGGTTCAACCGCCGTCGATCTCATCCATGGCCCCGCCGCTGATCTCCTCTGGCTCGCTGTCAAGAATTTGCCATCCTACATCGCCATCGAGCCCCTTTTGTCATTTCTGAAGGACACGTTCTGTGATGCTGGCTTGGGATCCACACCTTCCAAGTCAGACCTCATCGACGGCGATCACGAGGAGGGCACCCTCTCCGGCTCTTCCAAGGGGAAAGAGCCCATCTGCTCTTCCAAGGGGAAAGAGCCCGTCTGCGACATCAGGGAGGGCACCCTACAGCCATGCTCTTCCAAGGGGAAGGAGCCCATCTGCGACAACATGGAGCGCATCCAGGGTCCATGCTCTTCCCACGGGAACGAGCCCATCTGTGACAAGTGAGGAAACCCATGATTTGTTTTGCCGTGCCTCTTCACGGGGGGAACCCATGATTTGTTTTGTCGAGTCCCTTTTGTAGTGTAGTGAGAATATGTCCAGTTTTAATTGCTATATTTGGTTGTTTGCAGTATGCCTTGTTTATTTCAGTTGTTCACAATGTGATGCTCTATATGTGCAACTATTTACTGTGCAGTACATTTCATCAATCCAGTTTTAAACATACCAATAGGAATGCATATATTTGCTTGTTGTTAAGCCTGTTATAGCTAGCATATGCCTCTTTTAAAGTTTTTTGATTGTTCGGTTGTTTGTAGTTAGCATATGTCCAGTTTCAAATGCTATCTTTGGTTGTTCGTAGTATGCCTTGTTTATTCTAGTTATTCACAACGTGATGTTCTATATGTGCAAGTATGAACTATGCAGTTCAATTTCATCAATACCAGTTTCAACAATACCACTATGAATGACTACATTTGGTTGCTGCATCTTGTAGTTAACACGCCATTCCATTTTTATTTAACAATAACCAGTGTACTTAGACCGGCACAATACCAATTTGAATGACTATGTTTGCTTGTTGTTAAATGTTAGGCCTGTTGCAGTTAACACACCTTTCCACTTGTTTTGCTTTACTAGCGTGCTTAAACCTGCACACTGAAGCTATCTTTTGGAGATTATTTTGTCTGCCATGGATATATTTGGTTGATGTTTAGCCTGTTGTGCTTAACATGCCTCTAGATGTACCTACACAGGACAATTTTGGGAACGACTGCTATTTTCCATCGAGGTTAGTTTCATCCCATGGCTTATATATACTCACTGTTTAGGATATCGGTAGCTGGTACCATATAGGCGGGGGCTGATAAGGGACTAATCGGTGAATCGGACTTTTAACTGAATATATCTGTAACCCATTTATCGTTAGGTTAACTAGGGCCATATGTAATAGAGCTGAGGCTACATAGCAACATGCACTGTACTTAATGTCTAAATATGCAATCCTAGTCTACATAGCAACAAGGAAGAGTGTTACCTTAATGTTCTGATGATGTCTAGATATACGTAGAAGAGCAGTAGCAACAACAACAACAACACAGCCCTGTTTGGATACTCAACTTAGCTAGAGGTTAGAGTTAGTTTCTAGCTCATGACTAACCCTGAACTAACTCCATCCAAAGAGGTGTTTGGATGACAGGGTTAGATTGACAATAAATGCACTAGGAGAACTAGCTCCAATTAGCACCTCTTGGGTGGGATAGTTTTTTTGGGTGGGTTAGATGCAACTAGCTCAAACTAGCCCTCATGTTTGGATATACTTTAGGGCTTTTTGAGCCCGAACTAGCTCAAACTAACTCTAACCCATGGATACAACAACAGTTAATCAGCCGATAATTTGTAAAAATGCAATAAACTCCTTCCGGCCCATAATATAAGATGTTAATTCATCTAATATGTGAGTATATTGGATGTTATAAGATATTATAAAAGAGTGCTGTACTACATCATTGTGCAATTGTCGTTTAGCTTCTAATATTAACTTGGTGCTTTTAGGTACATATGTCATTGGTAAAGATCCGTGCTTCGACCCTTTCTGGGTATGGGGCAATGAGATATCGATGAACCAGCATCAAGTGAGGAAGCTAATAAAGATTGTTAGTAAAATGGGTCAAAAGATGGCAATCAAACTATTTGTTTACACTTTATCCAAGACAACAACGAACTGCAGGATGGTAAGTAAGAACTATGCAGCCTTCTTTTTACTGCCCATAATGAGTTGTGTTAGATGACAATGTCTGAATCTTTTTCCTTTGCAGTGGTTCCCAAAGCAGTTTACTCAACATTACCTCTCAAACTACATGATTGGTGGGCATGCAAAGGTTAAAGTATTTCTACCAGAACACGATGATTATCTAGATGTTTTCATGAAGACCGTGAAGGATGGGCGGTCAACCATCACAAGGGGTTGGACTAGAGTCATGCGTGCCTTCTGCATGGAGGAGGGCACAATATGGGCATTCTGCTTCACCTTGTTCAGCAACCAGAATGTATTTCACCTCGTTCTTTACCGTCTTTAATAGTACAAGTATATAACTGTGGTTCATCATTCTTTATTTGGTTCTTATGTAATTCTTGAACATATGTACCTATGCATCGAATAATGCATTGGTTGTTTGAACCTGATGGATATGAATAAAGCTATAACATACATTCAAATTCAAATCCGGTACAATTTGAAATAGCAGCAATTAAATTACGGTGAAATTACGCTCTCCAGGTCGTTACGGCGCACACGGTTGGTAAAACACAAACGTTTGCGATATACACCATAATCTGACACGGTTCACAGAGAGGAAACGTGTGCAAGCACGCACACAGTTGCCGTTTGCGAAGCGTGTGCGATGTCAGACAATATCACAAACGGTGCGGGCAAACTAAACGTGTGTGATAGTTGCCTTATCGTACATGATTCGCAACCATGAACTATTTCTGATGTGGTATGCATCGTAAACGTTGCACCACAGAATAGCGTGTGTGATAGTTGTCATGTACGACGATGTTACGACGGTCCGACGTTTCATAATCCTGTTCAACACTCGTACGATGATTAGCTAATCTTCTTAATTAGTTATCGCATACAGTTTGGGAAAAGCGAATGTGTGTGATTGTCTGCTTATCATACACGTTCTATAATCATGAACCGTTTGTGATGGGCCGCGCATCGTAAATGTAGCACCACAGAATACCGACTGCGATGGCAATGTGAGCACAAACGAGTTGCAAGGATGGAGCCCCTATCCCCGACGGTTTTTGGGTCGTGTGGGAAGGACCCCCCTATCGCAGTCACTCACTTGGCAACGGTTCCAAATGTCGTCGCGGAAAGGGGTTAAAAACCGTTTGTATAGCATCTTGCTGTACCAGTGAACCAAGGACTATCTCATACCAGCATGGTGCATAAAATAAAAGTGAAAACTAAACACAAAAGACGCTCCAAGATTTACGCATATCACGTGAACGAAACGAAAACCAAAACATACCGATACTGGTTGAAGAAAGATGGGATGCCTTCCGGGGCATCCCCAAGCTTAGACGCTTGAGTCTCCTTGAATATTTAGTTGGGGTGCCTTGGCATCCCCAAGCTTGAACTCTTGTCTCTCCTCCTTCTCCTCATATCGAGACCTCCTCAGTCTTTGAACCTTCACCCACACAAAACTTAAACAAAAACCTTCGTGAGATCCGTTAGTATAATAATGCAAATTACTACTTTAAGTACTGTTGCTAACCCATTCATATTTTGTTTTTGCATTATAGCTACTGTATTATAACTTCTTCATGGCTTATATGACGGATACAATCGATAGTTTCATCAAAACAAGCAAAACAATGCATCAAAAACAGAATCTGTCAAAAACAGGACAGCCTATAGTAATCTGAACATTGACCATACTTATGTAACTCTAAAAATTCTGAAAAATTAGGAAGAAATAAAAAATTTGCATAGAATTACTATTTCAGAAACTTTTGACGTTCCAGTAAAAAATGTAAATTCACGCACTACAGCCAAAGTTTCTGTTTTTGCACCGCACATACCAACAAGCAATCTAATCATCCTAAAGACAAATCTTGGCACATTATTTTTATAATACAATGGATTTGTACAAGGGGATAATTATTTTTGTTGAAAAGTTTCTGTAATTAAGATTCACAAAGTTTTCATGGGCATGAACAAAGTTCAAGGCTAGCTCCCACTTTAACAATGCTCGTCTCTCTCACTTTCAATTTTCTTTTTGAAAAAGAAAAATCACACAACAGAAGTAAATGACTCTCTAAAACTTCTGGGTTGTCTCCTTGGCAGCGCTTTCTTTAAAGCCATTAAGCTAGGCATAAAGTGCTCAAGTAATGGATCCACCCGGATCCCAAGGTATATCAAAGCCAATTTGAATCAACAATGTTTTGTAATTTAGTAGTGAGCACAAAGCAACATATATCATACAATGACGAAGTCTAACTCTCTTCCTATGCATCGGCATGTCATAAAAGAATAATTCATGCACATCAAGTAAAGGCCAATACATAGCATAAGCAGTTTCTTGCAATTTTATCGTGTTGGAAACATAGAGAGGTGGACATGTAGTTCCTCTCTCATAATAATTGCAAGTAGGAGCAGCAAGCACATGCATATTATATTCATCAAAATTATCATGTGTAACGGTAACACGCAACCCATCAATATAATCCTTAATAAGAGCAAACTTCTTCGATATAGTGTAGTTGGGAGAGTTCAAAAAGATAATAGGACTATCATGTTTGGGTGCAATAGCAACAATTTCATTCTTAACATAAGGAACTATAGCAAGTTCATCTCCATAAGCATAATTCATATTGGCATCATGGCCACAAGCATAGCAATCATCAAGTTCATCAAAAAGGGATATTTCAAATGAATCAACAAGATCATAGCAATTATCGTAGCATTCATCCTTCGGTAAGCATGAAGGGAAATTAAATAATGTACGAGTTGAAGAGTTACTCTCATTAGAAGGTGGGGACGGGTAGCTAATCCGCTCTTCCTCCTTTTGTTCTTCGCTCTCCTCATCATCTTTTTCATCCAATGAGCTCACAGTTTCATCAATTTCTTCTTCCATAGACTCCTGGAAAATATCAGTCTCTTCTTGGACAGCGCAGGAGTCCTCAATATATGGTTTAACATAAGCATTGGAAGCATAGTTTTCATAGCAATATTTAAGTATGGCAAAAAAATTAGATTTGTAAAGAGTAGCATCATACTTTTCAATCAAAGAAGCAATTTCATAAGCACCCTTAAAAGCAACAAATTCTTCAATTTGTTCAACATCAAAGTAATTATAAACACCCTTGGCATAAGAAGATAAAATTTCATTATCCTTAAACTCACATTGGAAGGGAAGGTGTTTTTGAGGGTCTTCAGAACAACAAGTAAAATCATGTATTTCGCATAAATTCAAAGCATAGCAATACAAATTATTAATATGATGCCATAAAAGTTTCCCTTTTTGAGATAAGCGGTGTCGCACATAATAAGCATGCTCATTTAATGATTTTTCCTCAACTAAGCTAGTTGGGTTTTCAGCACGAGCACATGAAGATGATCCAAGAAGAAAGCTTCAGCGGTATGATAGATTTTGGGTGGTTCTTCAACCATGGGTTTAGCAGGTACAACTATTTTTTTTTGGTATTTTGCGTTTCCTACCCATAACTAAAGATAGAAAACAAGAGCACAAAATAAAAACTACTTAGTGATAAAGCAAACGAGCACACACGACAATATTCACCCAACGCTATTGCTCCCCGGCAATGGCGCCAGAAAAAGGTCTTGATAACCCATAAGTATAGGGGATCGTTTGTAGCCTTTTTCGATAAATAAGAGTGTCGAACCCAACGAGGAGCTAAAGGTAGAACAAATATTCCCTCAAGTTCTATCGACCACCGATACAACTCTATGCACACTTTAATGTTTGCTTTACCTAGAACAAGAATAAAACTAGAAGTACTTTACGAGAATAAAACTACGAATAAATTGCAAGATAATAAACCTAGTAGCTTAGTAGAAAGGTTTTTGTCACACGAGAAAGTTATTTGTCCCTAGGTGATCGACAACTAAAGTGGTAATCATTATTGCAATTTTATATGAGGGAGAGGTATGAGCTAACATACTTTCCATACTTGGATCATATGCACTTATGATTGGAACTCTAGCAAGCATCCGCAACTACTAAAGATCATTAAGGTAAAACCCAACCATAGCATTAAGTATCAAGTCCTCTTTACTCCCATACGCAACAACCCACTTACTCGGGTCTGTGCTTCTGTCCTCACGTCACCCACCATAAGCGAATCATGAACATATTGCAACACCCTACAGCGGGGATCCCTCACATTTGCGTGACATGGATTGCACCATAGGACAGCACCAAAATAAAATATACAACTCATACCAATCACGATCATCAATTAACCCATAGGACAAAACAGATCTACTCAAACATCATAGGATAGCCACATATCATTGGGAAATAATATATAGCGTTGAGCACCATGTTTAAGTAGAGATTACAGCGGGGAAAAGAGGTGTTACACCGCTGCACAGAGGGGGAGAGAGTTGGTGTTGACGGCGGCAAAATTGTTGGTGTAGATCGCCATCACGATGATTGCCCCGGCGGCGCTGCGGCGCCACTGAGAGAGAGGGGGAGAGAGCCCCCCTCTTTCTTATTCTTCCTTGGACTCCCCCTAGATGGGAGGAGAGTTCCCCCTCTGGTCCATGGCCTCCATGGCGGCGCAGGCGCAGGAGCCCCTCCGAGATTGGATCTTCCTCTTTGTTCTCTTTTGTTTCGCGTTCCTGTTTTCTGGCCGAAAACCGTTTCTTATATTCCCAGAGATCCGTAACTCCGATTACGCTGACATTTTAGCATGATTTTTTCCAGATATAAGCTTCCTTGCGCGTGAAGTAGAGCAGGAACCGCCTTACGAGGTGGCCAGCACCAACCACCACGCGCCTGGGGGCTGGGTCGCGCCCTGGTGTCTTGTGGAGGCCGTGGGCCTCCGTTTGCGTTGATTCCACCTCCCAAAAATCACATATATTCCAACATAATTCTCTGTAAATTTTTATCGCATTTGGACTTCGTTTGATATGGATATTCGGCAAAACAAAAAACATGCAACAAACAGGAACTGGCACTGGGCACTGGATCAATATGTTAGTCCAATAAACCATATAAAATGTTGCCAAAAAATATGTGAAAGTTGTATAATATTGGCATGGAACAATCAAAAATTATAGATACAACAGAGACGTATCAGACACCCACGCCCCCTCCGCACACGAGGGGGAGCAGGAAGAGGAAGAGGAGGAGGAGGAGGAGAGCGACTCCTCCCACACCAGGAAGAGGGCGGGGTCGGCCGACACCGAGGTGGAGCAGCCTCCCCACGCTCCGAAGAAGAGGAGTCGGGCCAAATTGGCCCCGTTTGATTACGGCTCGGATTCCGATAAGGAGTCCGTAGTGTCCGAGAAGGTCCCGGAGAGGGTCCGCAGGGTTAAGCCCCATGCCTAAAGGTGAGAATCCGAAGACCTTTCGGGCGCTGGTTCTACTAACCCGTTACTAAAAGTATGTTTTTATGTTACAGCCCGCCGCATGACCTCCCTACCGACCAGGACTCGTAGGGGACTTCTCTGCCAGCCGATCTGGCAAAAAGCGGGAACGCGTCACACTTCGCGCCTTCTCCGGTCATCGGGAAGACCGGGGAGGCGCTGTCCCGAAGGACTCCCCCCGCTCCGAGCACCAGGGGTGATGGTGACGTCGTCATGGCCGAGGTTAACGCTTCGGCCGCCGAAGACCAGGAGAAGGAGCTCGGCCAATCCGAGCCCTCTCGGAAGACAGTTCTGGAGCCCCCAAGGCCCCCCGAGGCGTCCAATCTGCCCCCACCGAAGGGGGAGCCGGGGCACCGCCGTCCGTGCCGAACACCAGAGACCAGGTAGCGGCAGAGTGGCCGGACATGATGGAGGAGGCTGTGAATAGCTCCTCCGTAGTTGCGGGACACCGCGCCCTGATGGATGTGGTTTTGCAAAGCATTCGGTCCGTTAACAGCGGACTGAGAGAAGCTTTTGGTGGCCTTTTGACAGGCTTTGAGGTAAGCAATGTAATGCTCTCCTCGTGTAAAATGTATTCTGTGAACAAAATTTGAGCAATCCTTGTATGTAGCAGCCCCCGAGACTTTGGCAGGTTTTGAAAAAAACCTGGCGGAGGATCAAAGACCGTTGAAACAGTAGTCTAAATGTGATTCTTATTTTATGTTTACAGGCTTCGGCGTTGGCGGCTGCTGCCAACGCCGCACAGCTAGCCGAGGTGAATCGGAAACTCAAAAATTCTGATGAGGAGCTCGACCTCGTCAACAAGCGGTTTGACAAAGCACAAGGTTAGTCTGTTCGAAACATGGTCCGTTGAATTTTCCTTGTCAAGCTGGGTATTCGGGATTATCCCTAAGCAAGGGGTTCTTGATGATGATTGCAGCTGTCGCCGCGGAGGTCGAGGGCCTCAAGGCCGAGCTGAGGAAAGCCAAGGATGAAGCGGCTGAACAGAAGGCGTCGGCCGAGCGAGCGACCACCGAGCTCTCGTCGGTGAAAACCGAGCGTGAGAAGCACGAGGCCAGAGTGGCCGAAGTGCAACAGGAGCTCAAGGATGCCATCACTAAATGTGAGAACCTTGAGCAGAAGAATAAGGATCATGCCACCGAGCTACTGAAGATGAAGGCAGAGATCCAAGAGGCGAGGACGGAGACGCGGGTGCTCGAGCTCCGCCAAGTGAAGCAAATTACAGATGGTAAGTCGTACTTACTGCAGAGTGTTTTTGGCGGCCATAGATTCACGTTGCTCACACGAGTCTGGCGTTCCGCAGGTGCATTTGCGGAGGTCCCGAGAAGTGCGACGGATGCGGCTAGACACTATGCAGCTCAGGAGGATGATGCCATACACAGGCTGTTCTGGGCGCAGTTCCAGGCGCCCGAGCATCCCCCTCCTAAGCAACTAGATGAAACAACTAATGGAGCTGCACTGAATGGCAGAGCCGGCCATGAAGGACCTTTGTGTCCGGCTGTGGCCCTCAGAGCCAATACCGAGCAGCTACTTCGGCTTGGTGCAGAGGCTGTGTAACGCTGCCGCTCGGGTTGATGCTGTGAAGCACTCAGTTTGCATTGAAGGGGCCCGGATGGCTTTCTCGAAGACTATGGTGCATTGGCCAAGAATCAAGCCAGTCGAGATGGCCACCGGACTTCCGCCAGCTCGAAAGGAGCACAGGCGCCCCGAGCAATAATTCTCCGTCGTAATGGACGGTGCTCGGGCGGTAGAGGCCTAGTGTTCGAAGGATGTACTCCTTGAGTGATCGTGCCATCGTGTATTAAACGGTGGTTGAACCTTTATGCTTTACAATGCGTTTATTGTGTATGGTTTATCATACTTCTATGTGTTTGATTTTTATTTTGACTACTGTGCGGCCGTCTTATTCTGGAAGTGACCAGTCATCGGCTTCAGCCCCCACATAGATGCTACGAGGGGTGTTCCATCCTGTGCACTGTGACCCTTAGCTGACATCTCGGTGCCCGAAAGCGGTAGTGTGGGAGGGAAACAAGGCAATCGGACTATGCGGTTTTATTACTTTCACTTAGCCATAGGAGCTTGACTGCGGGGGCTGGTAACTAGCCCGTAGTGTGTTGTGATATTCGGCAAATTATATATCACTTGATTTGTTCAAAGACAAACCCTTTGTATTACACGGTACAATCGCCAGCAATTTTTAGTTTAACACTTGTCATCGGATGGCCGACCAGTTCTCGCGTATTATGGCAGCCAGCTTTCGGCTTTCTCCACTGAGGTACTTGACCGGACTAATCGGAAGCACAATCACAGTGGTTCTCCCTTTACCTTCTTAGCCGAACGTGTGGAACGTAAGAAGGTAAGCACAGGAGCGAGGCAACCCAACTATTGACCCAAGACATAATTCAGAACCGAAGCATATGATGCAATATCCGGGACGCCGAACACATGGGGAAAGGGTGACGGACTTGATGCATATGGCGAGCATTACGGTTGAGCCCCCGGTCCGTTAGTTGGTTTCCGTATTAAAGCATATATGTACCGTACTTGTTTAAGACAGAGTCGAAGAGCAGGAAAAAGGAAAGTGCAGTATAGATAACTGTAGAGGAACCGTGAAAGGTTTGCTTTATTTCCAATAGGCTCGTGACGTCTAGCCATACAGTTCGAACTGCCGAGGAAACTTCTGATATGGATGCTTTGAAAAAGAAAGAGAAATTTACAGATGAAAGGTTTATGTAGGGCCTTGACATATGGGTTGATAACCTTACTGTCCCTGATTGCTTGCATCTGCGTTGGCATTTCCCCGAAGAGGAGAGGATGATGCAGCATAGCAACGGTAAGTATTTCCCTCAGCTATGAAACCAAGGTATCAACCTAGTAGGAGAACCAAGCAACACTATGTAAACGGCATGCACACAAATAACAAATACTTGCAACCCAACGCGTAAGAGGGGTTGTCAATCCCTCCACGGTATTGAGATAGATTAAATTGTATCAGATTGGATAAATAGATCTTGCAAAAACACAAAATAAAATAAATAAATAAAAAGTGCAGCAAGGTATTTTTGGGTTTTTGGAATAATAGATCTGAAAATAATATGATAGAAAATAGACCCGGGGGCCGTAGATTTCACTAGTGGCTTCTCTCAAGAAAATAGCATACGGTGGCTAAACAAATTACTGTTGGGCAATTGATAGAAGAGCAAATAATTATGATGATATCCAAGGCAATGATCATGTATATAGGCATCCCGTCCAAGATTAGTACACCGACTCCTGCCTGCATCTACTACTATTACTCCACACATCGACCGCTATCCAGCATGCATCTAGTGTATTAAGTTCATGTAGAAATGGAGTAATGCAATAAGAATGATGACATGATGTAGACAAGATCTATTCATGTAGGAATAGACCCCATCTTTTTATCCTTAATAGCAACGATACATGCGTGTCACTTCTCCTTCTGTCACTGTCGCGGGAAACCATAGCCACCTATGGGACCAAAGGGCCCCTTGCTGGTTCGGCAGGGGGGACGTCGCGTTGCACAAAGAGCAGACGAGCATGGGGCAGCACGGCAGAGATCACACAGGCAATTTTACCCAGGTTCGGGCCACCGTGAGGCATAAAACCCTACTCCTGCTTTGGTGGATTGATGGTGGAAGAAAGATGGTGAGGCGTAGTACACTGCCCGGCAGGGGTTGCCTCGGGGCGACAGTGGCTACGCGCGTATGGGTGTCTGCGTTGTCTAACTTTCCAACCCTTTCTACGGTTGCCATGGGCCTCCTTTTATAGATCAAGGGGTTACCACAATGGCAAAGTAGTCATTATGCACTGATAAGATAGCAAACAGTGCTATCATACCTAACTCTGCAGGCTGACAGGGCGCATTAAATGCACCGCTCAACGTCACGTCACTGGTTGCCCGACAAGCCTTGTCGGGCTGTCTCGCCAGCTCCATGTCTGCTTGCGTGACACGTTGCAGGACGGGTGCCATTTGTAGGCATTTCTTGTAGGAAGAGGTCGCCATGTGGAAAATGGCTGCCACTTAGTCACTTTGCGGCTTGACACCGCACTGATAGACGATGTGGGTCATGGCGGAGTGTTTGGGTGAGGTGGTTTTGCCTTCGTGAGCCCCGGCAGGCCTTGCCGGGACGTCTTGGATGTTTTCTTTCGGGGGTGACCCCGCCCTTGCCGAGCTCGCCTGCCCGGCAAGGGAGGCTTTTCTCTTGGTGGTGTCTTGTTCCTCTGACTTGATCTTGGTCCTCTTGTTCTGCATGTTGATCCTTCGATGATCTTGGTCTCTTGTACTCTGGCATGGCCTGATGCTGTAACCTTGTTCCCGTGCCTGTGCACAGTCTGGGCAATGGACCCAGGGTTTGTTGCACTGACAGAAGCCCCGGGGCCTGCCCCGGACACGCTGCCGAGCATCGTCGGGGTAGGGCCTAATAAGTGCACATGCGGAGGTGCTGAAGAGGCTGGTCTCTTGGTGTCTTCTTTGCTTCTTCATTAATCTTGAGCTTGGGTGCCTTTCTCGTCTTTTCCTCCTTCCACTGCAGTGCCTGGCAGGAGGGAAAACGAAAAGAGGAGATTACGGGGCACTTATCTTTTTCCAATCTTAAATCTGTAGGAACTTGCCAAATTTTAATTCAAATAATGTAATCTCTCGAGTCCATGTTTGTGTTCTGTAATGCTTGTACTTGTATTACCAGCATATTAATGAAAAAGATGAACCTTGCCGGGAACCCATGCATGTATATGTCCATGCAGAGGTGGGATGCCTCCTTAGTGTAAATAAACGAGTTTTCCCCGGCAGGCTATCCTGCCGGCACGCTTTTGCTTGCCGGAGAACTGTGTCTACCAGGCAAAAAACAAAGGGACCAGCCCCCCGCCAACTTCCTTCTACCAAAGGCCACTGCGACCATCTTGACCGAAGCAGCGTTCGAGTCAAGGATGGGAGCACCTAAGTTTCAAAAGAGCGGCGAGGTTTTCTCATGCACAAGTTATAGCTTACAGAACACTAATGGACAAGCGGTAGAACTTATCTGTTTGGCTTGCCGGGGATCGCAGTGCCAGGCAATCTTCTCAACTCCTTGTTGAAGCCAAGTTCATGGCAGGAACCTGTAGCTTCATGCAGATGAGAATGATCCAAGATGCGACCCTATCTATATGCATATGCAAATGCTCATGAAATGCTTATGCAGTGATCTTGGAATGCTTATGCATGCATGCAACTTGGTCGGGGGCCCCCCAGTGCTTCGTTTATTTTCTCTTGCACAGGGTCATCGCCCTGGCTTTGTACAAGGGGTTACATGCAACTGAGGCAAGGCCTGTACAAAAGGGTGGCTGCTGGGCAGGGCCCGACAGCCGCGCCTTATGGGTAGAACTTGCGGAGATGCTCAATATTCCATGAGTTTTGCAATTGAATGCCATCTTCGGTCTCCAGACGGACTACGCCAGGTCTGGTGACTCGTACTACCCGGTAAGGGCCTTCCCACTTCGGCGTCAACTTGTTTGTACCCTTGGCGGACTGAACGCGCCTAAGGACAAGGTCGCCTTCCTCAAAACACCGGGCATGAACCCTGCGGCTATGATAGCGACGCAGGGCTTGCTGATAGCGTGCAGCACGCATAGCAACCCGGAGACGGTTCTCCTCAAGTAGCACAGCGTCGTCACGCCGGTGCTGATCTTGCGCTACTTCATCGTAGGCAAGCACTCGAGGTGACCCGTAAATGAGTTCCGTGGGGATAACTACTTCTGCCCCGTAGACTAGGGAGAAGGGAGTCTGCCCGGTAGCTCGATTTGGTGTTGTTCTGAGGGACCAGAGAACTACCGGCAGCTCATCGATCCACCGCCTGTCGTGCTTCTACAGCGTATCAAAGGTTCTTGTCTTGAGTCCTCGCAGCACTTCAGTGTTCGCCCTCTCAGCTTGTCCATTGCTTCTGGGATGTGCAACAGAGGCAAATGAGATCTTGCATCGAAGGGCATGAACATATTGCATGAAGGCGCAGCTTGTGAACTGGGTGCCATTGTCGGTAATGATCCTTGCCGGGACTCCAAAACGGCACACCAATTGTTTCAAGAACTTGATAGCTGACTGAGCTGTCACCTTTCTCACGGCAGTCACTTCCGGCCACTTTGTAAACTTGTCGATAGCAACGAACAAGAATTCAAAGCCCCCGATTGCTCGGGGGAAGGGGCCGAGGATATCGAGCCCCCAGACCAAAAATGGCCATGATAGAGGGATTGTCTGAAGAGCTTGAGCAGGCAGGTGGATTTTCTTGGAATGGAACTGGCAGGCTTCACACTTGGTGACTAGCTCGACCGCATCTTGGAGGGTTGTGGGCCAATAGAATCCTTGCCGGAATGCTTTCCCAACTAACACCCTTGATCCAATGTGGGAGCCACACATGCCTTTGTGTATCTCAGCCAGCAGTTCCTTTCCTTCTTCCCGGCAGACGCACTTCAATTTCACACCATTGGGCCTCCTTCTGTACAGAGTGTCATCGACAAACTGATACATACTGGCCCTTCGGGCTACTCTTTCAACTTCATCTTGGTCGCCGGGAAGCTCTCCGGTTTGGAGGAAGTGGACTATGTGCCTTTCCCAAGTTGGAGCCTGGGGCTCGGCAACGAGGACTAGTGGCACCTCCTCAGCTGCGGGAGCACATGCCTTGTTCGCGGGGTCCATAGGCCCGGCTGGAGGGTGCGGTCCAACAGGCGGTGAGGAGTTTTTTCCGGCAGGGTCTCTGCCAGGAGCGGACAGCTCTACCGGGAGAGGCTTACCGGAGTCCAACTTCCTCCTTTTCTGGGCCATTGTCGCTGGGATACGGAGGGCTGAGTAAGATGGAGAACAAAAGTCCCTGGTTCCACAGGAAGCTTCTGCGCAGCACACTTTGACAGATGATCAGCTATGTTGTTTTCCGCACGGGGTACGTGCTCTGTTTGCAATCCGTCAAAGTGCTCCTCCAATCTTCTCACTTCCTCAACGTATGCCTCTGTCAATGGGCTTTGGTAATCCTTGTTGACTTGTCTCACCACAAGTTGTGAATCTCCTCGAATGATCAGCTTCTTAATTCCCAATTCTACAGCAATCCTGAGCCCGGCAAGGAGCCCTTCATACCCTGCTGTATTGTTGGTTGCCTCTTCCCGGGCAAAATGCATTTGGACGGCGTACTTCAAGTGCTCCCCAGAGGGGGCAACAAGAAGCACGCCAGCCCCTGCACCTTGTAGGGAAAAGGCACCATCAAAATACATGATCCATTCTTGGGGGGATTCCTTGCCGGGGATAACTGTCTCTGGGATCTCCTCATCAGGGGTTGGCGTCCATTCTGCAATAAACTCTACCAATGCCCTGCTCTGGATAATTGATGTGCTCTCAAACTTCAAACCAAAACTGGGTAACTCCAAGGCCCACTCCACTATTCTGCCGGTAGCCTCAGGGTTCCGGAGTATCCTTTGCAATGGGAAACGAGTGACAACCGTAATCTCATGGGCTTGGAAGTAGTGGCGCAGTTTCCTTGAGGCCATAATGAGACCAAAGATCAACTTTTGCACGCCAGAGTACCTCGATCTAGCCCCCGGTAGCAAGGAGCTGACGAAGTACACTGGACGCTGCACCACTTTCTTCCTTGCCGTGCCCTTGGGGTTGCTCTCGCTGCCGTGCTCATCGCTGTCTTGATCCTTCTCTGGCTCTGCCGGTCTTTGTTCATTCTCTGCCTCGTCTACTTCCCGCTGCGCCACCAAGGCTGCACTAACCACTTGGTTGGTTGCCGCTAAGTATAGCAGCAACGGCTCTTGTGGTTTGGGAGCAACCAAGGTAGGCACAGAGGACAAGTAGGTCTTCAACTCTTGCAAAGCTGCATCTGCTTCTGGGGTCCACTTCATGGGCCCTGCCTTCTTCAAAATTTTGAAGAACGGCAGGGCGCGCTCGGCAGACTTAGAGATAAATCAGCTTTGCGTGGCGATGCACCCTGTCAGATGCCTCACATCCTTAACTGTCCTTGGCGCCTGGATCTGCTCAATAAATTTAATCTTGTCGGGGTTGGCTTCGATCCCCCGATGGGACACAAAGAACCCAAGCAGCTCGCCGGAGGGAACGCCAAACACACACTTCTCCGGGTTGAGCTTCAAGTTGACCTTGCGCAGATTAGCAAATGTTTCCTCCAAATTCCGAATAAGGGTGGCTCTATCCTTGGTCTTGACCACAATATCATCCATATAAGCTTCAATGTTTCTGTGCAGCTGTGGCTCAAAACCAATCTGGACTGCCCTTGCAAAAGTGGACCCGACACTCTTTAATCCAAATGGCATGCATATAAAACAGTATGTACTACATGGAGTGATGAACGATGTCTTCTCCTCGTCTTCCTTGGACATGAAGATTTGGTGATAGCCAGAATATGCATCCAAAAAGGTGAGCAGATCACAGCCTGAGGTGGAATCCACAATCTGATCGATGCGCGGCAAGGGAAACGGGTCTTTCGGGCAGGCTTTGTTGAGATCCGTGAAATCTATGCAAAGCCTCCACTTCCCGTTAGCCTTCTGGACTACCACTGGATTTGACAACCACGTGGGGTGTAACACTCCTCTGACCAAACCAGCTGCTTCAAGTTTCTTGATCTCTTCCGCAATGAACTGCTGCCTCTCCAAGGCCTGCTTCCGGACCTTCTGCTTGACAGGTCGGGCGTATGGGTAGACAGCAAGGTGGTGCTCGACTACCTCCCTGGGAATACCGGGGATATCAGATGGTTGCCAGGCAAACACATTGATATTCGCCCGCAGGAAGGCAACGAGTGCGCTTTCCTATTTGTCATCGAGGGTGGCGCTGATAGTGAAAGTACCATCAACGCCAGCCAGCCCTGCCGGGACCTTCTTCACTTGGGGTGCAGCAACCTTGGATCTCTTGCTGTTGGAACACTCCGGCACATAATCAATGGGTGCCGTGCACTCGGAGGGGGCACGCTTCCCGGATTCTTTGCCGGAGTCCCAACAATCCTTCTTCTTTCCCTTGTTCTCCTTGGCGGGAACTGCTGCTGCCACTGCCTCTGCCACGACTGCATCTCGATACATCTTGTCCACGCAAATGATTGCATCCTTCTCGTCTGATGGGATAGCAATGACTCCCAGTGGCCCAGTCATCTTCAGAGTGTTGTAGGCATAGTGGGATGCCGCCATGAATTTAGCTAGGGCTAGGCGTCCAAGAATCCCATTGTACGGCAGGGGGAGGTCAACCACATCAAACACAATCTTCTTAGTCCGGTAGTTCAGCTCTCCCCCAAACATCACCGGCAACGTGATCTTTCCCTTAGGATGACTCCTGCCGGGATTAACTCCTTGAAACGTGCCGGTGGCCTCCAACTCATCTTCCGCTATCTGAAGTCTACTGATAACTGCCGGGGAAATCAGGTTCAACCCGGCCCCACCGTCCACCAACATCTTTGTGACCTTGAGGTTGCGAATTGTTGGAGAGACCAACAATGGCAAACACCCTACCGCTGTGGTGCGGTTAGGATGATCCTCCCCGTTAAAGATGATGGGCGTGCGTGACCATTTGAGCGGCTTCCGGACCTCTGGCGCTGGTTCCACGGCATTGACCTCTCGTGCCCATCGCTTGAGCTGGCGGTGAGAAGTGTTCAGAGATGCACCCCCGTCAATGCACAGGGCGTCAGTGTCCTTTTGAAACCCCTGCTCACTGGTTTCCTCTTCATCCCCTCCATCACTCTCATCATCACAGGTTTCCTTCTCTCGACCCCTGGCGGGTTTTCCTTGGTTTCTAAAGGGTTTGCCGGGGCGATTTACTTCACCGCCTCGGCCCTTACCGCCAGCGACATTGTGACCTTTTTCCTTGTCGTGCTTCTCATACTCTGATCTCTGTCTCTTAACAAGCTGCTCAACCTGATAACACTCTTGAAGGTCGTGGCCTTTGGTCTGATGAATCTTGCAATACGACCCATCACCTTTCCCGGTCTTCTCGGCAGCCGCGGCCTCCCGGCAGTCAGCGCACACGGCAGCTTCCTTGCCGGGGACCTCAGCATTGGCCTTCTTGCCTGTACTAGGCGTACCCGATCCTTCAACAGTCATCACTGCCTTATCCTTCCACTTCTTATTGCGCTTCTTGCTCTTCTTCTGACTGGTTGATTCATCATCATCTTTTGAATCAACATTGATGCAATCTTCCTCTCCGGGCAACTTTCTTCCCTCCTCCATCCGAGCACACTTATCCACCAAGGTATAAAGCTCCTTCACAGTCTTGGGCAACCGCACGTTCATCTTGGAACGGATCCGGTGGTTGCGCACATTGGACTGGAAGGCGGCTATCACAGCTGCCGGATGGATATTCGGGATGTTTCTATGAACTTTGCTGAATCTCTGTAAATACTTACGGACGGTCTCTCCTTCCTTCTGCTGGAGAAGCTGCAAATCGCTGGGTCGTCCTGGCTCTCGATGGCCGCTGGTGAAGGCGCCAATGAACTCGTGGCACAGGTCAGCCCACGACGAGATGGAGTTCGCCGGCAGGTGCATCAGCCAAGACCTCACATTGGACTTGAGAGCCAAAGGGAAGTAGTTGGCGAACACCTTCTCATCTCTTCCCCCGGCAGCCTGAACAGCGATGGTGTAGATGCTCAGAAACTCCACCGGGTTTAGCCTCCCATCGTACTTCTTAGGTATCTCTGGCTTGAACATGCGAACGGACGGCCAACGGACTTGCCGCAGCTCACGAGTAAAGGAAGGGCAGCCAACCTCGAAAGGTAGGCACCCGCCAATACCGAGCGTAGGATCGTCGACGTCGGGGCCATCGCACCCGTTGGTCTGGCGGTGGTTGTCACGGCGTCGCTCGACGATGACGCGCGCGCCTCCCACCCGCCTATCCTCCGGGGCTCGCCGTCGGCCTGGATGTGCTCGAGGGTCAGAGGAGGCCATCGAGACATTGTCAGGGTCTTGATTCTGCTGCGCTTGCGCCGGCTGCCATGGCGGGGACTGTACCATGGGGGCGGCCCCTTTCGTACGGCCAGCAGCATGGGCTATCATCGTCGCTTGGGGAGGCTGTGGCGGGCCAGCTCACTGCAAGCCCCCAGCCTTGGCGAAACCGAGCAAACTTTGGATGGTGGCATGCCATTCGTCCATCTGCTCGGCCGCTGGCGGAAACCTCAACAACAGTTGAGCCCGCGCCATGGCCTCTGTGGCTGTGCTTGGCATGGCTGATGATGAAGTGGATCGCGTCGTCGCTCGGCTCCTGACAGTGCCAGCGGCGGCGGCACCGCGCCCCTGCTGTTGCGGGGTGGCCGCTTGGATGGCAGGGGGACGCGGTGAAGGCACTTGAGGGCCAGTGGCTCCGTTGGGCACAGCAATTTGGTCGACCCGCCCCGGGGAAAGCGCACGCGCTGCGGTCGCCCCCGCGGTGGGGGCAGCCGGAGCGGACCGAGCGCCATTGCTACGGGTGTGCCCGTCGACGGGAGGAAGGGGCGCAGATGGAATAATCCCTTCATCCGTACCTTGTGGAGCGTGGCCATGAGGGCGTTGTTGATGCTGTTCCCCTCCGGTCTTTCCCGCTCCTGCGTCGGCTGCGGGGGAAGTGGTGATTGTCGGTGTACTAAGTACTGGAACGTTAGTACCCCACCTTGTGCATGGGCAGTTGTAGCCAAGTCCGCGGCAAGGCTTGCCGGGAGAATAACTGGAGTATAATGCAAGGTTGTCAAGGAATTATTCGGATTGAAGATCAAATATCAGGTCAATAAGATCTGGAGACTGAAGTCTGGGCCCCCGGCAAAATCTTGCCGGGGTGGTTCACGAACCCCGCCAAGATTCGGTCCCGCCAAGGTTCGGCCCCGGCAAGAGTTGCGCCCCGGCAGGATCTTGCAGATATACAACCGCTTCAGCACAGTGACAGGATTGACGTCATGGGTCCCTCTGTGGGTACGTGGCGACGCGTCCATGGAGGAGGGCTTAAGCGGTGCAGATGGGATGGCTCCTTTTCCCATCCCCAAGAAAGTGAGACACCTAAACGGACACCTCACGGTGCATTAAATGCATTCATCCTAATCCGTCAGTGGTTAGGTATGGTAATCCTGTAGCTACTTTACACCTCAATGTATGTACATTTCACCACTGTGGTTGCCCCTTGAAGCATATAAAAGGAGGCCCAAGGCGACTGCTACAGAGGGAGGATCTTCTGGCCCATTCTGCATGCGTAGCTGCTCTTTGAACCTACTGTTCATTGCAAGCGCTCCTGGAAACTGGGCACAAGAACATCAACAATAAACCAAGGCAGGAGTAGGGTTTTACGCTGATTAGCGGCCCGAACCTGGGTAAAAATCGTCCCGCATCGATCGTTGGTTCTGCTCTTTGCGCATACCTCTCTCCCTGCCGAACCATAAAGGGGTCGCTCGAGATCCCATAGGTGTCGTACGCCGACAGTGATGGCGCCGCCTGCGCCGACCACGCCCCCAGCAGCGTCCACGTCCTCGCGTGCCTTCGCACCCCCCGCAGCGTTAGAGGCCGCGGGCGGCGGAGCCTTCGAGGTGGATGGGTGAGCAGAAGCACCGGGTTTCTTCTTGGGCGCCATGGTCGATGGCGCTGTCGAAGGCGAGGATGGTAATGAAGATGACGCGCTGCACACGCTTTTAGGTTCGCGCAAGCGATCCCCCTACCTGGCGCGCCAAAGATGTCACGGGAAACCATGGCCACCTATGGGACCAAAGGGCCCCTTGCTGGTTCGGCAGGGGGGGACGTCGCGTTGCACAAAGAGCAGACGAGCGTGGGGCAGCATGGCAGAGATCACACAGGCAATTTTACCCAGGTTCGGGCCACCGTGAGGTGTAAAACCCTACTCCTGCTTTGGTGGATTGATGGTGGAAGAAAGATGGTGAGGCGTAGTACACTGCCTGGCAGGGGTTGCCTCGGGGCGACAGTGGCTACGCGCGTATGGGTGTCTGCGTTGTCTAACTTTCCAACCCTTTCTACGGTTGCCATGGGCCTCCTTTTATAGATCAAGGGGTTACCACAATGGCAAAGTAGTCATTATTCACTGATAAGATAGCAAACAGTGCTATCATACCTAACTCTGCAGGCTGACAGGGTGCATTAAATGCACCGCTCAATGTCACGTCACTGGTTGCCCGGCAAGCCTTGCCGGGCTGTCTCACCAGCTCCACGCCTGCTTGCTTGACACGTCACAGGACGGGTGTCATCTGTAGGCATTTCTTGTAGGAAGAGGTCGCCATGTGGCAAATGGCTGCCACTTAGTCACTTTGCGGCTTGACACCGCACTGATAGACGATGTGGGTCATGGCGGAGTGTTTGGGTGAGGTGGTTTTGCCTTCGTGAGCCCCGGCAGGCCTTGCCGGGACGTCTTGGATGTTTTCTTTCGGGGGTGACCCCGCCCTTGCCGGCTCGCCTGCCCGGCAAGGGAGGCTTTTCTCCTGGTGGTGTCTTGTTCCTCTGACTTGATCTTGGTCCTCTTGTTCTGCATGTTGATCCTTCGATGATCTTGGTCTCTTGTACACTGGCATGGCCTGATGCTATAATCTTGTTCCCGTGTCTGTGCACAGTCTGGGCAACGGACCCAGGGTTTGTTGCACCGACAGTCACTGAGATTGAGCACCGCATGATCAAACCCATCACAAGGCACCTCTTCCCATTGCAAGAAAAATCAATCTAGTTGGCCAAAACAAACCAAAGTTTCGGAGAAGAAATACGAGGCTATAAAGATCATGCATATAAGAGATCAAAGAAGACTCAAATAGTATTATAGATAGAACTGATCATAAACTCGCAATTCATCGGATCCCAACAAACACACCGCAAAAGTTACATCAAATAGATCTCATCGAGGAGAACATTGTATTGAAGATCAAAGAGAGAGAAGAAGCCATCTAGCTACTACCTACGGACCCGTAGGTCTGTGATAAACTACTCATGCATCATCGGAGGAGCACCAATGAGGATGATGAACTCTTCGTGATCGTGTTCCCCTCCGGCAAGGTGCCAAAATAGGGCTCTAGATTGGATCTCGTGGTTCTGGAACTTGCGGCGGCTGGAATTGTGTTTCATCGACTCTCCTAGGGTTTCTGGAATATCTGAGTATTTATAGAGCAAAGAGGCGGTGGAGAAGCTTCCCGTGGGCCCCACAAGGCATCAGGGCGCGCCAGGGGCCTCTGGCGCGCCCTGGTGTCTTGTGGGCCCCACGGGCCTCCTCTGGTGCACCTCCTGGGCTTCCTGGGTCTCTTCTGGGCAGAAAAAATTCTCCAACAATTTTCCTTGCATTTGGACTCCGTTTGATATGGATATTTTTCGAAGTAAAAAAACAAGCAAAATACAGCAACTCGCACTGGGCACTATGTCAATAGGTTAGTCCCTAAAAATGATATAAAGTTGCTATAGAATGAATGTAAAACATCCGAGATTGATAATATAACAGCATGGAACAATAAAAATTTATAGATACATTGGAGACGTATCAGCATCCCCAAGCTTAATTACTGCTTGTCCTCGAGTAGGTAAATGATAAAAACAGAATTTTTGATATGGAATGCTGCCTAACATGTTCATCACATATTCTTTTCTTTTGTAGCATGGACATTTGGAATTTTAGATGATTCAAAGCAATAGTCTATAATTTGCTTG
The DNA here is from genome assembly GCA_011799875.1 of Thinopyrum elongatum. NCBI lineage: Eukaryota > Viridiplantae > Streptophyta > Magnoliopsida > Poales > Poaceae > Thinopyrum > Thinopyrum elongatum. The sequence goes on from CM022297.1 coordinate 236,418,072, forward strand.
AGGACATCAATACTCAAGCATATCAACAAGAAACCATGTCTTTCAAAATATCAACACTAAAGAAAGCTATCCCTAGCCCATCATGCTCAATCATTGATCCATTCATGAAACACACTCGAATATTAGGTACATCCAATGCACAAGTATGATCATAGTGCTCCCTAGTTGGTGCTTTATAAGAGAAGATGGAGACTCAAATAAAAATAAAAATTGCATAAAGTAAATAGATAGGCCCTTCGCAGAGGGAAGCAGAGATTTGTAGAGGTGCCAGAGCTCAAAGCTTAAATTGAGAGATAATTTTTTTGAGAGGCATGCTTTTTTCGTCAACAAAAACGACTGAGAATTCCCAACACTTTTCATGCTAGATACATCATAGGCGGTTCCCAAACATAAAATAAAGTTTATTCATTTTTCCACCATTCTTTCACAATCCATGGCTAGCCGTATCCATGGGCGCCTTCCATACCAACACTTTCCAAGGAATTTATTATTTGATAACATAAAAAAATCATTTCGGGACTAGCCATCCCTATTACCGCCACACTCTCGTGCAATGAAAAGTGAATAAACACTCATCTTGAGAATAACACATCTAGCATGGAAAATATTGGCCACCCCCTGTCGCTTCATGAGCGGTACGGGCACACAAAAAGGAAATTCATTTTGAAAATTAGAGTTGGCACATACAAATTTACTTGGAATGACATTGAAATACCGCATATAAGTAGGTATGGTGGACTCAATGGCACAACTTGGTTTAAGGAGGTTGGATGCACAAGTAGTATTCCCACTTAGTACAATGAAAGGCTAGCAAATAGATTGAGAAGCAACCAACCAAAAAACAAAAATGAGCATAAACGAGCATTAAGCATAACTAACACCCAATAATGCACCACAAGTAGGATGTAATTTCATTGCATAACTATTGACTTTCATTCTTGCATAGGGAATCACAAACCTTAACACCAATATTCTTACTAAAGCATAATTACTCACCAACATGGCTCACATATTACTATCTTCATATCTCAAAACTATTGCAAGGAATCAAGTTTATAATATCCAATGATCTTCATGAAAGTTTTTATTATATCCCCCTTGAATATCTATCACTTTGGGACTAATTTCATATATTAGCAATGCTTATGGCAAGCTCTTAAACAAATTTAGTTGAAGAACATGAACATAAATATTTTTTCTTATCTCTCAAAATAATATAAGTGAAGCATGAGAGAATTTCTTCAAAAACTACTAACTCTCAAATTACTCTAAGTGAAGCATGAGAGTATACTTCTTCAAAATTAATACATCATCGTGGTCAAAAAGATATAAGTGAAGGATGAGAGCAATTCCATAGCTCAAAAAATTTAAGTGAAGCACATAGAGCAATTCTACCAAATCATGGCATCATTATGGCTCTCTCAAATAGGTGTGTACAGCAAGGATAATTGTGACAAACTAAAAAGCAAAACAAGCAAAGACTCATATAATACAAGACACTCCAAGCAAAACTCATGATATGTGACGAATAAAAATATAGCTCCAAGTAAAATACCGATGGTCGTTAGAAGAAAGAGGGGATGCCTTCTGGGGCATCCCCAAGCTTAGTTGCTTGGTTATCCTTGAATATTACCTTGGGGTGACATGGGCATCCCCAAGCTTAAGCTCTTTTCACTCCTTATTCCTTCATCCATCGTGATCTCACCCAAAACTTGAAAACTTCAATCACACAAAACTAAACAAAAACCTTCGTGAGATCCGTTAGTATAATAAAGCAAATCACCACTTTAAGTACTGTTGTAAACCCATTCATATTGTATTATTGCATTATATCTACTGTATTCCAACTTTACTATGGCTTATACCCCTCAATACAATCCATATATTCATCAAAATAAGAACACAATGCAACGAAAACAGAATCTGTCAAAAACAGAACAGTCTGTAGTAATCTGAACTTTGACCATACTTTTGTAACTCTAAAAATTCTTAAAAATTAGGACAATGTAGACAATTTGTATATAGATCTTGTGTAAAACATTCAGAAACTTTGGTCGCTTCTGTGATTTTTCTAAATTCTACTACTGGACGCATAAGTTTCTGTTTTCCAACAAGATCAAGTCAACTATTACCCAACATAATCCTAAAGGCTTTACTTGGAACAAACACTAATTAAAACACTAAAACACAATCATAACAGTAGCATAATTGTGTTAACACACAAGAACAGAAAGAAGTAGGGAAAAAATATTTTACTCATTGGGTTGCCTCCTAACAAGCGCTATTGTTTTATGCCCCTAGCTAGGCATAATGCATAGATTCAAGTATTGTCATCTTTGGTTTCCTACTCTTCAATCACACAACCAAAATTCTTCAAGTATTTAGCATGCATATTTTCAATAATAATACTCCTCGTAATAAGATTGAAAAATTCATTCTTACAAGTAGGATTTTTTATCACTTCAACAAAGTTGGGGTGAATACTAATCATTTTAAGATCTTCATTATTGCTACTAGAAGCGACACCCTTGTTTTTAGAAACATGTGTAGTCTTGCAATTATTAGGGGTTTTTTCTATAGTTTTAATGGAAGAAAAAGCTGAGCTCAAGTTACTAAAAATTTCTTCCAACTTATTGATCCGAGCGGGGCTCTCTTCTATCCTTTCGTTAACTATGGGTCCCTTTTCTTTTAATTATTTAAGAGCATCTCCTGCTTTTGACCCAATTTTATTAGCAAGGTTATGGATTCTTTTATCCAAATTTTCAATATGTTCTTCGGTAATCATTTTCTTTTCAATAGCATCTAGCCTTTGCATGACATGCTCGAGAGTTAAGATCGTTTCATTAATAATGATAGGTGGTGCACCCACTAAATCTCCCATAGCATTAGAAGCATCCAAAGAGGGACACATCAAGAAATTCCCACCAGTAATAGTATCAAGAATGAATCTATACCAAGTGGTAATGCCCACATAAAAACTGAGAAGAAGAATAACGGTGGATTGCTTATGAATAGATCTATTATGAGCATTACAAATCCTATACCAAGCATCTTTTAGATTCTCCTCTCCCCTTTGCTTAAAATTAAGAACTTCATTATTGGGGGCACATGCAATAGAGGAAGAGCTAGCCATAGCGACAAAGTAGGCAAGCAAGCTAACACGAAAGAAAAAGATCTGACGAGAAAAAGGCAAATGAGAAGAAGGCAAATATTTTTCGCAAAAACATTTTAGAAGTGGGGGAGATGAAAACAAGAGGCAAATGGCAAATAAAGTAAATTGCAAGGAGACGAGATTTGTGATTAGGAACCTGATAGATGTTGGTGATGTCTCCTCGGCAACGGCGCCAAAAATTCTTCCTGATTGGTTGTATCTGCGTTGGTATTTCCCCGAAGAGGAGAGGATGATGCAGCACAACAACTGTAAGTATTTCCCTCAGTTATGAATCCAAGGTATCAATCCAGTAGGAGAACCAAGCAACACTATGTAAATGACAAATGCACACAAATAACAAATACTTGAAACCCAACGAGCAAGAGGGGCTTGTCAATCCCTCCACGGTATTGAGATAGATTAAATTGTATGGGATTGGATAAATAGATCTTGCAAAAATAAAAAATAAAATAAAGAAAGAAAAAGTGCAGCAAGGTATTTTTGGGTTTTTGGAATAATAGATCTGAAAATAATATGATAGAAAATAGGCCCGGGGGCCGTAGATTTCACTAGTGGCTTCTCTCAATAAAATAGCATACGGTGGGTAAACAAATTACTGTTGGGCAATTGATAGAAGAGCAAATAATTATGATGATATCCAAGGCAATGATCATGTATATAGGCATCACGTCCAAGATTAGTAGACCGACTCCTGCCTGCATCTACTACTATTACTCCACACATCGACCGCTATTCAGCATGCATCTAGTGTATTAAGTTGATGGAGAAACGGAGTAATGCAATAAGAATGATGCCATGATGTAGACAAGATCTATTCATGTAGGAATAGACCCCATCTTTTTATCCTTAATAGCAATGATACATGCGTGTCATTTCTCCTTCTGTCATTGAGATTGAGCACCGCAAGATCGAACCCATCACAAAGCACCTCTTCCCATTGCAAGAAAAATCAATCTAGTTGGCCAAACCAAACCAAAGTTTCAGAGAAGAAATACGAGGCTATAAAGATCATGCATATAAGAGATCAAAGAAGACTCAAATAATATTCATAGATAGAACTGATCACAAACTCGCAATTCATCGGATCCCAACAAACACACCGCAAAATTTACATCAAATAGATCTCATCAAAGAGAACATTGTATTGAAGATCAAAGAGAGAGAAGAAGCCATCTAGCTACTACCTACGGACCCGTAGGTCTGTGATAAACTACTCACGCATCATCAGAGGAGCACCAATGAGGATGATGAACCCCTCCGTGATCGTGTTCCCCTCTGGCAAGGTGCCAGAATAGGGCTCTAAATTGGATCTCATGGTTCTGGAACTTGCGGCGGCTGGAATTGTGTTTCGTCGACTCTCCTAGGGTTTCTGGAATATTTGAGTATTTATAGAGCTGAGAGGCGGTGGAGAAGCTTCCCATGGGCCCCATAAGGCATCAGGGCGTGCCAGGGACCTTTAGCGCACCCTGGTGTCTTGTGGGCCCACGGGCCTCCTCTAGTGCACCCCTAGGCTTCCTGGGTCTCTTCTGGGCAGAAAAATTCTCCAAAAGTTTCGCTGCATTTGGACTCCGTTTGATATGGATTTTCTGTGAAGTAAAAAATAGCAACTGGCACTGGGAACTATGTCAATAGGTTAGTCCCAAAAATGATATAAAGTTGCTATAAAATAAATGTAAAACATCCAAGATTGATAATATAACAACATGGAACAATAAAAAATTATAGATACGTTGGAGACGTATTAGCCTACTCCAGCTCACATTAGGCAGTTCTCTTGGTTACTTCAGGTGCCTCTGAACATTCCACCAAGTAGTGTGTCTTGAAGTTTCCATCATGAAGTTGTTGTCATTGACGTAGAGTCCTCCTTCTCACACCACTCCTGGACACTCATACCAATCCCCATCTACTATAGCGTAGCATTAAAATAAATAATGTTCTCGGGGACTTAGTAACAGGGGTGTGGGTTCCTACCTCATGCTTCTACTCAACTACAAGAGTCAATATAACTACTGGAGGTAATGTTGCAAGGTGACACTAAATGCAATTAAAAACATAGGTTTGAAAAATATGGTCAAAGTGAACTTGCCTGATAAAGTTGATGATGATTATAATGCTCTCGAAAATAACTTGTTAGGACTATTCGTCACTCTCAGAGGAAATCTATTATAATCAAACATGGAATTCATATAAATAAACATTCTAGCAAGCACTCTAGCACCCAAAATAAAATCAATAATTAAAAGCAACAAATAAATCAATAAGAAAAAGCAAATAAAATTTCAAAGAAAACTTCAAATGAAAAACTATAAATAAAACTACTAAAGAAAAACTCTATGACTTAACTACACAACACAAAATAGTTTTTGTCCTAATTAAACTTAACAGCAAATAAAACACTAAACCAAAAAAATGAAGAGAAAAGAAAAATATAAAACAACTAAGCTAAAAGAAATAATTTAACTAAAGTTTTTTACTAGCAAAAAGAAACACTTAAAAAGCTACTCCCTCCGTCCCGTAATATAAACCCTAAGTTATTTACTAAACAAGTTTTAACTAAGAATTTAACTAAAACACTTTTAATTACTTAAAAAATATTATTTTGCAACATAATAGAAAGTTTTATAACAATAAACCTAGTGGAAAAAAGATCTATTTTAAAATAAAAGAAAAGACTTTTTCTATCTCTAAAAAGAAGCAAAAAGAGGGTACTGTTTTTGAAATCTAATTTGGACAGATCTAAAATCCCAAAAAATATATTTTTACTAGTTAGGTAAATAATACCACTAGAAAACAGGGGCAAAAGGAATTAATTCAAAACCTATTTTTAAATAAAAGATATAAGCAAAATAGTGATTTGAACAAATTCATCAAATTCAAATTTAAACTTTTCAAACATTACCAGAATTTGCATCTACAGAAACTTTACGAAATTATTGATCTAATGCAAAAATAATCACTCAAAAAAATTAAAAACATAAAAGATATTCAATTTCTAAAATAGAAACTATTTCTAAAAAAGAAAACAAAAACAGAAAGAAAAAAAGCTATTGGTCGGCTAACTGCCACATGGCACGGTCCTATTGGCTACGGGTGTGTGTGCGTTTGAGTTGCGGGCGGTCGACCGAGTCTTAACAGAAAATGACTCACGGCAAATAGAAAAACGCTTTCTAATCTAGCATGTTGGGTCTGGATTCGACGGAGAGGGTTGATCTGGGGCTCACAGTGGGAGGGGGTGAACTCCGGCGATGTCCGACGCGGCGACGGCTCGGGCTCGATGCAGGCGAGGCCTATAGTGCTCCTGAAGCTCGAGGAAGACACGCCGGTGATGAAGACGAGGACGAGGACGATGAGCTGGTAGGTGGCGACGGGCGGCTGGGGAGATCAGGAGCGACGGCGGCATGCAAGGGCGTGAGGCTGAAGTGGCTTGCCACAGTGAGGGAGTCCGGCGAGAGGAGGGGGTCAGGTGAGGGGGTTAAGGGGGAAATCAAACAAGGGCCGAGGGGTTTATGTAGGGGTGGGTTGCATGGGGCAGGGGAGCACGGCGGGGATCCACTCCGGCGAGGTAAGGCAGGGGATCAGGAGGAGGAAGAAAGCAAGCACGCGAGAGGGGGAGCGGCCGATGGGTCCCACATGCCAGAGAGAGAGAGAGAGAGTGGGGGAGGAATCGGATCAGGCGACCGATCTAATTGGATTCGGTGTGTGCGCGTGCAGGCTGGGCTACGGGTGATTGGGCCTGGGTGAGAGAGAGAGGTGGACCTCGGCGCTTGGTGGGCTTCGACCGAACTGTGGCTTTTCGTCTTTTAAAAAGGCACAGAAAGAAAACTTAAATAGAGGAAAATAAATAATTTTTTTATATAGACATATTATATATCAAGTTTTTCACAAAAAGATTTCCTAAAACATGAACTATTTTTTAAAGTCAAATAAAGTCCACAAGTTCATATAATGCAAACAATGCTTGTGTTGCATCCAAAACCAATAAAAATCATTTTTTAAATACCAAAATGATTTCAAATTTATTTTCTCCTAATTTTTCATTGAGGTAATCATTTTACCCTAATTTCTATATATTTGATTTTAGGATAAAAATAATTTTAATAAAAACCAAATAACTCATAATTGGGTTTAAAGTTGAATTTCAAACCATTTCCAAATCTTTCCTGTTTTTCTTTGAACAAAATATTTCAAATTGCCTCTGAATTTTGAAGTGTCATATTCCTTCTCTCATTTTGGATATTTCGAGAAATTTGAAATCTCAAAATTCAAATAACTTCAAATTGAAAGTGGGTTTCAAAAAGTTTCAAAGTGACTTTCAAAATGATTTCTTTTAAACTTCCAACTCTCTTTCTTATCATTTGAAGAAGTCATTTTATCTTCTCTCATGAAAATCATTAAGTTGCATAAAGTTTCTGAATTGCTTTTCAAATGAAATTTCAAATCATTTCAAATAGCAATACTTTTGGGAAAGTCCTTTTATTCCCTCTCTTTCAACTTTCAAAAAGTTTTAAATTTCCACTCAATTTCACACAATCAATCAAACAAATAATATTATTTATTTATTTAATATAATATACCAAAATTTAGAATTTTTGGATGTTAGAAACTACCACCCTTAAAATGAATCCTGTCCTCGAGATTCGGAGAGGCTAGAAAGAAGGTTGGGTTTGGAGGGTCTTCTTGAAAATCCATTGTTCGTCACAAATGTCGGGATCGTACCACCCTTAGAAGCAAGGTTATGGTTCCAACAAAACTCATGTACTCCCTCTTTAGGGTTGGCAATGTCGGTCTTCTCATATCTTCGGGATAACTCCTACACTGGTGCTCTTCTGGTAGGGGCATAAACTTTTCCTAAAAATCTTGTGTCCTTTCATTAGGGTAAGGTTCTTCCGAGTCTGGTCTTCTTAGCTGACAGGTTTGTTGCCAATACTAAACAACAGTCAAAAATCTCATGGTGGGCAACAATTACTGGTTTCTCCTGCAGGAAATGGGTCTGGGTTAAATCTCACCGTACAACCTACGATTGGCAACGGTTGCCTGTACAGGGTTCCATCGTCCTACCACTCTAAGGTTTTTGGCTTATCATAGCAGCACTTCTTATAAAGTTTTAAGGCTCTCTGATTTTCCATCAACATATGATAGTTCATCATAGAATTCTCCGATATGGGGGCAATCCATCCCGTAGTTGAATCATTACTTCAAACACAGTCAGTGAATCACGTGTTCTAACACTTAAGCATCCTCACAAGCTTTGTAGAAATTTTCTAGTCGATGAACTGAGTTTGTCGGCGTTCTGGGAACCAGGGTACCCAGACTTGCCTGCCTGCAGCCCACGGCGTGGCTCCCTCCACGGCCTGGTACGGCCCATCTGCGAGACCGCCAAGATAAGACCCTCGCGAGGGCCCCCGGCCTCGCGAGCCGGACGACACCAAGACCTCTAGAGGGAGCGGCCTTCCCAGGTGGCCTCCCGAGGAGCGGAGATTTCTATGCAGGTACCCAGCCTCACGAGGCTACAATGATGTGAGCCATGACGACCAAGGCCAGGCGGGCGCCAGCGGGCACAGAGGAGGTAGTTTCCTCTTTGGTGCTAAGGAGGCAAGGACAGGCGTGGGTTCTCGAGGAATCTCCCAAAGGTTTCCATTCCGGTGCTACAAGACCAAGACCACGAGCTCGGCAAGGCGGATGTCATCACCGAGCCCACCACTGCGTCACGACCAGAAGCTTTGCAGGCGAAGACCACCTTTCATCAGGATTAGATGTACTACTTGTCCCCTTTCAAATTGGCCATTGTGGGATCCCTTCCCGCCTAAGTTTTGAGGGAAGAGGACCAAGGCCACTATGAATATAGGTTTGCCACCACCATGGAGGGGATTGGATCCTTTCCACCCTTGCCACCATAGCCCTCGCGAGGTTGTTCATCCACTGTACTTGTTCATCCTCAGCCCCTCGTGAGGCCAATCCACCACAAAGCAGGAGTAGGGTCTTACACCGCAAGGTGGCCCGAACCTGGGTAAACTGCCATGTTCCTCTCTTTCCTCATTCAAGCGAATCCAGTCAGGCTAGGCCGTGGGGCGACGAGCTCGAAGCTGGGGAGGTTGAGATCTTCGCACACGCCCTAGAGTTTGAACCTTCTTGGGTCTACGGAAACCTGAATCCGCCATTTGGCGGGCCAGGTAGGGGCGTGTCGAAGCCTTTCCTCCACCTTCGCTCATGTCGCCCAGACGGCACCCGTGGGCAACGGCGCTCCTCGCCGCTCTGCCTCCCCCGCAGCCAACGCTGCCAGTGACCCCGCTGCCCATGAGCTGCCACCCTCCATGCTGTGCGACGGCCGCACCGCCACTCCGTCCCCCACTCCAGCCATGGCATCGTCCTCCCATGCTCGCCGCGGGTCGGCAAACACGCAGGCTGCACTGCTCATGGCGCGCGAGCTCCTGCGTTATTGCCCCACCCACGACCTCTACGACGACTGGCTTGGCCGCATCGCCGAGCTCGTCAACGCCGCCGGTGAGGCCCCTGCACCGTCCCGCTCGCTCCTCGCCCCGCCATCCCAGGCGGGTGACATGGCTCACGGCGCGCCTCCTCCTCCACCTATGCGTGGCGCCAACCCCGAGCCCAAGCGTGATGCGCCCTAGCGCGACCCGCCGCGCGGAGTGCCAGCGTGCGACGAAGCAAGCTGCCAGGTGGTCCAGTGGCCGCAAGCCGATGCGCGTGCGCTCCCGGTGCCACAGCGCCAGCGCCAGCACCAGGACCGCGTGCCACTGAAGGTTGCGGCGTGTGGGCGTTAGGACCGAGCTCACCCCGTGCGCGCTGCTCCCGTGAGTGCGGCGGGCTACCGCGCCTTCACCTCGGAGCTGCGCCGCGTCATCTGGCCCGGCAAGTTCAAGCCAGACCTGCCTCCGCGCTATGACGGCACCCTCGACCCGATGGAATTCCTCCAGCTCTACGCGCTGAGCATCGAAGCGGCAAACGAAGACGACAAGGTCATGGCGAACTGGTTCCCCATGGCCCTCAAGGACGGCGCGCGCTCTTGGCTCCTGAACCTCCCGGAGGGGTCGATCTCCTCCTGGGAGGAGCTCCGTGAGCGCTTCATCGCCAACTTCCAGGGCACCCGTGACCGCGCTCCCGCAGTGGGCGACCTGCGGCGCATGAAGCAGCAGCCGGGTGAGACCTTGCACTAGTACATACAACGCTTCACGAACGTCCGTCTCAGGATCCCGAAGGCGTCCGATGAGGCCATCATCTCAGCATTCTCTGAAGGCGTCCGGGACGTCAAGATGGAGGAGGAGCTCGCCATCAACGAGGACCTGTGCTCGGCCCTGGAGATGTTCAAGCTGGCGAACAAGTGTGCAAGTGCCGAGGAGGGCCGCCTCTCCCTCCTGGAGCTTCCTGAGGCTGACCCTGAAGATAAGAAGGCCAAGGCTAAGGAAGTGAAGCGCAAGGGCCCCGCCGTGCTTGCGGCTGAACCTGTGATGAAGCGTGGCCGTGACCAAGACGAGCCTCCCAGGGGCAACCGCCCGTTCTGCATCTTCCACAACGTACACAGCCACAACACCAACGACTGCCATGAGCTCAAGGCCCTCTGCGACGGGCGCCTTGGTCGTTGCCCCGAGCGTGGTGACAGGGGCTACGGCCATGGAGGAGGCCGCGGTGGAGGCTACTGGGACAACCACGATCCTCGCCAGGACTGGCGCGATCAGCCTCACGAGGACCGCTGGCGCGACGAGCCTCATGACGGCTTCTGGCATGACCAGCCTCGTGAGGCCCGTCCTCAGGGCAATGTTGGACTCCCTCTGCTTCCACCGCTACCAAGGAGGAACGACGACAACCAGCAGGACGACGGGGCTGGGGGCTTCCAGGAACCTCGCGCTATCGCCTGCATCCTGGGTGGTGCGCAGGCCCCAGCCTCACAACGCATCTTCAAGCAGTTCGCTCATGAGGTGAACACGGCCCTCCCAAGGCTCGAGGCCACGCGTCCCCTCAAGTGGTCGCAATATGCCATCACTTTCGACACCAGGGATCACCTCAAATGCTCGGCCGCCGGAGGTGCGCTCCCCATGCTCTGCACGCCCACCATCAGCAACGTCCTCGTGACCAAGACCCTCATCGACGGTGGCGCGGGGCTTAATGTTCTCTCCGTCGAGACATTCGAGACGCTCCAAGTGCCCTATGATCAGCTCCTTCCAACCAAGCCCTTCTCAAGAGTGACCGACGGCTCCACCATCCCCCTGGAGCAGATACGCCTCCCGGTCACCTTCGGAAACCGCAACAACTACCAAACCGAGCTCATCGACTTCGACGTCGCCCACATCGGCCTCCCGTACAATGCCATCCTCGGGTATTCAGCCCTCACCAAGTTCATGGCGGCAACTCACCATGGCTACAACGTCCTCAAGATGTCGGGGAGCGGCGGCATCATCACGGTCGCATGCAATGAGCAGGATGCGGTGTGCTCCCTTGAGCACGCCTACCAAGCCGTGGCGGCTGACAACCCAGACGACGAGGGCGCCATCCTACCATCCGAGATCACACCCACGAAGAAGAAGCAGCTCCTCCTCAAGAAGCGTCAGGAGGCTGGGGCTCCTGCCGATGGTGCCGCAGGCCCCGCGCCCACTGTTGGGGTGCCCCTTCCTCCCGCATAGGAAGGCGCGCCCAACGCTTCCCTCTTGACGGGCTTGGGGGCTCCCGTCTGGCGAGCTTCCGACCTGGCCGGCGCGACGAGGGAGGCACTCGGGCACCACTTGGAGGCGTATTTCGATGCGCGCCCCCGCGAGCAAGACGCACGGTGCAAGGCGCCAGGTGCACGAGAGTTCATCACCAAGGCGATCGAGGAGCTTCAGGGGGCAAGGGCCATGCGCGGCGAGTGTCGCCCCGCACGTCCTCCCAGTGCAGCCGCGGCCCCCGAGGTAGGCAGCGGGCTGCGCGTCTGCGTCGACATCCCAGGCCTCAACAGGGCCGCTTCGCAGGGCCTCTTCTGGCCATCCCGTGCCGGCCGGAGTGGGGGCTACCCCTGCAACTACGTCCGTGTGCCGTTTGGCCTGCTCAACATGGGCGCCTCGTACCAACGCTTCGCGCAGCGTGCTTTGGCGTCTCACGAGGCCAGGTGCCAGGCAGTCCTGTCGGAGGAGGTCCCGGACCTTCGCGAGCCCGGCGGGCCTCGCGAGCTCCCCGGGCCTCCGGAGCTGCCCGGCTCATGAGGAGCAGCTTCTGCGGCACGTTTCTTCAGCTACCCGAACGCTCCTACAAAGAAGGTGCCAGGTGACTTTATGGTTTGTTCAACTGAGGGCGCCCCTTGGGCCGCATCATCCTTAGGCTGCCAGGGCCCGACCCTGCAGTTGCATCATCTTGATTTGTGTACTTTGGACCAGTTATGCCTTTTGAGTTACTATGTCTGCTAATTTGGTGCCTGGTGAGTTATTGCTTCTGGAGCCACCCTTGCGGCCTTCGCGCGTCGCTAATCATCCCTTGAACGCCCCGCGAGAGGGGGCTACCGGCACGGCACCTGTGCTCGGGTCCGTCCCTGCAGTGCTGATAAATCTAAGAGACTGAGCTCTGGCTCGCGGGCCGGCCCCGCGCACGACACCTCACCAGGTCTTTAGTGCCTTTGTCTTCTCACGGGCCGATCAGCAAGCACGGCTATCCCCTGCGCTTCGCGACTAACCAATACGCAGGGGCCTCCGGAGACAGGACCCCGAGCGGTCTCGCCGGCACCTCTTCACCCTAGAAGGACGCGTCGCGATCAAAAGATGCCCCAACCCACAGAAGGCTAAGTGGAATTACTCCATACGCTATGCGTCACTGAGTACCGCCTCTCCTGAACATCCTCGTGAGGCGAGCTACTCCTTTCCCACGTGAATCGCTTGCACGTAAAAAGGGGCCCTTGAGCATCGCGCCTCAGGGGCTCCTACTGGCCTTCAAGCCCTCACCCCCTGGCCTTGACCATGGCATCACGACCTGGCATACCAGCGGTGGCTGAGCCCCACTCGAGGGACGGGCCCTGAGAACGTAGCGCACCAAGATTAGCGGGGGAAAGGGGATCGCTAGCCTCGTGGAGGAGCATCGGGAGAAGGGCGTGACCCAACGCCGGCGGCGTTTTTTCAAGCTATGATGGGTATCAGTCTCCTCACGCGCCTCTTGCGGGGTTTACCTTGATTCGTCACAGGACAGGGAGCATGCCCAAGGCTGGAAGACCGAAGAAGCTCGCCCTCGCAATGAAGGAACCTCCGTAGGCTGCAAGCCCGCTAAGCTAAGTCATCTCACATGTGCCAGCGTGAGCTTTGTCACTAGCATCTCGCCGCAACCTCGCTTGGGCGAGGAAACCTCCCTCTTAGTCTTTCGGGAGCCGCTTGCACGCCAAAGGGGACCCCCTGAGCATCGCGCCTCAGGGGCTCTTACCGGACCTCGGGCCGCTCACCTCCTGGCCTTGACCACGGCATCGCGACCTGGCATACCAGCGACGGCTGAAGCTTGCCTGGGGACTGGGTCCTGTCGACGTAGAGCACTAAGCTGCTGCAAGGGCAAAAAAGGGGGGCCCGTGCCCAAGCGAGAAACGCTAATATACTACAAGCCAGGAATACTAACATTAACGCGCAAATGCCACGTTCCTTACACGCCCTCACGGGGCCCTTCACGATTCTCTACGCAGGAAACAAAGCAAAACGAAGGGTCGTCCAAGGACCACGGCTCAGGAGGCGCCGGCATCATGGCGCCCAATTGGCGTCATCCTCCTCCTAGGCCCGAGCACGGCAGCGTGGCGGCTCGTTGTAGTCGTCGTCACTTGAGCTCGACCCGGAGAAGGCGCCACTGCTGCTGGGGGTGCTGGCGCCAAGGGCAAGTTCACCCCGGGAGGCCTCGCCGCCGCTGCTACCACCCCTGGGGCAGCACTCCAGGCGCTCGCCGTCCTCCCCGGAGACCTTGAAGAAGAGCATCGACGCCCTGTCATACCTAAAATGAAGGGCGTGCCTCCCTTCCAAGCCGCAGGCGCGGGCGATCGGTCCCCATCCGCGGGTCATAAAGACGTCGCCGGAGAAGACGGCCTCGACCTCCACCTGTGAGGCTAGGCCGCAGCAGCCGTCGTGCTGTAGCCACAGCTCGACGGGTCCCCGCGCCGGTAGCTCCTCAGCCAAGGCGCGCGGTAGTCGGATCCAGGTGCGCGGCGACGGCGTCGCCCACACCACGAACTCGTGGGTTGTGCCGTCGGCGTGGGCCCGTGGGTGAAGCTGTCGGGCGACCGTCGCCCGCTTCCCTCTGCGGCCTCGTCCTCCACAATTCCCGCGGCCTCCTCCGTGGGAGGGGCCCTGTGCATGGATGATCGGGCTAGCACGGGCCCTTGGCGGTACGTGCTCGCATCAAGAAGGAGCGGCTGTGGGTGTTGCGGCATCTCGACGAGGGTGGCCGCGGCCTCTCTTCGACGAGAGCGGCTCCAGCACCTCCTGCGGGGCCTTCCCTTTCTCGGCAGCGGAGAACCTCTTGATTGGCGCCATGGACACTGCTGCAAGGATGCAAGACAAGAGGGCAAGGAGGCGAAGATGGGCTGGGGGGCTTCGTCCCCCTCACTCATTTATAGGCGGAAGAAGAACAACCGACGTCCCTCCACATTCCGAGTGATGATGGCCCTGCTACATGCACCAGGCTATTGTCAACTCGGAGCGGTTATCGAGGCGACGTGGGGAAGCGGAGGCATCCACGTCCCGTCAAGCGCCATGTGTCAGCCTGGCCCGCAGGCGATTGGGGCCTATGGCGCTTCACCCTTGCCCCTTGGCTTCGCCTCGAAGCCAGCCTGAGAGAGCCTTGGGCCCGGGGGCTACTGTCGGCGTTCTGGGAACCAGGGTACCCAAACTTGCCTGCCTGCGGCCCACGGCGTGGCTCCATCGATGGCCTGGTATGGCCCATCTGCGAGACCGCCAAGACAAGACCCTCGCGAGGCAGACGACACCAAGACCTCCAGAGGGAGCAGCCTCCCCAGGCGGCCTCCGAGGAGCGGAGATTTCTATGCAGGTACCCAGCCTCATGAGGCTACAATGACGTGAGCCATGACGACCAAGCCTAGGCGGGTGCCAGCGGGCGCAGAGGAGGCAGTTTCCTCTTTGGTGCTAAGGAGGCAAGGACAAGCGTGGGTTCTCGAGGAATCTCCCAAAGGTTTCCATTCCGGTACTACAAGACCAAGACCACGAGCTCGGCAAGGCGGATGTCATCACCGAGCCCACCACTGCGTCATGACCAGAAGCTTTGCAGGCGAAGACCACCTTCCGTCAGGATTAGATGTACTACTTGTCCCCTTTCAGATTAGCCGTTGTGGGATCCCTTCCCGCCTAAGTTTTGAGGGAAGAGGACCAAGGCCACTATAAATATAGGTTAGCCACCACCATGGAGGGGATCAGATCCTTTCCACCCTCGCCACCATAGCCCTCACGAGGTTGTTCATCCTCAGCCCCTTGCTACTTCTTGAGATGGCGTTGGTTTTTCCCTTGAAGAGGAAAGGGTGATGCAGCAAAGTAGAGATAAGTATTTCCCTTAGTTAGAGAACCAAGGTATCAATCCAGTAGGAGGTACAAGCAAGTCCCCAATCTATGCACCTGCACAAATAATCAAACACTTGCACTCAACGCGATAAAGGGGTTGTCAATCCCTTCACAGTCAATTGCAAAGGTGAGATCTGATAGAGATAGGTATATAAGATTGCCAAAACGTAAAACAAAAGAAAAGTAAATAAATTGCAACAAGGTATTTTTGGTATTTTTGGTATATAGATCTGAAAGTATATGATGGAAAATAGACCCGGGGGCCATAGGTTTCACTACAGGCTTCTCTCTAGAAGGCAAATAATACGGTGCGTGAACAAATTACTGTCGAGCAATTGATAGAAAAGCGCAAAGTTATGACGATATCCAAGGCAATGATTATGCATATAGGCATCACATCCATGTCAAGTAAACCGAAATGATTCTGCATCTACTACTATTACTCCACACATCGACCGCTATCCAGCATGCATCTAGAGTATTAAGTTCATAAAGAACGGAGTAACGCCTTAAGTAAGATGACATGATGTAGAGGGATAAACTCAAGCAATATGATGAAAACCCCATCTTTTTATCCTTGATGGCAACAATACAATATGTGCCTCGCTACCCCTACTATGTCACTGGTTGAGGACACCACAAGATTGAACCCAAAACTAAGCACTTCTCCCATTGCAAGAAATACCAATCTAGTTGGCCAAACCAAACCGATAATTCCAAGAGAAATACAAAGATATTTAATCATGCATAAAAGAATTCAGAGAAGATTCA
Source organism: Thinopyrum elongatum (assembly GCA_011799875.1). Taxonomy (NCBI): domain Eukaryota; kingdom Viridiplantae; phylum Streptophyta; class Magnoliopsida; order Poales; family Poaceae; genus Thinopyrum; species Thinopyrum elongatum. The sequence goes on from CM022297.1 coordinate 236,434,530, forward strand.
AATAATATTCATAGATAATCTGCTCATAAATCCACAATTCATCGGATCTCCACAAACACACCGCAAAAGAATATTACATCAGACAGATCTCCAAGAACATCAAGGAGAACGTGGTATTGAGAATCAAAGGAGAGAAGAAGCCATCTAGCTACTAGCTATGGACCCGTAGGTCTGAGGTAAACTACTCACGCTTCATCGAAGGGGCAATAGGGTTGATGTAGACACCCTCCGTGATCGAATTCCCCTCCGGCAAATTGCCGGAAAAGGCCCCAAGATGGGATCTCACGGGAACAGAAGGTTGCGGCGGTGGAAAAGTATTTTCGTGGCTCCCCTCTAGGGTTTTGGAATATATGTGGATTTATAGGACGAAGAAGTAGGTCGGTGGACTCCTGAGGGGGCCACAAGCCAGGGGCGCCCCCCCTAGGGTGCGCCCCTACGGCTTGCCATCTCCTCGTGGGTCTTCTGACTTCGACTCCAAGTCTCGTAGGTGTCTTCTGGTCCAAGAAAAATCATCGTAGAGTTTTATCCCGTTTGGACTCCATTTGATATTCCTTTTCTGCGGAACTCAAAAACAAGGAAAAAACAGAAACTGGCACTAGGCTCTAGGTTAATAGGTTAGTCCCAAAAATAATATAAAATAGCATATTAATGCATATAAAACATCCAAAACAGATAATATAATAGCATGGAACAATCAAAAATTATAGATACGTTGGAGACGTATCACCCCTCGTGAAGCCAATCCACCACAAAGCAGGAGTAGGGTCTTCCACCGCAAGGTGGCCCGAACCTGGGTAAACTGGTGTGTTCCTCTCTTTCCTCATTCACGCGAATCCGGTCAGGCTAGGCCGTGGGGCGACGATCTTGAAGCTGGGGAGGTTGAGATCTTCGCACACGCCCCAGAGTTCGAACCTTCTTGGGTCTGCGGAGCCCTGAATCCGACAGAGTTCAGATAAATCCATTGATTCTTTAAGCTAAACAATCATCGATCATTCCTTCACAACTCTCGGGTTTCGTATCCTCCTAAGAAACATCTGCTGATCAAACCACAACTTCTTCAAAATTTCTTCCTTCAACAAGGTAGTGCTTGATCCTTATTAACTCCTGGGCCTATGGGTCATGGGCCCACTTCAACACTTGTACAGCTTTAACTCATACTTGGAGTTACTATTGTTCCATATTCCAACATTACACCTCCAATAGTACTACATTCCTTCATACTCTTGGGGTAACCAACAAACTCCACTCTGTGGAATACATTTTCCTTTCCATTGGCCAGTGTTCACATAGGAAATATCAGCATTAAAATAAAATGCACTGGTTCGTCCATAAATCATATTCTTTTCATAACAAATCCTTTATCACAACCTTGACTGCTTCTCAAAACTCCAATTTCAAAAGTACTTTATTACAAATGCTACCATCCACATAGTTTGGTATGGTCAAGCATTACTTCATTCTTTATTCATTTGCCCTCCTTGGAAGCTTTAGTCCCACTGGAATTGTGTGATGTGCTCCTTGAAATCTTCAATCTTTTGTTTCATCATGGTGGCCATGAGCTTCATCTCTGCATGCACCTCTCTCAGGTATTCCTGAGTATGACAAAGTCTTGCTTCTAGGATTTCTTCAATCTGATGTATGGCTTCAATGGCAGCTTCACGAACAGAGTCAAAGAAAGTTGCTCGTGGTACACGTGAAATGAAAAGGTATTGAACCATTGTCTTTGGGCAAACTCCTTTCACACGGTGGAGGTGTACCTCCATGTACCAAAGTTCCACTCCATTTTCCATGAAGGGGTAGCCCTTGTAGACTGCATCTCCTTCATGGTGGATATGCTTCATCATGTCCTTCAGGATTTTTGGGTAATCATGATCACTAGTCAGGGTCATGATCGTTTCTGGGCCCTTGAGGAAAGACTCATAAAGGGTTGTCATCTGCATTTGTAAGATAAAGGGGGTACTCAAAATAAGGTATGTATTTCATTGGGTGAAATGTGGTTGTTTCCGAAAAAGGTTTGGTGGTGAGCTTTCTCAAGGTTATGGGTCTGGTGAAGATAAAGAGAGAGAAATACCCACCCACAATCAACAAACAAATCCTAGCTCAAGGTTTCTACCGTTTGTAATGGGCTAGTTTACTATGGTTTCGTTGCGAAGTCTTCATTTCTTCAGGTCTTCAATGCTCGGGAGTTTCCAATTCCTGCGCTTGTCCCATATGATGGCCTTTGTTACTCTTCCGTTACTTAAGTCTCTCAAGGTTGATTAAATTTGAACCTACGGTTGTCGTATCTTAAGGTAGAATCTATCCAACCACTCAATAAACACAAAAGATAAAAGCAACCCAAACATTCATTTATTCAATCAATCCTATAGTATCGCCACCCACATAAGTTGGTATGGTCATATACTTTAATCGCAAAACATTCATCTTTATTCTCTCATGGTGGGGCTACTACTAAGCTAGTTTATCCAGGTCTTGATTCTTGTCTCCACTGGGCTTCTTCTAATCACACTTGATCTTATCCAGTTCTTATGCTAGATCGTCCCTGTTGACACGAAGCTTCTTGTGACATCCTTGAATCTCCTGGAGTTGGGTCTTGAGCTTCTGGATCTCAACATCTTTGGCATGCGTCATGGTCCTACTGTTCTTCAATTCCTGATGAATCTTCTGGATCTCGAAGTTTTGCTCCTACAGCTTGGCTACCTTCAGCTTCTGGGTCTTGAGCTCTTCACATAGTGCTTCCTTGTCAAATAAGATTTCTAGAAGGTCCATCTGAAGATTCTTGACGTATTGTTCCAGATCCTGGTTATACACCAACAGAGGTGAAAGCTTCATCTTCTGCTCATTCGTTAGGGCAATAGTTGCTCCATCAACCTTCTGCCATCCAACCTTTCCAGAATAGTGATTGCCTAGCTCAGCACGATGACGATAGCATAAACGTGCAATAACATCATGGATGGCAGTGTTTATGCCCATATCACAGCCCTGATTTATCATCCCAAAGGTGATGTCTCCATTCGGGTCTTCCTTACAACCAAAAACTTGAGTCTTGACTCCCCATGATCCAGACTTCCTTTTAGACACCTTAATCTCAGGTATTGATAGCTTCAACAACCGGACTAGTTCCACCAGGAATGGCCTCCAAGAACATCCTCGTAGTGCTCTCTTTCGTTCAGAATGTATCTCTCCATCTATAATTTGAAATAAGGAAACTTTACTAAAAGAATTCAAGGGTTACGAGAGCAGTATAAAATAAAAGTTGTTCCTATCAGGGTTTCCTTATTTCTAAGCCATTTTCTAGGGTCACGTCCTACAGTCAACATGTGCTCTGATACCATCTCTGTAGCGACCCGGCCCAATACGACTGAGTCTCTATGCTTTCTGTGCCATCCCTGGATCAGTATGCTGGCACACACAGTACTTCGATGAAATACCATAACATCAGATGTAAAATAAATACCATAGATCCAGAGTATACCTTATTTATCACAGCGGGAACAACTCAGTAAGGGTGTGGAGTTCCATCAACGCCAATGACAAGTTGAGTGTAGACCGTAACCCTATATCCTAACTCTTACCAGTTGGTAGAAATATCTGCAACATGACAAGTTGCTGCCATGTAGGTCAGTACATTGAATGTACCGGCAAGATCACAATAGAAAGCAGATGAAAAGTATATTCTATATGCAATATGGTTGTGTGGCTCTATGTCTAAGTTTTTGCATAAACGCTAGTTTTTATTTTCCCTACAACAAAGGACTACCAGGAAATCTTCACTGCATAGTTATCTAATATGACATAGTTCTGCCAATCGATGTCCCATAGCCCAAATAATCATAAGTTGCCCACAATTAATTATCAGTTCGGTGCTGAGAGTTCCGAGATGATCCAAGTCGTGAGGGTCAAATTGTTCGTAACCGGGGACATAGCTAATCGATTAGGTTTTAACTTTGCAGAGTTTTGTGCACTTCACCCACAAGATTTGATCCCTCTTTTTACGTTCTCGCACTTCATGATGTTTGAGAGCAAGACGACTGCTACTTCTTGAGCTTGCATTGGTTTTTCCTTGAAGAGGAATGGGTGATGCAGCAAAGTAGAGATAAGTATTTTCCTCAGTTTGAGAACCAAGGTATCAATCCAGCAGGAGGAACACACAAGTCTCCAATAGTTGCACCTACACAAACAAACAAATACTTACACCCAGCGCGATAAAAGGGGTTGTCAATCCCTTCACGGTTAATTGCAAGGATGAGATTTGAGAGAGATAGGTATAAAATATAAATAAAAGTGCAAAATAAAGTAAATATAAATAAATTGCAGCAAGATATTTTTTGTTTTTGGTTTTATTGATCTGAAAATAATATGATGAGAATAGACATGGGGGCCATAGTTTTCACTAGAGGCTTCTCTCTTGAAAGAACGCATACGGTGGGTAGACAAATTACCGTTGAGCAATTGATAGAAAAGCGCATAGTTATGATGATATCTAAGGCAATGATCATGAATATAGGCATCATGTCCGTGACAAGTAGACTGACTCCTCCCTGCATCTACTGCTATTACTCCACACATCGACCGCTATCCAGCATGCATCTAGTGTATTAAGTTAACAAGAACGGAGTAACACCTTAAGCAAGATGACATGATGTAGAGGGATAGATCCAATCAATATGGTATAAACCCCATATTTTTATCCTTAATGGCAACAATACAAATACGTGCCTCGCTACCCCGTCTGTCACTAGGTGAGGACACCGCAAGATTGAACCCATTACAAAGCACCTCTCCCATTGCAAGATAAATCAATCTAGTTGTCCAAACCAAATCAATAGATCGGAGAGAAATACAAAGCTATCTTAATCATGCATAAAAGAGTTCAGAGAAGACTCAAATAATATTCATAGATAATCTGATCATAAATTCACAATTCATGGATCTCAACAAACGCACCGCAAAAGAAGATTACAACGAATAGAACTCCAAGAACATCGAGGAGAACATTGTATTGAAGATCAAAGAGAGTGAAGAAGCCATCTAGCTACTAGCTATGGACCCATAGGTCTGTGGTAAGCTACTCACACATCATCGGAAGGGCAGCAAGGTTGGTGTAGAGGCCCTCCGTGATCGAATCCCCCTCCGGCAGAGTGCCAGAAAAGGCCCCATGATAGGATCTCACGAGAACAGAAGCTTGCGGCGGCGGAAACGTATTTTTGGTGCGCCTTCTAGTATACAGGGAATATTTGGGTATTTATGGAGGTGAGATTTGGGTTAGAGAAGCCACGGGGGGCCCACAAGCTCATAGGGCGCGCCTAGTGAGCTTGTGGCTCACCCGTGGGCCTTCTAGCCTCCTCCCAAAGCTTCCTAGGTTTGTTCTGGTCCAAGAAAAATTATCAAAAAGTTTCGTTCCGTTTGGTCTCTGTTTGGTATTGATTTTCTGTAAAAGACAAAAACAAGGAAAAAATAACAACTGGCACTGGGCACTAGGTTAATAGGTTAGTCCCAATAAATGATATGAAATAGCACAATAATGCATATAAAACATCCAAGATGGATAATATAATAGCATGGAACAATAAAAATTATAGATACGTTGGAGACATATCAAGCATCCCCAAGCTTAATTCCTGCTCATCCTCGAGTAGGTAAATGATAAAAATAGAATTTTTGATGTGGAATGCTACCTAACATGTTTATCATGTAATCTTTCTTATTGTGGCATGAACATTCGGATCCATAAGATTCAAAACAAAAGTTTAATATTGACATAGAAACAATAATACTTCAAGCATACTAATAAAGCAATCATGTCTTCTCAAAATATCATGGGTAAAGAAAGTTATCCCTACAAAATCATATAATCTTGTCATGCTCTATCTTCATCACAGAAAGTATTTATCATGCACAACCCCGATGACAAGCCAAGCAATTGGTTCATACTTTTAACGTTCTTAAGCTTTTTCAACTCTCACGCAATACATGAGGGTGAGCCATGGATATAGAACTATAGGTGAAATAGAATATGATGGTGGAGGTTGTGTGGAGAAAACAACAAAAAGGAGAAAGTCTCACATCGACGAGGCTAATCAATGGGCTATGGAGATGCCCATCAACTGATGTCAATGCAAGGAGTAGGGATTGCCATGCAACAGATGCACTAGATCTATAAGTGTATGAAAGCTCAAAAGAAAACTAAGTGGGTGTGCATCCAACTCGCTTGCTCATGAAGACCTAGGGCAATTTGAGGAAGCCCATCATTGGAATATACAAGCGAAGTTCTATAATGAAAAATTCCCACTAGTAATATATGAAAGTGACAAAATAGGAGACTCTCTATAATGAAGAACATGGTGCTATTTGAAGCCCAAGTGTGGAAAAAGGATAGTAACATTGCCCCTTCTCTCTTTTTCTCTCATTTTTATTTTCTTTTTTCCTCTCTTTTTTCCTTTTGGGCTCTTTGGGCTCTTTTTTTTATTTTAAGTCTCGAGTCTCATCCTGACTTGTGGGGGAATCATAGCCTCCATCATCCTTTCCTCACATGGGATAATGCTCTAATAATGATGATCATCACACTTTTATTTACTTACATCTCAAGAATTACAACTCGATACTAGAACAAATATATGACTCCATATAAATGCCTGATGCAATGATCTAGCGTGACATGTATAAACAATTTGAACAGTGGCCAAGCCACAAATACTATGTCAACTATATGATCATGCAAAGCAATATGATAATGATGGTGTGTGTCATAATAAAACAGAACGGTGGAAGTTGCTTGGCAATATATCACGGAATGGCTATGGAAATGCCATAATAGGTAGGTATGGTGGCTGTTTTGAGGAAGTTATAAGGTGGCTTATGTGTGAAAGAGTGTATCATATCACGGGGTTTGGATGCACCGATGAAGTTTGCACCAACTCTCAAGGTGAGAAAGGGCAATGAACAGTACCGAAGAGGCTAGCAATGATGGAAGGGTGAGAGTGCATATAATCTATGGACTCAACATTAGTCATAAAGAACTCACATACTTATTGCAAAAGTTTATTAGCCCTCGAAACAAAGTACTAATACGCATGCTCCTAGGGGGATAGATTGGTAGGAAAAGACCATCGCTCGTCCCCGACCGCCACTCATAAGGAAGACAATCAAAAATAAATCATGCTCAAACTTCATCGCATAACGAGAGACCATACGTGCATGCTTCGGGAATCACAAACCTTAACACAAATATTCTTACTAATCCACAATTACTCACTAGCATGACTCTAATATCACCATCTTTATATCTCAAAACAAAAGCCAGAAATCAAACTTCTCATATATTCAATGATCTTCAAGAAAGATTTTATTATATCCCTCTTGAATACCCATCATATTAGGAATAAATTCATAACCTAAGAAAATTGCCATACTATTTTTAAGACTCTCAAAATAATATAAGTTAATAATGAGAGTTCATCAATTTCTTAAAAACAAAACCACCGCCGTGCTCTAAAAAGATATAAGTGGAGCACTAGAGCAACTGCCTAGCTCAAAAGATATAAGCGAAGCACATAGAGTATTCTAATAAATTCACGATTAATGTGTGTCCCTCTAAAAAGGTGTGTACAGTAAGGATGATTGTGTCAAACTAAAAAGCAAAGACTCGTATAATACAAGATGCTCCAAGCAAAACACATATCATGTGGTGAATAAATATATAGCCTCAAGTAATTTACCGATGGATTGAAGACAAAAGAGGGGATGCCATCCGGGGCATCCCCAAGGTTAGATGCTTGGTTGTCCTTGAATATTAGCTTCGGGTGCCTTGGGCATCCCCAAGCTTAGGCTCTTGCCACTCCTTATTCTATAGTCCATCAAAACTTCACCCAAAACTTCATGATACGTCTCCAATGTATCTATAATTTTTTATTGTTCCATGCTATTATATTATCCATCTTGGATGTTTTATATACATTATGGTGCTATTTTATATCATTTTTTGGGACTAAACTATTAACCCAGTGCCAAGTGCCAGTTGCTGTTTTTTTCCTTGTTTTTGTCTTTTACAGAAAATCAATACCAAACGGAGTCCAAACGGAAACCAAATTTTTGAGGATTTTTCTTGGACAAGAAGACACCCAGGAAGCTTCGGGAGGAGGCCAGAAGAGACACGAGAGGGCCACAAGCCCTGGTGGCGTGCCCTAGGGGGGCGCCCCCCAGGCTTGTGGGCCCCTCGGGACTCTCCTAACCCTAATTCCAACTCTATAAATACCCAAATATTCCCCGTATACCAGAGGGCACACCAAAAAAATACTTTTCCATAGCCGCAAGCTTCTGTTCTCGTGAGATCCCATCTTGGGGCCTTTTCTGGCACTCTGCCAGAGGGGGATTCGATCACGGAGGGCCTCTACACCAACCTTGCTGCCCTTCCGATGATGTGTGAGTAGTTTACCACAGACCTACGGGTCCATAGCTAGTAGCTAGATGGCTTCTTCTCTCTCTTTGATCTTCAATACAATGTTCTCCACGATGTTCTTGGAGTTCTATATTATGTAATCTTCTTTTACGGTGCGTTTGTTGAGATCCGATGAATTGTGGATTTATGATCAGATTATCTATGAATATTATTTGAGTCTTCTCTGAACTCTTTTATGCGTGACTAAGATAGCTTTGTATTTCTCTCCGATCTATTGATTTGGTTTGGCCAACTAGATTGATTTATCTTGCAATGGAAGAGGTGCTTTGTGATGGGTTCAATCTTGTGGTGTCCTCACCCAGTGACAGTAGGGGTAGGCGAGGCACGTATTTGTTTGTTGCCATTAAGGATAAAAAGATGGGTTTTTACCATATTGCTTGGATCTACCCCTCTACATCATACATCTTGCTTAAGGCATTACTCCGTTCTTGTTAACTTAATACACTAGATGCATGCTGGATAGCGGTTGATGTGTGGAGTAATAGTAGTAGATGCAGGCTGGAGTCGGTCTACTTGTCACGGCCGCGATGCCTATATTCATGATCATTGCCTTGGATATCGTCATAACTATGCGCTTTTCTATCAATTGCTCAATAGTAATTTGTTTACCCACCGTATGTTTTTTCAAGAGAGAATCCTCTAGTGAAACCTATGGCCCCCGGGTCTATTTTCTATCATATTATTTTCAAATCTATAAAATCAAAAACCCAAAAATACCTTGCTGCAATTTATTTACCTTTACTTTATTTTGCACTTTTACTTATCTTTTATACCTATCTCTATTAGATCTCACTCTTTCTAGTGACCATGAAGGGATTGACAACCCCTTGTTTGCGTTGTGTGCAAGTGTTTGTTAGTTTGTGCAGGTGCATCTATTGGGGACTTGTGTGTTTCTCCTACTGGATTGATACCTTGGTTCTTAACTGAGGGAAATACTTATCTCTAATTTGCTGCATCACCCTTTCCTCTTCAAGGGAAAAATCAACGCAAGCTCAAGAAGTAGCAGCTGGCGCCGTTGCCAGGGAGGATATACATCTAGCCTACCAAGTACCTATCATAAACTCTCATCTCTTGCACTTACATTATTTTCCATTTGCCTCTCGTTTTCATCTCCCCCACTTCTAAAACGTTTTCAGAAAAACACAAAATATTTGCCTTTTTATTCGCCTTCTTTCGGTTCGCTTTTTCGTTTCCTTTGGTTTGCTTGTGTGTTAGATTGCTTGCTTTGCCATCATGTCTGAATCTGAGAAGCTTGCTATTGAAAATGTTAGTGAAAATCTTGAGGAAAATTTTGAATCTTGCTTTCTTAATCATGATCCTCTTGATAATGAAACCCCTACTCATCTTTAAACAAAGATCTATCATGTAGGTGATGGGAATATTATTGGGAAGAATATTATTCAAGAATTCTTTGACTGTACGGGAGTTATGCCTTTAGATAATGGATCTATTCTTCATAATACAAATTACTACGCAGATGCTATTGCCATGCTTGTGGTTAAATTAGAGAGAGAATTTTTACACATGCATCCGGCTTTACAAAGGATGTTTTACGAACTTCCCAACATACATGATCCTAAGGCTAAGAAAATTGCTACTATTACCCTTATGTGTGAGTTTGACTATGTAATTAGGGAAGCTAGAGAAATCTTTTCCTATTATAATAAAACAATTGAGCACCCTCCCATAGAAGAAATTCTCCATGATAAAGAAACTATACGTGGTTTGGAGTCTAGGGTTTATCTTGCTTTTAGTGCCAATCTAAGGAAAAGAGTCCCCTATCCAGAAGTTATACAAGATTTATACCTTGGTGCTTATGATAAATTTGATTGGATTACTAAGGGAATCGACAAGGAATTTAATAAAGAGTGGATTGAAGAGATGTCTAGGGAACCTATTAAAGATGAGTTACATGTTTCATATGATGATATTTTTGGTGATGATCCCGAGTATGAAATTATGAATGTCAAAAATACTAATTGAAGTCCTTTCCATGCTTTAAGCTCTCCCGCTAGAAGGGAAGAACATGAAAATAGGGATTTACTAAGAAAGGTTTTGGAAGATTTGATTAGAAAAGAATTGAATACTAAAGAAGACAATACCTAGATCTATGCAATATGCCTAGCTAGGGGCGTTAAACAATAGCGCTAGTTGGGAGGCAACCCAATTTTATTTTGTGTTTTTTGTTTTTGCTTATGTTATTGAATAAATATGTGATATTACTTCTGTAATAATTGTGTTTTAGTATTTTAATTAGTGTTTTTGGCAAGTAAGACCTTTGGGATGATCTATTGTGATAGTTGATTTGATTTTGCTGAAAAACAGAAACTTTTGTGTCCAGTAGAAGAATTGTTAAAATTCACAGGAATGTGTTTTGGTTCTGAATTTTTTACACAAGATTGATATACAAATTTCCTACATTGTCCTAACTTTTCAGAATTTTTAGAGTTACATAAGTATGAGTAATATTCAGGTCATCACAGACTGTTCTGTTTTTGACAGATTCTGTTTTCTATGTGTTGTTTGCTTATTTTGATGAATCTATGGGTAGTATAGGGGGTATGAACCATGGAGAAGTTATAATACAGTAGATATAACACCAATATAAATTTATAATGAGTTCACAACAGTACCTAAGTGGTGATTTGCTTTATTATACTAACGGAGTTCACGAGTTTTCTATTGAGTCTTGTGTTGTGAAGTTTTCAAGTTTTGGGTAAAGTTTTGATGGACTAAGGAATAAGGAGTGGCAAGAGCCTAAGCTTGGGGATTACCAAGGCACCCCAAGGAAATATTTAAGGACAACCAAGCATCTAAGCTTGGGGATGCCCCGGATGGCATCCCCTCTTTTGTCTACAATCCATCGGTAAAATTACTTGAGGCTATATTTTTATTCACTACATGATATGTGTTTTGCTTGCAGCGTCTTGTGATATATGAGTCTTTGCTTTATTTGATTTTTAGTTTGCCACAATCATCCTTGCTGTACACACCTTTTTATGGGGACACACATTAATCGTGAATTTATTAGAATACTCTATGTGCCTCACTTATATCTTTTGAGCTAGGCAGTTGCTCTAGTGCTTCACTTATATCTTTTTAGAGCACGGTGGTGGTTTTATTTTGAAGAAATTGATGAACTCTCATTCTTTACTTATATTATATTGAGAGTCTTAAAAATAGTATGGCAATTTCCTTAGATTATGAATTTAGTCCTAATATGATGGGTATTCAAGAGGGATATAATAAAAACTTTCATGAAGACCGTTGAATATATGAGAAGTTTGATTCCTTGCATTTGTTTTGAGATATAAAGATGGTGACATTAGAGTCATGCTAGTTGGTAATTGTGGTTTAATACTTGTGTTAAGGTTTGTGATTCCCGAAGCATGCACATATGGTCTCTCGTTATGCGATGAAATTGGAGCAAGATTTATTATTTATTGTCTTCCTTATGAGTGGCGGTCGGGGACGAGCAATGGTATTTTCCTACCAATCTATCCCCCTAGTAGCATGCGTATTAGAACTTTGTTTCGAGGGCTAATAAACTTTTGCAATATGTATATGACTAATGTTGAGTCCATGGATTATACACACTCTCACCCTTTCACCTTTGCGAGCCACTCTACTACCGTGCAACTTTCGCCGGTGTATTAAACCACTTTATACATTTCCTCAAAACAGCCACCATACCTACCTATTATGGCATTTACATAGCCATTCCGAGATATATTGCCATGCAACTTCCACCATTCTGTTTTATTATGGCACACACCATCATTGTCATATTGCTTCTCATGATCATGCATGAGGCATTCATATAGAGTCATATTTTTGTTCTAGTATCGAGTTGTAATTCTTGAGTTGTAAGTAAATAAAAGTGCGATGATCATCATTACTAGAGCATTGTCCCATGTGAGGAAAGGATGATGAAGACTATGATTCCCCCACAAGTCGGAATGGGACTCCGGACTTAAAAAAATAAAAATAGGCCAAAGAGCCCAAAATAATAAAAAAGAGAGGCCAAAGAGCCCAAAAAGAAGAAAAAAAGAAAAAAAAGAGAAAAAAGAGAGAGAAAGAGAGAAGGGACAATGTTACTATCCTTTTCCACACTTGTGCTTCAAAGTAGCACCATGTTCTTCATGATAGAGAGTCTCCTATGTTGTCACTTTCATATATTACTAGTGGGAATTTTTCATTATAGAACTTGGCTTGTATATTCCAATGATGGGCTTCCTCAAAATTGCCCTAGGTCTTCATGAGCAAGCAAATTGGATGCACACCCACTTAGTTTTCTTTTGAGCTTTCATACACTTATAGCTCTAGTGCATCTGTTGCATGGCAGTCCCTACTCACTCGCATCGATATCAATTGATGGGCATCTCCATAGCCCATTAATTTGCCTAGTTGATGTGATACTTTCTCCTTTTTTGTCTTCTCTACACAATCTCCACCATCATATTCTATTCCACCTATAGTGCTATATCCATGGCTCACGCTCATGTATTGCGTGAGAGTTGAAAAAGCTTTAGAACGTTAAAAGTATGAAACAATTGTTTGGCTTGTCATCGGGGTTGTGCATGACAAATACTTTGTGTGATGAAGATGGAGCATGACAAGACTATATGATTTTGTAGGGATAACTTTCTTTAGCCATGATATTTTGAAAAAACATGATTGCTTTATTAGTACACTTGAAGTATTATTGTTTTTATGTCAATATTAAACTTTTCTTCTGAATCTTATGGATCTTAATATTCATGCCACATAAAAGAAAGATTACTTGATAAACATGTTAGCACTACAGGAAACTGCTAATTTGCCGTCAGGCAAGCACAGATGGCAAAGTCCAAATTCATGACGGCAAAGACTTTGTTGTCATCCAGCAGACGACAAACTTAGACGGCAATGCCGAAGTGGCAAAGGGGTACTTTGCCGTCAGCCTTTCATCAGGATGACGGCAAAGAGTTTCCCCGTCAGTGTGCACATTTTTCCGTCAGCTACTCTTGCCAGACGGCAAAAAAGTGAACTAACAGAAAGCCTGCCTAACGGACGGCGTCAATACGTTTGCCGTCAGCCTGTATGAACCACAGACGGCAAATCTGGCAACTTTGCCGTCAGGCTATATGAATCACAGACGGCAAATCTGGCAACTTTGCCATCAGTCTATACGAACCACGGATGGCAAACCAGGCATCTTTGCCGTCAGGTTTTATATACCCCAGACGGCAAACCTGGCATCTTTGCCGTCAGCCAGACGCCGCTCAGATGGCAAAGCTGTCCCAGCCAACGCGCCAGGAAGCACAGGCTGGCGCCACATGTTAGATTTGCCATCTGCTCCCTAACGGCAAACAATGTGCAGTTTTTTTTGTTTTGCAAACCAGAAATTCAACAGTTTAATACACACAGCATATATCAAAATAATTCCCCTGATCCATACCAAAGATCCACAGCACAGAACCATAACAACACAATGTACAAAGATCCATATATATGGCCAGGTCACATATAATCCCAACACAATACATAGAACCTACATCCATATATATTAGCTAGGTCACATGGTCCCAACACAATACACAGAACCTACATAATGTACAAAGTCACATAGCATAGTTCCATAAAACATCCCATATATATAGCATAGTTCCATAACATAGCACACTTCCATAGCAAATATAATACAAAATGAACAAAGATGGCATCACTACGTAAGATTTGGCGCTACAACAAATGTCTTCATGTCCACATCGTAGTCCAAAGAGCATTCGGGTGGCAACCTACAAGATGGAATGCCAAATATCATATGCCAAATAGACAAAAGACAGTACTTCGGCACAACAAAATAAATAGTGAAAACAAATAGCTACTTGTCTCTAATTATAAGATTGGTTCAATTTAACACTCTAAATCATGAATATGTTCGAGTGCTCTCTAAATCATCAAAATAAATAGCTTCAAGTGGTCTCTAAATCATGAGAATAAATAGCTTCAAGAATGCATCTAGCTAATTAAGATCATGGTTCAAATGAATCATGGTTTCGAATGCTCTCTGCTTCTCTCTACTTATAAGTTTGATCTTTAAATGGTTCAACCGGTCTCTACTTACAAGTTTCTAAATCATGGAGATCTTCAAATGGTGTCTAGATCATGAAAATAAATAGCTACTTGTCTCTAAATCATGAATATATTCAAGTGGTCTCTAAATCATGAATATCTTCAAGTGGTCTGTACTTGTAAAGTTTGTTCTTCAAGAATCCATATAGCTACTTGTCACTACTTTGACAAATTTGGGACCTATGTAAATGAGATATGTAGGCACTAACCATACTCGATCTCAAGGATTCGGAGAACCACCAAGGTCATTGCCATTTGGGCCTGGTGCATGTGAAGATCCATCATTATTTGGGACCTATAGGTAGCATTCCACATCAAAAATTCTATTTTATCATTTACCTACTCGAGGATGAGCAGGAATTAAGCTTGGGGATGCTTGATACGTCTCCAACGTATCTATAATTTTTTATTGTTCCATGCTATTATATTATCCATCTTGTATGTTTTATATGCATTATGATGCTATTTTATATCATTTTTTGGGCCTAACCTATTAACCTAGTGCCAAGTGCCAGTTGCTGTTTTTTCCTTGTTTTTGTCTTTTACAGAAAATCAATACCAAACAGAGTTCAAACGGAACGAAACTTTTTGACGATTTTTCTTGGACAAGAAGACACCCAGGAAGCTTTGGGAGGAGGCCAGAAGAGCCACGAGAGGGCCACAAGCCCTGGAGGCGCGCCCTAGGGGGAGCGCCCCCCATGCTTGTGGGCCCCTCGGGACTCTCCTAACCCTAATTCTAGCTCTATAAATATCCAAATATTCCCCGTATACCAGAGGGCACACCAAAAAACTTTTCCGCTGCCGCAAGCTTCTGTTCTCGTGAGATCCCATCTTGGAGCCTTTTCTGGCACTCTGCCGGAGGGGGATTCCATCACGGAGGGCCTCTACACCAACCTTGCTGCCCTTCCGATGATGTGTGAGTAGTTTACCACAGACCTATGGGTCCATAGCTAGTAGCTAGATGGCTTCTTCTCTCTCTTTGATCTTCAATACAATGTTCTCCTCGATGTTCTTGGAGTTCTATATGATGTAATCTTCTTTTGCGGTGCGTTTGTTGAGATCCGATGAATTGTGGATTTATGATCAGATTATTTATGAATATTATTTGAGTCTTCTCTAAACTCTTTTATGCATGATTAAGATAGCTTTGTATTTCACTCCGATCTATTGATTTGGTTTGGCCAACTAGATTGATTTATCTTGCAATGCGAGAGGTGCTTTGTGATGGGTTCAATCTTGCAGTGTCCTCACCCAGTGACAGTAGGGGTAGCGAGGGACGTATTTGTATTGTTGCCATTAAGAATAAAAATATGGGTATTTTACCATATTGCTTGGATCTATCCCTCTACATCATCCATCTTGCTTAAGGCGTTACTCCGTTCTTGTTAACTTAATACACTAGATGCATGCTGGATAGCGGTTGATGTGTGGAGTAATAGTAGTAGATGCAGGCTGGAGTCGGTCTACTTGTCATGGACATGATGCCTATATCCATGATCATTGCCTTGGATACCATCATAACTATGCGTTGTTCTATCAATTGCTCAATAGTAATTCATTTACCCACCATATGTTTTTTCAAGAGAGAAGCCTCTAGTGAAACCTAAGGCCCCCGGGTCTATTTTCTATCATATTATTTTCAAATCTATAAAACCAAAAACCCAAAAATACCTTGCTGCAATTTATTTACCTTTACTT
Organism: Thinopyrum elongatum; assembly: GCA_011799875.1. Classification (NCBI taxonomy): domain Eukaryota; kingdom Viridiplantae; phylum Streptophyta; class Magnoliopsida; order Poales; family Poaceae; genus Thinopyrum; species Thinopyrum elongatum. The sequence goes on from CM022297.1 coordinate 236,450,803, forward strand.
TATTTTGCACTTTTACTTATATTTTATACCTATCTCTATTAAATCTCACTCTTGCTAGTGACCGTGAAGGGATTGACAACCCCTTTTTCGCGTTGTGTGCAAGTGTTTGTTAGTTTGTGGAGGTGCATCTATTGGGGACTTGTGTGTTCCTCCTACTGGATTAATACCTTGGTTCTTAACTGAGGGAAATACTTATATCGACTTTATTGCATCACCCTTTCCTCTTCAAGGGAAAAATCAATGCAAGCTCAAGAAGTAGCACTTGACAACACAAAACTCAATAGAAAACTCGTGAGCTCCGTTAGTATAATAAAAGCAAATCACCACTTAGGTACTGTTGTGAACTCATTCTAAATTTATATTGGTGTTATATCTACTGTATTCTAACTTATCCATGGTTCATACCCCCTGATACTACCCATAGATTCATCAAAATAAGCAAACAACACATAGAAAACAGAATCTGTCAAAAACAGAACAGTCTGTGAAGACCTGAATATTATTCATACTTCTGTAACTAGAAACATTTTGAAAAATTAGGAAAATATAGGAAATTTTTAAATAAATCATGTGTAAAAAATTCAAAACCAGAACACGTTCCAGCAAATTTTAAAAATTCTGCTACTGGACACAAAAGTTTTTGTTTTTCAGCAAAATCAAATCAACTGTCACCATAGATCATCCCAAAGGTCTTACTTGGCTCAAACACTAACTAAAACACTAAAACACAATCATAACAGAAGTATAATTGCGTATTTATTGAAAAACAGTAGTAAAAACAAAAAACATAAAATAAAATTGGGTTGCCTCCCAACAAGCGCTATTGTTTTTCGCCCCTAGCTAGGCATAATGCATAGATCTAGGTATTGTCATCTTTGGTATTCAATACATAAGTAGCACTCATAATAGATTCGTATGGCAACATAATTTTCGTTCTTGGAAAGTGTTCCATGCCCTTCCTTAACGGAAATTGAAATCTAATGTTTCCTTCTTTCATATCAATTATTGCACAAATCGTTCTAAGGAAAGGTCTACCAAGAATAATAGGGCATGTAGGGTTGCAATCTATATCAAGCATAATAAAATCTATGGGCACGTAATTCCTATTTGCAACTATAAGAACATCATTAGTTCTTCCCATAGGTTCCTTAATAGTGGAATCCGCTAAGTGCAAATTTAAGGAACAATCATCAAGTTTATGGACACCTAGCACATCACATGAAGTTTTTGGAATCATGGAAATGCTAGCACCCAAATCACATAAATCATAGTACTCATAATATTTAATATTAATGTTAATAGTAGGTTCCCAATCATCATAAAGCTTTCTAGGGATTGAAACTTCCAACTCAAGTTTTTCTTCAAAAGATTTCATCGTAGCATCAACGATATGCTTAGTAAAAGCTTTATTTTGATTATAAGCATGAGGTGAATTAAGAATGGATTGTAACAAGGAAATACACTCAATCAAAGAACAATTATCATAATTAAAGTCCTTGAAATCCAAAAGAGTGGGTTCATCACTACTTAAAGTTTGACCTCGCAAATCCCACTTTTATCAATTTTTTCATTAAGATCAACACCCTCCAAATTATTGGGACGCCTTCTAGCTAACGTTGACTCATCTCCGGTCCCATCTTGATCAAGTTTTATATTAGCAAACAAAGATTCAATAGGAGTCACACCAATCACTTTAAAATCTTCATCATGATTATCACAGAAACTAGAAGAACATACTTTTTCTAGCCATTCTCTCTTAGCACGCATCCTAGCGGTTCTCTCCTTACTTTCATTAATAGAAATTTGAATAGCTTTGAGAGACTCATAAATATAAAGCTTGGGTGGCATAGATCTAATCTTAAAAGAATCAATCTCATGAGAAATTCTATCAATGTTTCTAGCCAAATCATCAATCTTGAGCAATTTTTCTTCTACCATAGAATTGAAAATCTTTTGAGAGTTTATAAAATCTTTAATATTATTCTCAAGATTAGAGGGCATCTTATTATAATTTCCATAAGATTTTTTGTAGGAATTACCATAATTATTAGAGGAATTACTAGGAAACGGCCTAGGATTAAAATTACCTCTATACGCGTTATTACCAAAATTGTTCCTACCAACAAAATTCACATCCATAGATTCATTATTATTCTCAATCAAAGTAGACAAAGGCATATCATTAGGATCAATAGGAGCACCCTCGCTAGCAACCAATTTCATAAGTTCATCCATCTTTCCACTCAAAGTATTAATTTCTTCAATCGCACGAACCTTTTTACTAGTAGAAGATCTTTCGGTATGCCATTGAGAGTAATTTGACATAATATTATCTAGGAGTTTAGTAGCTTCTCCTAATGTCATTTCCATAAAAGTACCTCCTGCGGCGGAATCTAAAAGATTTCTAGATGCAAAATTCAATCCAGCATAATTTTTTTGTATGATCATCCATAAACTTAAACTATGAGTAGGGCAATTTCTTATCATCAATTTCATCCTCACCCAAGATTGTGCAACATGTTCACGATTAAGCTGCTTAAAATTCATTATATCGTCCCCAAGGGAGATGATCTTAGCGGGAGGAAAATACCTGGAAATAAAAGCATCTTTACACTTATCCCATGAATCAGTACTATTTTTAGGCAAAGATGAAAACCAAGTTTTAGCACGATCTCGTAGTGAGAACGAAAATAGCTTTAATTTGACAATATCATTATCCACATATTTTTTTTCTTTTGCATATCACACAATTCAATGAAAGTGTTTAGATGGGATGCGGCATCTTCATTAGGACTACCGGGAAATTGTTCTTTCATAACAAGATTCAACAATGCGGCATTAATTTCATAAGATTCCGCACTAGTGGCAGGAGCAATTGGAGTACTAATAAAATCATTATTATTAGTATTGGAAAAATCACACAACTTGGTATTTTCTTGATACATCTTGGCAAAGCAAGCAATCTAGCATACAAGCAAACAAACGGCAAACGGAAAGACGAACGGAAAGAAGGCAAATATTTTTGTGTTTTTTTAAAGCATTTTAGAAGTGGGGGATGTGAAAATGAGAGGCAAATGGCGAATAATGTAAGTGCAAGAGATGAGAGTTTATGATAGGTACTTGGTAGGCTTGATGTAGATCCTTCCTGGCAACGGACACCAGAAATTCTTCCGGCTACTTCATGAGCTTGCGTTGGTTTTTCCCTTGAAGAGAAAAGGGTGATGCAGCAAAGTAGAGATAAGTATTTCCCTCAGTTTAAGAACCAAGGTATCAATCCAGTAGGAGGAACACACAAGCCTCCAAAAGTTGCACCTACACAAACAAACAAATACTTGCACCCAACGCGATAAAAGGGGTTGTCTATCCCTTCACGGTTAATTGCAAGGATGAGATCTGATAGAGATAGGTATAAAATATAAATAAAAGTACAAAATAAAGTAAATATAAATAAACGGCAGCAAGATATTTTTGTGTTTTTGGTTTTATAGATCTGAAAACAATATGACGAGAAATAGACCTGGGGGCTATAGTTTTCACTAGAGGCTTCTCTCTTGAAAGAACGCATACGGTGGGTAAACAAATTACTATTGAACAATTGATATAAAAGCGCATAGTTATGATGATATCTAAGGCAATAATCATGAATATAGGCATCACGTCCGTGACAAGTAGACCGACTCCTTCCTGCATCTACTACTATTACTCCACACATCGACCGCTATCCAGCATGCATCTAGAATATTAAGTTAACAAGAACGGAGTAATGCCTTAAGCAAGATGATGTGATGTAGAGGGATAGATCCAATCAATATGGTATAAACCCCATCTTTTTATCCTTAATGGCAACAATACAAATACGTGCCTTGCTACCCCTTCTGTCACTAGGTGAGGACACCGCAAGATTGAACCCATTACAAAGCACCTCTCCCATTGCAAGATAAATCAATCTAGTTGGCCAAACCAAATCAATAGATCGGAGTGAAATACAAAGCTATCTTAATCATGCATAAAAGAGTTCAGAGAAGACTCAAATAATATTCATAGATAATCTGATCATAAATCCAAAATTCATCGGATCTCAACAAATGCACCGCAAAAGAAGATTACATTGAATAGAACTCCAAGAACATCAAGGAGAACATTGTATTGAAGATCAAAGAGAGAGAAGCCATCTAGCTACTAGCTGTGGACCCGTAGGTCTGTGGTAAACTACTCACATATCATCGGAAGGGTAACAAGGTTGGTGTAGAGGCCCTCTGTGATCGAATCCCCCTCGAGCAGAGTGCCAGAAAAGGCCCCAAGATGGGATCTCACGAGAACAGAAGCTTGCGGTGGCGGAAAAGTATTTTTGGTATACAGGGAATATTTGGTTATTTATGGACCTGAGATTAGGGTTAGAGGAGCCACAGGGGGGCCATAAGCTCATAGGGCGCGCCACCCCCCTAGGGCGCGCCTGGTGAGCTTGTGGATCACCCGTGAGCCTTCTGGACTCCTCTCGAAGCTTCCTAGGTTTCTTCTGGTCCAAGAAAAATCGTCAAAAAGTTTCATTCCGTTTGGTATTGATTTTCTGTAAAAGACAAAAACAAGGAAAAAAACAGCAACTGGCACTGGGCACTAGGTTAATAGGTTAGTCCCAAAAAATGATATAATATAGCATAATAATGCATATAAACCATCCAAGATGGATAATATAATAGCATGGAACAATAAAAAATTATAGATACGTTGGAGACGTATCAACGACCGAAACATGGTCTTTCAGAGAGTTTCTGTGACCACTGACAGTGCCCATCCAATCCTACTGTTCATCTACATCTGGTAGCACTGTCCAGCCAGAGTCACGACTAAGATCAACCAAGCCAGAGCCCATATTGACTTGTGGCTGCATAGGTAAGCTTCTGGGCATGAAGTATTCATCCATCTCTTTGAGTCTAGGTGAAACTTTCCGCATGAGTACTCGCCTACTCCAACTCACATTAGGCAATTCTCCTGGTTACTCCAGGTACCTCCGACCATTCCACCCAGTAGTGTGTATTGAAATCTTGTCTCAAGACTCGGAGTCTTGGGGTCTTGCAGATCTTGAAGGTGCCATAATGAAGTTGTTGTCATTGACGTAGAGTCCTCCTTCTCACACCACTCGCGAACACTCATACCAATCCCTATCTACTATAGCATAGCATTAAAATAAATAATGTTCTCGGGGATTTAGTAACAGGGGTGTGGGTTCCTACCTCATGCTTCTACTCAACTATAAGAATCAATATAACTACCGAAGGTAATGTTGCAAGGCGACACTAAATGCAATTAGAAACGTACGTATGAAAAATATTGTCAAAGTGAACTTGCCTGGTAAAGTTGATGATGATTATAGCGCTCTCAGAAATAACTTGTTAGGACTATTAGACACTTTCCGGGGAAATCTATTATCACCAGACATGGCATTCATATAAGCAAACATTCTAGCAAGCACTCTAGCACTCAAAATCAAATCAGTAATTAAAAGCAACAATTAAATCAATAATAAAAATGAAATAAAATTTCAAAGAAAACTTCAAAAGAAAAACTATAAAGAAAACTACTAAGAAACACTCTATGACTTAACTACACAACACAAAATAGTTGTTGCCCTAATTAATCTTAAGAGAAAATAAACCACTAAACCAAAAACAATTAAGAGAAAATAAAAATATAAACAACTAAGCTAAAAGAAAGAATTTAACTAAAGTTTTTTACTAGAAAAAACACTTAAAAAGCTATTTTATAGCCTAAGTTATTTACTAAACAAGTTTTAACTAAGATTTTAACTAAAACACTTTTAATTACTTAGAAAATATTATTTTGCAACTTATAAGAAAGTTTTATAACACAAACCTAGGGCAAAAAGATCTATTTTAAAATAAAGAAAACAATTTTTCTATCACTAAAAAGATGCAAAAGGGGTACTGCTTTTGAAATCTAATTTGAACAGATCTAAAATACCCTAAATATTTTTACTAGTTAAATAAAACCACTAGAAAACAGGGCAAAAAGAATTAATTCAAAAACTTTTTTAAATAAAAGATATAAGCAAAATAATGATTTGAACAAATTCATCAAATTCAAATTTTAACTTTTCAAACATGACCAAACTTTGCATCTACAATACTTTATAAAATTATTGAAAAATGCAAAAAGAATCACTCAAAAACAATTAAAATAAAAGGTATCCAATTTCTGAAACAAAAACTATTTCTAAAAAAGAAAACAAAAACTGAAAAAGAAAAGAAAACAAAACAGAAAAAGAAAAATAGCTACGGTTGGCTAACTGCCACGTGGCACGGTCCTATGCTACGGGTGTGTCAAAGCCATAGAATTTTTTGTAAATAGTTGCATCAGCATCCAGGCATCATGTCTAAATTTCAAATGAAAGTTGAAATGGGGATGATCAAACCCTAGCACCTAAAATTATTCAAATAGGTTCAACCTAAAATAATTTTAATGAACCCAAAATGCCCGTCATTAATGTTTGATAATTTTGGCAAGCGTTTTGATCCAAACCAAAATAGTGAACACTTTAAGGAATATTTTGGGCACTGAATTCACACATTATTGTATTTGAATTGGAGCAATAAATGCTATGAATAATTTTAGCTCCAATTAATCTGGAACTTGGTGAGGGCCTCTGGAATAATTCATATAATGACCACAAAAAGTTTCAGATTTTACAAAATGATTTCATTGAAAACTAAATTCAAAACAAATTTGTAAATTAGAAAACAGAAACAAAATGGGAAAAGTCAGAAACTCATCTGGCTTACCTCAGCCTGCTACTGTAGCAGAGGCCCATCCCACCCAGCGCCACCGTCCTCAAGCTCCTACCGAGGACAACCGAGCAACCTCCTACCTGTCTGATGCCTCCCTGACACCGCTACAGACGCCACGCAACCCCCCCACCCCTCTCTCACTCTTTCCCATGCTCTCCCCCTCTCTGGCTCTCTCTCCCTCTCTTCCATGTGAGCGCCTCGCAGTGCGCTGCCCCTCGCCGACGTAGCCACCATGCTCCTAGCGCTCACACGACGTGTCTCGGAGCTCCGCCACGACCTCCTCTTCGTCTCCACCAAGCTACACTCGTCGGGCGCCCTGTTCGCCGTAACTACCGTCTTCTTCAACCTACGACCATTGGAGACGCCACCGCCGTTCTGTCGCCTCCGAGTTGTCCCCGAGCACACTGAGCTACCCTATAGGCTCCTGTGAGCTCCTTCTCCTAACCCACCTTCCCTGGCATTGATTGCGCCCTCTAGTCGCCATTCCATGACGACCGAATCTCACCACCGCCCGAGCTCGACGTTAGCGCCACTCCGGTGACTCTGGGGTCATGGTTGTGTCCATCGCTCCCCGTGAGAACGCGCAGATGCCGTAGGTGACAAGCTACGGTCATTTCGTATGCCGTAGCGTCATTCCGTCGAGATCCGAGCTCCGACCACCGCACCGGCCATCGCCGTCGTCGGCTCCTCCACCCGTGCTCCAACCACGGCCATGAACGGATGCCTACCGCACCCCTCTTTCGATCGCACCCTCCCGCGCATCGAACGGTGGCCCGTAGAGCAAAGCCGCCGCAGATACCGCCGCGGTCTGTGGTCGCCGGCGGTTAAACGATGGTGGCTGACGTGGCACCATTAGCTTAGGTGCTAATCATGTTTAGTTAGTGCCCTGTGTCCATAACATGTGGGCCTAGCCACTGATAGAATTAACTTAGGATTAAACTAATGTTAATTGACCCTGATTAACCCCCCCCCCCCCCCTCCTTGAAACTGACAGATAGGACCCACGGGTCAGATTTGACTTGGACCGGCCTTGTTGACTAGCTGACTCAGCATGACCTAGTGCTGACGCAATAATGCTTTTCTGGGATTTAAATAAATCAAAAAATGATTTATGAATTTCAGAAAATACTCCAAACTTTGAAAAATCATAGAAAATAATCTATATCTCCAATGAAATAATTTATATATGATAAATTATCGAAAAAATATGAAGAATCTGTTTATTCCTGTTCGTAAATGTTTGAGAAATTTAACATCACCAACTAGGAAAATTCATGATTAGGAAATATATGGTAATTAGTTTTGAATTGAAATTGATCCTTGTTTAATTCCACTTCATAATTAACTTGGATAAATATTGCGTTAGGTGAATTAAGTACCTTAACATGACATGTCATTCATGTGAATGTGCATTGCATTGATTGTGTTCCTTCTCTGTCGGTGTATAAAACATGGGTATTTTATACCCTGACTTATGCACAAATAGTGGTAGCTTCCCTGCTAGCCAAGGCTTGCCGAAGATTTCCAAGACCAAGATTCAAGGCCCAGTTGTCAGAAGCTACTGAAAGAAGATCAAGAGAAAGCATCAAGTTCAACACCGAAGACAACCTTTGCCGACAAGGCTGAGCCAGCAAGGTGAAGGCCTGGCAAGCTCTGCGACCGGCAAGCTCTCGCTAGCTGCCTATGCTCCACCTCATCAAGCAGCTAGTCGCTAATCGATGAGTGTCGAGCCCGCTGTCGGTTCTAAACCCGGCATTCTCTCGTAGTAGGGGTCCGAACTGTGGATCTTGGATCAATGGTAAAATGACACCGGATTTTACCCATGTTCGGGCTCTCTCAAAGATATAATACCCTACGTCCTGCTTTTGATTGTATTCATATGGGGTGTATACAGAGTACATGTATCTACCACAAGATTGTTCTAATGAATATGGGTTCATCTATTGACTAGCCGCCCTCGGTTTTATATAATGCGCCGGAGGCCTAGAATTTAGAGGAGTCCTTGTCTTGTGCGCCAAGTCTTGTGGAATCCTCCTTGTATGTGTCATGGGCTACCCAAATGGATGATGAGTGAACCGCCATGGGTCCTCGGCCCATCCACCTGGTCGGGAGATGACATGGTGAGTACCCCCTAGTCTAGGACACATTAGTAGCCCCCTGAACCGGTCCTCAAGTTGGGGACGCCCTTGATCTTCCGAACTGTTCTTCATCTTCAGTCGTCGGTCTTGAAAACTGGTTCAACAAATCTTCCCATCTTCGTTCTGAGGATTGCCAGCTAAATCCGAAGAGTTCACACTCGGGCATCTGAGGAGCCCTTAAGTTTTCAGCCTTTATCAATGCCTTGCTATGTTTTACGCCACACCTCGGGTTTGAAGTGTTTCCCGTACACGGTGTCCTCTTGCACTTCGAGCTACAACGTCGAACTGCGTCCGAGGTGTCTTTTTGCAGCCGAGCTTCAATGCCGATTTGCATCCGAGATGTCTATTTGCAGCCGAGCTCCAACGCCGATCTGTATCCGAGGTGTCATAAATTACCTCATTCTTGAAAAACTCTGAAGGAGTTCAGCAGGCTTAATGCCGAAAATGCCCTCTATGGAGCGAGCCACTTGCATCAGAGCTTTATGCCGGACTACTTTCGAGGTGGTGCACCACCTTGGTCTTGGGCTGATTTTTTGTGGATATATTTTCTTGATTGTTGCAATTTATTCTGTGCCGAGATGTATACCCAGTAGCCCTCAAGGTGTGTGTGTCGGCCTAAAATCCGAGATGCACATGAAGGAAAACATGAAACCACAGACTCAGTAGCCCCTGAACTCAGTCGATTCACGAAATCAGCATGAGGATCATTACTAGCTCGGCAGCATACGTAAGCGGAAATGCAATGTGCATAGTCCTTGAGACTCAGGTTGGGTGCGGCCGACCAACCAAAGGATCATAATCTCCTCGGAAGCTGTTTTGCACTTTGTAAATTGTCTGCATTGAATCGTCAATGCAGTAGCCCCCCGAGCCACTGGTCGGGTGGCAACACCAGATCAGGGGATCGATGTAACCTGTTAATGGCTTTTAAGTGAGAAGCGCGAAGCCTAGTATCCCCCGAGCCTTAAGTGGGCACGGGTGGCCGAATTAAGGATCGATATCCGCTTGACAGAAAATTTTGTTGTGTTTAACACAGACTTCTCGGAAAGAGAATAGGAGCTCTTAAAGGAGCTAGAGCTAGCGAAAGCTGACTCGCCAAGGTTGGCCCCAAGGGGCTTAATAGATGAAATCAATGCCAATAGGGAATTATGAGAGCGTTATGTCAGCTGCTCGGTTGTCTCAGCGAGATTGTGCCTTGACTCTTTAAAAGATGGGCTACAGTAAATTGACTTTACTCGCAAGTGGTGTAATGATTCATGTATCCAAGTACTTTACATCATTAATGCTCGGATCCGCATTGTACAAAACTTTGTTGACCGACCATCGGCTTCAACCTCCTCGGCCAGTAGCCAGGGAGTGTTTGTCATACTTTAAAATCCTTTATGAGGGCAAAGATTTAGGACAAACAAGGCAATCCGGCCATACGGTTTTATAACAAAAGGTACGCAGAGAGATATGTTATATTACTTTTTACGTAAAGAACATCTTCTGGAAAAAAATATTTCCTTTATAAGTTCCTTTTCCCGGAGCAAACAAAAAGCAAACGAAAAGATGAACGGAAGAAGGGTGAATAAAAAGGCAAATATTTTTGTGTTTTTCTGAAACGTTTTAGAAGTGGGGGAGAGGAAAACAAGAGGCAAATGGCAAATAATGTAATGAAAGAGATGAGAGTTTATGATGGGTACTTGGTAGGCTGATGTAGATCTCCCCGCAACGCGCCAGAAATTCTTCCTGCTACTTCTTGAGCTTGCGTTGGTTTTTCCCTTGAAGAAAGGGTGATGCAGCAAAGTAGAGATAAGTATTTCCCACAGTTAGAACCAAGGTATCAATCCAGTAGGAAAACACGCAAGTCCCCAATATATGCACCTACACCAAACAATCAAACACTTGCACCAACGCGATAAAGGGGTTGTCAATCCCTTCACGGTCACTTGCAAAGTGAATCTGATAGATAGATATAAAAGATTACTAAAATGTAAACAATAAAGTAAATAATTGCCCAAGGTATTTTTGGTATATAGATCTGAAAATATATGAAGGAAAATAGACCCGGGGGCCATAGGTTTCACTAGAGGCTTCTCTCTTGAAGGCAAATAATACGGTGGGTGAACAAATTACTGTCAAGCAATTGATAGAAAAGCGCAAAGTTATGACGATATTCAAGGCAATGATTATGATTATAGGCATCACTCCGTGCTTCACGTGTACAAGACGAAAATTCTGCATCTACTACTATTACTCCACACATTGACCGCTATCCAGCATGCATCTAGAGTATTAATTCATAAAGAACGGATAACGCCTTAAGAAAGATGACATCATGTAGAGGATAAACTCAGCAATATGATGAAAACCCCATCTTTTTACCTTGATGGCAACAATACAAATACGTGCCTCGCTACCTCTACTTTGTCACTGGGTGAGGACACCGCAGATTGAACCCAAAACTAGCCCTCTCCCATTGCAAGAAAACCAATCTAGTTGGCCAAACCAAACCGATAATTTGAAAAGAAATACAAAGATATCAAATCATGCATATAAGAATCAGAGAAGATTCAAATAATTTCATAGATAAGCTGACATAAATCCACAATTCATCGATCTCGACAAACACACTGCAAAAGGAGATTACATCGGATAGATCTCCAAGAACATCGAGGAGAACATTGTATTGAGAATCAAAGAAGAGAGGAAGCCATCTAGCTACTACTTGGACCCGTAGGTCTGTGGTAAACTACTCACGCTTCATCAGAGGGGCAATAGGGTTGATGTAGATGTCCTCCGTATCGAATCCCCCTCCGGCAGGATGCCGAAAAGGCCCCAAGATGGGATCTCACGAGAACGAAGGTTCGCGGCGGCGGAAAGTATTTTGGTGGACCTTCTGATCATTTGGGAATATTTGGGAATTTATAGGCCAAGAATTAGGGTTAGAAGAGCTCCGGGGGCCCACAAGCCAGGGGGCGCCCCCCTAGGGCGCGCCCTGGAGGCTTGTGGCCTCCTCGGACTCCTCTGACTTCATCTCCATGTCCTACGTGTGTCTTCTGGTCCAAGAAAATCATCGCGAAAGTTTTATTCCGTTTGGACCCGTTTGATATTCCTTTTCTGTAAAACTAAAAAACAAGGAAAAAACAGAAACTGGCACTGGGCTCTAGGTTAATAAGTTAGTCCCAAAATAATATAAAATAGCATATTATGCATATAAAACATCCAAAACAGATAATATAATAGCATGGAACAATCAAAAATATAGATACGTTGGAGACATATCAAATACAAACGCTGATGATATATGTTTTTTTGACTTTGTTACGACCGTTTATCATTTGAAAGTGTCCCATCGTCGGTGTCTACCCCTTTGTAGATGCTACAGGGTGTTTCCACAGTAACAAGACAACCCTTAGCCATGTTCACAGTGCCCGAGGCAGTTGCATTAGCGGAAACGAGGCAATCGATATGCAGGCTTTATAACTTCACTTAGTCATAGGAGCTTAAAGTTGGGAGGCCAGTTACTAGCCCGCGGTTAGTGTTCGTGTCAGCCAAAGTCAAGCCATTAACACTTCGACCAATTTTATGAAAGGCCCATCTTTTAACACGGGTAACCTCTATCGATCTATAGTTTGACACGGTCATCGGATCGCTGACCAGTTTCACGCTCATTGGACAGTCAGTTTCGGCTTTCTCTACCGAGGTCTTGACCAGTTAAACCGGAAGTACAATCATAGTGGTTCTCCTTTTGCACTCCTACCAACAAAACGGAACGTAGGAGGCAAGCACAGGAGTCCGGGCAACCCAACTATTGACCGAAGACACAATTCGAAACTGATGCATATAAAGCAATATCCGAGAATGTGTTGCCGAGGACTCCTCGGGGTACCTTGGCTTTTGGTGGGTTCGCACTAGTCGCAACCCCCCGTTGATATTGCCGATGTTTTAAAGGCATCCGATGTTGTACTGCGAGAGTTATGCTGGAGACACACAGTATCCCCCTACACTTAGGTTGGGTGCGACCGACCAACCTGAGGATCGAATCTCCTCGGGAACTAGTCCAGATTTCATGTGCATTTCGCCAACGCCGAGGTGTAGGTTGGCAGGAAAGATGCCGAGCTGCGGGTCGAAAAGATCTCCCGGGCTAAATTATTAGGCAGGGCACCTCGGTCAAGAGGATGTCCCAACCTCCTAAAGAAAAACATACAAATAGCTTAAAAGTGCTATAAGATCGAAAAGCCAAAAAAAGTTATGTAAAAACTTGACGTTCGAACTAAATCAAGTTTTTCGGTGTCAATCCAAAATTGGTCTTCAAATAATTTTTTCCTTCCGTCGTGCTTTAACTGACACATCCGATCTCTAAACTTCAAGCAGGTCAGCCTTCGGCTTCAACCTCCATATCCCGAAGAGGAGTGTTTCTCAGACCAGTTTAGCAAACTAAACTCGAGCGGCTTTAGAGAGAAACCAGGCTATCCGGCTATTGATCACACACTCGCGAGTCGAGAAATGAGTGGTAGAAAAAGACTTTGCAACGACTTAGAAGAAAAATTATTACTATAAAATGGCTCATTATTTAAGAGCCCTCAGTTAACCTAGGCAAGAAGTTGTTTTTACAAACATCGTTTTTGACAACAACTTTTTTAACTCAAATATAATGCTTGGTCAAACCGAACAAAAAAAGCCTGGAGGAAATTTGAGCATGAAAGCGACTTAGCTGGTTAATGTGCTCGGCGTCGATGATGAGGTCTGGGCTTATGGCGGACGAAGACGTAGTCCTTGGCCTGACCGAGGTCCCAGCCCCAAGCCCGAGGTGACTGGCAAGGAGCTTGGCTTGACGAAGTAACGACACAGCACGGTCGATGCGGTGAGGCGAAGCCCCCAGTCCAGCTAACGTGATGAAGCTGGTCGGCTGGTGACCCGAAATCCCAGAGTAGGTTGATGAAAAGATGGCGAAGCAACCGATCTAGCTGAGGTGACGGAGCAGGTCGGTAAGGTGATGTTGCAGCCCCATGCCAGCCGAGGTGTTGAAGCAGTCGACATGGTGGACATCGGCTTGAAGAAGCAATGGCGCGACAATGTCGATGCAGGTTGAACTTGTGACGTGGTCAATGACGGCCTGAGATGTGACCGCGCGGCGATGCTCGCGTGCCCGACCAGTGCAATCCGTGGGGCACGATCTTGTCTTGATGATTATTTGTCCTTCATGATGCCGAACTCTTGGTCGACTCACCGAGTGATGATCCGAAGTAGTTGTCGTTGGCTCGATGGAGCAACGGCGCAGGTCAGCCATGCAGCAACGTGCGGGCCGGTTTGATATCGGCGACGATGGAGATCGCCTAGGAAAAGACTCAAAATTTATGGGCACGTGTTTGAGAACAACACATAATACCCTAGAAAAAAATTCCTTCAAAAAGGATGTCCAATATCCCGCTCATGAAAAAAGATGAATTCGGGTCGGATTCGTTTTTGCGTAGAAAATAATCCGAAAATCGATGCACTCAACGGAGGTTTCCCGGAGTTTACCTAAAATTATTCAATAGGTTCAACCTAAAATAATTTTAATGAACCCAAAATGCCCGTCATTAATGTTTGATAATTTGGCAAGCGTTTTGATCCAAACCAAAATAGTGAACACTTTAAGGAATATTTTGGGCACTGAATTCCACACATTATTGTATTTGAATTGGAGCAATAAATGCTATGAATAATTTTTAGCTCCAATTAATCTGGAACTTGGTGAGGGCCTCTGGAATAATTCATATAATGACCACAAAAAGTTTCAGATTTTACAAAATGATTTCATTGAAAACTAAATTCAAAACAAATTTGTAAATTAGAAAACAGAAACAAAATGGGAAAGTCAGAAACTCATCTGGCTTACCTCAGCCTGCTACTGTAGCAGAGGCCCATCCCACCCAGCGCCACCGTCCTCAAGCTCCTACCGAGGACAACCGAGCAACCTCCTACCTTTCTGATGCCTCCCTGACACCGGCTACAGACGCCACGCAACCCCCCACCCCTCTCTCACTCTTTCCCATGCTCTCCCCCTCTCTGGCTCTCTCTCCCTCTCTTCCATGTGAGCGCCTCGCAGTGCGCTGCCCCTCGCCGACGTAGCCACCATCTCCTAGCGCTCACACGACGTGTCTCGGAGCTCCGCCACGACCTCCTCTTCGTCTCCACCAAGCTACACATCGTCGGGCGCCCTGTTCGCCGTAACTACCGTCTTCTTCAACCTACGACCATTGGAGACGCCACCCCGCCGTTCTGTCGCCTCCGAGTGTGTCCCGAGCACACTGAGCTACCCTATAGGCTCCTGTGAGCTCCTTCTCCTAACCCACCTTCTCCTGGCATTGATTGCGCCCTCTAGTCGCCATTTCCATGACGACCGAATCTCACCACCGCCCGAGCTCGACGTTAGCGCCACTCCGGTGACTCTGGGGTCATGGTTGGTGTCCATCGCCCCCGTGAGAACGCGCAGATGCCGTAGGTGACAAGCTACGGTCATTTCGTATGCCGTAGCGTCATTCCGTCGAGATCCGAGCTCCGACCACCGCACCGGCCATCGCCGTCGTCGGCTCCCTCCACCCGTGCTCCAACCACGGCCATGAACGGATGCCTACCGCACCCCTCTTTCGATCGCACCCTCCCGCGCATCGAACGGTGGCCCGTAGAGCAAAGCCGCCGCAGATACCGCCGCGGTCTGTGGTCGCCGGCGGTTAAAAGATGGTGGCTGACGTGGCACCATTAGCTTAGGTGCTAATCATGTTTAGTTAGTGCCCTGTGTCCATAACATGTGGGCCTAGCCACTGATAGAATTAACTTAGGATTAAACTAATGTTAATTGACCCTGATTAACCCCCCCCCCCCCCCCCTTGAAACTGACAGATAGGACCCACGGGTCAGATTTGACTTGGACCGGCCTTGTTGACTAGCTGACTCAGCATGACCTAGTGCTGACGCAATAATGCTTTTCTGGGATTTAAATAAATCAAAAATGATTTATGAATTTCAGAAAATACTCCAAACTTTGAAAAATCATAGAAAATAATCTATATCTCCAATGAAATAATTTATATATGATAAATTATCGAAAAAATATGAAGAATCTGTTTATTCCTGTTCGTAAATGTTTGAGAAATTTAACATCACCAACTAGGAAAATTCATGATTAGGAATATATGGTAATTAGTTTTGAATTGAAATTGATCCTTGTTTAATTCCACTTCATTCAATTAACTTGGATAAATATTGCGTTAGGTGAATTAAGTACCTTAACATGACATGTCATTCATGTGAATGTGCATTGCATTGATTGGTGTTCCTTCTCTGTCGGTGTATAAAACATGGGTATTTTAATACCCTGACTTATGCACAAATAGTGGTAGCTTCCCTGCTAGCCAAGGCTTGCCGAAGATTTCCAAGACCAAGATTCAAGGCCCAGTCAGAAGCTACTGAAAGAAGATCAAGAGAAAGCATCAAGTTCAACACCGAAGACAACCTTTGCCGACAAGGCTGAGCCAGCAAGGTGAAGGCCTGGCAAGCTCTGCGACCGGCAAGCTCTCGCTAGCTGCCTATGCTCCACCTCATCAAGCAGCTAGTCGCTAATCGATGAGTGTCGAGCCCGCTGTCGGTTCTAAACCCGGCATTCTCGTAGTAGGGGTCCGAACTGTGGATCTTGGATCAATGGTAAAATGACACCGGATTTTACCCATGTTCGGGCTCTCTCAAAGATATAATACCCTACGTCCTGCTTTTGATTGTATTCATATGGGGTGTAGTACAGAGTACATGTATCTACCACAAGATTGTTCTAATGAATATGGGTTCATCTATTGACTAGCCGCCCTCGGTTTTATATAATGCGCCGGAGGCCTAGAATTTAGAGGAGTCCTTGTCTTGTGGCGCCAAGTCTTGTGGAATCCTCCTTGTATGTGTCATGGGCTACCCAAATGGATGATGAGTGAACCGCCATGGGGTCCTCGGCCCATCCACCTGGTCGGGAGATGACATGGTGAGTACCCCCTAGTCTAGGACACAGTTAGTAGCCCCCTGAACCGGTCCTCAAGTTGGGGACGCTCCTTGATCTTCCGAACTGTTCTTCATCTTCAGTCGTCGGTCTTGAAAACTGGTTCAACAAATCTTCCCATCTTCGATCTGAGGATTGCCGGCTAAATCCGAAGAGTTCACACTTCGGGCATCTGAGGACCCTTAAGTTTTCAGCCTTTATCATGCCTTGCTATGTTTTACGCCACACCTCGGGTTTGAAGTGTTTCCCGTACAGGTGTCCTCTTGCATTCGAGCTACAACGTCGAACTGCGTCCGAGTGTCTTTTTGCACCGAGCTTCAATGCCGATTTGCATCCGAGATGTCTATTTGCACCGAGCTCCAACGCCGATCTGTATCCGAGGTGTCATAAATTACCTCATTCTTGAAAAACTCTGAAGGAGTTCAGCAGGCTTAATGCCGAAAATGCCCTCTAGGAGCGAGCCACTTGCATCAGAGCTTTATGCCGGACTACTTTCGAGGTGGTGCACCACCTTGGTCTTGGGCTGATTTTTTGTGGATATATTTTCTTGATGTTGCAATTTATTCTGTGCCGAGATGTATACCCAGTAGCCCTCAAGGTGTGTGTGTCGGCCTAAAATCCGAGATGCACATGAAGGAAAACATGAAACCACAGACTCAGTAGCCCCTGAACTCAGTCGATTCACGAAATCAGCATGAGGATCATTACTAGCTCGGCAGCATAACGTAAGCGGAAATGCAATGTGCATAGTCCTTGAGACTCAGGTTGGGTGCGGGCCGACCAACCAAAGGATCATAATCTCCTCGGAAGCTGTTTTGCACTTTGTAAATTGTCTGCATTGAATCGTCAATGCAGTAGCCCCCCGAGCCACTGGTCGGGTGGCAACACCAGATCAGGGGATCGATGTAACCTGTTAATGGCTTTTAAGTGAGAAGCGCGAAGCCTAGTATCCCCCGAGCCTTAAGGTGGGGCACGGGTGGCCGAATTAAGGATCGATATCCGCTTGACAGAAAATTTTGTTGTGTTTAACACAGACTTCTCGGAAAGAGAATAGAGCTCTTAAAGGAGCTAGAGCTAGCGAAAGCTGACTCGCCAAGGTTGGCCCCAAGGGGCTTATAGATGAAATCAATGCCAATAGGGAATTATGAGAGCGTTATGTCAGCTGCTCGGTTGTCTCAGCGAGATTGTGCCTTGACTCTTTAAAAGATGGGCTACAGTAAATTGACTTTACTCGCAAGTGGTGTAATGATTCATAGTATCCAAGTACTTTACATCATTAATGCTCGGATCCGCATTGTACAAAACTTTGTTGACCGACCATCGGCTTCAACCTCCTCGGCCAGTAGCCAGGGAGTGTTTGTCATACTTTAAAATCCTTTATGAGGGCAAAGATTTAGGACAAACAAGGCAATCCGGCCATACGGTTTTATAAAAAAGGTACGCAGAGAGATATGTTATATTACTTTTTACGTAAGAACATCTTCTGGAAAAAAATATTTCCTTTATAAGTTCCTTTTCCCGGAGCAAACAAAAAGCAAACGAAAAGATGAACGAAGAAGGGTGAATAAAAAGGCAAATATTTTTGTGTTTTTCTGAAACGTTTTAGAAGTGGGGGAGAGGAAAACAAGAGGCAAATGGCAAATAATGTATAAAGAATGAGAGTTTATGATGGGTACTTGGTAGGCGATGTAGATCTCCCCGCAACGGCGCCAGAAATTCTTCCTGCTACTTCTTGAGCTTGCGTTGGTTTTTCCCTTGAAGAAAGGGTGATGCAGCAAAGTAGAGATAAGTATTTCCCACAGTTAGAACCAAGGTATCAATCCAGTAGGAAAACACGCAAGTCCCCAATATATGCACCTACACCAAACAATCAAACACTTGCACCAACGCGATAAAGGGGTTGTCAATCCCTTCACGGTCACTTGCAAAGTGTGAATCTGATAGATAGATATAAAAGATTACTAAAATGTAAACAATAAAGTAAATAATTGCCCAAGGTATTTTTGGTATATAGATCTGAAAATATATGAAGGAAAATAGACCCGGGGGCCATAGGTTTCACTAGAGGCTTCTCTCTTGAAGGCAAATAATACGGTGGGTGAACAAATTACTGTCAAGCAATTGATAGAAAAGCGCAAAGTTATGACGATATTCAAGGCAATGATTATGATTAAGGCATCACTCCGTCGTCCGTGTCAAGTACCGAAATGATTCTGCATCTACTACTATTACTCCACACATTGACCGCTATCCAGCATGCATCTAGAGTATTAATTCATAAAGAACGGTAACGCCTTAAGAAAGATGACATCATGTAGAGGATAAACTCAGCAATATGATGAAAACCCCATCTTTTTACCTTGATGGCAACAATACAAATACGTGCCTCGCTACCTCTACTTTGTCACTGGGTGAGGACAACCGCAGATTGAACCCAAAACTAGCCCCCTCTCCCATTGCAAGAAAAACCAATCTAGTTGGCCAACCAAACCGATAATTTGAAAAGAAATACAAAGATATCAAATCATGCATATAAGAATCAGAGAAGATTCAAATAATTTCATAGATAAGCTGACATAAATCCACAATTCATCGATCTCGACAAACACACTGCAAAAGGAGATTACATCGGATAGATCTCCAAGAACATCGAGGAGAACATTGTATTGAGAATCAAAGAAGAGAGGAAGCCATCTAGCTACTACTTGGACCCGTAGGTCTGTGGTAAACTACTCACGCTTCATCAGAGGGGCAATAGGGTTGATGTAGATGTCCTCCGTATCGAATCCCCCTCCGGCAGGATGCCGAAAGGCCCCAAGATGGATCTCACGAGAACGAAGGTTCGCGCGGCGGAAAGTATTTTGGTGGACCTTCTGATCATTTGGGAATATTTGGGAATTTATAGGCCAAGAATTAGGGTTAGAAGAGCTCCGGGGGCCCACAAGCCAGGGGGCGCCCCCCTAGGGCGCGCCCTGGAGGCTTGTGGCCTCCTCGGACTCCTCACCTCTCCCATTGCAAGATAAATCAATCTAGTTGGCCAAACCAAATCAATAGATCGGAGTGAAATACAAAGCTATTTAATCATGCATAAAAGAGTTCAGAGAAGACTCAAATAATATTCATAGATAATCTGATCATAAATCCAAAATTCATCGGATCTCAACAAATGCACCGCAAAAGAAGATTACATTGAAAGAACTCCAAGAACATCAAGGAGAAAATTGTATTGAAGATCAAAGAGAGAGAAGCCATCTAGCTACTAGCTGTGGACCGTAGGTCTGTGGTAAACTACTCACATATCATCGGAAGGGTAACAAGGTTGGTGTAGAGGCCCTCTGTGATCGAATCCCCCTCGAGGAGAGTGCCAGAAAAGCCCCAAGATGGGATCTCACGAGAACAGAAGCTTGCGGTGGCGGAAAAGATTTTTGGTAACAGGGAATATTTGGTTATTTATGGACCTGGTTAGGGTTAGAGGAGCACAGGGGGGCCATAAGTCATAGGGGCGCCACCCCCCTAGGCGCGCCTGGTGAGCTTGTGGATCACCCGTGAGCCTTCTGGACTCCTCTCGAAGGTCCTAGGTTTCTTCTGGTCCAAGAAAAATCGTCAAAAAGTTCATTCCGTTTGGTATTGATTTTCTGTAAAAGACAAAAACAAGGAAAAAAACAGCAACTGGCACGGGCACTAGGTTAATAGGTTAGTCCCAAAAAATGATATAATATAGCTAATAATGCATATAAACCATCCAAGATGGATAATATAATAGCATGGAACAATAAAAAATTATAGATACGTTGGAGACGTATCAACGACCGAAACATGGTCTTTCAGAGAGTTTCTGTGACCACTGACAGTGCCCATCCAATCCTACTGTTATCTACATCTGGTAGCACTGTCCAGCCAGAGTCACGACTAAGATCAACCAAGCCAGAGCCCATATTGACTTGTGGCTGCATAGGTAAGCTTCTGGGCATGAAGTATTCATCCATCTCTTGAGTCTAGGTGAAAACTTTCCGCATGAGTACTCGCCTACTCCAACTCACATTAGGCAATTCTCCTGGTTACTCCAGGTACCTCCGACCATTCCACCCAGTAGTGTGTATTGAAATCTTGTCTCAAGAATCGGAGTCTTGGGGTCTTGCAGATCTTGAAGGTGCCATAATGAAGTTGTGTGTCATTGACGTAGAGTCCTCCTTCTCACACCACTCGCGAACACTCATACCAATCCCTATCTACTATAGCATAGCATTAAAATAAATAATGTTCTCGGGGATTAGTAACAGGGGTGTGGGTTCTACCTCATGCTTCTACTCAACTATAAGAATCAATATAACTAACCGAAGGTAATGTTGCAAGGCGACACTAAATGCAATTAGAAACGTACGTATGAAAAATATTGTCAAAGTGAACTTGCCTGGTAAAGTTGATGATGATTATAGCGCTCTCAGAAATAACTTGTTAGGACTATTAGAAACTTTCCGGGGAAATCTATTATCACCAGACTGGCATTCATATAAGCAAACATTCTAGCAAGCACTCGCACTCAAAATCAAATCAGTAATTAAAAGCAACAATTAAACAATAATAAAAATGAAATAAAATTTCAAAGAAAACTTCAAAAGAAAAACTATAAAGAAAACTACTAAGAAACACTCTATGACTTAACTACACAACCAAAATAGTTGTTGCCCTAATTAATCTTAAGAGAAAATAACCATAAACCAAAAACAATTAAGAGAAAAAAAAATAAAACAACTAAGCTAAAAGAAAGAATTTAACTAAAGTTTTTTACTAGAAAAAACACTTAAAAAGCTATTTTATAGCCTAAGTATTTACTAAACAAGTTTTAACTAAGAATTTAACTAAAACACTTTTAATTACTTAGAAAATATTATTTTTGCAACTTATAAGAAAGTTATAACAACAAACCTAGTGGCAAAAAGATCTATTTTAAAATAAAAGAAAACAATTTTTCTATCACTAAAAAGATGCAAAAGGGGTACTGCTTTTGAAATCTAATTTGAACAGATCTAAAATACCCTAAAATATTTTTACTAGTTAAATAAAACCACTAGAAAACAGGGGCAAAAAGAATTAATTCAAAAACTTTTTTAAATAAAAGATATAAGCAAAATAATGATTTGAACAAATTCATCAAATTCAAATTTTAACTTTTCAAACATGACCAAACTTTGCATCTACAGATACTTTATAAAATTATTGATAAAATGCAAAAAGAATCACTCAAAAACAATTAAAAATAAAAGGTATCCAATTTCTGAAACAAAAACTATTTCTAAAAAAGAAAACAAAAACTGAAAAAGAAAAAGAAAACAAAACAGAAAAAGAAAAATAGCTACGGGTTGGCTAACTGCCACGTGGCACGGTCCTATTGGCTACGGGTGTGTCAAAGCCATAGAATTTTTTGTAAATAGTTGCATCAGCATCCATGCATCATGTCTAAATTTCAAATGAAAGTTGAAATGGGGATGATCAAACCCTAGCACCTAAAATTATTCAAATAGGTTCAACCTAAAATAATTTTTAATGAACCCAAAATGCCCGTCATTAATGTTTGATAATTTTGGCAAGCGTTTTGATCCAAACCAAAAATAGTGAACACTTTTAAGGAATATTTTGGGCACTGAATTCACATCATTATTGTATTTGAATTGGAGCAAATAAATGCTATGAATAATTTTAGCTCCAATTAATCTGGAACTTGGTGAGGGCCTCTGGAATAATTCATATAATGACCACAAAAAGTTTCAGATTTTACAAAAATGATTTCGATTGAAAACTAAATTCAAAACAAATTTGTAAATTAGAAAACAGAAACAAAAATGGGAAAAGTCAGAAACTCATCTGGCTTACCTCAGCCTGCTACTGTAGCAGAGGCCCATCCCACCAGCGCCACCGTCCTCAAGCTCCTACCAGGAGGACACCGAGCAACCTCCTACCTGTCTGATGCCTCCCTGACACCGCTACAGACGCCACGCAACCCCCCCAACCCTCTCTCACTCTTTCCCATGCTCTCCCCCTCCTCTGGCTCTCTCTCCCTCTCTTCCATGTGAGCGCCTCGCAGTGCGCTGCCCCTCGCCGACGTAGCCACCATGCTCCTAGCGCTCACACGACGTGTCTCGGAGCTCCGCCACGACCTCCTCTTCGTCTCCACCAAGCTACACATCGTCGGGCGCCCTGTTCGCCGTAACTACCGTCTTCTTCAACCTACGACCATTGGAGATCGCCACCGCCGTTCTGTCGCCTCCGAGTTGTCCCCGAGCACACTGAGCTACCCTATAGGCTCCTGTGAGCTCCTTCTCCTAACCCACCTTCTCCTGGCATTGATTGCGCCCTCTAGTCGCCATTTCCATGACGACCGAATCTCACCACCGCCCGAGCTCGACGTTAGCGCCACTCCGGTGACTCTGGGGTCATGGTTGGTGTCCATCGCTCCCGTGAGAACGCGCAGATGCCGTAGGTGACAAGCTACGGTCATTTCGTATGCCGTAGCGTCATTCCGGTCGAGATCCGAGCTCCGACCACCGCACCGGCCATCGCCGTCGTCGGCTCCGTCCACCCGTGCTCCAACCACGGCCATGAACGGATGCCTACCGCACCCCTCTTTCGATCGCACCCTCCCGCGCATCGAACGGTGGCCCGTAGAGCAAAGCCGCCGCAGATACCGCCGCGGTCTGTGGTCGCCGGCGGTTAAACGATGGTGGCTGACGTGGCACCATTAGCTTAGGTGCTAATCATGTTTAGTTAGTGCCCTGTGTCCATAACATGTGGGCCTAGCCACTGATAGAATTAACTTAGGATTAAACTAATGTTAATTGACCCTGATTAACCCCCCCCCCCCCTTGAAACTGACAGATAGGACCCACGGGTCAGATTTGACTTGGACCGGCCTTGTTGACTAGCTGACATCAGCATGACCTAGTGCTGACGCAATAATGCTTTTCTGGGATTTAAATAAATCAAAAAATGATTTATGAATTTCAGAAAATACTCCAAACTTTGAAAAATCATAGAAAATAATCTATATCTCCAATGAAAATAATTTATATATGATAAATTATCAGAAAAATATGAAGAATCTGTTTATTCCTTGTTCGTAAATGTTTGAGAAATTTAACATCACCAACTAGGACAATTCATGATTAGGAAATATATGGTAATTAGTTTTGAATTGAAATTTGATCCTTGTTTGAATTCCACTTCAATTAACTTGGATAAATATTGCGTTAGGTGAATTAAGTACCTTAACATGACATGTCATTCATGTGAATGTGCATTGCATTGATTGTGTTCCTTCTCTGTCGGTGTATAAAACATGGGTATTTTATACCCTGACTTATGCACAAATAGTGGTAGCTTCCCTGCTAGCCAAGGCTTGCCGAAGATTTCCAAGACCAAGATTCAAGGCCCAGTTGCAGAAGCTACTGGAAAGAAGATCAAGAGAAAGCATCAAGTTCAACACCGAAGACAACCTTTGCCGACAAGGCTGAGCCAGCAAGGTGAAGGCCTGGCAAGCTCTGCGACCGGCAAGCTCTCGCTAGCTGCCTATGCTCCACCTCATCAAGCAGCTAGTCGCTAATCGATGAGGTGTCGAGCCCGCTGTCGGTTCTAAACCCGGCATATCTCGTAGTAGGGGTCCGAACTGTGGATCTTGGATCAATGGTAAAATGACACCGGATTTTACCCATGTTCGGGCTCTCTCAAAGATATAATACCCTACGTCCTGCTTTTGATTGTATTCATATGGGGTGTAGTACAGAGTACATGTATCTACCACAAGATTGTTCTAATGAATATGGGTTCATCTATTGACTAGCCGCCCTCGGTTTATATAATGCGCCGGAGGCCTAGAATTTAGAGGAGTCCTTGTCTTGTGCGCCAAGTCTTGTGGAATCCTCCTTGTATGTGTCATGGGCTACCCAAAGTGGATGATGAGTGAACCGCCATGGGGGTCCTCGGCCCGATCCACCTGGTCGGGAGATGACATGGTGAGTACCCCCTAGTCTAGGACACAGTTAGTAGCCCCCTGAACCGGTCCTCAAGTTGGGGACGCTCCTTGATTCTTCCGAACTGTTCTTCATCTTCAGTCGTCGGTCTTGAAAACTGGTTCAACAAATCTTCCCATCTTCGATCTTGAGGATTGCCGAGCTAAATCCGAAGAGTTCACACGTCGGGCATCTGAGGAGCCCTTTAAGTTTTCAGCCTTTATCAATGCCTTGCTATGTTTTACGCCACACCTCGGGTTTGAAGTGTTTCCCGTACAGCGGTGTCCTCTTGCATTCGAGCTACAACGTCGAACTGCGTCCGAGGTGTCTTTTTGCAGCCGAGCTTCAATGCCGATTTGCATCCGAGATGTCTATTTGCAGCCGAGCTCCAACGCCGATCTGTATCCGAGGTGTCATAAATTACCTCATTCTTGAAAAACTCTGAAGGAGTTCAGCCGAGCTTAATGCCGAAAATGCCCTCTATGGAGCGAGCCACTTGCATCAGAGCTTTATGCCGGACTACTTTCGAGGTGGTGCACCACCTTGGTCTTGGGCTGATTTTTTGTGGATATATTTTTCTTGATTGGTGCAATTTATTCTGTGCCGAGATGTATACCCAGTAGCCCTCAAGGTGTGTGTGTCGGCCTAAAATCCGAGATGCACATGAAGGAAAACATGAAACCACAGATCCTAGTAGCCCCTGAGA
Organism: Thinopyrum elongatum; assembly: GCA_011799875.1. NCBI lineage: Eukaryota > Viridiplantae > Streptophyta > Magnoliopsida > Poales > Poaceae > Thinopyrum > Thinopyrum elongatum. The sequence continues at coordinate 236,476,461 of CM022297.1, forward strand.
CTCAGGTCGATTCACGAAATCAGCATGAGGATCAATTACTAGCTCGGCAGCATACGTAAGAACGGAAATGCAATGTGCATAGTCCTTGAGACTCAGGTTGGGTGCGGCCGACCAACCAAAGGATCATAATCTCCTCGGAAGCTGTTTTGCACTTTGTAAATTGTCTGCATTGAATCGTCAATGCAGTAGCCCCCCGAGCCACTGGTCGGGTGGCAACACCAGATCAGGGGATCGATGTAACCTGTTAATGGCTTTTAAGTGAGAAGCGCGAAGCCTAGTATCCCCCGAGCCTTAATGTGGGCACGGGTGGCCGAATTAAGGATCGATATCCGCTTGACAGAAAATTTTGTTGTGTTTAACACAGACTTCTCGGAAAGAGAATAAAGAGCTCTTAAAGGAGCTAGAGCTAGCGAAAGCTGAGCTCGCCAAGGTTGGCCCCAAGGGGCTTAATAGATAAGAAATCAATGCCAATAGGGAATTATGAGAGCGTTATGTCAGCTGCTCGGTTGTCTCAGCGAGATTGTGCCCTTGACTCTTTAAAAGATGGGCTACAGTAAATTGACTTTACTCGCAAGTGTGTAATGATTCTATGTATCCAAGTACTTTACATCATTAATGCTCGGATCCGCATTGTACAAAACTTTGTTGACCGACCATCGGCTTCAACCTCCTCGGCCAGTAGCCAGGGAGTGTTTGTCATACTTTATAAATCCTTTATGAGGGCAAAGATTTAGGACAAACAAGGCAATCCGGCCATACGGTTTTATAAACAAAGGTACGCAGAGAGATATGTTATATTACTTTTTAACGTAAGAAACATCTTCTGGAAAAAAATAGTTCCTTTATAAGTTCCTTTTCCCAGGAGCAAACAAAAAGCAAACGAAAAGATGAACGGAAGAAGGGTGAATAAAAAGGCAAATATTTTTGTGTTTTTCTGAAAACGTTTTAGAAGTGGGGGAGAGGAAAACAAGAGGCAAATGGCAAATAATGTAATGCAAGAGATGAGAGTTTATGATGGGTACTTGGTAGGCTTGATGTAGATCTCCCCGGCAACGGCGCCAGAAATTCTTCCTGCTACTTCTTGAGCTTGCGTTGGTTTTTCCCTTGAAGAGGAAAGGGTGATGCAGCAAAGTAGAGATAAGTATTTCCCACAGTTAAGAACCAAGGTATCAATCCAGTAGGAGAAACACGCAAGTCCCCAATATATGCACCTACACAAACAATCAAACACTTGCACCCAACGCGATAAAGGGGTTGTCAATCCCTTCACGGTCACTTGCAAAGGTGAGATCTGATAGAGATAGATATAAAAGATTACTAAAATGTAAAACAAAATAAAAGTAAATAAATTGCCGCAAGGTATTTTTGGTATATAGATCTGAAAATATATGAAGGAAAATAGACCCGGGGGCCATAGGTTTCACTAGAGGCTTCTCTCTTGAAGGCAAATAATACGGTGGGTGAACAAATTACTGTCAAGCAATTGATAGAAAAGCGCAAAGTTATGACGATATTCAAGGCAATGATTATGATTATAGGCATCACGTCCGTGTCAAGTAGACCGAAATGATTCTGCATCTACTACTATTACTCCACACATTGACCGCTATCCAGCATGCATCTAGAGTATTAAGTTCATAAAGAACGGAGTAACGCCTTAAGAAAGATGACATCATGTAGAGGGATAAACTCAAGCAATATGATGAAAACCCCATCTTTTTACCCTTGATGGCAACAATACAAATACGTGCCTCGCTACCTCTACTTTGTCACTGGGTGAGGACACCGCAAGATTGAACCCAAAACTAAGCACCTCTCCCATTGCAAGAAAAACCAATCTAGTTGGCCAAACCAAACCGATAATTTGAAAAGAAATACAAAGATATCAAATCATGCATATAAGAATTCAGAGAAGATTCAAATAATATTCATAGATAAGCTGATCATAAATCCACAATTCATCGATCTCGACAAACACACTGCAAAAGGAGATTACATCGGATAGATCTCCAAGAACATCGAGGAGAACATTGTATTGAGAATCAAAGAGAGAGAAGAAGCCATCTAGCTACTAGCTATGGACCCGTAGGTCTGTGGTAAACTACTCACGCTTCATCAGAGGGGCAATAGGGTTGATGTAGATGTCCTCCGTGATCGAATCCCCCTCCGGCAGGATGCCGGAAAAGGCCCCAAGATGGGATCTCACGAGAACAGAAGGTTACGGCGGCGGAAAAGTATTTTGGTGGACGCTTCTGATCATTTGGGAATATTTGGGAATTTATAGGCCAAGAATTAGGGTTAGAAGAGCTCCGAGGGGCCCACAAGCCAGGGGGCGCCCCCCTAGGGCGCGCCCTGGAGGCTTGTGGCCTCCTCGAGACTCCTCTGACTTCATCTCCATGTCCTACGTGTGTCTTCTGGTCCAAGAAAAATCATCGCGAAAGTTTTATTCCGTTTGGACTCCGTTTGATATTCCTTTTCTGTAAAACTAAAAAACAAGGAAAAAACAGAAACTGGCACTGGGCTCTAGGTTAATAAGTTAGTCCCAAAAATAATATAAAATAGCATATTAATGCATATAAAACATCCAAAACAGATAATATAATAGCATGGAACAATCAAAAATTATAGATACGTTGGAGACATATCAAATACAAACGCTGATGATATATGTTTATTTTGACTTTGTTACGACCGTTTATCATTTGAAAGTGTCCCATCGTCGGTGTCTACCCCTTTGTAGATGCTACACAGGGTGTTTCCACAGTAACAAGACAACCCTTAGCCGATGTCTCAGTGCCCAGAGGCAGTTGCATTAGCGGAAACGAGGCAATCAGATATGCAGGCTTTATAACTTCACTTAGTCATAGGAGCTTAAAGTTGGGAGGCCAGTTACTAGCCCGCGGTTAGTGTTCGATGTCAGCCAAAGTCAAGCCATTAACACTTCGACCAATTTTATGAAAGGCCCATCTTTTAACACGGGTAACCTCTATCGATCTATAGTTTGACACGGTCATCGGATCGCTGACCAGTTTACGCTCATTGTGACAGTCAGTTTTCGGCTTTCTCTACCGAGGTACTTGACCAGTTAAACCGGAAGTACAATCATAGTGGTTCTCCCTTTGCACTCCTAGCCGAACAAAACGGAACGTAGGAGGCAAGCACAGGAGTCGGGCAACCCAACTATTGACCGAAGACACAATTCGAAACTGATGCATATAAAGCAATATCCGAGAATGTGTTGCCGAGGACTCCTCGGGGTACCTTGGCTTTTGGTGGGTTCGGCACTAGTCGCAACCCCCCGTTGATATTGCCGATGTTTTAAAGGCATCCGATGTTGTACTGCGAGAGTTATGCTGGAGACACACAGTATCCCCCTACACTTAGGTTGGGTGCGACCGACCAACCTGAGGATCGAATCTCCTCGGGAACTAGTCCAGATTTCATGTGCATTTCGCCAACGCCGAGGTGTAGGTTGGCAGGAAAGATGCCGAGCTGCGGGTCGGAAAAGATCTCCCGGGCTAAATTATTAGGCAGGGCACCTCGGTCAAGAGGATGTCCCAACCTCCTAAAAGAAAAACATACAAATAGCTTAAAAGTGCTATAAGATCGAAAAGCCAAAAAAAGTTATGTAAAAACTTGACGTTCGAACTAAATCAAGTTTTTCGGTGTCAATCCAAAAATTGGTCTTCAAATAATTTTTTCCTTCCGTCGTGCTTTAACATGACACATCCGATCTCTAAACTTCAAGCAGGTCAGCCTTCGGCTTCAACCTCCATATCCCGAAGGAGGAGTGTTTCTCAGACCAGTTTAGCAAACTAAACTCGAGCGGCTTTAGAGAGAAACCAGGCTATCCGGCTATTGATCACACACTCGAGTCGAGAAATGAGTGGTAGAAAAAGACTTTGCAACGACTTAGAAGAAAAAATATTTACTATAAAATGGCTCATATAAATTTAAGAGCCCTCAGTTAACCTAGGCAAAGAAAGTTGTTTTTAACAAACATCGTTTTTGACAAACAACTTTTTTAACTCAAATATAATGCTTGGTCAAACCGAACAAAAATAAAAAGACTGGAGGAAATTTGAGCATGAAAGCGACTTAGCTGGTTAATGTGCTCGGCGTCGATGATGAGGTCTGGGCTTATGGCGGGACGAAGACGTAGTCCTTGGCCTGACCGAGGTCCCAGCCCCCAAGCCCGAGGTGACTGAGCAAGGAGCTTGGCTTGACGAAGTAACGACACAGCACGGTCGATGCGGTGAGGCGAAGCCCCCAGTCCAGCTAACGTGATGAAGCTGGTCGGCTGGTGACGCCGAAATCCCAGAGTAGGTTGATGAAAAGATGGCGAAGCAACCGATCTAGCTGAGGTGACGGAGCAGGTCGGTAAGGTGATGTTGCAGCCCTATGCCAGCCGAGGTGTTGAAGCAGGTCGACATGGTGGACATCGGCTTGAAGAAGCAATGGCGCGACAATGTCGATGCAGGTTGGAACTTGTGACGTGGTCAATGACGGCCTGAGATGTGACCGCGCGGCGATGCTCGCGTGCCCGACCAGTGCAATCCGTGGGGCAACGATCTTGTCTTGATGATTATTTGTCCTTCATGATGCCGAACTCTTGGTCGACTCACCGAGGTGATGATCCGAAGTAGTTGTCGTTGGCTCGATGGAGCAACGGCGCAGGTCAGCCATGCAGCAACGTGGTCGGGCCGGTTTGATATCGGCGCGACGATGGAGATCGCCTAGGAAAAGACTCAAAATTTATGGGCACGTGTTTGAGAACAACACATAATACCCTAGAAAAAAATTCCTTCAAAAAGGATGTCCAATATCCCGCTCATGAAAAAAGATGAATTCGGGTCGGATTCGTTTTTGCGTAGAAAATAGATCCGAAAATCGATGCACTCAACGGAGGTTTCCCGGAGTTTAAACGGTCGGATCAAGCTAAAATTTTGAGGGATGGTCGATATAGGAATTCCGCAGCTGATGAATGGTTGGATTTTCCAAAAGATGTCAAAGCTGGACGCTGGACTTCTCGCCCTAAACTCGTCCAGATTCCCACCCAGATTCGACACGGCTCCGGTATATCGGAGATTGCCGGAGATTCCTCCATCGGAACACGACGAAATTTTACAGGGTTGTTGTAGACTCAATTCCGCATAATTCCACTGAAGCAATCATCAAAGTGATGCTCAAGAAGGTGGTGGCGGCGGATACAAGTTTGTTGTCCAAAAAAACAGCACAATCGCTCGAGGGCAATGTTGACGTTGAGCCCCCGAGCTCCATGGATGATTCCTCCATGATCTTGATAGAGATTGGAGTTGACGTTGATGAAGGACCTCGTCCGAACATGACAATTTGAGGCGGAGCGCAGTTCTCGGTCGAGCAAAGGTGACTAGTCGAACCAAGCAACACTATGTAAACAACACCTGCACACAAATAACAAATACTTGCAACCCAACGAGTAAAAGGGGTTGTCAATCACTCCTCGGTATTGAGATAGATTAAATTATAAGAGATTTGATAAATATATCTAGCAAAAACACAAAATAAAATAAATAAATAAAAAGTGCAGCAAGGTATTTTTGGGTTTTAATATGATAGGAAATAGACCTGGGGGCCGTAGATTTCACTAGAGGCTTCTCTCGAGAAAATAGCATACGGTGGGTAAACAAATTACTATTGGGAAATTGATAGAAGACCAAATAATTATGACGATATCCAAGACAATGACCATGTATATATGCATCACGTCCAAGATTGGTAGACCGACTCCTACCTGCATCTACTAATATTACTCCACACATCGACCGCTATCCAACATGCATCTAGTGTATTAAGTTCATGGAAAAACGGAGTAATGCAATAAGAACGATGACATGATGTAGACAAGATCTATTCATGTAGGAATAGACCCCCCATCTTTTTATCCTTAATGGCAATGATACATGTGTGTCATGTCTCCTTCTATCACTGAGATTGAGCACCGCAAGATCGAACCCATCACAAAGCACCTCTTCCCATGGCAAGAAAAATCAATCTAGTTTGCCAAACCAAACCAAAATTTCGAAGAAGAAATACAAGGCTATAACAATCATGCATAAAAGAGTTCAGCAAAGACTCAGATAATATTCAAGGATAGATCTGATCATAAACTCACAATTCATCGGATCCCAACAAACACGCCGCCAAAAGTCATTACATCAAATAGATCTCCAAGAACATCGAGGAGAACATTGTATTGAAGATCAAAAAGAGAGAAGAAGCCATCTAGCTACTACCTACAGACCCGTAGGTCTATGGTAAACTACTCACGCATCATTGGAGGGGCAAGGGTGATGATGAAGATCCCCTCCATGATCGTTGACCCCTCCGGCAGAGTGTCGGAAAAGGCCTTTAGATTGGATCTCGTGGTTCTGGAAGTTGCGGCGGCTGGAATTGTGTTTCGTCAACTCCCCTAGGGTTTTTGGGATTTTAGAGTATTTATAGAGGCAATAGTCGATGGAGAAGCCTCCTGTGGGCCCCACTACCCACCAGGGCGTGCCTGGGCCTTATGGCGCGCCCTGGTGCCTAGTGGGCCCCACAGGCCTCCTCCCATGCACTTCTTTCGTTCCCTGGGTGTCTTCTGTCCAGAAAAAATTCTCCAAAAAGTTTCGTGGCATTTGGACTTCGTTTGGTATTGATATTCTGCAAAGTAAAAAACAAGTAGAAAACAACAACTGGCACTTTGCACTATGTCAATAGGTTAGTCCCAAAAAATGATATAAAGTTGCTAGTAAATGAATATAAAACATGCAAGATTGATAATATAACAACATGAAGCAATCAAATATTATAGATACGTTGGAGACGTATCAGCATCCCTAGGCTTAATTCTTGCTCGTCCTCGAGTAGTTTAATGATAAAAACAGAATTTTTGATGTGGAATGCTGCCTAACGTGTCCATCACATATTCTTTTCTTTTGTAGCATGGACATTTGGACTTTTAGATGATTCAAAGCAATAGTCTATAATTGACATGAGGACATCAATACTCAAGCATATCAACAAGCAACCATGTCTTTCAAAATATCAACACTAAAGAAAGCTATCACTAGCCCATTATGCTCAATCATTGATCCATTCATGAAACACACTCAAATATTAGCTAGATCCAATGCACGAGTATGATAATAGTGTTCCCTAGTTGGTCACTACTGCAGGATGCTGCTAACGCGACACTACGATCAGAGACCCTTTGACGAAACTATGTGCGATGCATTAATCACAAATGGTGATGTAAAATAACCGTAAAAAAAGATGCAAAACGTTTGCGATGAAGGATACATCAAACACGGTTCAGATTTTAGTTGCGTGTGCGATGAGGGGCATACAGTTCAGTTCAATGAACTGTTTGCGATGAGGCAGAACAAAAGAAACAGGCAGCCAGATGAAGGCATGTGCGATATACGGCATACAGTTCACTCGGATAAACTATTTGTGATGAGGCGGAACAACAGAAACGGGCAGCCAGATGAAGGTGTGTGCGATATACGGCATACAGTTCACTCGGATGAACTGTTTGCGTTGAGCCAAGAGAACAGAAACGGTTCAACTTAACAAGATGTGTGTGATACATGGCAAACAGGTCTGTAATCGGAAATGTGTGGGAAGACCGATAACAACATAGATGATTCCTGTTAACAAGCCGTGTGTGTTGTGAGCAAACGATTGCTGGTATACAATTGTCAGTGATTGATGAAATCATCACCGACGGGTTCCATTGTTTAGTCCGTGTGCGATGTGATTTGCTCTGTCTACCGAGCATCAACATATATACTTAAAAAGATAGCATTGCAAAACCAAATTAAGCATACAATTACACAAGTGACTATACACATAACATTTCCACACACCAAAGTAAGCAATTACATGCATACCAAACTAGGAGAAACGACAATCTAATCATCTACTTATTGTTGCGACGATGCTTGCCATTGCTCTGCTTCCGGCTGGATCCCTGGCCGTTTTGGGTAAGGAGGCACTTCCTCATGTCAACGATCCGCCTATACATCTCGTAGCTCGTGTACGCCTCCTTGGCCGCATACACGACATGAGCTTTGTCGAGTTTCTCCATCCAGGCCGAGTGCCAGGCACGCTTGTCCTTGTTGCAGGAATCCTTCATGTCTCTGTAGTAGGGGTCGATGATGGCCTCGGCGAGGTGAACCAGTGAGTCCTTCTCATGCTCGTTGCTGCCCCAGATCTTGTATTGGCCCTAGATGTCGACAAGATTCTGGCAGGCGATGCCCGAATTCTTGAGCACCTTTACATCGTTGGTGATGTCCACCATAGCGAACATGTAGTGGGGGCTGTTGACAAACCTGGTGAAACACTCGCAAGGCCTTGTGGCCAGGCAGTAGTGGTAGACGAGGACGTGGTTGCGCACGCACATCTGAACGATGGCGACCTTGGGACGAGACCCGGCACGAGCGCGGGTGCACTCGAGGTCGAACCCGACCACCTTGTACTTCTCCTCGGCAAGCAACAGCTCCATGATGTGGATGGAGTGCTCCACCCAGACCGGGTTGTTGGTGTACACCACCGAGAGCTCCGTGAACCTTCTGTGGGTGTCCACCATGGCATGCATGGTGAACTGCTGCTCGTCGTCGGCAGCCGCTCGGAGTGCCATTGGAGCCGCGCAGGATACCCTCTAAGAATTTGTCGTGGTGGGTGTGCTTCTTGCAATGGTGGGGTGCAATCGAAAGGTTGAAGAGACACAAGGGTTGAATGGCCGCTGTAATAAATGGGTGCCGGCTGGCCTGTAATCGTCACGTCTTGTCACCGCATTCATAGCGGAGGATTCCAGTGCACGCTTGACAACACCGCACCGCACGCGTTTCATTTGACCACGCGTGGGCTCGAAGAGGCGCCAAATGTATCGTCGGTGAGCCTGTTCCCGCGCTACCGCGCAAGCTTCCCGCCGGCTAGTTTGGCCACGCGTTGGCTAGAAGAGGGACAAATCATGGGCGTTTATTGGCAAAAAGCTTTGTAAAAACTAAGTGTGTGGAATGACTTCGGTCATAAGTTTACCCGTGGGTGATGAGGTCAAAGTTACACAGAAGGGTGATGATGGACACTCGAGTCTGATAATTAATTCTGCGCTCTACAGGGCACACAGTTGAAGAAACCAACTGTGTGCAATAATGTCGAAGATCGCAGTCGAGTTATCTATACAGATCGTGTGCTATGAGATCGACAAGGTAAACATATTCGAGAATGGTTAATAAAATCTAAGTCCATTGTATATTAAGGTCAAAATAGTGCTACCAATATACGAGTCTCATACGATGCCATTTCAACGATTGTACCACAAAAGTTCGAAATATTACAAGGTTCAAATTCCGGAGTTATATGGCTCAAATTCAAAGATTACAAGGTTCAAACTGATATTAGAAATGAAACTCAGCTCATCAGCTGCAAACACTCGCGCTGATCCGCTGAACTTGGATATCACAGAGTTTCAAACTAATATTACCACTTGTAAGTCTGGTTTCGAAACCTCATAATTTTTTGCAAAGGGGCCAGCCACTGAGAATTCATGTATGGGGTTGACACGATGACTTCTGATTACTCTGTCATCTGAAGTTCCAAAATGAAATTCAGCATTTTTGGAGCCTATTCCATTCTGCCGCAGCCACCGGCGCTGATCAACAAACCATTCATTTTTACGAAATAAATGTAGGGCAAACCTCATTACCTTCAGCACCCTTTCTCTGACAACAAAGAACCTGGCGAATATAATCTCCGGTAAGGTCCCTTGGTAGGAGTTCAAAGTAATTTCTGAGAGATGCAGATCTAGGCATTCGATGTGATTGTTATATTGTATCACATTATCCACCATCGGGCCTAATCTTATCTGCAAAAGAAGAAAACGTGTTAGTGCCTACATGTAGTTTTGAGCACTACTACATGCCTATTTGGTTTGCAGGATTTGTAAAATGCACTAACATTCCATCTTCGATCCGACATGATTAACATGGGCATTTGATTACAATCTAGAAAAATGTAGCCTTCTTCACAAGAGGTTGGAGTGGATGAAAAGTTCCCTAAGAAAACTAGTAGTACAGATGAATCCGAAGGAGAAATGCTTATGGATTGTAACCATATGGATCAAGCAACCAATGTGGGGGGGGGGGGCATGTATGTACTGAAATCCTCCAAAAAATCCTTCAAAAATCATAGTACATTGTCATTGTAAACTTGGAAAAAGGTGTCACAAATTGAGAGATGCAGATCCAGGCATTCGATGTGATTGTCGTTATAAACATTATCCACCACCGGGCCTATTATTATCTGCAAAAGAAGAGAACGTGTTAGTGCCTACATGCAGTTTTGAACACTACTACAGGCCTATTTGGTTTGCAGGATTTGTAAAATGCACCAACATGCCATGCATCTTCAATCTGACATGATTAACATGGGCATTTGATTACAATCTAGAAAAATGTAGCCTTCTTCACAAGAGGTTGGAGTGGATGAAAAATTCCCTAAGAAAACTAGTACAGATGAATCCAAAGGAGAAATGCTTATGGATTGTAACCATATGAATCAAGCAACCAATATGGGGTGGGGGTGGGGGGCGTATGTCCTGAAATCCTCCAAAATTCCTTCAAAAATCGGAGTACATTGTCATTGTAAACTTGTGAAAAGGTGCCAAAAATTGAACTCCCTTATGGTTAACATTTAATAGGAAAGGAACATCACCTCGATATACAGCTTCTCCAGGCATGGAAAGCATCTCAGGAAACTGACAACTTGCTACAGGTTGGGACTGATAGATTCTAGTGCCAAGACCTTCACTGTGTGCAGTTTCGGGGTCAAGCTTGTCGGAATCATTTTCTGGATGACAGACGAACATACATCTTCAAAACTAGAAATAATGTTAATTTCTAGAAGGCGGCTGTTGTACCTGAACGGGTGTGGATCCAATAACAAGTTCAGAGTATTTGTCAGACGAGTAGCCCACCACTGTCAATTTCGGCGCAGAAATGACATTGATTCTTGTTGGACCTTCTTGATCAACTACAAGTAATCTCTCAAGTGAAGGTGTGTCCTCAATGACCATACCGTGGCACACATCTTGTGATGTCTTCTTGCCGCGCCAGCAACACACATAAATAGTCCAGAGAGTCATGGAGGCGAGGCAGAGCGCGGACGTTGGCAGCGAGCGCATATGCCCATCATCAAAAGTGAGCTCCTCGAGCTGATCTAGGGCGGGGGATCAGAACCAGTCGTCAAGCTTGGCTCGGTCCTTGCCGTTGGAACGGAACTTGCCCATGCTAAGGCCTCTGGTTGGGCCAGGGTGACTGCCGAGGATCTTGGAGAACGCATCCAAGCTTTTGTGATAGCCATGGCAGAGCTCGTGGGTGTCGATGAAGTCGAGAGGGGTGGAGTTCCATAGGGGGTGCCACCGCCGGGAAAGGACGGTTGTTCGCGCCCCATATTTGATTGGGAGGAGGGAGATGATGACTGTCAACATATCATCGGGGAGGCTGCTGATGAAGTTTAGGCCTGCTGGAGTCGCTTGCGGTTCTTGCTTGACCCGCCTCCGCTTGTTGGCAGCCCCGTTCTCCACCTCCGGAGTCTCCTTGTCAGCGGCGCTTTCTAATAGAAGTGGGAGTACAGGGAATATTTAGTTAAAACAGGGCAATAGAAAAATGTATTGGTAATTAGAAGTTAGTAGGTAGGAATAGAGTAAGAAAATAGAATAACAATTGGTTGCTTAAATACTACACAATTCATTTGATATTGCTGGGTAAGTCAACATGCAGATACTTGAAAAGAACACTTACTTCGAACAAAGTCTGGATGGATGATATCATCGGGGAAGTTAGCATATATCTCATGACCAGGCTCTTTTATGTGCAGTGCAATTTTAGTGCCAGCTTTCAGTACATAAAACTTAGAAATTTCTTTCCAAAGGCCAGTGCCAAAATAGGAGTCACCACGTTCATCAAGTCTTACAGTAGCAACCATTGTAAATCCATGGTTTGTGTTCAGTATGACATCCCTGCAGTCTTGATTTATGTAAAGGGAAAGATTATGTACTACGGATTCTGTTGCATAGCAAGGGATGCGTTGCAGAAAATGGTAGGATTGTTAAAGAAAATATGGTAACATGGAAATATGGGCCCAAATTGAAAGAACTGTACAACAGTAGAAATCGAAGGACAAAAATCTATAATTAAACAGATAGGGTAAACATGATGTCATGGAAATATGAGAGTAATCGAAAGAACAATACATCATTAATTTGCCTAATATAGAAAGAAGAGGAAAAAAATCCCCTTTGACGTATATGGTGCATGTGGCACCTTTTATCCAAATGTAGCAATATTTAGTATATGTTCAGGAAAGTAGGTCATGCCAACCGATTTAGGGTGAGATTGAACATACCGCGCGCATCCTCAAGTCATCTGGTACGGTGAGATGGAACTCCATGGATGTCTGGCGGAGGCCGCAAAGTCCTGATGTGTCCGCGCACTGTACACTCTATGAATGAAAGAAAACCCTCAAATCAGCTCGAATAAAAATGAATTCACGGCGATTTCGGCCGGGTGATTAAAGGAGGCAGATGAACTGGGATAAGAGATGAGATAATATCTCATTAAATTAGTTACCTTGTTGTCCATGAGAAAAAACCCTCAGTACGGCGGATTCCCCAACCGGGCGGAGCAGGGTCGACCGCGAGCAGCGTCGAGGAAGTCGATGGCGATAGGCAGCGGCAACCGGAAGTGGCGAAATGCGGTGGGGTTTGCCGGCAGCCTGGCGACGGCGGCAGGCGTCGAACTAAGTGGTTGTCGCCGCGATAGGCGGTGCCATGCATAGACGCGGAGGAGCTTGTGCAGGTGTGAATGGGGATCGGAGGGGGTGGCGGGCGGGGTGAGGGTTTTTGTGACGTGGGGATGGTGAGGGTTTTCTTTTTTCTTTTTTGAATTGGGTGGTGAGGGTTTTCTGTCCGACAAAGAGTTTCGGAGGCAACGGTTTGCTAGAGCCAACCGTGTGTGATTGACATAACAGGCAAAATGAAAGTCATTGCACACGGTTCCAATTTTGGGAACCGTGTGTGATTGACGTACTACCTCCGTCCTGGTTTATTGGTCCCCTTTGTAATTCGTACCAAATTTTGACCAAATATTTAACTAACAAATGTTTATGCATGTCACCAAAAATTATATCATTGAACACTATGTTCAAATATGCATCCAACGATATAATTTTTGCTAACCTGCACTAACATTTTGTCAGTTAAATCTTTGGTCAAAATTTAACACAAATTACAAAGGGGACCAATAAACCAGGACGGAGGTAGATTCCATCAACCGAACTGATTGCATCCATATCCCACATTTAGACATAAGTAAACATAGATTAAACATACTCAGACATAGATAATAAGCGTACACAAGCATAGTTCAACCATAAGTACATAGTTCAACCATCATTAAGCATACTCAAGCGTACATAGTTCGATCCCACATCTCATCTCATCTGCCGGCACGATCCCGAAGCTTCTCCAGGTACTCGGCGTACGCGGCGTGCGCCACCCTGCGAGAATACTTCTGCTTGAAGGAGCCAATGGCTCGTCCTCTTGCATGCGCCAGAACACTTTCATACACGTCATGAAGCTTTTGGTTGCAAAATGGGCATCGATAGCCGCCGTCCCAGGTCCTAATACGCCTGTTATGCATTCGCACATAAAGCTCCTTCAGGATTTGCCTCTTGTACCTCCTCTGGCCATCTTCATCCTCACTGTCCACATCGTCAGACAGCACCTATACAAATAGTAAAAAAATGTGGCGTCAAATTAATATTTACAAACTAATCTCTAGCGAACATTTGGCAGATGCCAAAATTTGGCATCAAATCAATGTTTACATACCGTGAAGTAGGATTAGGAATTTATGGCTATTTTTTTATACATATCCAGAGATTATGGTTCGATTTTTAAGCACAATCGTCTATGTACAGACCAATCTTGAAGAAAATAATGGCACAAACATATATGTAGGTCATTCAAAATCAATTGTCAAGTCCTGACTAGGAATTATTAGCACGAACACTAACCCTAGTCGGATTACTAGCAGAAATCATTTGCACAGATGAAACAACTAATCACTTATCACTTGTACCATTCAAACAATCAATACACTACACGGATCTAACGAAACTTACTCAGATTTCATGGATTGGGAGAACATAACCATAGGATTTCTATTCCAAAATGGGGGAGGCAGGAGTAACCAGAGAAACCCTAGGATCTATTTGACACATAAATGGGTATAGATGACTAACCAGTTGTCCGTCGTCGTCGGAGTCGTCGCCCGAGTCGTCACCAGAGTCGGTGTGGACCTCCGCCTCCGGCTGTGGAAGATCGACACCATCGACGACGTCAGGGTGCAGCGATACCTCGTCGGCGGTGACGGCAACCTCTGTCTCCATCTCCACGCCATGCTCCGGTGCTTCAGCAGCCCCGGCGTCGCCACTCCCTCCGATGGGGCGCTTCGGCGGCATCCTCATACACTGACGGCTTTGAGGACTGAGAGTGGCGTCGAGGATGCAAGCGGAGAGAGAGGATTGTGTGTGTGGCGAGGATGGGGGTGCGGCCGCTCTGGCGCGCCATTAATATGGAGTAGTAGGAGAGAGGCGGCCAACTGTCAAACCGCTGGCTCGCCTCCCGGTGAGCCTGCGCACTGGACTGCTGGCATGCCTACCGTCGTTTCACACAGCTACTCGCACGCCTCCCGAAGACACTGGGCAGCGAGCACGCCTCCCGTCAATTCACACACCTGCACGCACGCCTCCCTGTCTGCCTGCACGGCGGACTGCTCGCATGCGTCCCGTCAACTCATGCCTGCTCGCACGGCACACAGGTGGCGTGGCGGCACGTATATTGTTTTTCTATTTGGATGATTAATGCTGCCGCTTTATTTCTTAATCAAAGCATGGCACGTATCCGTTGTTGGTCTAACGCTCACGGTTCGAATAAATAATCCGTTTGGGATATTGGTTCCCAATTATTAATAATCTCCCGTTTGTAAGAAGATAAAGATTACATCAAAACTGGTCTCAAATTTGACCAAAAAAGTACAATGCCACTTTGTATTGGTGTCCATATGACAACACGATAAGTTTCATGAATTTCAAATAAGTTTTGGATGTACTAGAATTTAAAAATCAAGATTCTCAGTGTTTGAAATTTCTTGCACGGGGAGTAAACATGCACCCAGTGAGACACATGTGTTTTTGCAATCCATTTAGGTGCACTCTCATGTGTGCATGTAGCTCAAATTTGATTTTTGCACATTATACCCCTAGAAAATCAATCAATGTACTAAAACGTCTCAATGATCTCTGTTTTTTTTCAAAATTAAAACGTCCCTCCTTTGGTAATATATGTTCACCGCGGGATAATTTAACATGCATCGTAGTTGCGGTGGATTAGCGGTGTGTGTGTGTGTGCATCTGGGGGTGGCGGGTGGCTGGCAGTACACTACGAGTCGTGAGCCACTATGTGGGTTGGCCGTTTTGTGAGGCAGGTGCCACATCAGATTCGTGAGTTTGTTATTTAAAACATTACACAACCTTTCATACATACATGTTTTGGCCACATGCAGTCGATAGTTGTCCTACACGATACTCGATACTTGCGTGTGACGCTTCCTGTGGGCCCGCGAGGTCGTCGTCCATCACTTTGATGAACAGCGGGCAGAGAGGTTAATTTGACCAGCAAGGTAGAATCTTTTTTGTTTGTGTGAGTATATTGTACACATTGAAGAGGTGGGAGGGGACTAGCATATATACTATACATACGCATCCGTGAACAAGTACACCTCACTCAGTGTCAGGAATTTTCGGTTTCCGAGGCACATGGCACATCAAAGTTGTGAAATTGGCTATTCAAACATCGCACAACACCTCTTTGGGCCACATGCATGCAGGCGGTGGTAATCCTAGGACACTCACGTGTGCCGCTTCCATCTGTGGGCCCATGAGGCCATCGTCGATGCATGCATCACTTTGACCTACATCAGGAGAGGTTAATTAATTTCACCATCAAGGAGGATTATTTTTGGGTTGTATTACGGTAGGAGCATATAGTATGCGTTGAAGAGGGGGAAGGGGACCATCATATGTAGTACGCTTCATGAACCTCACTCTGTGTGGGGACTTTACGGTTTTCGAGGCATGTGCCACATCAAAGTTGTGCATTTTGGGTATTCAACATATGTTTGGCCCACATGCAAAGCGATGGTGGTTGTCCTCTCGCACCCACTTAAGCGGTTATCAGCGATATCGATGCTTTCCATCTGTGGGCCCGCTTGGTCCATCACTACTTTGCCTGACAATGAGAGAGGTTAATTTGACTTAGGAGGGGATTATTTTTTTGTTTGTAATATGGTATATATATATAGGTCATGCTCTGGGATGATATGATACAGTTTGAGCACACACATGCATGTGTACGCATGAATCCCTCCCATCGAGTCGAAGTGGCTAGTACCATGACACGTCATGAACCAATCTCGCTCTGTGTGGGGACTGTATGATTTTCGACGCACGCGCCACATCAATGTTGTGAAATGGTATTCAAACATGCATGCATGCATCACCTCCATACATATGCATGTAGTGGTTGTCTTCGAACGGTACACTCCCTCGCGTGGTTATCGGCGACAAGCCTATATATTCGTGGGCCTGCGTGGACATCCATGATCACCTTGACCGACAACAAGATAGGTTTCCATGGCGGATTCTTCCTTTGGTTCGTGTTATCGTAGTATAGGTCATGGTGAGATTCGGACCTAATTAAGTTTGAGCGCATACTATGCACGCATGCATGCATGAATCCCCGTCATCGGCTTGAAGTGTGGTGTGACATACATATGCATCGTCAACTAATCCTCACTCAGTGTGGGGATTTCTGGTTCGAAAGCACGGTGCCACATCAAAGTTGTTCCATTGTGTATTCAAACACACCTCTCCTTACATATGTTTGGGCCACACGCACGCAGTGGTTGTCTTTGGGGACTATCTACTTGCGTGATTATAGGCGAGCTAGCCATCTCCGTGGTTGCATGGACGGCCATCACTTTGACCAACAACAAGAGAGGTTGTACGACCAAGGTGGATTATTCTTGGTCCGTTTTACGATCCATCTTGGTGAGATACCTCTCTGGCCAGCTGACTGAAAGTGGGTGTGTGGGGGGGGGGACTGCTACTTCGCATTTTGCTAGGTGAACCTCCGTGGGGGGGGGCATGCATTCATAGCTTAGGATTCCCTTCCTGCCGACACGAGGGGGGGAGGGCAAGCAATATCATGAGCTTTGCGAGATAGGTGCCACATCAAAGTTGCATTTGGTATTTGAACATCAAACCACCCTTGTAACATCCCCAGATCTTCACCCTGTTGTTAAGCTCATCAAACTTCCATGTCATCATGATCCTCTTCATGAAATTGCATTAGGAAATAATTCAAGTTCAATTCAAAATTCAAAATGCAAGTCAAATAACTATTTCTTCAAACAGCAAATCAAAAGTGTTCATAATTTTGCAAATAATCCATCAGCAATTGTAAAAATGAAACCAACATTATTTAAATTGTTAAACTACCCTTAACCTATTTAAAACAGTGCCAAAACAGCACCTTCAATGCCTTTTCATTTTTGAAAAATCCAAATGAATTCCAAAACTCACCAAACTTTTTGTGGCAGTAAGGAATATTGCATGTCAATTATTGAGGCAAGTGCCACATTTTACAAAAGTCATTTGAAAGCAAAAGAAATAGAAAACGGAAGGTTTAACAAAAAACAGAAATAAGAAATTGGGAAAAAGGCCGGGCGTACTGTGCACTAAGGCCTATGGGCTACAGTGTGCCTGGCCCAGCCCAACTCTCTCTCCTTCCTCCCGCTCTCTCTCCCCGCGCTGTCGTATGTGCTCGCTGACACGCCGCCGCTACCACACACGTCGGCCATCCCGCGGTTCGCGTGATGGATAAGGCCACCCCCAGCCCCTCTCTCTCGCTTGGCGAAACCCTAGTCCCCATTCACCCACTCGCACGCCCTCTCCCTCTCAGATCTCGCTCGCCCGAATGGGCTCGCCGCCGGTTCCTCGTCGCAGGTGTGACCACCGGCCGCCGTTCGTCATTCCGGCGTGTCCCCGAGCTTCCTCTGCCTCATCTACACCGGCCACGTGCTTCGGTTCGAGCCGGAGAACCCCGCGGCGACCGCCCCGAGCTCCTTCCCCGCCACGGCCACCGCCGTCGATCCCCTGCGCTGCAGCTCCTAAACTCACCACCGGACCACCGTGTGTCCCCTAGGTGAGCTCCGTCCTCTCTCTCCCTTCTCCGTTTGGCTCGGGTTCGAGCCGTAGCTAGCCGCCGCCGTGCCCGTGCTCCGCCCGCCGCCATTGCCATGCGTGCCGTGCCCTCCTAGTGGCTCCGCTCGAGCCAGTGGCACTGACGAACTCCTGGAGGGTTTCCGCATCTGCCTAGCTAACTAGCTCAAGCTTTTGCACCGCATTTCACTAATTCCGTGAGTTCCCGAACTCCGGCCGCCGCCGCGAGCTTCGTTCCGGCGAACTCTCGGCCACCCCAACTCGTGAGATCGCCACTGATCGACTCGGTTCGATCCCAGCTTTCGAACGAGCCGCTTCCTGCACTAAATGATCCCCCGTGGGCGATTTCCGGCGAGCCTCTGCCGCGCTCCATGACCGCCGGCGTCTAGCCGCCAACGCCGCCGATGTGGCAACCACCTGGACGCATGGGTCCCGCCTTGAGCCACTAACAGATGGGCCCGACTGGAACCATTGACCTGGTCAAACCGCTGACTGGGCGGCCCAGCCGCTGACAATGGGGCCCACTGCCCTCTAATTATCAGAACTAATTAAAACTAATTAAATTAACCTAATCTAACACTGACAGGTGGGCCTAGAAGCTTAATTAACTAAAATTAGTTTAAATCTAAACTCTGTTAGCCCCCTGTGTATGACATGTGGGCCCCACAGGTCAAGTTTGACCCTGGTCAGCGAGTCTGTTGACTGCTGACATCACCGTTACATCATGCTGACGTCATAATTGAATTCTGTTAATTTTAAATAAATCCAGAAAATACTATATCTTTAAAAATTCGTAGAAAATAAACCGTAGCTCGGATCGAAAAACTTTATACATGAAAGTTGCTCAGAACGACGAGACGAACCCAACCGTGCCATCTGTTTCCGTGTCGGGACCCTCTACAGAGGTGAACCCGCAACTTTTAGCCTATTTTCGGTAGATGAATAGTGCATATACACCGGTTAATAATTCCAACTTAAATCCTAAAATAACTAATATGACTTAGATATGCTTTTAGGCAACCCTGCACTGCACGTTAGCATAGCATGCTCTGTGTTGCATATGTTTGCTATGTATTTATCTATTTCCTCCCCCTCTTCTCTCTCGATAGAGCCCGGTACCGACGCAGCTCCAGAGATCGACGACCCCTGACGACCTTGCCTTTGCCGCCGAGCAACCAGGCAAGCCCCCCCTTTGATCATCCCGATATCGCCCATTCTATTCTGTTATTGATTGCTCATATTCTGTTGCATAGCCTATTTTTGTAACTACTGTTGATACCTGCCTGATATCCAAACTGCTTAGTATAGGCTGGTTAGTGACCCATCAGAGCCCCCACTTTGACCCAACTTCCCCGCTGGATTATCAGAAGACCCGATCAACGGGATCGAAGACCAGACCCCGGCACCGCACATCACCCCCTTAGTTGTACGACACTGCAATGTTACTATCGAGTGCCGAGGGTGATACCTCGTATAACACTTCTGATGTTAACTCTGTAGAGTAGCTATTCGGTTGTGGTCATCAAGGGTGATTCCTCTTTCACCACTCCCGATAACTATGCTGTCATGCAACACCTCAAGTGTGAACCCATCGAGGGTGATTCCTCCGAGTTCACCTTGACGGATACATCGAGTAGGAATCCAACGAGGGTGATACCTCGGATTCTTCAGATGTTATGGACACACGGATATTTGAACTTTACAACTGCTACTTGGAAAGGCGGGTCGACCCTGAGGGGTACCCGTGAGTGATGGGAAGTCGGGTTGACCTGGACGGTGCCCAAGAGATGGATACGAGGCGTGGCCGAGCTTTCTTAGCCCTTGCCGCAAGTCCTCGAGACGGGGCGATGGGGTCACATCGATCGTGAGTCTCTACTCGTTACCGCACTACCAAAACACTAACGATTTGGATATTTGATCTGAGTGGGCCTTTGGCCCGATAGCACTAACCATCACGCGGGAAAGTTATGGGCACTCTGCATCGTATGCATCAGCCGAAAGCTCTGTCAGACGTCCAGTTCAGCATGGTGGCCGGGTCAGATCGTGCCGATGGCGCTGGTATCCACCCTGCACGCAACGACCCGGAGTGCACAGGGCGATGGCCCAAGACCCCTGAGCGCTTAGGATATAGACCGACGGGGACCTCTCTACTGAGCTTTAGGTAGGGCTGCGGTGTATCGTTTGGCCGAGGCAGGGCATGACCCAGAAAAGTGTGTCCGGCCGGAGTTAAGCGAGCGTGGTGGGTAAGTTGGTGCACCCCTGCAGGGAAGAACTAATCTATGCATAGCCGGATCCTCGATAACGGACGCTCGGAGTTGTATCCCGATCGATACAACTAGAACTGGATACTTGAGATGAGAAATGGATAGTATGGCTCTGGGATCGCTTTCTCGCAGGGAGTCGAGGAAGGATCTCTGGGCGAGGTTGATAACACTACTACTATGGCTCTGGGATTGCTTTCTCGCAGGGAGTCAAGGAAGGATCTCTGGGTGAGGTTGATAACACTGCTACTACTTTATATTATGCTATTATGTACTCTTCTAAATGCTGCAAGATGTTTGAAGATGCTTGAAGGTGCCGAAGATGCTAGTCTTCGATAGGTCTAGGCCTTCTCTCTACTCTGGCATTTCTGCAGCCTAGTCCACATATACAGCCTTCTTTTGATAATGTTGCATATGTAGTGTAGATCCTTGCTTGCTGAGTACTTCGGATGAGTACTCACAGTTGCTTTGCTTTCTTTTCCCCCCATATCCTTTTGATGCAACCAGATGACGGAGCCCCTGAGACAGCTGCCCCGCCGACGACTACTACTACCACCTCGAGAGTGGTTACTTCTACGAGCTGGCCGACGACCAGGAGTAGGATCGGAGGGTCCCAGGCAGGAGGCCTGCGCCTTTCGCTCGTAGCTTTTGTTTTGTCCCGCCTTGTTAAAGGCTTATCTCTCTGTCTTATGTCTATACTCAGATATCTAACGCTTTCGTTGATGCTTGCTTGGCATCAAGCTTATGTATTCGAGCCCTCGAGGCCCTGGCTTGTAATATAATGCTTGTATACCTTTATTTATGTTTTAGAGTTGTGCTGTGATATCTTCAAGTGAATCCTTAGGCTTGATCATGTGCATTTGCGTGTATGATTAGTGCATGATTAAGCCGGGGGCGTCACAACCCTTTTCATATATATATTTGGTCCACATGCAAGTGTGTTCATGTTCTGACCCTCTCCCGCGTCATTTTTTGCCAAATTTATGAACATTAGACAAGTCGGATGACGCAACAGACACGGTTCACTCACACTAACCGTGTGCCACGCCAGTGCCCCTGTCACGCATATCCGCACAGTACATTGGGCTCCACGAGGCTTCCCCTCTCAAAAATATCTACCCGCCTGCAGCTTTTTCTGTTTGATAACACATGGTTATTATGTTTCGACCGTGTGTGATGTTTCTTGTTCCCGCTCTCGCATGCATCCCTCGAAAATATCTGCCCGCCTCGAGGGTTTTTCTGTTTCATAACACACGGTTGTTATTTCCGGACCGTGTGTGATGCACCATCATCCAAATTTTCAATAGCCTCGGCATTTGACTCCCGCGTAGTAAAATTTTCAGTAGCCGCGTCATTTCCTCAAACACACCCCCCCCCCGCCCCCCCTCCACACACACACACACCAAAACCTCATCGGGCGAGCGCGCACACACCACCGCCGCCGCCCTAGCAAGGTCGCCGCCGCCGCCGCCGCAAGGCCTCCATTGTCAACATCTGCCGGTTTGCCCGTGCAGCTTACCCACCGATCTCCATACCCAGGCCACCCTGAGTTTCTTAGATGACGCCTGCCAAACGCCCCCTTTCCCACAGATCCCCATCCCCCAATCCAGAGCGTCGCAACCTAAGCCCGGCTACGCTTCCCGTGGAGCTTGAGGAGCGACTGGCCCAAAAGAGGTGTATCGCGGTCTCTTCGCCCGACGTCGCCAAGGAAGCTGATGACCATTACTGGCCGCAGGCACTCAATCAGCGGGCTAGAGTATGCGGGTACGTCGCGGACGCCGGCTACGACATCGAAGTCGTCGACAGCGATGACCTGACGCGGGCTATGTCACAGGTTAAGTGGCCCACCCCCAACCCCTCGGGTTCAACCGCCGTCGATCTCATCCATGGCCCCGCCGCTGATCTTCTCTGGCTCGCTGTCAAGAATTTGCCATCCTACATCGCCATCGAGCCCCTTTTGTCATTTCTGAAGGCACGTTCTGCGACGCTGGCTTGGGATCCACAGCTTCAAAGTCAGACCTCATCGACGGCGATCACGAGGAGGGCATCCTCTCCGGCTCTTCCAAGGGGAAAGAGCCCGTCTGCGACATCAGGGAGGGCACCCTACAGCCGTGCTCTTCCAAGGGATAGGAGCCCATCTGCGACAACATGGAGCGCATCCAGGGTTCGTGCTCTTCCCACGGGAACGAGCCCATCTGTGACAAGTGAGGAAACCCATGATTTGTTTTGCCGTGCCTCTTCACAAGGGGGAACCCATGATTTGTTTTGTCGAGTCCCTTTTGTAGTGTAGTAAGAATATGTCTAGTTTTAATTGCTATATTTGGTTGTTTGCAGTATGCCTTGTTTATTTCAGTTGTTCACAATGTGATGCTCTATATGTGCAATTATTTACTGTGCAGTACATTTCATCAATCCAGTTTTAAACATACCGATAGGAATGCATATATTTGCTTGATGTTAAGCCTGTTATAGCTAGCATGTGCCTCTTTTAAAGTTTTTTGATTGTTCGGTTGTTTGTAGTTAGCATATGTCCAGTTTCAAATGCTATCTTTGGTTGTTCGTAGTATGCCTTGTTTTTTCCAGTTATTCACAACGTGATGTTCTATATGTGCAAGTATGAACTATGCAGTTTAATTTCATCAATACCAGTTTCAACAATACCACTATGAATGACTACATTTGGTTGCTGCATCTTGTAGTTAACACGCCTTTCCATTTTTATTTAACAATAACCAGTGTACTTAGACCGGCACAATACCAGTTTAAATGACTATGTTTGCTTGTTGTTAAATGTTAGGCCTGTTGCAGTTAACACACCTTTCCACTTATTTTGCTTTACTAGCGTGCTTAAACCTGCACACTGAAGCTATCTTTTGGAGATTATTTTGTCTGCCATGGATATATTTGGTTGATGTTTAGCCTGTTGTGCTTAACATGCCTCTCAATGTACCTACACAGGACAATTTTGGGAACGACTGCTGTTTTCCATCGAGGTTAGTTTCATCCCATGGCTTATATATACTCATTGTTCAGGATATCGGTAGCTGGTACCATATAGGCCGGGGGCTAATAAGGGACTAATCGGTGAATCGGACTTTTAACTGAATATATCTGTAACCCATTTATTGTTAGGTTAACTAGGGCCATATGTAATATATCTGAGGCTACATAGCAACATGCACTGTACTTAATGTCTAAATATGTAATCCTAGGCTACATAGCAACAAGGAAGAGTGTTACCTTAATGTTCTGATGATGTCTAGATATACGTAGAAGAGCAGCAGCAGCAGCAACAACAACAACACAGCCCTATTTGGATACTCAACTTAGCTAGAGGTTAGAGTTAGTTTCTAGCTCATGACTAGCCCTGAACTAACTCCATCCAAAGAGGTGTTTGGATGACAGGGTTAGATTGACAATAAATGCACTAGGAGAACTAGCTCCAATTAGCACCTCTTGGGTGGGATAGTTTTTTGGGTGGGTTAGATGCAACTAGATCAAACTAGCCCTCATGTTTGGATATACTTTAGGGCTATTTGAGCCCGAACTAGCTCAAACTAACTCTAACCCATGGATACAGCAGCAGTTAATCAGCTGATAATTTATAAAAATGCAATAAACTCCTTCCGGCCCATAATATAAGATGTCAATTCATCTAATATGTGAGTATATTGGATGTTATAAGATATTATAAAAGAGTGTTGTACTACATCATTGTGCAATTGCCGTTTAGCTTCTAATATTAACTTGGTGCTTTTAGGTACATATGTCATTGGTAAAGATCCGTGCTTTGACCCTTTCTGGGTATGGGGCAATGAGATATCGATGAACCAGCATCAAGTGAGGAAGCTAATAAAGATTGTTAGTAAAATGGGTCAAAAGATGGCAATCAAACTATTTGTTTACACTTTATCCAAGACAACAGCGAACTGCAGGATGGTAAGTAAGAACTCTGCAACCTTCTTTTTACTGCCCATAATGAGTTGTGTTAGATGACAATGTCTGAATCTTTTTCCTTTGCAGTGGTTCCCAAAGCAGATTACTCAAGATTACCTCTCAAACTACATGATTGGTGGGCATGCAAAGGTTAAAGTATTTCTACCAGAACACGATAATTATCTAGATGTTTTCATGAAGACCATGAAGGATGGGCGGTCGGCCATCACAAGGGGTTGGACTAGAGTCATGCGTGCCTTCTGCATGGAGGAGGGCACAATATGGGCATTCCGCTTCACCTTGTTCAACAACCAGAATGTATTTTGCCTCTTTCTTTACCGTCTTTAATAGTACAAGTATACAACTGTGGTTCATCATTCTTTATTTGGTTCTTATGTAATTCTTGAACATATGTACCTATGAATCGAATAATGCATTGGTTGTTTGAACCTGATGGATATGAATAAAGCTATAGCATACATTCAAATTCAAATCTGGTACAATTTGAAATAGCAACAATTAAATTACGGTGAAATTATGCTCTCCAGGTCGTTACGGCACACACGGTTGATAAAACACAAATGTTTACGATATACACCATAATCCGACACGGTTCACAGAGAGGAAACGTGTGCAAGCATGCACACAGTTGCCGTTTGCAAAGCGTGTGCGATGTCAGACAATATCACAAATGGTGCGGGTAAACTAAATGTTTGTGATAGTTGCCTTATCGTACACGATTCGCAACCATGAACTATTTTTGATGTGGTATGCATCGTAAACGTTGCACCATAGAATAGCGTGTGCGATAGTTGTCGTGTACGATGATGTTACGACGGTCCGACGTTTCGTAATCCTGTCCGACACTCATCCGACGATTAGCTAATCTTCTTAATTAGTTATCGCATACGGTTTGGGAAAAGCGAATGTGTTTGATTGTTTGCTTATCATACACGTTCTATAATCGTGAACCGTTTGTGATGGGCCACGCATCGTAAACGTAGCACCACAGAATACCGACTGCGATGGCAATGCGAGCACAAATGAGTTGCAAGGATGCAGCGTCTGGGTGGCTCCCTATCCTTGACGGTTTCTAGGTCGTGTGGGAAGGACCCCCCTATCGCAGTCACTCACTTGGCGATGGTTCCAAATGCCGTCGTGGAAAGGGGTTAAAAACCGTTTGTATAGCACCTCACTGTACAAGTGGGTGCTTTATAAGAGAAGATGTAGACTCAATAAAAATAAAAATTGCATAAAGTATATAGATAGGCCCTTCGCAGAGGGAAGCAGAGATTTGTAGAGGTGCTAGAGCTCAAAGCTTAAATTAAGAGATAAAATTATTTTGAGAGGCATGCTTTTCCTGTCAACGAAAACGATCGAGAATTCCCAATACTTTCCACGCTAGATAAATCATAGGCGGTTCCCAAACATAAAATAAAGTTTATTCCTTTTTCCACCATTATTTCACAATCCATGGCTAGCTGTATCCACGGGTGCCTTCCATACCAACACTTTCCAAGGAATTTATTATTTGACAACATAAATATTTTTTTTCATTTCGGGACTGGGCACCCCTATTACCTGCCACACTCTCGTGCAATGACAAGTGAATAAACACTCATCTTGAGAATAAAATATCTAGCATGGAAAAATACTGGCCACCCCCTGCAGCTTCATGAGCGGTACAGGCACACAAAAAGGAAATTCATTTTGAAAATTAGAGTTGGCCACATACAAATTTACTTGGAACGGCATGGAAATACCGCATATAGGTAGGTATGGTGGACTCATTGGCACAACTTGGTTTAAGGAGTTTGGATGCACAAGCAGTATTCCCGCTTAGTATAAGGAAAGGCTAGCAAATAGATTGAGAATCAACCAACCAAGAGACGAAAACGATCATAAATGAGCATTAAACATAACTAACACCGAATAATGCACCACAAGTAGGATGTAACTTCATTGCATAAATATTGACTTTCGTGCTTGCATAGGGATCACAAACCTTAACACCAATATTCTTACTAAAGTATAATTACTCACCAACATGACTCCCATATTACTATCTCCATATCTCAAAACTATTACAAGGAACCAAGTTTTAATATCCAATGATCTTCATGAAAGTTTTTATTATATCTCTCTTGAATACCTATCACTTTGGGACTAGATTCATATATTACCATTGTTACTAACAAGCTCTCAAAAAATTTAAGTGAATAACAAGAGCACAAATGTTTCTTCAAAATTTTCATCTCTCAAAATAATATAAGTGAAGCATGGGAGGATTTCTTCAAAAAATTACTAACTCTCAAAATGATCTAAGTGAAGCATGAGAGTATTTCTTCAAAAGTTTACTAACTCTCAAAATGATCTAAGTGAAGCATGTGAGTATTTCTTCAAAAGTCAAACCACCATCGTGCTCAAAAATATATAAGTGAAGTACTAGAGCAATTCCATAGCTCAAAAAATTGAAGTGAAGCACATAGAGCAATTCTAACAAATCATAGCATCATTATGGCTCTCTCAAATAGGTGTGTCCAGCAAGGATGATTGTGTCTAACTAAAAATCAAAACAAGTAAAGACTCATATAATACAAGACGCGCCAAGCAAAACTCATGATATGTGACGAATAAAAATATAGCTCCAAGTAAAATTACCGATGGTCGTTAGAAGAAAGAGGGGATGCCTTCCGGGGCATCCCAAGCTTAGTTGCTTGGTTCTCCTTGAATATTACCTTGGGGTGCCGTGGTCATCCCCAAGCTTAGGCTCTTTTCACTCCTTATTCCTTCATCCATCGTGATCTCACCCAAAACTTGAAAACTTCAATCACACAAAACTTAACAAAAAATCTTCGTGAGATTCGTTAGTATAATAAAGCAAATCACCACTTCAAGTACTGTTGAAAACCCATTCATATTTTATTATTGTATTTCACCTATTGTATTCCAACTTTACCATGGCTTATACCCCCCGATACAATCCATAGATTTATCAAAATAAGCACACAATGCAACGAAAACAGAATCTGTCAAAAATAGAATAGTCTATAGTAATATGAACTTTGACCATACTTATGTAACTCTATAAATTCTGAAAATTTAGGAAGATGTAGAAAATTTGTATATCAAATATGTCTAAAAAATTCAGAGCAAAATCACATTTCTGTGAATTTTTAAAATTCCAGCACTGGGCGCAAAAGTTTCTGTTTTTCAACAGGATCAAATCAACTATCATCTAACATAATCCTAAAAGCTTTACTTGGCACAAACACTAATAAACACCAAAACACAATCATAACAGTAGCATAATTGTGTATTTATTGGAAAACAGAAAAATAAACTATTGGGTTGTCTCCCAACAAGCTCTTTCTTTATAGCCATTAAGATAGGTTTGAGATTTTATTGATGCACACATGAAAGATAATAATTGAAACACAAAGAGAGCATCATGTAGCATGTGAAAAACATATTTAAGTTTAACATACTTCCTATGCATAGGAATTTTATAAGCAAACAAATTATCAAGACAAGAAATATCTAGCATATGCAAAGAAAAGGAATAAAACATTGACAATCTCAACGTAATGAGAGGTAATTTAGTAATATGAAAATTTATACAACCATATTTTCCTCTCTCATAATAATTACATGTAGGATCATAATCAAATTCAGCAATATAGCTATCATATAAAATTTTCTCTCCATGATCCGCATGCATAAAATTCTTATAGTCTTCCAAAATAGTGGGATTAACATCAACTAAAGTCATGACCTCTCCAAACCTACTTTTATCAAAAAATTCATAAGACTGAACACTCTCCAAATATGTGGGATTATTTTTACCTAGAGTTGACACTCTTCCAAACCCACCTTCAATATTATTGCAAACATATTCATCATGAGGCTTAAATAAATTTTTCAAGATCATAAGAAACATTATCACCCCAATCACGATCATTGCAATAAGTAGTGAACATAACAAAATCATCATCCCCAAGCTTGGGGTTTTGCATATCATTAATACAATTGACATTAATAGAATTTATAACAACATCATTGCAATCATACTTTTCATTGAAGGAGATATCATGAACCACTTTATAAATTTCTTCTTTTAACACTTCATCACAATTTTCAGATTCACGAATTTCCAGCAAAACTTCGTAAAGATAATCTAGTGCACTCAACTCATTCGCAATTGGTTCATCATAATTGGATCTTTTGAAAAGATTAGCAAGTGGATGAGGATCCATCTTAATTTTTCTTGTTTATTTTTCTGTTTTTGAGTGTTGACATGAAGGCAAAAAGCAAGCAAACAAGCAAAAAGACAAATGAAAAATATTTTTGTATTTTTGTAAAAACTTTTTAGAAGTGGGGGAGATGAAAACGAGAGGCAAATGGCAAATAAAGTAATTGCAAGGAGATGAGAGTTTATGCGTAGGTACTTAATAGATGTTGATGATGTCTCCCCAGCAACGGCGCGAGAAATTCTTCCTGATTGCTTGTATCTGCGTTGGTATTTCCCCGAAGAGGAGATGATGATGCAGCATAGCAAAGGTAATTATTTCCCTCAGTTATGAAACCAAGGTTATCAATCCAGTAGAAGAACAGAGCAACACTATGTAAACAACACCTGCACACAAATAACAAATACTTGCAACCCAGCGTAAGAGGGGTTGTCAATCCCTCCTCGGTATTGAGATAGATTAAATTGTATGAGATTTGATAAATAGATCTAGCAAAAACACAAAATAAAATAAATAAATAAAAAGTGCAGCAAGGTATTTTTGGGTTTTAATATGACAGGAAATAGACTCGGGGGCCGTAGATTTCACTAGAGGCTTCTCTCGAGAAAATAGCATACGGTGGGTAAACAAATTACTGTTGGGCAATTGATAGAAGAGCAAATAATTATGACGATATCCAAGGCAATGATCATGTATATAGGCATCACGTCCAAGATTAGTAGACCGACTCCTGCCTGCATCTACTACTATTACTCCACACATCGACCGCTATCCAACATGAATCTAGTGTATTAAGTTCATGGAAAAATGGAGTAATGCAATAAGAACTATGACATGATGTAGACAAGATCTATTCATGTAGGAATAGACCCCATCTTTTTATCCTTAATGGAAATGATACATGCGTGTCATGTCTCCTTCTGTCACTGAGATTGAGCACCGCAAGATCGAACCGATCACAAAGCGCCTCTTCCATGGCAAGAAAAATCAATCTAATTGGCCAAACCAAACCAAAATTTCAGAGAAGAAATACGAGGCTATAACAATCATGCATAAAAGAGTTCAGCAAATACTCGAATAACATTCATGGATAGATCTGATCATAAACTCACAATTCATCGGACCCAACAAACACACCACAAAAAGTCATTACATCAAATAGATCTCCAAGAACATCGAGGAGAACATTTTATTGGAGATCAAAAAGAGAGAAGAAGCCATCTAGCTACTACCTACGGACCCGTAGGTCTATGGTAAACTACTCATGCATCATCGGAGGGGTAAGGGTGATGATGAAGATCCCCTCTGTGATCGTTGACCCATCCGGCAGAGTGCCGGAAAAGACCTCTAGATTGGATCTCGTGGTTCTGGAACTTGCGGTGGCTGAAATTGTGTTTCGTCGACTCCCCTAGGGTTTTTGGGATTTTAGAGTATTTAGAGAGGCGATAGTTGGTGGAGAAGCCTCCCCTGGGCCTTCTAGCGCGCCCTGGTACCTAGTGGGCCCCACAGGCCTCCCCCCGTGCACTTCTTTGGCTCCCTGGGTGTCTTTTGTCCAGAAAAAATTCTCCAAAAAGGTTCGTGCCATTTGGACTTCGTTTGATATTGATATTCTGCAAAGTAAAAAACAAGCAGAAAACAACAACTGACACTGGGCACTATGCCAATAGGTTAGTCCCAAAAAATGATATAAAGTTGCTAGTAAATGAATATAAAACATCCAAGGTTGATAATATAATAGCATGAAACAATCAAAAAATATAGATGCGTTGGAGACGTATCACCCATTCATCAATCTTCCATGAGTCCTCATCCCGGCCCATAACCGGCGAGCCGACGTAGCAAGCACCCCTGATCCACGACACCAACACCGCCGTCAAGGTCGGGACCAAATAGTCCTGTCTTCGTGAACCGAGGGCACTTGCGGGCGTCACCACCGCCGGCGACGAAACCAGCATTGTCAGCGCTGGGGGCATGGCCGCATTCACCTCCTGATGTCACCCTAGAAATGCTCGAGCGCAGGAAAGGGAAGAAGTTAAGGGTGAGAGGGGGACGGTCGTGCCTGATCTACAAGGCAATGACCCAACCTCGTCTAACGACGCCCGTCCATGGGCGCCACGCCAGCCTGACAGGTGGGCCATACCCGTCGGATTCGTTGTTTTCGTGAACTCAAACAGTCATTAGTGCTATACGTTACTCATTAGACGCAAAAATGGTGGTTCACTTTGAGGTGTCTAGAAAAGTGGTACCAATCAGTTACCATAACCCAATATGTACTGGTTTTGACAATTCACTCGGAGTATTTATTTTAACATACTCCCTCCGTTCCATAATGTAGTGTATATAGACTTTTTTTTAAAGTCAAACCTCATAAATTTTTACTAAGTATATGGAGAAAATCATTTATATTTAAAATGTCAAACATATATCATTAGATTCGTCATAAGACGTAATTTCATATTTTATATATTTGATATTGTAGATATAAATAGTTCTCAAAGTTTGCAAGATTTGATTTTTCTAAAAAATCAATGCACACTATGTGAACAGAGGGAGTACATCAATCTAGACACTTATCTCCACGAATGGACGGCTCATAGATCCATGGCAGAAGTTTCGGTAGCATTTCTAGAAGCTGAAGAAGTATTTGAGAATTTTGGAAGTATACTGCTCTAGAAGAATCTTGGAGTCACCCTGACTTCCGAGTTAAGCGCTTTTTTTTTTTTTTGAATCCGAGTTAAGCTTTGGCATGAAGAGCCCTTACCTCAGAACAACCATCCTGACTTGTGACTTCCGAGTTAAGGTTTCCGTGAAAGATCCACCGCACATCTCCACAGATCGACAACGCCGCAGCATGCAAAACTCTGACGTGGCCTGTTTGACACGCTAGCCGCCACATAGCTGAGCCGGGGCTCTGCACCAGCCACTGACTGCTGCTCCGTGGAGGTCGCGCCCTTATCCGGCCGTCCATCGCCGATAAAGCCGGGACGCGGGCGCCTGCCTAAAACAGCAACGTACTAAACGCCGCCGGCACGGCCCCACCGGTCCAGCTGAGTAGATCACCACCTGTGCATCGTTCATCGCTCACTCACTTCCCCGCCGCGCGGCACCGAGCGACGGGCGCGGAAATGGCGGAGGCGGAGGAGTGGGAGAGGCGGAAGAGGGGGAGGAGGAGGAGGCGGCGGCGGGGCAGGAGGGAGAGCGACGGCAGCGACCCCGTGGAGGTGCTTGGGGAGGAGGTGATGGGGCTGGTGATGGAGCTCCTGGACGCGCGCAGCGTCGCGCGATGCACGGCGGTCTCTCGCGCCTGGTACGGGGTCGCCGCCGACAACCGCCTCTGGGCACCCAAGGTACATCCGATTCCCGCCCCGCCGGTCTCTCGCCTCGGCTCTCGCTCTTTGCCCTCCCTCGCCATCTGCTGCAGCCTCAATGGCATGCGTGATTCGTGGTTTGCGCGATGTGCCATGTGAGCTGCACCTGTTCGATGAATTTCAGGCATGGGGGTTTCAGACTTTGTGTGGTATAAGACGGGAGTCCGCGACATGTGGCGTAGTATGTGACAAACTTCATGTGGCATTATAGTTTGAGCAAATATTTTTTTAATATGACGTTCACATGCTGCAAAAATAAATAGTACCCCTCTGTAAACTAATATAAAAGTGTTTAGATCACTACAAAGTGTTCTAAATGCTCTTATATTAGTTTACGGAGGGAGTATCATTTTTACAAAGGATAAACATGTTCCCTTTATGTCAGAAATAGTTGCTTGGAAGAAAAAAAAAAGTCAGAAACAATATACATTTTGGAAGAAAAAACAACAACATACATTTTGGAGAAAAAACAGCATATCTTAATTTTGCTTCTGGATTCTCAGTGTGGTGTTTTACTTTTCTTTTTTTCCCTATTTTTCAGTTCTGGAAAGTACTTCTAAATTTCCTAGTTTTCAAACGAAGTTCAGCGTTCTTAGTGTTTTCTTTCTGCAGTATATATGGATAATGCAACTTATTCTTTCATGAAATGTTATTCATTTTAGTATTTGCTATATTGATCAAACACAAAAGCACTGCGTTTAGATATGTTGGCAGAAAAAAAAAAGTTGTGTACAAGTCTAAGAGGACCAACGGTGCCAGATGGTTTGGTTCCTTGTGGTGGAACCCGCACATGCGGCTTCGAGTCTCTAGTCCTAGACTTGGTAAAGATGGCTGCATTTTCTTGGATTTATTCCTGTATTTTCGGCATGCTTGCGTCTGCATGTACTGTGTTTCTAATAAAAAACAATCCAACCCCCCACCCCACGGACATAAGTATAGAACGCAAGAACGCAACACCCTAAGCAAACGGTAACCATGAAAGCAAGGTGGTTCATGGTCTCCATGGATTGATTGCAAAGTGGGAAGCACGGAGGCTGCTGTAGACCACGCCTAGCAAGTTATTCAGTTGTCCAGCAGTGATCATGACATGCCAACCAACTGAAGAACTTCACCCAGGATCTCGAGGTAACCGCCCCCTCAAAGAAGATGCGGAAAATTTTGTATATCGGAATCCAATGTTTCTAAATTTTCTTGAATTTTTTCATGGCCACCAATGAAAATAAGGTCAATCAGGTCAACGCTAGGTAAATGCCTTATGTTCACGTCACCATGAATTTAAATGAAAATAACTTGATCAGACCCCCTCCATTAGCATATGTAATTAACCGAGGCCCAACAAATTTGATAAACATGAGTTTATTTTATTTTCTTTTAAATCAGAGGAAATTCCAAATTTAAACTGGGGAGACATGATTGAACAGAGAGGTGTAAGGGAAAAACCTATGACAAAAAATACTCTTTTTATATAAGGCCATTCCAATGTTTCTTTTGCAGTGTGCTGAACTGATGGCCGGAAAGGCACATATTCCTCGTCTGACAATGATCCGTACTGCATCAAAGTTGTCTACCTATTCAATGGCCATCATGGATGGCAAACGGGTGAGTTCCAGAAATATTTTCTCTTAGCGTTAAAAGAATGCAATAGATCAACAGCGAGAAATAATTAATTGTTCTCATGTGCTAGCAGTACTATTACCACAATCACTCCAAAAGATAATAATGCCTATCACGATCTTCTGTTAAGGTTTTCTTATTTTAGTTTCCCCTCCACAATAATTCCAAATTTTTCCATATAATTTTCCTTCTTTTGCTCCATATAGTGTGTGTAAATTAATGTTGAACATTGGAACCTGGGGGCATTCTTTCTGGTTATCAGTTTGTTTTTTTTATCTTCTGACATA
Organism: Thinopyrum elongatum; assembly: GCA_011799875.1. NCBI lineage: Eukaryota > Viridiplantae > Streptophyta > Magnoliopsida > Poales > Poaceae > Thinopyrum > Thinopyrum elongatum. Next base: position 236,510,546 of record CM022297.1, read on the forward strand.
GAGGAAACATGAGTATGTTCAATTCATCATTGTCCTCGAGACATATTATATTATCGTGACTTATTTTCTTGCGCAGAATCGGATCACAAAAGCTGATCTCTGTGATCATGCATGGGAATATCGTTTCACTATTGTAAGTTTTCTCAGTTTGTCATCCTTTTGCATGTTTTGAAGTATGAGTTTATACATGACTACAAATCTTAATGCTAGTGGCTGCTAAGCCTACCGCATAACTAACTTGCTAGTTTTGAGTTCAACTGGTTGTAGTCAACCATGCCGAGAGGAATGCTGGGATTATGAGAACTTTCTGCATCTCTCTAGTTTCTTCGGATGTCTTAGCTTCCAACCGCACTGAGGAAGATTGAGGCATATATCTTCATGGTGGTAATTAAAGTTAAGTATATGAAATGTGGCAAAAATATATCATGGTGGTAACTGGATGCCCGAGGATCTGCTGGATGCAGTTATATGCAGTTTAAAATCCATAATAACTCCCGACATATTAAGTGCACTTTTCAAACGAAATATATGGAGTATGGTTGCTTGACTAATGGGGGAAAGTCATGATATATTTTTCTTTTACTATCACAGGCAACACCAGAGTTGCTTGACTAATGGGGGAAAGTCATGATATATTTTTCTTTTACCATCACAGGCAGCACCAGAGTACTGGAGGAATCTCGATCCATCCTGGAAGCGCACTGGTCCACCCATGCGACGATACTTCCACCATGATGGTTACCACAGTGCAGACCCTCATGACGCTGTCTGGGGTGGCCATGAGTGTGAGTACACGATCATAACAAGCTTTGTCGGTGATGGAAGAATCAGAGATCATTATGTGAGGATCAACCGGTGGCCACCGATGAAAGTGTCGAGAAAGGAAGATTGGAGCTGGGAGCTATCCAACCACCTCTACCGCTACAACAGCATCCCTGATGCTGAAAAGGAAGGATGTACAGGTCCGCTCTTCCCGGTTTGGTGAGTTCACTTCTATGGTAGCAGATCAGTCCGTCTGCGGTGTGATCCTGCAATCTTCTGGTCGTCGAAATCAAGCCTTGATCTTCCATCTCGACGAGTGTTGCAGCAGGAGACTTTGTTTTGCAGCAATTAATGAGCTATGAACTTTTGTGGATGTACGTAGTTCTTTTAGAGAGAATGGATAACTTTGCTAAGCTCAGGTGTGTGAGCTAATATGTATGGTAGTACAGTATTGCAGCTAGCCTATGATGATGCTATGTGTTCGTCTCGGTAGTTTGGTCTTTTGTCACGTAGTATGTGATCTGTAAAATACCCTGAACTACTAGAAATGGTATGGTGTGTGTAAACCTTCTTTGATGTGTACCTTATGTAATGAATGCTATGTGTGCTATGATATACATGCGGTTAGTGAGGTGATTGCTTGAACTTGAGTCCTTGGAATTCGAAAATGAGACAACAGAGGATCCGGCGAGGCTTGTTTGATCCAAAGGGATACCGAGAACATCGCATTTAGATAAAGTGAACATGGTACGAATGGCGTAGAAGACGGAGGACTGAAAGATACATGAGTTTTGTAGTTTTGGTGTTTAATTTTAACACATGAATCCTCTAGCAAGCAACCACTGCAATAGAATCGAATTTTATCATGGCTCTGGGGCCCTCATCTTCTTCCTTTGCACGTAGCAAATATATAATAATAATAATAATAAGAAGAAGAAGAAGAAGAAGAAGAAGAATAACAATAACAATATGTACACCTTATGATCCCTGCACTCTCCGTCTGAACTTAGCTCCAAAGGGAATCAATTTCTACGTATTTATTTGCTTGCTTTGTTTGCTTGAATAAATTAAGTCGGTGAATAGTGCCATCCAAGGAAAATATATTGGTGGTTAAGGCTTTTCAAATCGAAACAATCGGGACATATATGGAGTAGGAACCTTTGACGTAATCATGGATGGCTTGAGTGCTATGTTCCTGAGCGCCCACGTGCGACTTACGGGCGGCAAGGCTTCCTCCAACCAATAGTCATCACCTTCTTTTCCGACAACCTGCCCCTGGTTGCAGCATGGACTCTCCTTCCACATTCGGCCACCCTGTTAGCTCTGCATCGCTACTTGGCTAATGTGAGGTGGAGGTGTGGTGGCGTTGGGTGTTGGACAACCGATCCAAGGTGGCGCTACCCGCATTTGGATCATAAGGGCAACTAGCCTGTGAAGATTCTTCTATGGTTGGTGGAGATGGCAGGAGTTCAATGACTTCAAGAGGTGCGGTCACGATAGATTGTTTACGTATGTGTCCTGTCAGGTATGTCAGTGTGGTGGTTGGCTTCTCTTAGTTTGCTTGCAGTTGTCGAGGGATTTTACATTGGTCTGAATAATGATACTAGATGGCGTAAGTCAAAGGGACGTCACGTCGGGATACCAACGTCTTTTGGACACAAAACACAAACGCGCATGATATACCTAGGTTCAGGGCTCAAGCTGATAAAGGTCCTACTTCATGCCTTGCTCTTTCTTTATATGTGGAGAATATACAGGACTACAATGTCGAGGTGTACTCGCCGAGTCAGGGAAACTCGGCGAGTTATGGTCATGGTGGTGGTGATTCCAACAATAAGCGCTAGAAATCTTCTATGTGGTGCAGACTAAACTAGGCGAAAGGAGTGGATCCCCTTCTACGGTGCCTCTCGTGACCCTTTTATAATTTCGGTTATGGAAGACTCTATGGATAAGAGTCGGACGTGGTGTTGGTTTACAACATGCGTCGTTCTTTCCTATGTCTCGTAGAGTGTTTTCCTTATCCTTTGGTGTAGTATGATGGAAGGTCTTCTCCGTAGGCGGCAACGCTTCTGCTTGGGCTGATGTGATGTCCTCGGGACTTAGGAGGCACTACAAATTGTGTGCTATTCTGTGACGAAAATCCTCGTGACAAAAAAATGGCACCTAAGATAATTTTCTGTGACGGAAACCATCACCAGCCGATTTCCTCCCGGGGCAGCCCCCTCGGCAACTTTGGTGATGTTCTGGCATGATTTTAGGCGACGCATCGGCCGTTGCTAGGCATGTGCATATACTATAATGGATTTTAGTGTCAGGGAAAGTGTTTGGAGCCTTATTTTTTTAATAATAAATGGAAATTTAACTAACTATTTTTGCAACTGACTTATTAAGTGCAAAAACTACTATTGCAAAAGGTCTTCATGCATAATTGTGAAAGTGCTCAATCTACTTTCTGACAGTGCTCCTAAAAAGGTTTGTAAGTGTTCAGCTACATCTATGTGATCGAATTGTAAAAAAAAGATGTTAAGTTACTGAAAGATCGTGGATGTCGCCTAGAGGGGGGGGGGGTGAATAAGCGCTTTAAATAATTACGGTTTAGTCTTGAAAAAATGAAGAATAAAACTAGTGTTTAATTTGACAAGCACAAAACCTAAAACAACTAGGCTCACCTATGTGCACTAACAACTTATGCTAGGCAAGATAAACAACTTGGTGATAGCAAGATATATAACATGAAACAATATGGCTATCACAAAGTAAAGTGCATAAGTAAAGTGCTCGGGTAAGAGATAACCGAGGCACGCGGAGACGAGGATGTATCCCGAAGTTCACACCCTTGCGGATGCTAATCTCCGTTTGGAGTGGTGTGGAGGCACAATGCTCCCCAAGAAGCCACTAGGGCCACCGTAATCTCCTCACGCCCTCGCACAATGCAAGATGCCGTGATTCCACTAAGGGACCCTTGAGGGCGGTCACTGAACCCGTACAAATAGCAACCCTTGGGGGCGGTCACCGAACCCTTACACTTTGGCAACCCTTGGGGCGGTCACCGGTACCCGCCAAATTTCTCGGGGTGATCTCCACAACCTAATTGGAGACCCCGACGCTTGCCCGGAGCTTTACACCACAATGGTTGAGCTCCGAACACCACCAACCGTCTAGGGCGCCCAAGCACCCAAGAGGAACAAGCTCTAGGGTACCAAGCACCCAAGAGTAATAAGCTTCTCAACTTGTAACTTCCACATATCACCGTGGAGAACTCAAACCGATGCAACTAATGCAATGGCAAGGGCACACGGTGTGCCCAAGTCCCTCACCCTCAAATCCCACCAAAGCAACGAAAGCTATGGAGGAAAAAGAGAGGAAGAACAAGAAGGAGAACACGAAGAACTCCAAGATCTAGATCCAAGGGGTTCCCCTCACGTAGAGGAGAAAGTGATTGGTGGAAATGTGGATCTAGATCTCCTCTCTCTTTCCCCCCCAAAACTAGCAAGAATCCATGGAGGGATTGAGAGATAGCAAGCTCGAAGAAGGTCAACAATGGGGGATGAACACGAGCTCAAGAGATGAGGTTCAATGGGGAAGAAGACCACCTTTTATAGGTGGGAAAAAATCCAACCGTTATGTGCTCAGCCTGCACACGAGCAGCACTACCGCTTGGGCGGCAGTAACGGGAAAAATAGAGGAACGGCTAGAAACCTTGGGCGGTAGAGCCGCCTGGAGCGGTACTACCGCGGGAGAAGTAGAACACAGGAGCAGAGGAGGCAGGGTAGAGGAGAGCGCGACGACGGTACTGTAGTAGTGGTACTGCCGCACACACTGCCGCCCTAGAACCGCTGAACCCGACACAAAAAACAGAACCCCCAGAATAAGCAGCGGTAGAAGCCGCGGAACTGGACAGCTGAAGTACCGCTTATAAGCAGCACTACCGCCCGACAGGGACGGTACTACCGCAGGGGTGCATCAAGCAAGCCCCAAGCAAAGCAGATGCAACAAGAAATCCAGAACTGCCAAAACTTCTGCAAATGAGCTCCGAATTGAGCAAACTCAAGCTTGTTGGATAGAGGACGACAAGAACTATCCAACAACGCCTGGTTATAGTAAGAAGAGGCAGGGGAGGTATGCGTAAGACATAGAGGAGTGAACCCTCTAACAGAGAAGAACTGGCATAACCTCCAACATCGAAAACATCATAGAAGATGTATGTGAACTCTGTTTTCGATGAACTCGAGCTTGTCATGAAGATCACCATAAGCTCTAAAACTCACCAAGAGAAATACCAAATAAGAACCAAGAAAGATGATGCAAGGATGCAATGGTTTGAGCTCTCTACGAACGGTACGATCAAGCTACTCATCGAGAGCCCCCCTTGATAGTACGGCAACTGATCCTATAACCCGGTCTCTCAACTACCACCATGAGACCGGTAAGACATAAATCTATCAAGGGCAAACTTTTGCTTTGCACATAGTCCACTTGAGCTAGATGATGATGATCTTGACTCCCTCAAGTTGGACCACCTTTCTTGATTGCGTTGGCTTGACGAAGACTAGTTGATTGCTCCCCCATACTCCACTATGGGTGAGCCACTCTTCGGCACATATTCACTAGTCCATTGACACCACAATGGATGGTAAGCTTCAAGCTCTTGATCTCTTCGTGATGCTCCACTTGAACTTGCACACCGCGATCTTGATGACGATCATCACTTGATGTCATCCTCTCCATGGGTTGTATGATATCTTCCTCTTGACGCAAGCCCATGGAAACATACCTAACCCCACATAGAACTCTGACGTAGATCATGGGTTAGTACACAAAGCGCAATGGACAATGCTTACCATACCATGGGATCACTTGATCCCACTCGGTACATCTTGTACGCTTTGTGTGTTGATCGACTTGAATCACTCTTTGTACTTAGTCTTGACCAACCTTGAATCTTTCCAACTCTATTCATTAGGATGATGTCTTGAAGGTAAACATGAATGTCCACACAATCTACTTCTTCAAGACATGCTTGCAATAAGCTCAACTCTCACATGACCAATCTTTGGATAATTCCTTGAAAAGCACCTTGGTCATCTCATAAACTCCTTGAAACCAACACGTGGACTCCAAGACAAGCCTATGGACAAATCCTTCAAGTATAACTCAAGGCAACCATTAGTCCATAGAGATTGTCATCAATTACCAAAACCAAACATGGGGGCACCGCATGTTCTTTCAGCTATATCTGTAAGAACATCTCCAATAGATGATGCAAATATAGAAGACCCAAAAAAAGTATTACGAGAAGAAGAGAGAAGGTAGTACATGCAATTGCATACATATTGAAACTTCCTTCTCCACAATTGCATATATATTGAAACTTAAACATGAGTTATAACTTTAAGATGATAAACTCGGTACGTCAGAATACTATAGACACAAGACACATTACTTGTCATCATCCTCGTGGTCGACATGGTTCCATAGCTCAAGGAACTCCTCATCCTCACTGTCCCAACCGGGGCTCATCTTCATCAGCATCCAACTCAACGTTGATCTCCATTAGGGGTCTACCTCGTCCTTCTTCTTGATCGCCATCTCCTGCTTGCGCTCAACGTTCCTCCTGGCGGACTATTCACGCTCCGCTTTTACGAGGAGCGGATTGTCCTCGGCGAACCTCGCCATAGCCATCGTGCCACTCTTGTGTATGGTGTGTTGTTCCATGACCATCCGGTCTTCCTTCTGCTCTTTGTGGGATACAGATTGCACACTAGGAGCGAGGACCTTTGCCTCTTTAACACTCAGAAAATCAGGGAAGTTCAGCTCTGACCTCGGTTGGCAGAACCTCCAAGCCATGAGGTTTTACGTGGGCATCGTGAGCTTCGGCGTGTCGTAGGTGCCAAGCCACATCCACCTCTCGCCAGACGAGATATCGGCAGCGTAGCGGCCGGACTGCCGGCCGAATGTCGTGGAAGCCCGTGCTGCTAATGGGGTAGCAGAGTGACGGCACCCTTGGCTCGACGGTTGATCTCGCAACGGGAAACAGATCCGACGGCGAGCGATGGCAAATGGTGGTGGTGCGGACGGATCAGTCGATGCGGCGGCCAAACCTATGGGATTGCAGGGGGTGTGGATCGAGCACGAGGTGGTGTAGGCCAGTACATGGTACGTTGGCGGCGTGCGGAGGCTGCGGCTGCAAGGCCGGAAGTTTCCCCTTGTGGTTGGGTTGCGCGCGGGTTGAGTTTTGGCTTAGAGGCCCCCTCCTGGCTGATGTATATTTGGGCAAGAAAAACGCAACATTAGTGTTGGAATATTGACGCATAGGTGATACAAAGACAACTCGTAAACAGGTCCAGGATCAAGCAGAGCGGCTTGCTACATGTGATAGGCGTTGGGATTTCTTCAAAGAGGAGGGGTGATGTAGTATAGTAGCAAATAGTATTTTCCTCAGTTAAAAACCAAGGTTTATCGAACCAGTAGGAGATGCCACACCAAACACTGTAAGCAGTACCTGCACACACACACACAAAGCAAATACTTGCACCCAACGCGAGCAAGAGGGTTGTCAATCCCCTTGTACTCATTAATTGCAAGGATTAAATCTGATAGTGGTAGAGAGATAAAATAAAAAGAAAATAAAAGTAAATAAATTGCAACAAGTATTTTTAGGGTTTTAGTAGATATAAAGTGAATGGACCCGGGGGCCATAGCATTCACTAGAAGCATCTCTCTCATGGCATAGTAAGGTGGGCAGACAAATTACTGTTGGGCAATTGATAGAATAGTGCATGGTTATGATGATTCTTCATGGCATGATCAATATATAGGCATTACATCTGTAACAAGTAGAGCGTTAATCTTACTAAATATATTATTATTACTCCACCCCTTGACTGCTATCCAACATGCATCTTAAGGTATTAAGTCAATAACAAACAGAGTAATGCTTGAAGCATGATGACATAATGTAGACAAAGCAAGACCAAATAATATGTTCGAGCCCCATCGTTTTACCCTTAGTAGCAACAATACAAATACGCACCTTGCAACTCCTCCTGTCACAGAGTAAAGACACTGCAAGATTGAACTTACTACCAAGCACCTCTCCCACTGAAGATAAATCAATCTAATTGGCCAATAGATATAGATAGATCGGAGAGAAATACAGGACTATAAAATCACACATAAATAAATCTCAGAAAAGACTCAAATACTTTCAATGAATAATCTGATCATAAACCCACAATTCATCGGATCCCAACAAACACACTGTAAGAATTACATCGAATAGATCTCCGAAGAGATCATTGTATTGCAGATCAGAGAGAGAGAGAGAGAGAGAGAGAGAGAGAGAGAGAGAGAGCCATCTAGCTATTGTTATGGACCCGTAGGTCCTATGGGAACTACTCACACATCATCATGGAGGCAACAAGGTTGATGAAGATGGTCTCCGTGATCGATTCCCCTCTGACAGAGTACCGGCGGAGGCCTCCAGATGGGATCGCGAAAGAACAGAGGCTTGTGGCAACGATAAATTGTTTCATGTCTCGCTCTGGGGGTTCTGAAATTTAGGAATTATATAGCACTGGAATTAGGTCAAATGGAGGCCTGTGTGTCCCACAAGCTCAGGTGGCGCGCCCCTTGAGCTTGTGGCCCACCAGCAGGCCTTCAGGCCTTCCCCCAAAGCTTCTAGGGTCCGTTCTGGTAAAAAAATCTGTTGGGGAACGTAGTAATTTCAAAATTTTCCTACGCACACACATGATCATGGTGATGCATAGCAACGAGAGGGGAGAGTGTGTCCACGTACCCTCGTAGACCGAAAGCGAAAGCGTAAGCACAACGCGGTTGATGTAGTCGTACGTCTTCACGATCCGACCGATCCAAGTACCGAACGCACGGCACCTCCGAGTTCAGCACACGTTCAACTCGATGACGTCCCGCGAGCTCTGATCCAGCAAAGCTTCACAGGAGAGTTTCGTCAGCACGACGGCGTGGTGACAGTGATGATGATGCTACCGACGCAGGGCTTCACCTAAGCACCGCTACGATATGATCGAGGTGGATTATGGTGGAGGGGGGCACCGCACACGGCTAAGAGATCAATGATCAATTGTTGTGTCTATGGGGTGCCCCCTGGCCACGTATATAAAGGATGGAGGGAGGAGGAGGCCGGCCCTCACAGGGCGCGCCCAAGGTGTGGAGTCCTACTAGGACTCCCTAGTCCTAGTAGGATTCCACCTCCCACATGGAATAGGAAAAGGGGAAGGGAGAAGGAGAAGGAAGGAAGGGGGCGCCCCTTTTCCCTAGTCCAATTCGGACCAGTCCATGGGGAAGGGGCACAGCCACCCTTGAGGCCTTTCTCTCCTTTCCCGTATGGCCCATTAAGGCCCAATATGAATTCCCGTAACTCTCCGGTACTCCGAAAAATACCAGAATCACTCGGAACCTTTCCGATGTCCGAATATAGCCTTCCAATATATCGATCTTTACCTCTCGACCATTTCGAGACTCCTCGTCATGTCCCCGATCTCATCCGGGACTCCGAACAAACTTCGGTCATCAAATCACATAAACTCATAATACCGATCGTCACCGAACTTTAAGCGTGCGGACCCTACGGGTTCGAGAACTATGTAGACATGACCGAGACACGTCTCCGGTCAATAACCAATAGCGGAACCTGGATGCTCATATTGGCTCCCACATATTCTACGAAGATCTTTATCGGTCAAACCGCATAACAACATACGTTGTTCCCTTTGTCATCGGTATGTTACTTGCCCGAGATTCGATCGTCGGTATCTCAATACCTAGTTCAATCTCGTTACCGGCAAGTCTCTTTACTCGTTCCGTAATATATCATTTCGCAACTAACTCATTAGTTACAATGCTTGCAAGGCTTATAGTGATGTGCATTACCAAGTGGGCCCAGAGATACCTCTCCGACAATCGGAGTGACAAATCCTAATCTCGAAATACGCCAACTCAACAAGTACCTTCGGAGACACCTGTAGAGCACCTTTATAATCACCCAGTTACGTTGTGACGTTTGGTAGCACACAAAGTGTTCCTCCGGTAAACGGGAGTTGCATAATCTCATAGTCATAGGAACATGTATAAGTCATGAAGAAAGCAATAGCAACATACTAAACGATCAAGTGCTAAGCTAACGGAATGGGTCAAGTCAATCACATCATTCTCCTAATGATGTGATCCCGTTAATCAAATGACAACTCAAGTCTATGGTTAGGAAACATAACCATCTTTGATTAACGAGCTAGTCAAGTAGAGGCATACTAGTGACACTCTATTTTGTCTATGTATTCACACATGTACTAAGTTTTCGGTTAATACAATTCTAGCATGAATAATAAACATTTATCATGATATAAGGAAATATAAATAACAATTTATTATTACCTCTAGGGCATATTTCCTTCAAAATCACGGTAAAGTTTCATCGTATTTGGAATTCGTTTGGTATGCTTTTTCTGTGAAACAAAGAAATAGGCAAAAAAACAGGAACTGGCACGGGACACTGAGTTAATAGTTGAGTTCACAAAAATGATATAAAATGACATATAAATATACAAGATTGATAATATAATAACATGAAACAATAAAAAATTATAGATACGTTGGAGATACATCAGCATTCCCAAGCTCAGTTCCTGCTTGTCCTCGAGGAGGTAAATGATAAAAACAAATTTTTTGATGTGAAATACTCTGTAACATGTCTTAATCATGTAATTCTTTTGGGTATGAATGTTGAGAAGCAATGACTTAATAGATATCAAAACGATAACATAAAAGAATGTTAGAAAATAATCATTACTTTTCAAAATAAACAATGCTAAAGAACGTTATTCCTACTCATTTAATCATCTAAGCATGGCATAGCTCGGACTTTCTAGCGTAAAGTATAAATCATGAACACCCGATGCCAAACCAAGCAATTGTATCATACTTTTTCTCGCTTCGGCATTTTCAACTCCACTCAATACATGAGCGTGAAACATGGATCGACTTAGCACTTTGGATGGCAAAGAGAATGATGGTAGGGGTTTATAAGAGAAGACGAAAAGTAGAGAAAGTCTTGCATCAACTCGGCAGGTCGTTAGCCAATGGAGAGGCCTTTCAATCAATATCAATGCAAGGAGTAGAGATTGCCATGCAACGGATGCACTAGAGATATAAGTGTATGAAAGCTTGCTATGGAAACTAAGTGAGCGTGCATCCAACTTGCTGCTTATGAAAACCTCGAGCATTTGAGGAGGCTCGTCATTGAAATATTCAAGTCAAGTTCTATAATGTAAAAATTCTCACTAGTATATGAAAGTGACAAATCTGAAGACTCTCTATATGAAGAACATGGTGCTACTCTGAAGCACAAGTGTAGTGAAGGATATTAACATTGCCCCTTCGCACTTTTTCCTCTCATTTTTAGAACAATATCATGAACCTCATCCCCACTTTTTCGAGGACTCATCAGTCTCCATCATTCTTTTCATCACTGGGACAATGCTCTAATAATGATGATCATCACACTTCTATTTACTTACAACTTGATAAACTGAATGATATGACTATATATGAATGCCTCTGGCAGTGTAATAGGATGTGCAATGATCTAGCATAACATGTATAACAATGATGAATGGTGGCTGCGCTACAAATATTAAGAGTGAGAGAAAGAGGGAGGGAGGGAGGGAGGGAGAGGGAGAGAGAGAGAGGAATGGGGAAGACGATGTGTTGGTTGTATTGGAGATGGGATTTGGCAACCGCTTAAATTGCCGTGGGAGGCGAGGAGGCCATCGAAGTAGTTTGAACGACGAGGCATACCAAGCGTGTGTCATGCAGCCATGATCTAACGGCGTCCCATTCATCCGAGGAAGATGGGGAGACACATGAAGACATGACTGTGCATTGCTTCATTTGTTTGTGCTATACTTTAAAAAAAAACACATCATGTTTGTGTTGATCACTCGTTTAATGTGGTAACACTCTTGGAAAAATACAGGATCATGTACATTGTAAAAGTTTACGTGTACAAATTATATGATTGACCTTTACAAACCTCTCAAACATGTTGGTACATGCAAAGAGTCTATGTTACTATCTGAAAATGATCCATCTACTTTGATTCAATTACAACGGTGGTGCTAAAACTTGGCGTAAATGATCATTTTAGTGCTAGAACTTGTGGCATACATTAAAGTGGTGCAAAAAAATTGGCTCGGGCGTGCAAATACGGTGCTAATCATGTTTGTATACGCCTGCAACACTGACGAGGCCTGCCAACATGGCGTGTGGTTTTTTTTTCTTTTTTCCTAGAAACCCCCTTCTCTTTTATTTTTTTCACCAAAAAGACCCTGGCAGGTGGGTCCCAACTGTCAGCAACAAAAAAATATTTGAACGGAAAAAAGAGTGCGCTTAGGTTTTGAACCAGCGACCTCCAATTTAACGTGTCCGCTGCTAACCAACTGACAAAAATCACGCTCGTTGTCTGAAGAAGATACACAACCTTATATTCTTTAATATTTTTAGGTGAATATTCTTTAATTAAACAACACAAAGTTGCAAAGGTTTGTTACTCTTTACGTTTTTTTAGACAATGCTACAATTTACGTCTATAACAGAACATGCTCATGGGCCAAAACTGGCATCAGTTTGTCAGTCAGTGTGGCCCATTTTTAATATGTTACTATTTTATTTTTATTTTTGCAATTTGTAAAAAATATTTAAATTATAACTATAAATAACATACATATAATTTTAAATATGTATTCATTTGAGGAACAACAGTCTTTGTACATATATTTATATTTATAGTTATATAAAAACATTTTTTTTGAAAACACACAAACTTTTTTGAAAAACATCTGACAAAAAAACCTTTATTAAAATCGCATGAACACTTTTAAAACAACACAATTCTTTTAAAGACTCGACACTTTTATATACTACTAAAATAATATTTGATTTAAAAATGAAAATATTTGCACTTATATAAGAATTTATTTACATATACATATTTCTATCAATGACTTTAATTTTTTATTTAACATGTGCAAACACTTTTAGAATTATACAAATATTCTTATAATTCATAATTTAATTTATATATTTTTATTAATTTAATAGGTGAACAGTTTATGAAACTACATGAGAATTTACTTAATGTTATTTATTTTATTTATATGTATATTATTTAAAACTATAATTCCATTTTTAATAAAAATTTGAAAAAAACTAACATTTTGAAAATGTTAAAAAAACTAACGGTACGCTCAGGGTTCGAGTCTCTGCGGCTGCATCATTTTTACGATGTTTTCCTATTTTTTGTTATTCAACTGAGGATATATAGCTTGTGTTTCCTTTTTTTGCGAAAATATAGCCTGTGTTTCCTTAATGTACATGAATGGTGTGAATGGGTTGGCTGGCTAACTTCGCGATCAGGGAACTTGAGGTTGCTCGGGTTCGAAACCTGAGCATACCTTTTTTCCATTCAATTAAAATTTGTGCCGCAGATAGCTTGGACCCACTTGTCAGCAGCTTTTCTATGAAAAAAAATTAAAAACGAGGGGGTTCCATGCAAAAAAGCAAGCCACACGCCTTGTCTTCATTGTTGGGTCACTGACAAACGGGCCCCACGCCACGCTAGCATGCCTCGTCAGCATCCTGGGTGTATACAAACGCGGTTAGCACCGTATTTGCACGTCCGAGCCAAGTTTTTGCACCACTTTGATGTATGCCACAAGTTGTAGCACTAAAGTGACCGTTTGCGTCAAGTTCTAGCACCACCGGTGTAATTGACTCATCTACTTTTCATAATTCTCCCGAAGTAACTGTTTCCGAAAGCGAATACTAAAGTTTCTGAAAGTGCTCACAATATTTCTGAAGCGAATACTAAAATTTCTTAAAGTGCTCCCAGTATTTCTGAAAGCAAATATTAAACTATTTTCGAAAGTGAATACTAAAGTTTCTGATGATGCTTTTGATATGAAGGAATCCATGTTCGCAGTATACAAATTGCTAATTCATTTATTTGATCTTAGAACAAGTACGTGCATGTTTCCTCATTTTGGCACAAATATTTGAAATTATCATCGTCTCATTTGTACGTAGTATTAAGTAGTAATCATCCTTACGCAGCGGTTGCTGACAGGTCACCAATGGAGTGGGAGAAGCTTAGGGAACACACGAAGAAGAAGAAGAACCTATATCGACTGGCAGATTTTTTCAACTCAGTAGCTTGGTATTCCGATCGTCTCACAGATTTACCAGCTTGTTCAGATCAGTGTTGAGGATATAGCTTATAGTTAGCGTTCCGGTCAGTTGGGGATTAGAGATTAATAGGAAGTCGACCGATTAACCGATTTTATCGGTCGACTATTAATCGAGGCATTTTTTCTTGCAATTCCTAGGTTACAAGCACTAATAAGGTAAAAATGGAAACAAACATTAGTGTGCTCTAAGCCTTTAAACATGACACCACTACAACAATACATAACTACATATTACATGTCAAACAATGATTCAATGAAAAATAAAATAGGAAAGCACTACAACACATGTCCTATCGAATGGGGGATGAAGTGTGACTAGAGGCTAACGCATGCTTTGTTGCGCCATTTTTTACTCGTCGATTTTTTTCTCTCTAGCAGGTTATTGTGATTGATTATTATTTTTTTGGTTTCATCTGCATTGGCTTGGATTTAATTATGTTCTGATGGTTTTTTAATTTGTATATCGTGCCAGGGTGCCCATAAAGATGATATTTGTTTTGTGAGGAAACCAGAGTTGTTCGGTGCATGATTGTGATATCCTTACATATTTTGATCTTGATGTTAGCCGGTGGTCATTATGTGAGCCCCTTGGGAGCTTATATTCCATGATGAAATTGTATAATTGCTGATACAATGTTCACATGGGTCGGTCCATGAATCTCCTAGCTTAGTAATATATTTTTGTGCCCACTCTACTGCAATCTTGTAAAAAGCCGCTTATTTTTTTATTTTTTTGTTAAATCAAAAGATTTTTTGAAACCATGTTTTTTTAATGCATGGGAATTTAGAAAATATTCATAGATTAAAAAAATTGCAAATTTAAAATAAATTTCAAAGATTTTAAAAGGTTCACAGATAACTCTCAGCGATTTAATTCACAAATTTTTTAAATCGACCTGCCCTTTCGACATGCGACCTCTCGTGGAGCCCAACTATTCTCCACACTACACGGAGGAGACGTACCAAAGAAAAAATGAACACGCAAGGAACCAGCTGCCCTCATGAAACGTCTAACCCATTGTCACCGGGGTCCCACACACTTTCCACACCTCACGGTTCACCAGGAGAGCTCCTGTCAAGGGAGCTTAGAGTTTTAGGAATGCTATTGAAGGGGGGGGGGGTGCTATTTTGGGGTTTCTGGCCACAAGGGCCCGACCCAATTAATCGCTTGTTAGAGCGGTAAATCAACCCAACTAATAAATAGCAAAATAAGGTATAATCTTAGTGGTCACCCATCGATAAGCGATAAATCGGCCGATAAATGGGTGAATCGGATGATATTTTGAACATTGGTTCAGATATAGGAACCCGTGTTCCTTGACATAACTGTACACACCATCAAGAAGACTTGATAGACCGTGACACTGAAAGTGAACCAAATAATGCAAATTTGGCCATGTCTAAAGATGTATAGGACAGTGTTATTGCAACTCTTCATCTACAGTTAGAATATGTTTACTCTCTCTAACATGCATAGATAATATAAATTGTAGACTACAATCTAATATCTTCAACTACATTCTGGTAGGAATCTTATCGTCATCAACTTGAAGTACGCACTAAGGATATACAGATGGTACATCAAGAGTTCGAACGACCCATGTCTCTTAATTTAGATGTACTGCCAATCTCAAGTACATCAAAGATAAAGAGGATTCAAGTGGTGAGTCGGTGTACTGTTTTCTGTAAACACTTCTTTAAATTGTATGATTGTCCCTGTATACCCTACCAATGTATATTGCGGCAAATGCATCTATATTTTGGAACTCTTCCATATGTTGTAACCTGGGTATATTTTTTTTGTAGGGAAAGTTAGGGTTCTCAAATGATGACCTTACTGCAAGTCTTGGGGCCCCAGAAACAACAACCAGATGCAATAAACAATGCTCCGGTAGTGTAGCAGGAAGAACCAGAAACTATCGAGCACGCCCTGGCAAAGCAGCAGGACGAACTTCATGCTATGAAGAAGGCCCTAGCAGAGCAACAAATAGAAATTGAAGCTATCAAGAAGGCCCTGATAGAGCAACAACAACAATATGAAGCTGTGAAGCATGTCCTTCCATATGCGTAGCATGATCTTCATTCTGTGAAGATTACCCTTGTAGAGCAGCAAAAAGTACTTGAAGGTATCAAGAAGGCCCCGCCAGAAGAACATGATGAAATTGAAGGTCTAAAAAAGGTACTATTAGACCTGCGCAATCGTCTTGAATCTATCAACACTGCCCTTGTAGACCAGCAGGAAAAAACATGCCAAGAAAGAGAAAAGTTTGGCTTTCGAAAAGAGCCTTAATGATCTTGATTGAATGTTTAGGTTAATCGCTAGGATTGCGACGCCAGCATCCCATTGATGCAGCTGAACAAACACCCCATTCATAGTGCCGCTTTCTTTGCTGGTCATACCGTGTCATGTGCCTAATTTTATTCTGTGACTCTTTTCCATGGTTGGTTATTGTAATGTCTTAGTATGTGTGCCAATTCTCAAGTTTGCGATTTAATCACAACAGTGAGAGATGAATTTGCATTCAAATTCAAATTTTGCACAAATTCATATTAAAGTTTCAATTTGCTCACTAATTGCAATATAAAACAAATTCATCGCGTCTAAAAACTATGAAGTCTATGCATGCCGTCACCGTCGTATGGACCCACATGTAAGAAGCCACATCACCCAACGTCTTGACCCACTTGCAACAGCCATGTCAAAGCCTTATGGGCTCATATGTCAGCACCATTGACCGGTCAAAACTAATGCCCGACTTATTACTGACAGGCCCCGTCGGTGAAAAAACCATAGTCGGACCCACATGGAAGCAGCCACGTCAGCAACTGCTGGGCCCATATGTCAGAATCTATGATCGGTCAAACTGACGACCCGATTACTGGTGACAAATTATCGTCACAAAAAACAATCTTAGGTGACAAATCGACATATCATAGGTGACTATTTTAGCCATTACCGAAGATGACCATTCGTGACAAAATGGGTTCATCTCCTAAGACACGATCTTACGTGGTAAAAGAAGTGGTACT
Source organism: Thinopyrum elongatum (assembly GCA_011799875.1). Taxonomy (NCBI): domain Eukaryota; kingdom Viridiplantae; phylum Streptophyta; class Magnoliopsida; order Poales; family Poaceae; genus Thinopyrum; species Thinopyrum elongatum. The sequence continues at coordinate 236,527,618 of CM022297.1, forward strand.
ATCAAGATTTTATTTTTGTGACGGCGCTTCGCTGACGGTGGGGGTGACGGGCGTAAACCATCACCAGACCATTTCCGACGACGAAAATCAGTTTTACGTGACACAAGTGGGCCGTCACAAAATAACCTACATTCTGTAATGAGGCCCATTGGAGTGACAATTAGGGCAAGTCGCAGATAATTTGCCTTATTATCGACAAGCCACCCATCAATACCCGTAATGGAGCTTGGTTCGTGAGTATGGTTGATGCAGATACTCTTGGACTTTTTTCGTTTTGTTCCTTGATGGGTTGTTGGCTCGTTGGTCGAGGAGGATTTGGTGGCTCCTGTGGGTCCTACTGACCCTTGGGTCCCACATGCCAGGCTTGGGCTTCTAGAAGTTTTGGTGAAGATTCAGACAGAATGTGTTTGAATTCAAATTCAAAACAAAAGTTTGAATTGAGCTAGAGTTCAATGTTACAAGTCCATGGAAGAAACCTAGTGTCTAGAGGGTTGGGGGTGGAATAGAGCACCTCAATGGTTTTCCTCACATTTTTTGAAGTGGTTTGCTCCAAGTCTTAGCTTGACCAAAGTTTGAACCAAATCGGGTTTGACCAGATTTCAAACTTTTTGAAAAGGGGCTAGATAGGTTTTTGACCTAGATGCGCTTGGAAAGTCCAAAAAAGTGCTAAGTTGAACTTCTATGAATTTTGCCAAAACCATAACTTTTTTTTAGTAATTAAATGCTAAAAGGCTGATTTTTAAAATGGCACGAAAATAAAATCTTGGGACCACTTCAAAAAACAATTGCTGCAAGTGAGGTCATAGGGTGTTGTAAAGTCTCAGTTTGACTTTCAAGAAATTTTACTTCATAAGCTTTTGCACTTAAGCTAAACTCTTGTTTTAGGGTTTAAGTGCCACTAATTTTAAGGGCTAGTCTTGGGCCACAGATAATCTTGGAAAAAATATTATATGGTCCAAGATTTCACTTAGGTGTTTTTTATTTGAATTTTGGGTTTACAAGTTTGCCTTGACAATAATTTAGTTGGTTACATAATTAAGAAGCAAAGAGATCTATGTTGATATTCACACCAAGTTTTATCTTGCTTACAAAGGTGATATCCATCCACTTAGTTTACATTCCTGTTGAAGTGTATATGTGGATTACCTAACTCTTTTCATCAGTTCAAACTTTGGTTGCATTGACTAGTGCATGAAGTTTAACATGGTATAAAAGCTTAAGGTCTTGAGTTCAAGTTCCGATCCACTTAGTTTGGGATATTCCTGATGAATTGTATATGTGGATTGCCTAACCCTTTTCATCAGTTGAAATTTTTGGTTGCATTGGCTAGTGCATGGAGTTCAACATGATATCAGATCTTAAGGTCTCGAGTTCAAATCCTGACTTTCATAATTTATCTAAAAATTATTGTTGCCCCACTTCCCGCGTCACACGTGAGAAAGGAGCTCCGACGGCCTAGTGTTCTATGAACGAACCCTTGTGTGTTGTGGCTTCGTACAAACCTTGTTCCCAGTGGGCGACAGACTTGGTGGCCCTATCTATGGACGATGTATTTATTGAAGCCAATGATGCTCTAGAAGGTGAAATTATTAATGGTATTATGGAGGGTGTAGCCATATAATTTCATTGGTAGATCTGCCAATTGTAATCCAGACTAATTGTTTTGTGCTCTAAGTGTCCTGACAATTATGGACACTTAATGAGAGAAATGAAGCACCTCGAGGAAACTCGTATGTTTATTCCCGGGAAATTGCACATAATTAAAATAGGATTGCCATGTCTAGTTAATCCTGACTGTAATCCTATTTATAATAGATAAAAGTCATTGTTTCCAAAAATAAACTGTATATTATATATCTAAAATTAAAGGACCCTGATAAGTGCCTCACGTATGGCACAAAGCAATTCCGTCCACACATGTAGGCTGAAGGAGGTTTGGTCAAACG